>JABWDB010000011.1:2441250-3655000 GCA_019614645.1 Stratiolaelaps scimitus | reverse complement strand
TTTTGCTGCGGCTGAATGGTCAAAAAATGAAAGCAAGTTTCTATTCGTCGCCGAAAGGACGCACCCTCAAGGAGAATCGTTCTTCTGCAGGAAACCAGCTGCCGAGAGTGACGTGGGCAAGTATTACAGTGCTGTGTGAACAAGGAAAGGCACTCGACAACGCCTTCCCGAAATCGCCAAACACACAGCGATTTTATCAGACTAAGCTCCCGACACACATAATCCCCTATGATCGCTCACCTTCAACGTTTGAACACACTCGTTCCCAAATATATATTTGCACTACCAATCCGCTGATCAGTTAGTTGTGCATTTCGACCCGCATGAGTCGGATGTCCTCTAAAAGAAAACCGGCCAATGGGAGGCGATGCCAAAGAAACCAGCCTTGTCCATTCTTCGCGAACTCGTTCACCCTTCACCGGTAACAAGTTTCCCACCGCAGCGTGAACACTTCAGCTGGTGACACTCACTTTATTCGTTTTTTATTTAACAGGAGCAAAGTACCGATATGAGGAGGATTGGGGCGAGGGTCATGAAGGCATCTTCAGTCCTGTGATCGTTGTCCTGGATCCTCCCAAGCAACCATCGGGTGACTTCAAGGTGCAGATCGTCGATATGGAGGAGTTCAGCTTGGGGCCGGCAATATTCACGCCTGACGAAAAAGGTATCAGTGGTGATATCCGCATGATAGGATCTGCCGATAAAATGATGCCGGGCATCCTCAACAATCTTTTATGAAATTGACTGTGCAAACTAAAGGGAAAAACCTCCAAAATCATCGTAATGCGGTAATTTCAACAGGACCGCCTGGATGGTTTCAAAGCCATGCTTGTTTGGCCTTCGGGTGATTATCCTCCACACAAAGCCAAAATGGAACGTCAGTCTCGACGCCACCGTGTTCGTGGACTTTAGTTCGCGGGTGAAGGGCTTCGCCTCATCAGATCTCGCGTTTTTCTCGGCTTTTGATCGGATTGCACGATCTGGAACGAAACGAGACTGAACCAGTTTGGTTTAGCTGCGCCTTTTCTGAAAGCGTGTGCGGTGCCGTGGCCTCCACAGCGGAAGCGAGGCCCACGGTGAAAAGTTAGCTATCAGAAGGAAAGAAACCAAAAACACCAAACAAAAGTGTTTCATCGTTCACTGCTTACTCGAACTGTTCAATGTTTCGATAATCTAAATAGTTCAGTCACGAAAAATATCTGTACGGTGCTGAAACACGGAATTACGTCACACAACTATACATCAATGTCGGCATGCGGTCGATTTTCAGCTCACTGCAGAGGTAGGCAGAGCCCAAGCGTACCTTCATCGCCCCATCGCTCTCGAACACTAAGACTCGCATAGAACACATCGCCTCTCACCGAAGCTCTCAAACGAATAGGGAAACCTTATAACGGCACAAGTTTAATTAATATAATACATAGCGGGTATATCGGTGGCCCAACATCGGCGACGTTGTTAATCGGCTCCGTGAATCCCCGAATCGTCAAGGGTAGCCAGAGCTAAAGAGCAATGGGACCAGGATGAACCGTGTATTCTGTTACACCCCTAAATTCTCCTAATTATTCTCCCTAATTATATCCCTAATTATTCTCCCTAATTATATCCCTAATTACTCTCCCTAACTATATCCCTAATTATTCTCTTACAGCCCATAATCACAATCATTGATATCACTGGGCATTTCTTCCGCTTCAGGCGTGATCTTCACAGGAGTGCCAAATTCGCCGTATCGTTTAGGGATATACTATATTGAGAATCGGGTTCGCCGCCTCTTCCACCACGAACTGGCAACGGGACTGTGCAGTAACCTTGGCGATCGGAATAAGTATATATTTTCGCCACGCTTTACGGCTACGGGTAGGCACCTACTGTACCTTCAGAACGACGTAGGTGGACCTAACCAGAAGGCAGCTCAACTCGTTCGGATGGGTTGGCCTGCCAAGATCGCCTCTACCATTGTCACCATACAGGAGGATCCTAAACGTGAGTATGTAGATGTTCAAAGCAGGAGCAATACGTGGTACACTGGCGCCTACGGTGTTGTCATGGGTGTGTGTGTGTCCACGGTGTGTGAGCATGTCCGCATGGCCCCACATCTATCCTTCTGAAGCGACCTTACCTCGGTGTGCAGAGGCATAGAGGCAATGACATCGCCTCCCTGGGGTGACCATGACAGATGAGATCAATTAGACCAGAATAGCGGTGTGTAGCCGGAGCAGTACACCAAGATCGAAGTAATGCCAAGCGTGCCGACTCTGGCGAAGAGATACGCTCTCAGCAGAGGATGGTTTTAGCAGGCAGAGGCGTTTTGTCATCCACGTCAACTGTCTTGCACTGGATCGGCCCACTTTCATGGAGATTGGAACGTCTCTGGTGATGTCCGTGCGTTTGAAGATAATTTCCTCCTCTCAAAAAAACGAAACGAACCAGAATAGCTTATTCAAGTATATATATATATATATATGCAGGCTACTTTCCGTATTTCTGTTTTTTGCTAACTGTTCTTGACATGTGAATAATTAACTTCGTACAGCCGATGCTAAAAGGGTAACATTTTCTTTTGTGTTGTAGCGCACGAGTTTCCGGGACTGTATTCTGTACATCTGTTGCGGGATTGTACGTCGCCCTGCGGCAACCTCTTGTACGTCGCTTCTGGCTGGCGTACCGCGAAGCACATCCTCCAAATCGATCTTCGCACAGGCCGTGTTATTAATCTAACCCAAACGCAACCTGTTGACCCGTCTCACGCCACCGTGCATTGGGAGGTAATAATCGCAAACAAGAATGAGGCCCACTCGGGCGTGAATCCTCGGTGGATCGTCAGTGAACTGGGTGGCCTAGCCAATCATACAATGCCCACAAAACAGTAGCGGGACCGAGTTTGCCAGCAGACTCGTTACAGCCTTAAACATTTAGCTCAGTCCACGGTGCGACTGCGTTCGATTTGCGGTTTTCATCTCCGGAGTCAGTTTTATATTATTGCCTGAACACTGTATTGTATATAGATGCATCTTCTATTTCGAGCTAAGTCGATATAACAAGTCGTTTCCAGCTGCTCGGCGTCAATGGCGACTACCTCCTCGCTTCACGTTCCTGGCCCCACATAGGACCTAACCTACTGGTGGGTCGAAGAAACTCGTCCACGAACGAGATTCGATGGACCTGCGTCGAATCCAAGCAAGAACCGGCAATCGTCGGAGACTCGCCTGTCGATAACCGCTTGGAATCTATCCCGGCGCCAACCTGCTTTCCCATGAAAACCGCGCCTCATTTCGTTCTGGAAGTCCTTGAGGTTAGTCGACCACTTAGATCCAGCATCTATTGGGCAAGAACAATGACTCACTTAAGGGAAAGGGCGACTTGCAAGATTTCAACGCATTCAGCTCATGAGAGGTCATGAGATGATGTTTTCGTGCAGAGATATGCTAATTGCAGCAATTTGATTTTCTGGTAACTCCCTTTCTGTTGGTTAGCTGCGACCGGACCAGCCTCCATTTTACGACTTCCAGGCGATCTACATTTATCCGAAGGCGACTCGCCATTCGTTGATCGTGATACCGCACGGTGGTCCTCATGTGGCCTTCTCGGGTATATGGAACCCCCAGCGCGCCTTCTTCCTACGGTCTGGCTATGGACTACTGTTGGTAAACTACCGAGGATCGCTGAGTGAGTTGTGTAAATGCGACTTAGATGGTTTATTCCTTAGAGGGATGGGGAACATGTCCCAGTTTGTATCGTTCCCCGAAAGGTTGGGTCGCGCGACACGACGCTGGCTGACGACCCTCTGATTTCAACTTTCTAACTCCCCGATGCCAACGTTGCTGAGTGGCGCGTCAGCAAAGTTGACACCAGAGAGTTGGGCCAGAAAGTTGAGCGTCAACAATGCCCAATTCTACATCTGGCGACGTATATGCAACCGAATATGTAAGCTGTGCTTACTTATTGTAAACGTTTGCATATCAACTATAGCGAGCTTGTCAGCCAACTGGTCTGTTCGTACGTCTCTTGCATATCTCCGGCTGGGAGATTTCATCGTTAGGTAGACGAATCTCATCTCCGTCTCAGTGGATCGCCTGCCCGTGAGGCGTACACAAATCGGCGATGGCTATCTTCTCGTAGCTTTGCACATATATATAGCTGCGTCTCTGCTCTATTCCTGTCGAGATAATTCGTAAGGAGCAGCATTCCCAACTAGTCTTCCCATATGCAACACGATACGACTTAGGCGTATACACAACGTAAAACCGGGAAAATTTACGAAATTCCCTCCCTAAAAGTGAGGCGTGTGATTTTTTCTACTTCAGACTACGGCGAGTCGTTCGTGCGCAGTTTGTCGGGGCATATTGGCGACGTCGACGTCAAGGACGTTCAAACGGCAGTTATCCACGTCAAGCAACGCGAGCTCGTCGATCATGTCGTGGTGTTCTGCGGGAGCTATGGCGGCTTCGTGGGAGCTCACCTTATCGGTAAGGCAGCGCCGATGAATAATTGGCATGGCAATAGGAAACACCGAGTGTGGCTGCTCGATGACAATGCTAGGGCACATCGTAGCAATGAAATTCCGTCTTGGCTCAAGGCCAACAAGATTGAGCGATGGCATCACCCCAGCTATTTTTTCTGCCGATTTAAGCCCGTTTGACTATGGTTGCTTCCATTGATTAAAGAGGGCTACAGAGGGTAGCAAAAGGTATGCAAACATCGATTTACTCCGGGAGGCCTTAACTGACGAAGTTATAAATGGTAATAGGCATGGTGCATACCTAGCCGTTAGAAGGCTGCCAGATCTCTGGGACCAGTGTATAAATAAAAGAGATGCATGCCTCTAGGTCATACTAAAAAATCTTTGCTTTAACTTACTTAGTTTAGTCAATATTGAAATTTATGTGTCTCATTATTGTTGGGTCCACCTAAGATATATTTATATACTGCATTGTGCTCCATGCCCTTCTGAACAATGTCAGGTCAGTATCCGTCGACTTATGCGGCGTGCTGTCTAATGAACCCCATAATCGACTTGACCATGTTGGGACCCTCGGACATTTCCGACTGGTTCTGGTACGAGGGTGGCTGTGAGGGCACGTTCCGCCATGACTCACTGCCAACTGACGAAGATCTCGCGAAGCTCCGCGCGTGCAGCCCTATCGCCCACGCACACAAGGCAAGTTCAACTCTGTCTCTCTCTCTCTTTCTCTCCTCACGCTGTTCTGTCTATTGTGGGCTCATTGTATAATCGTAACACTTGAACATATCCATAGTGAAAAAATTGCATCTTTTTTTTCCCAGCACTTGGAGAGTCTATTTGGCACCCGGCTCAAACCCGTGATGCACACCGCCATTCAATGTACAGATCGCTTAGTGTTCTAAATCTATATGTTTCCTATGATCCACCACATTGCGCTATGTACGTATGTATGACTAATTACAACTTGGTCGATTATAGCATTTCGAGTAAAATCATAGATCCAGCCACCCTCTAGTGAAAATCGGATGCCACATGCTTTTCTGCGTTGCTTTCTGTATTTCTAATCATCTTCCTCTCACCATCGTTCTCGATATGTACCTTCTATATCCGTCTTGTCTAGATCGCTACGCCAACGCTACTGTGTCTCGGTAGTCAGGACGTCAGGATGGACAAGGCCCAGGGTCTGCGACTGTATCGGCATCTGCTTGCTCGTGGGGTGGAGACCTGCTGCAATATGTACAATGATAATCACTTTGTGACGAATCCCGCTCACCGGGGCGATCTCTATGTGAGCTGCGTGCGCTGGTTTGACCGGCACTGCGCCGGCGAGATTCTCATCACGGATAACTCGAAGTCATAGCAATCATACAGCGTTGGTCACGAGGCCATATTGTCGAATATTGCCACCACACGAAGCGCAATCACAATACGAGCATTATCAGTAGTAGTATTAATCATTATTAATATTAATTATTATTATCATTATTATTATCACTATCATTATTATTATTATTATTATCACATTAGAAAACTCTGACAATCGGATATCGACATCGTACTCTAGCGACTCTAGCTGTCGCCCGTGAGAGTATCCAATCTGATTGGAATGGCACTGTTGTGGCATGTACCTGAATGCACAGGGTGATCAAAATATTCCTGCGCACCTTATCACAGATGCAAATATATAAAGATATAATATATAAATATGCAAATCGTATATATAGGAACATTTCGCAGGGCAGCAGCACCTGCTCTAGACCTGAGAACAGATCTAGCATATTTTAACCATCCGATTATATTCTGTTGGAAAAAACTATCCTGACTACATATATATTTGTGCTAAAGAAATAATAATAATAAGTTGTTGTCTGACAGAAGGACATCGCTCGAAGAACCATTTCTTGAGTGATTTACGCATAATTTGTGTTGTGAACATTTAACTCATGTAAATGTTGTACTCCTTCTTTACGAAGAGTAACATCGTCGATAGGAGATACAAGCAAAGATATAATATTAATAATCTAATATAATTAGTGCGAGTACAACGGCTGTGACGAGCGACAGCCTATGTGTAACCAGTGTGCCCGCCGTTTGGTGGTCACGAACGCGTTCCTAATGAGCTCTTATCATTCTCTTCACACGCAGAAGTCACTAGTCATCATTTTTTACTCGCAAACGATGTGTGCAAGCCGCGTTTCGTTCATAATTTATGAACATAAGGAAAATACAAAATAAATAAAAAGAACAAATAAATAATATGCGTACGTATCCGATTTCTCGTCCCGCGATCGCCGTTTCGGGCGTTGCATTCGACAACTGTTCAACCATGTTGTATCTGGTAGTGATTGATAGTGGATTATTTAGCGATTAGGATTTATTCAAACATACAATAATTAAGAATTATTTCCGGGAGGGGTTACTTGGGGAGCGAGACCGAGGCCGTCACTGCCTCGAAGAAGGCGATGGCATTGCCTCTCTGCACAGCGAGGGACAGGCGGTGCAGAAGGAAAGATCCTGCAAGCTTGTCCCCGGTGGCGCGAATCAGCCTACGATAGACCCCTTCGAGGAGGTTCGCCGTGCTTGCCTAAGGTCTCAAAAAGCAAGGGGGGAAAGAGGTGGGTTGCCTGGAGTGCGGCGTACTTTCGTAGCTTGGCCCGCTCTGCACGAGCTACCGCATAGCCGGGGGTGGTTGCATTGATAGTAGTAATTTTTTCATTGTTTTCATAGTGTATAATAGTGATTGCATGTTACCGAATCTTATTGTTACGTCGTACGGGAGCAACCCGCAGGTCATTAGCAATACTGTACGAAGGTGAAGTAATTTTTTCAATCTCGTTCAACGTCTGTTTTTGGGGAGCATTGCAGGTTTCAAATCTTACCTCCGAAGCTATTCGGAGCTATATCGGAGCGCACTTATCATTATCTAAGGCAGCAGTAAGACCCCGTAAAGTAGCCTTTAAATAAGACGTGTCGTTATATTGTGTAACAGTCTTGTCCTCAGGTTAGACGATCGTCCCGACTCGGACGACGATTACAACAGCAATGTTTAATTAATTTTCCACGTACAGTGCATAAGTCCTTGTATGAGTCGTCAATCGAAATCTTAAGCTCGTACACGAACACATTAGGCCAATAGGCTCTGTGACAACATACGACTGGACTGCATAAATGAATCACAATAGCTAGAATAAAAAAGACCGTAGTCACAGACGGTCCTGTAGATAAACTTCAGTGGCACACTGTTGTTGAACTGAATGATTGTTCTCGTAGCGAAAATCGTAGATTCTGCTGAAAATGCCAATGCCACTATATAGAAAGTTAAGGTTTTATTGGTTTATTAAACAAAAAGGGCACTCTTACAATGCTCAAATGGAACACTTTCGTCAAAAACAACGATGTTCCCCATTTCCTAGCATTATCCGGTCATGATAATGGTGGTTCTTATCTTTGGTGGTTTTTTCTATGCTTGGATATCTCGAATTTATAAGAAAACATTTATTTCAAAGAAAGACAGAAATTATTCATTCTAGATGAAAAGAGTAGTTCAAACGTATCTAGTAAATTAATAAACAGACAGCCCTGAACATTTAACGTCTACGGTACAACTGCTTTCGGTATTGTTTCATAAGACGGACACCCTTTGAATTGCAATTGTGCAACAGTGGGGATCGCACCCGCCGTGGACCTACGTGTCTCCTCCGACCGAGTTGAAACCTACCTAGTTAGGCGGCGCTTAGTACCTTGCTTGTGAAAATGCTGAGGCCGCAGTGCATACGGCACACTTAACATGAATGATTATATCAAGTAAAGTTAAATCTCGCTCGAACTTCTGTCACATCGCTGTTTGGACACGGTATCATTGCTTACGCGAATACGTTCGATGTTGTGCTCTGTTGGAAAAAGAAGCATATAAATTATTGCTGCAGATGATATCATTTTCGTTAACTGATTTTAATACTAGCGCGATAGCATTAAACAAATACAGTCGCCAATATGTATCCGTAATAATTTAACTCGCGTGGATTACATTAGGGCATACGAGGTAATGCTGGTTAGTAGAAACTTGAGGGTGGGGCGAGAGCTCCCGTGCAATTATCTACCCGGTTTCTAATCGCCCCCTGAATTTTTCAAAGTAGATGGACCGGCCTTTCGCGCCGGCCCTTAGCATATCCCACTTAGCAGACGAACATGGCCGGTGTCCCATAAAAAATAACAACACGCATAGCAGACGACGTCCGTTCATCCGAGCGCATCCGAGAACCACATTTACTCACACACGACACAAACAACAACAATGAGAACAACAAAAACAAAGTCAGAGACGAACAGCCCTCACGTTCGTGTGCGGCTGTGGCGATTGGCTCGCTTGCTTTGGCCGTGTGCGGATCACCCCGGTGCTAACTTCCTTGGACACCGCTGCGGTCGCATCGCGTTGCTCGAATCTGGCGTCCTTCCTTTTTCTGTGGTGAACGATGAGAGAAGAACATTAGCTAGCGGGCGTTATTCTTATTCTTCTTGTTCTCCTGCAAACGTCTTAACTATGTATCCGTATCGGGGACCAGGTCGTGTATGAGCGGTGTTGCGCGCGTGGGCCATAGGTACCCCCGTGGCTGAAGTTGGTGCCGTCCCCGGGGGGGTCGCGCGCAGAAGCACAGCTGATTATACCGTTGTCCCATCTCCTGTCGAACAACGCCAATGGAATAGTGTCGTCGGGCTGTTGATGCAATTGTCTTAAGGGTATAGATCTAGGCGCCATTTTGTGCTCGGTGTGTTCAGCAATAATAATAATAGGATCAGCCAATCCGTGCGGTATTGTGCGACACTTGCTGGCTGCTTGTGTATCGAGTCAGCAATCGGAGGTAGAAGCGGTCGAGGATTTCGAGTACCCGTATCGTGTGAGCAGTCGGCATGTTTCATAATGGCGAACGAGGTTTCATAGATTTTCGAGCCGATCAGCGTCGACCACCGGGACCACAGCGGAACGATGCGTTTAGTAGAGGCAGCGAATCACCGGCGAAGCCAGAGGTTCCAAGCAGCCTCAGTGAAGCAATGAAGGTTGGTAATAACTGACGATGTCTACTACATAGATATGAATCTAGTATTGCCACCGGTGATTGCCTCCCGGCCTGCTGTCATTGGTGGCGGTGCCGGTCCATCTACTTTGTTGATAATTATCGTGTATTATATATATATATATATATATATATACATATATATATATGGGAGCTAGATGATTAAGTGTTGTGCACGAGTTAGGCGCGGGGACGTAGCGAAAATGCGGAATACAATGTAGCAGAATGGAACAGAGACGAATAAAAGACTAACATTTCACTGATTTTTCTATCTGAAACAATCCTAAGAACTAAATAAGGGAAATTACGGGAGGAAACACTGTCGGAGCTTATAACACACGAAACAACTCATTGCAGCTCTGAGGGGCTGATGATCGAATGAGGGGCAGCGTTTTGGCGATTTGGGTAAATTACTAAAACGAAGAATTCGAGCCGGCGACGAATACGAAATCTGTAGGCCTGATTCTGTCAACAATTTTCTCTATGGCCATACGAATCGCCGCTTTTCTGCACCTGCGTCATTGTAGACCTAACCTTGAGGTTTGCAAGGGGTAATTTGCAAGACTTAAGTAATTTGATAACATTCTTATTCACCGTTGTTTTTAATGTCATGCGGCTGTGGTAAAGATCTACGTCAATATAAGACAAAAGTACATATGTCCCGTGTTATCATTTATTTATGACCTTCTTCAGTTAGTGTCGGTTGTTAATGCTCTTCTTCACAGCGCGCCAAAACGCCTTAGTTAGTAGTGAGCGACCGAATCCCCTTTGGTAATGAGCCCAAGCAGGTTGCCGGTAGACCATAGGCAAGTGCATGACATGGTATTGGATCAACTGTTGAATCGAAACGACCCAGTTAAGTGTGAGCATATTTTATGTTGCAAGATTGCTGAATTTTGTCTACTGGCCTGGACATAATGATAGGAACACTGGTTGCGCAAAACTTTGGCTAGAAACGCATATTTGGATCTCACTGCGGGTGAAGCAAATTTTTCTCGAGAGTCCGCGCGTTTACGACTGTCTATCTCTAGCAATCCTCCGTCTGACAAACTGCTCCGATTTTAGCTGGATGCATTCGTAGCAGTTGCCTTAACGATCGAATATGGTGACCAAAGTGTTCATATCCGACAAATATCTCCTTCTTCACTATTCCTTCATACCGCGAAAAAAAGATGCAGCTGAGACCGCGAATTTTGTATGTTAAGTAGAAGAGAAATCCGCAGTATCGGAAAGAGCCTGTCGAAGCACTGATAGCAGTGCTGCTCAGAGCTGGCCATTTTAATCTGAATAGCAGGGAACTTTCCGGACGGCCTCGGCAGACAGACGACGGCGAAATAGTGATTTAAATCTTTAAAAAAAATCGCTGAAAAAAATTCAACCGACCGGCGGCACCTCGAGGGCTTGCCGCTCACCTAGAAGTAGCCGATTAAACTATAGCGCATCATCTAGATACGATAGCAAAGGTTGACGAGGAAGGTAATTGGTTGTCACATGAACTCAATGAGGCTGCCATTGAGGCAACGGTATCTCGCTTTTTGGTCGCCGAACATAGAAGAGTTTTGGTATTCGGCGGTGATCCCTTCAATTGATGTCTTCTTCGCAAGTGTTCGGATTGCGATACTGCCGTTGTAAACGGAATGTAATGCTTATTCATGCACACCGGTAACTGCTTTGTAATATGCTATTGGATTTGTATTTCAAACACATTCAATCAGCTTAGATATAGAAATATGTTCCGTTGCGTTACGTAACACGATCTAATCTAATCGAATATAGTTTAACTACCATGGAAGCGTTACCAACGGCTGCCGTGGTCTGGAGACGTAAAAACGAGAAGATTCCTTATGTGTTAAGGTTTCGAAACACTGTTTAATATTACAATATTTTGATTAAATATCTGTGTTCATCTTCATCGATAATTGCAGCGTGCCGAAATGATGGCTGCCCGCATTGAGACCCGCTATGAGAGAAGCCGATCTCAAGCTCGGCGAGAACGTCGCTCGCGAAGTCGTTCAAGGTCTCGACCGCGTAGTCCAGCCCATCGTGGAGGTGGTTACCGGCCCCGGGACAAGTCTCGAGGCCGTTCAAGAAGTCGACGACGCTCGCCAAGAGCTCGTAGTCCCATTGATGGCAGAGGCGAGTACGCTCGCCACAGATCGAAGTCCTCCGGCCGCCACGCCAGGCCGGACTCGCTTGCACATCACGCTAGATCGGACTCGCTTGCACGTCACGCTAGATCGGACTCGCTTGGACGTCACGCTCGACCAGACTCGCTTGGACGCCACGCTAGATCAGATTCGCTTGGACGTCATGCCGTGGAAAGGGGTCGCTCTCCGGGACCATACCGTCGAAATGGTCGTGTGTCCCGCTTTGATCAGCCTGACGAGCATCGACCACGTTCGCGCAGCAGATCGGGCCGGTCGCCGGGGAAAAGGCGGAGTCCCCCAAGGACGTCGCCATTCAAGGAGGGTCGATCACCTCTGGAGCCCAACCCGCGGGATGCGTTTTCCGTCGGGGCGTTATCCCGGTTCGAAGCACCATTATCTCCGAAACGGGACTCGCTTAGTCCGAGTCCATTGGTTGGCAAGCCGAACAAAGCGTCGAGCAAACGCGCCGACCCCAAGTCCCAATCGGCGCCTGGTGAGTGTATAATACAACTTTTTTTTTTATCAACTCTAGACGAATCAATGGCCAGTGCCTACTACTTGATTCTCGGATGCTACCCGACCCGTATTTCCTTTCCGGGTAGCCGATTTATTTCGAGGGATTTTAAAACATTTCAAGACGTTCGCGACAGGCGCAGTAGCGGATTGAATTCAAGGATGTTGGCCAGTCCGGGCCAGCAAAGAGGCTCAATAGAGAGGGAAGTGATACTTTTTCCCTCGTGCAAAATCGGGATCCACAGCATGAGATGGTATGCGATGTTCATTCCTCTGTGCCTAAATTGTGGAGCGTATCCAATCATAGTTTTATTATTATTGTTATTGGTACATTGTATCCAGAACCCCTGGGGGATGTGTGAAATGAAACAGATATACCCGCTCCGCCCTTCAAAGCACATAAGGAGGAGTGGTTTCAAGTGGGAACTGCACTAAAAGGCAGTTCTGTTTAGCCGATCATTTCGAGTGGCGATTACAATTAGGAATCCTTTTTTTTTTATTACTATCGAACCTTGCCGCAATGCCCCTGCAGCTATATCACGACCTGTAGAGGAAGTTCAACTAGATCTGAAGTTAGGAGTCTAGTGATAGCAAGACGTCATGTAATTTATTGAATAAGGCCGGGATGAACACACGGGGAATATTACTTACCGTTTCGATGTGTGTCTTCGTTGATGATCGAAAGTTATAATAAATAATAAAAAAAAATAATAAAACATAAAATAATCCAAATAAAAACAACATTGTGTCAAGGCACCGTGCGTTCGGTTGTTGTTTATGTGAACGTTGTAATTGGGTTGCCCTGCAAAACTCACCACGCGTGTATTGATCACGCGCCGTGTCGAAAGATGTAGTTCGACTTGTAGCAGCGCGTGTGAGGTCTGTATGAGATCGACATTGTGGCACAACGAAAGCTAGGAGATCCATTGACGATGTTCAAATAAAAATCGAGTCAATAATCAATGTGAAACACATGAACTCTTTGTGATTTTCGAAACTTCCTCCGGACAACTCTGGGCCTCAATCATTCTGTTCGTGGCTCGAAATGAAGGCCTGCTTTTTGTTGGCCTTCAAGGCATCTCTTTTTTTCCGGCATACACACAGCAAAAATGCTTCGGCTATTCGTGGTTTTTCTGATTAGCTACAGATGTTCTCGCTAATTCTCGCCGAGCACAGGTAAGTTGTGGCCTACGTTATGTACAGTTTCAAGCCTAAACAACAAGTGTAATGCGAAACGAACGGTCGCTGGCTAGGATAGCTTAGGACAATTAAGGTATATTAGCTATGACTGTGTGTAGTTATGCTGGCATTACAATATGATTCGCGTTAATTTATCTCGTTTGTTTGAATCGAACTGATTATTTGTTAACCCGCGAACTATTCGTTTTCAGCTGAGGATCTCTATGAGGGAATCTCGAACGATTCGATGAGCGAGGAGACGTCGAGGAAGTTCCTAAGTGCAGCGTTTAGGCCCATCGAGTCGCCGCGTCGCGGCAAGGACACGGGGGCGCAGCCGCACAGGCCACAACAGGACAGCCCGGTAAACTCGATCTTTCCCGATGTGGCGCCGATCGATGAACGCTTGAGCACGACACGAGCTCGTGCCCGCGAAGAATCTCAGCCGCGCAGCGTTATGGAGCGTCTCGATACTCCAGATCCTGGCGGGCATCGAACCGACGTCTCCGGGCACATCCCCTTATCTGGTCGGCTAGATGAGCCACGCTCAATAGGCGAAGAACGCTATCTGGAAGTGATGAAGCTGCGCGAACGACTCCGTCTAGCTGAACAGAACAGGGCTAGCGAGGCGTCGAAACGCGAGTTCGGCGGCGGCGGTCGTTGCGGGGGTGGAGATGCATATCTGGCTGCAAGTGCCAGCCGGGACGAGTTGGGACGGCTGGAGCGCCGGGGCACTGAGCGAGGCTGGGAGCCTCTCGAGACAGCGATAGATGAGACCGGCGATTACGGTCGACGGGCATCGCCGCCACCCTCGTCATTTGTCGACGATCGACTCCTCGAACGCAGAGATCACTGGACATTGCTCGATGACAACAGCCGGCCGAAGAGACAGCCGGGTCAGCAATCGGCCCGTTCAAAAGTGCGTGTGTACCTGGACACACGAAGTGTCTCTGGGGATGTGCTTGTTGTATATGTGTTGTTTTGTCCTGCCCTTGTCACTGTCACTGAGATCGATGACCACCACCAGATGTGGCGTCTTAGAATCCATTTGCTTTGTGCCTTGACTTTTTTTTTTCGTTCGTTGCTTTCTTCGTATACCGTGTTCATGTAAAACCAAACATTCTGGCGATTTTGTTGTGGCGGATGGGCAATTTGGCAATTAGCAATGTAGCCTCGCAGACGCTCATCGGATTAGAGGGACACACCCACCCTCTGCTGTCATTTCACCGGTTAGACGACAACATCAAATAGACAATGATATCTATTTTTATATATATATATATATATATATATTCCTGAGTTTACTTGACACGTGTATTACTTTCAGATCTCAGCTGGATATAGTCGCCTGACTCCGCCTCCCACTGAAAGCGGTCCCTCTCAAATGACATTGCCCTTCACCTCTGTGGCCGGTCCTGCTGACCTCGACAGTGGTCACAGGGAGTCTCAGCCGCTACGGATTCCCGGCCTCTCGTCGCTCGAAGATGACCACTTCGTCTACGGTATCGGTCAGCAACAGAGGATGTCGCCCGTCAAGCGAGCGCCCCCGCTGGTGGGGTCGGCGACGCTGAACGATGCCAGCTCACAGGCTACAAGCAGCAGCCTGCCGAGCGTCCGCAGCGATCCTCCGGTGCGCGGTGCGCTGAGTCGCGAACACGAGGATTGGCTGAGGGAGATTGATGATCTAAAACGACAGCTCCGGGAAAAGGAGGAGATGGCCAGCCGATACAGCAGAGATCGGCCGCCGTCAGTGAAGGATATGCACCCGAGCAGACCCCTCTCGGCTAGGTATAATAGCCGGATTATGAGGTCATGTTGAAGAGCAATTGCTACATGATTGACATGTAAAAGTACGAATCATATACCGCGCAGCACGATCTGGTGTATTTTGCCATAGCCCAGCGAAGTACTACCCAGAGTGTCGTTGCATTCAAGGACGAGCATGTACAGAATCGCCCGCATCCTAATAGCCTGCCGCATGTAACACATATATATATATATATATATATATTATATATATATATATATATATGTGTGTTTGTGTTACATGCGGCAGGCTATTAAGATAAGTTAACAGGGGGTCGCCGAACATATCCAAATTAGTAATAATCATAGTAACCTTCATAATTCTTCCAGGTCTAATCAGGGCTTTGATGAAGCATCGTTTAGACCGGTAGGTCATCCCGGTGTCGTTCGCCGGGAGGCTGAACTGCACGCGTCTAACCGGAGGCCAATGAGTCCCATGATGAGACGATCCCCTGGCGAGAGGCGGCCCCTTGGTGAGCGACGCTCCCCTATCGAAAGAAGGCAGCTTGGTGAGCGACGAACCCCTGTCGAGAGGCGATCACCTGTAGAACGTCGATCCCCGCACCGTCATCGGACGAGATCGCCAAGTATCCGTTCGAAGCGCTCGCATAGTCCCGACTTTCGGAGACGATCGAGAAGCCCGTACTCCAGACGTTCGCCCGTCACTCGAAGGTCTCCTCTCGATGACCGAACATTAGACAGAGATGCGTACGTCAGAGCCATGTCAGGCTATCATCCGCCCCATCAGACGCATGATATCGCCGCCTCTGCGCACGGTAGTAATTTACTACCTGCGGGCTATCAAAGTGCTAATTCGTATGTGGCCAATGCCAACTCGATGCCTGCTATCGCCGCACAACCATCTGTGAGCTTTGGAGGGGTCGGCGTGCCCGCCGCCGCACTTTCCACCAGCAACTACTACTGCCAGCCGCAATCGGCTCAGCCACAATCGTACTACGCGTCGTCGTACGAGGTCGAGCAATCGTATATCACCGATCCTCGTGCTGAATATCAGCCTTTGCCAGGAACTCACGGATCAATGGGTGTCCCTCTGCGGAACGACCTCGCCGGAGCTTCCGGCCTCGGTGCCTCGGCTCCGCTGGCTGATCCCGGAAAGGTAGGCGTATAACCCCCCCCCCCCTGATAGGCCCTTTTAATTTAACCGAAATTAGACCACAACTATTGTTCTTCTACAATATGATAGGCGACCGGATAAACGGCTGAGTGGATTCATCCCCTTCTCCGTTATCCCTTTTCGAACTCCTGTATCAACGGGGAAGTTCAAAAAAAGGATACAATGCCAAATACCACTCTATTGGCACAGTGGTCTATCTATCGATCAATAGGACAGATCATTCAACCGCTTCCCTTTTCTTGCGTGTTCTCTTCGAACGGTGTTTCGCCACAAAGCTCCAAAGCGGACCAGGGGAAAGGTCGAATTTGCGAACTCTGACAAGTGTCAGCCATGGCAAGAAAGGTAAGCGCAAGATGAAGGAGACCATTCCTGATACATCGGTGATGAATCCTCCGGCATTCGCCGAAGTCGATGTTGGCCTTCAACCTATTGACATGGATCTAGAAGACGAGGATGAGGTTGTTTCTGCTCAGGAAGCTAAGGAGGAGCAGGCTCCGCTGAGTAGCCGGCCAGAGGAGAAGTATGCTCAAGAAATCGAATCCTACCTTCGGCTTACAAATGAGAAAGACGCGGAAAAGTGAGTACAAAGGGCTGCTGTAATGTGACTATATATATATTGTACTGGGACGAATTTTGGATAAATTAGATATTTCTAGCGTGTGTGCGTGCGCTACGCAGAGCTTCGAAACAAATAGAAAATACATACGGAGTTTTTTAGCCATTTTTTTCTCATTGCTGCATGCCTGCCTGTCTCACGAATGTCGTCCGTTTATTCTGTCCCCCCCTATACGCCCGCAGGGAGCGCTTATCAATCTTGAAGCAGGAGATGGCGCGCATTAGCAAGCTTCAAGCTGATCTGCTACGTTTCCGCAAAGGGTCACCCGACGATGTTCAGGTTGGCCGACAGCTAGCGAACACCGGCAAACTGTATGAGGAGGCGAAGAAGAGGGCTACCGGTGTCGGCAAACAAATCGATACGCTTAGCCAGGAAATCTTCAAGATTCCGCAAAAGATCAAACTACTTGCGATGGAACACGAGGGCAAATTTCGCGACAAACTCGAAACGATCAAGAAAGCGAACAAGGATAAAGCACAGGTGGGTTCGCTTACGAGGTTATATGGGCGCACATACTGGCTATGTGTATATATATATATATTTATGTATGTATCTATATATATATATATATATATATTAGGTTGACCCAAAAATAATAAGACACGCATAAATTACAATATTTTCTAAACTAAGTCAGTTAAAACAAAGATTTTTTTAGTATGAGCTAGAGGTATGCACCTCTTTTACTTATACACTCGTCCCAGAGTCAATCTTGTCGGCAGTAAGCCAGGACGTAATTTCATTTCTACAATGTGCCATTCAAACCGGCCAAGAATAACAATTCGGCGCAAGATGATTGGAGCGTCATGATTTTTGGGTCGACCTAATCTATAATATACATTAATCACGGAGACGATAGCAGAAAGAGAAGCAGATGAATTATCAACGGCGTATTCTATTTGTAGGTACACGTGTCTGGTAGCGATGTGTATAGGAGTGACGCGCTCAAATCGTAGGTACAACGAACGGTGGGGCTAGTTGACGTAACAAAACCCTTCGTAAGTTAACCACTCGTTTTGTCTCTGTCATTTGTACATAGACGTCTACGAGTGGGGGTGGTGATCAAAGGAAGCCCGTCCGCTTCAAATATGTCGACCGGGGCGAGTTTTTCTGCTCAAACTGTCGGATGGAGTATCGGAGCATCCCCGCTTTTCTTGGACATCTTCACACCGAACTCCATATAGCGGTAAGCGATTGGCCAATTTACTTGACACACTCGGAGGGCTGGCTCATTCGCCGCGCGCACATTCAGCACTGTGTGTCTATGTGTGTCTATGTGTACGTGTATCCGATTTGAATAAAGCTCGTATCGTCAAACGAATTAATTAGAATTATTTCGAATATCTGTATAATGTATATGGAATTGTTAATATAGCCTCGTGAAAGTTATATAGGAATGAATTGTTTCCTAGCAAAATAATATATATACGTTTAATTCATACGTATATATATATATATCGAACTATTGCTGTTAGAACTCGAACCAGACCCAGGAAAAACCGTGGGCCAATTTGGAGACCACTGTGAAAATCACTGCGCCAGCAGCTACCACCTGCAATGTACCTGCTAAAGGTGAGCATAATTTCGTTAACCTCTGAATACGATCATGTCATGCTAATATATATATATATATATATATATATTCATAAAACAGCTCCCAGTTACCAGAAATGATATGTGATGCATAAATGACGAATTTAGGCATCACCATAATAATAATAATATTTCTTTTACTATTTTTAGGCGGACAGTTCATTATGGGCATCACCGGCTTCTACTGCAAGATCTGTAGAGCCATCTTTCCTGACAGTACAACGGCCGAAAAGCATGTTCTTTCCGAGGAACACAATGTGAAGTACAAGGTATTATATATATATATATATATGAGATTGTATCGGGTCCTCTGTCTGTGCTCACAATTCCACCGACCGCTTGTGTTGTCATCGTCAGACCCCGCTGCGTAGATTTTTTGTGGCTATATCCGACTGAATACTTTCGAATTTTTTATCGGACTTCCATCGTCAATGGTGCTTCACAATAGTTGGGCGGAAATATCATTTGAGTTCTTTTGAGCTCAAATCACTTATATGTATATCCTATGATTTGTGGCCTCCCAGGAATACATCGGAATGAATCCATTCTACGAGCGGCGCGTGCAACTCGAAAAGGAAACAATTCTTCACAGTATCGCGAAGGCAACTGCTCCCCGGCAGGTTAGTTAGGCAGAAATTTGTGTGTACAATATTCGAAAATCTCCACGGTTGCTGTTTTATAAATACGCTGCCCTCTCCAATCGAAACAGTCGTGAACAGCAAATGAGTCTAGCCGCCGAGACTTGGAAACGCAATACAATAATACAATGTTATTTTATTTCAAATGCTGCCTATTAATGCTGGTGAACAAAAAAAGCCGGCTGTATTTACATCCATTTTATTATATATAGCAGATATAGGCACGCAGGTCAGCCGATTAGGTTAGGTTCTGCCGTCGGTCTGATATTGCGTTGATCGATTTCAGACCAAGCAAACCGGTGCCAGCAGCGGTAGTGGCTCCGGCACCAGCAGTATCAAATCAAAGTCGTCCAGTGCATCCACTTCGAGCGGGACCGCTGATGAGAGATCAGCCAGTGGCGGCAAACGTCTCGTTGACAATAGCAGCGCACGGGACAGCCGTGACACGAACGCCATCACTAGTCACAAGGGTTCAGGGGAGAGAGACTCGCCTGCGAAGGGGGGGTCGAGATCCGCTGGTCGAAGCAAAACTGACCATGTCCCCACCAATAAAGCCACTGCCACTGGTGGTTCCGGCGATCACGGGTCGATCAAAGAGAAGGATCAGGGCGTTGCTTTAGTTCTTCCACGTCAAAAGAGGCCACGAGTCCCCAGTAAGGATAGCGAGCGTGATACGAGCTCGGACGCTCAGGAGAATCGGGACCATCAGCTCAACAGCAGGACGATGACGGTACGCCGAAAGCTGTAGCATAACGATATTCGCCCATAGAAGGGGGCTGTGTTTAATGGCTTATTCATATCCCAACGAGAAGATCGTGTAAATCTTGTGTAAGCCCAGACATTTTTCAGAAGTGGCCCCCTGCTAAGGGCCAGCTGGATGATATTCAAATAGGCTTCTCTCTATTTCAAGTGGGCGACCGTTGTATCTATATAGTAATTTGCTCACGTCACGAACACAAGAAAATTCAATATAATTCATCCGACCATGCAATCAATCGCATGACACGTGAGTAAGTCTTCGCTGCGACAGGTTAATCGTGTAATGCTTCCGAAAGAGGAGTTTTTATCTAAAGATTTATTGCTCGATTGTATTTGGCGATCGTGATCTATATCACGATATTGCACCGACGGTCCGACAAAGAAATGGTGTTTCAAAGCGTATTCTGCTGCTGCTGCAAACTCGATTCTGATATCATGTAATGTATGTATATCCAGTAACTCAACTCTCTAACAGCTGGCGTCGATTTGATTTCTTTTAGGAGACGTCGCGTTCGCCCTCACCGCGGATCACGTCCACTACTGAGAACAGGTTTGTTGCTTGGGATGTTTTTGTGCAATTCATGCCGTAGAGCCCTTGCTACCTTGTGGTGCATTGACTCGGCCAAGGAGTATATATATATATATATATATATATAAACCTTGGCATATATATATATATATCTGGAATTCTGCCTCTCTCGTGGATTTTTTTAATAAGACACCAACCTTGCCGGGTACATCATACGAGAAAGACAATGAAATAGTGAACTAATCGACAAAGGTCTATCCGAAGAGTCGAGTTGTGCGTCCAGCAATGATCACTGACATGAGGATGGATTGTGGTTCTCTTTTTCACAGAACGCTCCTTCGACAAATGTACGTAATCAAGCCTTATATAATCGGATGAACTAAGACGTGTCAAATAGTTCATACAATCGCAAGCATACAACAGCCGTATTCTTGTTCGACTTTTGCTATAAATTGTGTTTCCCCATGAAAAACAACCGGGTGGTTCAGCTGTGATTCACGTTGTCAGATATCGGTACCACGCATGGAGTACCAATCCGATTTTTTGAAAGGGGTTGTTTTTTTCGAAAATCCGTTCGAATTCATGTTACTTGATCATCATTAGCTTGCCGAAACCATCCAAAGATGACCACGCCCCTGACGTAAATCGGCCGTCAGGTCGATATGAATTCAAGCCTCACCCTTGAAACTTGTCGAGGTCAAGTTTCAAGAAACGAAGTAGCATATAATTCTCGATCTACCTAGAGGGTAGATCTACACGAGAGCTTAAGCATTATAAAATTGCAGCTCCTTTAATAAACCAATAAAACCTTTACTTTTACACACGTGGAATTTCGGCAGGGCGAAATCGCGCCGTGCCTGCCTGCCCATGGCCGTTATTAGCTAATATAATAAAGAGTTCCTTCTGACGTTTTCTCGTACGATATTGGTGACGTGTAGATCGTGTTTTGATTTTTATCTTGAGGTGAAAGTACCGCTGTTACCTTTATACGATTCCAATTTTCTCCGAATGCAAAAATGGTAAGATCTAACGAAGCGGTGTTTGTGGCTGCCGCGTATGTGGTTATGTGATTTTCTGTCCGACATCGCCATTGGTGTTATTGGGCGTCGACAAATATTTAGCCAAAAATCGGGAGGTATTCGATTGAAGCTCCTGAAGCCGCCCACTGGAAGTGCTCAACCTCTAATGATTGGAAAAGCTCCGTTTAAGCGGAAGCCATCGACCAACACAGTAATTGGTAAGTGTCATTTGCGAATTTGTCCATTTTGCAACTTGGTCAAAAGTATCAGACCAGAGAGTTCTCTCTAATTGATATTATACCATGCACCCTACGTGTTTAACGTGTATATATATATATATATATATATATGAGAGTGAGAGAGGAACTGACATTATATATAAGGACATTATGATTTCAGTGCACGCAATTCTCACGTTTTAGAAAATAACAATAAATGCGTCGTTTTGCATTTTTATACTGCTGGCTGCATTGCTAACAAATACATTCTGCATACCTAAAATGACTTAGGCACGTTCTTATGAGCTCCTAATGCATTATTGTATAGTATGGTATATATATATATGTATATAAAATGAGTTGAGAAAATCAACTACAGCACAACACGCGTGAGTATATATAATACATTTAGATTCATAGTCATCGATTATATATATATATATATATATATATATAATCGACGACCATTGAATCCAAATGTATTATATTTATACTCACGCGTGCTGTACTGTAGTTCATTTTTGACCATCGATTGTCATGATCATTCGGTCGTTTCATTCGGTGTAATTAACAACGCCCGCGTCTGCCGTATTTCAGATGCGGCGAAGGCCGACGCTGCAGCGACTAGCGGAGGTCTTACGGCGGAGTCGAACGAACCTTTTCCCTCGGGGACCCCGGCGCCGCCCGGAGATGACGAACCTCTGCCGTCCGTGGTCATGGGCCCTCTCCGAGTCCCGCAACCTGTTGACGAGGCTGAACCGCCTCCTCCGGGAGCTGCAGCTCTCCCAACCGACGCGCCGTATTGGATGAACAACGTGTACCCCTCATGGGAAAGATCGGGCGCGGCACCGTTTGTATGTATCGTGCAAAAACCACACAAAAAAAAAAGAACAAACGGGAGAATGATCTAATCTCAATGACAATGTGAGAATTCTAGAAAACAAATAATTGAATCGAGACACAAAAAAAGATCAATTTTAACATCTGCGACAAAAAACAGATGCATTCTTGAACCGTGATTGCGGCCAACTGTATGCTTTGCTATTATTATTATTAGTAGTATTTGAATTAATGAATTATTATAAATATAGTGATGATCTTCATGAATTGTGAGATGCCTATGGGCGATCATCTGGCAGCCATGTAACAGGGTGCATTGTTACTAATTGTAGATACCGGAAGTCGAGGAAAACGAACCTGACGACGAGGAGGAAGAGCTTGAGGAATACTGATTCATCGGTGTGAACTCGCTGAGTGAAATACGATGTCGGCCCAAGCAGACGGCAGTGATGAAGGGAGCAACGGGAGACAGCTTTAGACGCGTGGAGAATATCGCGCCCGAGGGTCCAGATCTCTGAAAGTGCTCTTTCTCTCTCGTCGAAACTCGTCTGATTGATCGTTAGGGGTGGAGTCGTTATTCGATGCGGTGGACTCGTCTCTCGCTCGTTCCGTTAGCGCTGGTGTGATACCAGTAGGGTGTGATTCGTGCGCGCGTCGCCGCGCGGAGCAAGCGCATGTGTACTCATAAACACAGTGTGAAGAGAGTATCCCAACGACAGACGCTATAGGTTGCTCTTACTGATACTAGATTGGGGTGACGTCGACACTGGGACAGTTTGTTGATGAAGGTGAAGAAGAGTGAGTGAGTTCAAACAGGCTGCAGGGAACTGCGGAAATCATTGTGAACCATATAGAAGTTTGGAGCTGTGCACACTCAAGCAGATCGACAATAAGCATCTGCCAGAAGCCACCGAGAAACATGTGGACACTTCGTGTGAGTTCTCGTCGAAAAGCAGATGCTGATACGGCGCTTCAAACGACTATGGAAATCAAAGCCACATCACATGGGAAAACAGGCGCAAAAAAAACTATTTAAAAGCCGAATCATCATGGTACCTTATTACACATTGTTCAGCAGTATCGCAACGCAGAGCCAATATATATATATATATATACGTATAAAGGCCTTATACCACGGCCGAGGCGTTTGCATCGACGATGCGTGACTATTTGTTGGGTCACACTTGTGGTGAAGTCGCAGCCGGCCGCCATGGTGTTCTGTACATTTTGTGGAAATTTGCGATCGTATTATTATCGCTTGATAATTTGGCTCATGTCAAATATATAAAATATATATTTATGTATATGAAAATCCTAATGGAAAGAGATATATGAAACACTTCAATAAACGTTGAAGATGATTCTTCAACAAGAAAAAACTGACCCTTTGTCTGCGCCTCTTGGTTCGACATAACTGCGACAGGTTTTCCTGCTGCCCTACCTATATATATATATATATATATGAGTGATATCGTGGCGAGAATCCACCCCGCTATATAAATGGGGTATTTTTTATGAAAAAACTATATATATACACATATACATATATGTACAGCAGTGCCAATGTGTTGTCACTGCGTAGCAGCCATAATATGCGGGATCTTGTGCGACGAACTTCACGGAAAGACATTACTATCAATAAAAAACATGAATAAGAAACATGTATTCTTCTCTATTCTTCTCAGCCATTCGATGGGCTGGCTGGCTGGCTATACAACAATCGCTGTCGAAGCACCGAGGGTTTCCATCCGTCGTTGAAACGGATTCCCAGAAGGTGATCGACCTCGAACCCTATCGAAACAGGAGCGAACATAGAGCTGAACGTCTTGACGACATCGTATGGGGTCATTTGTATCTATATCATATACACGGTTGACATCATTGTTGACCGTGTACATTGCGTTGTTCAATAAAAGTTTGCGTGTAAAAACAAACCACTAACACACTCGTCGTGAGTTTCGAGTGGCAGTTCGTTATTGTTTCGTTATTTCGTTGCTCAGCGAATCGACAGCCACTTGCTCCCATTGCGATTTCGCTGCAGACAATACCGAGGCGCGTCAAGCGCGCAGGATCTTTCGTTGTGCAACGCGAAAGGCCACGGTCCCCTTCTAATCCCCGCCCCGCCAAAAAGCCCTAGAAATAATTCCCTAATTATTGTATGTTTGAATAAATATTTATACCGAAGCGATTCACCTCCGGAGGTAAGGGCAGATCGAAGCGTGGCCGCCACCGCCGACGTCGTCAGTCAGATCCTCGTCAGCGTGGGGTAATGATCGTGGGGGTGAAGTTGGAGGAAGGCTGGGTTCTTGGGTACCCCACAGACAACCGACCGCCGATGGCCTAAGATAGCATGATCAAAAATGTTGCTTATTAGGCTGTCCGGATCAAACTGTCCGCTCGATAAATGCCAATAAGTTTTGAACTAAATTAGTTCAAAAGGCGACTGGTTTGTTGCGTATAAGTCTTCAAATTAGATGTCGAACACTCCACACGCATTTTCATCTGCTCAGAACTCAGTATATAGGGAACCCATTTTGCATTGATTTTCTTCATCTTTAGTATATTGGTGACAATTTCATGACATGTCACCCGAGGAATCACAGTTTCAGCCGACAAAGACCTCATGGACCAAGCTCTAGTTAGCTCACAAGCTGCCTTGATTCTGTCAATCCGTTCGTTCCTCGTTGCACCTTATTTGTGGTCCCCGCCTCATGGTCATCAGTGTCCAAATTTTCACTGTTAAATCGCTTGCACCAACTTCGCACCGTTCGCAGGCATAAGGCAGACCTGCTGTACGCGTTCACTAATTTTCGATGGATTTCAGCTGGAGGGTGTTTTTGGAGAAACAAAAACTTGATGTTTTCCTGTTGATTTTTGGGGGAATTTGATTTTTTTGCTGCAGTGTCCATCTTTCTGATCGTATCAAAAGCACTCAGTGTTCGAAAGGAAGCCACATTCCTGCCGCGTGCCCACTCCAAAAATGAACGCATTGTATCGCGTAGTTCGGATTGTGCGCCATTCGAATGGCGGGACAGTTTGATCCGGACAGCCTAATATTTGCCCGCATGCGTCTTGTATTTGTGCGGAGACACCCCAAGGACTATGTTTCTCGGAACGTCAAGCAGATGTTTGCCCCGTGTTCGGTATCGTCGATGGTTGACGAAATGCTAAGCTCAGGTAGAGCTCTTGAGCATCGTCCACCGCCTCCTCGGGGGGTAACTCAACTCCGGACGGTTGAATCCATTCTCATACATGGATTTGATCTCACGTTGTTGGCACACGTTCTATCTCATTATCGTACAGTATTTATAAATACCAGACGAAAATGAACCGCTGCGTTATTTTGGTATTGCGGTCGTTGGTAATTTTTCAGCCAAGTGGGTCGAATATGTGAAATGCGCTGAGCTCGGTGAGATATGAACGATCCGCAATCTGTGCGTCACGTCGTTAATTGCGACTGGTTCCTTTCAGGTTACTTTAGGTCATTATTATATATTCTTTAGTAGTTTTTTCGCCAAGTTACGCATTGTTGTTAAGTCGCCTGCGAGGAACCGGCTGATAACCAGCCACACAGGAGCACCAACTGGTAGCTCATATCAAAGTAGACGAAGTATAATATGAGTGGCCAGATTGTACTTTTACAAATTAAAATAATATTAACCTTAATTTGAATATTGTTGAGTGAACATTGTTATTTGGTGCAATCTCATCAAAATCGATTAGCTTCTCTACGCAAACGTTCAATATTTCACAAGCCGTTTGTTTGCTGAAATGTGATCTCCGCTCCGCGCTCGTTGTCACAGAGATACTGTTGCTACAATCGACATCAGCATACGATTACTATACTTGACTCGTGGATCGTGCCAGTCACCAGCCGCACGATTCAGGTGGACGGTTCGACCATTTCGATGGGAAGATTCTCTTTATAGACGCTTGCTGTTAGCCTGCTTGACGTAGCATCAGGCACTTGTCATCATGATGATGTTCATTCACACAAGCTGAATTCACGCTGAGGGGATTGTTGAGCGGCGTTTGTTGAGCGGCACCATGTGGCACCATCATGTGCGGCAGGTTCAACGCGACGGCCACGACGGCCACCCACTACTCAACCATGAGCGGGGAAATCGATCACGAAAGCTCAGCAGAGATCATACTTACTTCGTGCAATTTCGCTGTTGTACTCTGGCGCGGATCCGTAGATTACGGGTAGATTGCGAGAGTTTTCGTCACTCAAAGTCACACAACTTAACTGAATGTCAACAGTTGTTCACCATTGTGTTCTCTTTTTTTTTCGTGAACAAATTTATATGCTATCACATCCGACAATGGCGTTGTTCTCTAAACAAAAGCAACAGCAATGAACAGTTGGAAAGTGGGTCCATCTATCCGCGTTCTCTCTGAGTCATTATATCGGTTGCCTCGACGAAGAACAGAAATTACAATCATTACAGTCATTATATTCGTCTCGTGTGTGTGCAAATACTTCGTTCATCGTTGAGTTTTCCTTTTGTAAATGGGACGATTTCGTTCCTTTTGTTCAATTCAAGGGACTAATTTGTTCGCGCCTATGTTTCTTGCGTTTCATTGCAGGCCGCTATTCCAGGGCAGGATCATCGGTGTTGTCAATCGCAGTGGCAACCATAGACGAGCATATCGCGGACGTGGCTGGCCTGGCCGGAGTCGAGGCAGTGGCCCGAAACGGTAGAGGACTGCGGATCTCGCATCGACAGGCGGTCGCTCCGTGCGCAGCATTACCGACCGTTGGCGTCAGATCTTAATAGGATCGAGCTTATACTAATCTAAGTGGCGATAGCTGTATGCTGATCAGAATGACATACGCGAAAAGCACGTATACATTATATATGTCGTTACGGGCGTCTGCTAGATTTCCACGCGCGTAGAAACGCCCCATAGAGAAGTGCCTTCTGCCGGGTAAATGCTACGTCAAATTGATGTAGAACGGAGTCAGCGTTGTCATCTGCAACACTAGCTCCCGGACACTCGCCCTCTACCCCCTGTACAAACATTGTCCCAATTGTGTAAAAATATATATATATATGAAGAAACGATGATGCAATTGTTCAGGTTGGGGAAAAGCGGTCATCGATACAGAAAAGACAGAGAGAGAGAGAGAGGGAGGGTGGTCAAGAACAATCATTCGGAAATAGTATTACTTTAGAAGCTTTCCCAATCTGAAGAGGGTGATTTCTGCACAAACTAGTCACAAAGTAAATATTTGTGCCAAGAGTCAATTTTCTCTCATTTGCGTTCCTCAGTCTCGGCCATAGGGAAGGCATTACTGATTAAGTGTAACCTTTGATCAAATTTGTTATCGAGTTTCCCATATGTGACATTATTTAAATTATTATTATTAAAAAAAAAATATATATATACATATACATGTAGGCGTAGTTGTGTAGTATTTTTGAAAGAATCTTCATGTTATTTTTCTGTAACTTCCTCGCTCTCGATCAAACCATTTTTTCGCGAATTCATTCGCCGAGGCCCCCGAGATGCCATGACAGTCGACTGGTTCAGCCGAACATGTAAACTTTTTGGACACCAGCACAGGCTATGTATACTGCTATGTTTGTTATGGAGGGCTGTTGATATATATATTTTGTTTCTCTCGTTCGATACAGTCGAGTGTTGCCTGATAAAGGTCAATCAAGTCCCCTGTATATCTCTATGAATAAATAGATGTACACAAAAAATGTAGCCACCGTTATCGTGGGTCTTCTCATTTCAATTTAGGTAGCCTTCGTCGTTGAACCCTTTGGTGGCCTGGTGGTGCAATCGTGTGCGCCTTCCAATCGGACGAAACGCGTAGGTGCACACACGTGTTCCGCGCCCTCCCCCGCCCACCATTGCGGAGAAAAGGCGTCCGTCTTACGAAGCAATGCAAATAGCAATTCCGCGAAGACTATATGTTGAAGGCTGAGAGTCAGCCTGAAAACATGATCTTGGTAACCTTCGTCATGTCTCGCTTTTTGAATACCGATGTTAGCTATAGGTTTCTTGGCCCTTTTATAAGCAATGCATCCCTATATATATATATATATATATATATATATATGGTTGCCTACCCTCCTACACGTTCCGCTTGCTGTTGTTCGATTGGTCTGACCCACAAATGATATTATATTGTGTATATATGTATATTGTTGCGATATCATCAACTGTGTTATTTCGTTTCGAATATCGTACATTTATATGTAATGTTTTTAGTATCAGTGTGAGCTGAGGTGCAACAAAAAAAACCCTTTTATTTTATTTTTATTTACATTTCTTTTTTATATTTTATCGAGAACTAATTTGTACTATATTGCAATTCCGAAAATAAACTTGATTTTGAAACTTGAAAAACTATTCAAACCGGCCGCGTCAGCTCTGTCCAGTGCAGCGGCGACCATTTCTGGGTGTTGAGTATCCGCCTTCCACAGTGATCCTGTGAAGGTGGAGTTTTCAGTTAGAAACAGAGGGGTGCGTTTTCCTCAGCTTTGCAGCTCTTTCCGCAAAGGTCAAAACGCACACATCTGTGTTGGCTACGGAGAAGATTTATGTCCTGCAAGCTCTGAAAGAACAGCCCGGGGCTAGTTCGTAAACTTAAAGATATCAATTTTGGCCTGAGCAACGCGACGCGCCACGATCCGATAGGCTTTCTACCTTCGAAGAGAGCAGTTCGAGGGTGTTTTTGTTGCTGAAGATGGCCGTTACCCAGCAGACCATTCTTAAGCACCCTTCCTCGATAGATTTCATTCACGAAGTTGGAGTTTCGATTTCTAATGTTCTTATCGATGCGCACAATACCGTTGCCGCTCAACGTCTTGCTCGGCACCGGACAAGCTTGAGACAGGCACTACGATTGATTACCGGCCCGATTACATCTGATCAAGGAGAACTTTTGGACAGGAACAATGTTTCTGAGCAACCTTGGACGAATTAACAAGACCGCAAAGGCTGTCAACTTCTTCGACGCTAATCCCCTAAGAAATTCTGGTGAGAAGAGCAGGAACAAATCTCGAAGAAATTCTGCTGCGGGAACAAAGTAGCAATCAACGCCGCTAATTACGTAGCAGACTAATTGATTAGGTTATTTTTCGTCTTTGACCATTTCTCCAAGTGTTCAGAGACGACGGAACTTATTAGCAGAGCTAACATATATATATATATATATATAGATTATAACTACAGTTTAAGTATCGTATCGTACCATTTAAGTAGTGTACAAATCGCCGAAGAGTGATTAAGATGAAAGTATCGAAACTTGCCGGCAGGCATGAACAAGTTGAATTGTGTCTGATGTTTTCGGTGAGGGTGTAGAACTTCTTAACAACAAAGAACAATTCAGGTAGCTTCAGAAATACCAACACGTTTATTGCCCGAGCATAGATGAATCGAATTCGTCGAAATTCGCTCAACCGAACGCCCAATGATATATCTCGATACGTGGACGTGCTATTTTTAACGTCGGGTGTCGAGTATTTCCTCGTACTCATTGACAAATAGTGGCATATATATATATATATATATATATATACGTATATAATAATAACCACTATGAAAAATCCAATACTTAAGGTGTAAGAGAAAAAAACAACTATAAATATCACCAAAGCTATCTATTTGCGAGAGATTCGCAGAAACGCTACTTCTTATATCATCGCTCATTTTTGTACTGTTGTGTCCTTGATACCTAAATGGCAACGGAGTGATATGGACATTGGCAGCCATGTGGCCTATCGGATGGCCACAGGCCGCCGTGTCCTATCACTGACAACTCGGTTCGTAATGTTCCTCTGTGGTGTCATTTGCTCGTTCCTCTGCGATGGACAGCGTGAAATTTCGCCGCGACTTGTTGCTGATAATAATTCAATGGCTGATATCGTTGTGCCCTATACGAACATTGTTGGCACGTGCAATGGACGTGGGAACTAGATCGCATTAGCCGGCACCGGCATCTTTAAGGTGTACGGCTAACGTGATTCTCGTATGTCACGATGCGTTGTATCCACATAGGTGATTTCTGATCTGATAGCGAACAGCGGCAATGCTTCGAGGTTTAGCTTCGTCAATATTGATTCATTATAGCGATCGGTGAACCATATGTGTGTCTGTTAGAACATAGGCGTCACTTTGCCACGTGTTAATTACCACTCTGATAATTCGTTGTGGCACCTTGTCGACGTTGTAGTCCTGCCGGCAATCGAGCGGTAATAATTTGAAGGGTGGTTGTAGACGAGAACCATACGGTCTCGTCCGGCAGCAGGGTACTAGATGTCGGGGGCACCATCCGCCCGCCGACATCGCTGGGAGCACGAGTGGCTGCCTCATAAAAATATAATAAAAATAATAAATATACAATAAAAATGGCACCGGCGGCCGACGCCGCGGTGGCTACACTGATGGCGGCCCGACGGGCCCGCCGGCCTCGCCTTCCGCCTCTTGCCGGCGCTGGGCGACCGACGCCCTCCGCGAGACCGAACATCTCGATGCTCTCATCGTCGTCGCCATCCACCTGTGGTCTTTGAGGTGGCGACGGCGGCGGCATCGTCACACGGCCCGACGCATTACAGGGAACGATGGCGGTGATGGTGACGGTGGCGGTGGCGGTGATGATAACGGCGGCGGCGATGACGACGGCGATGATGGTGACAGGGCGGTGACGGTGACAGGACGGTGACGGCTGCGGTGCTGATGTACACAACCAGGCCCGAGGAGTGGCCTACGGCGAGGACACAAACTACGACAAACGTGCCCCGCACGTAGCCACTCAACAACTCCTCGGCCTTCAGTCACGAAAAGAAACAGTAACCTGTCCGTTCCCTAGAGAACCACATTGCCGGCAGACCACCGAAGTAATGACGGATCATTCGACAAAGCGATGACACCTCACACATGCAGCCGCTCGGAGGGGGAGAGAGCAGGCGAACGCGCACGAGACGGACATGGTGCACGACGCTTCACATCCGAGCGCCTCATGTGGTGCACGCAACCAACATATAGTGGAACAATCGACCAACGCTGACGGTTCACCGACGTCGCTGGACCGCGCGTACATTCAGCAGAAGAATTCGATCTACAACCATCCTGAATGACAGACTCACTCAACAATGGAAAGCGCCAACGGAAGACTCGAGTACGGAATTACATAAACACATTAAAATTCAGATATTAACTGTAGATTTTTTTTATTTATGAGGATATACATTCACAAATGATTATGTTAGGACTGACACATAGACTCGGCACATGCATATTCATTAACCATAAAGAAAGGAAAAAAAATTCAGGTGGACATATCGCCGCGGGGGAGTGTTGAGGATTGAAACGACGACAGTCCACATTCCCACGGTAGACCAGATGGTCATAACACTAAACAGCCCCGAGTCTGCCCCCGTCTAGACTGACCAGGGGTAGCGTGTCTAGACGAAGCGACATCTGGAGATCAGGACAATAAACTAGAGAGCATGTCTGTTCACATGGACACATATATATATATATAGGGGTCACCGACCCCGAACGTGCATGTGGTGAACTCAGCCGACATGGCTTACTCTCAGAGACACATGCAAAGAGCATCTCATGTACGAATTGGGAAAGGGTACACATGATACCGCCCGTTGGGCGGTACCACCAGAAAGACGCACAACATGATTGGTTGAACCACAGAGTGTAACATGTAGACATAAACATATAAATACGATTACAGATAAATAAAATTTCACTGTGAGCATTACCATCAACTAAGTGTGTTATCCTTGACGCCCCTATGAGCTAGTTAGGCTATCTACTACTTCAACACTTACTTCCTCGTAGCTACTAATACGGGGCTGAACATACTTGATAACGCATGCTCAAAGCCTATGGACCCCACGAGTCTCCAAGGGTTATTATCGTGAGGTGGCTGTTCGAGTCCCGATCGGAGGATATCGACTTTCGAACAATGACACCGTCACAAAACATCTAGCTACAGCCGACAGGCATAAGAAGTAGGTGACCGAAAGGGTTCGTCAGCAAAAATTTTAGACGCAGGACAAAAAGACCAGCATTTTCCACAATGCAGCAGATTGGTTGCCTCTACCCCCCTATGCAGCAGATAATCAAGTTGCCTGTAGCCTGTGGTGCCTTCAACAGTGCAAATACAATATTGTATATGAGCTCTACAACGTCACAAATATCAATCCCAATTACTGCATCGCGAAGCGGCAGCATTGATCACACTTCTACAACAAGCCCACCCCATTTCAGAGGGATCTCGTGTAATGTAACAACCCATTGGTAGCAGCCCTGGCCAGCACCTCTCAGATGTCTATACTTCAGCTGCATACCGATCCGAACGAAAATCTATCAGCGCACAGGGCAACCGATCACATAACGTGTGCTGGGGCCGAAGGCAACAAGATCGTCTGATACCGTTTGCTGACAGGTGTACCGTACCACGGCGGATCGATACACACCACAACGTCTGCCCCAGTATAGCCTATCACAAGTCCCTCTGGCCGCCTCCCTCAGGACGACCTATTGCCAAGCAGCTTGGCCCGATTCGAAAGTCGGGCCTTCCTGCCGGCAAGCAACGGGGGCGGTTTCGCTGTCGTCGTGGTTGTTGTCGTTGTCGTGCTGGGCGTCGTGCTCGGCGTTTTCGGTTTGGATTTCGGCGCCGGCGTCGCGGCGGCCTGATCGTCTTCGTAATCCTCATCATAGTACTCGTCGTCTTCCTCCTCGGGAGGCTGTTGAAATGGTCAGTACAGAAAACATCAACCGGTTGGTTACTGGGTGACTTTCACTGGGTCGCTTAGAGGGTCATTCAGTGGGTCGACTGTTATTATTATTATTATAATATTATTATGATGCTAGCGGATGCTATAGAAGATGATCACGGGGTCAGTTAGATGAGGACAATGTTACATGTACGAGATCAGGATCCTCGACATTATCTTACACCATATACTTGAGCAGAACGAGATCTTGTTCCCTGATGTTGTGATTGGACTCTTTAATTGCCAGCTCCTATTGAAATAATTATATAGTAGTAAATGATTACCACACTGGGAAATGTAATAGGAAAACGCACGTGTTTGATACGGGATATCGATAAAATGTTCCAGGCAATGAGGAAAGGAAAGATGTTGTTTTAGTTCCTACCCCCCTCTACAAGCAGCGTAGATGTTTTCGTTAGAAAGATGATAAAGTACTTCAAAGATGCTCCAAAGCATCTGACAGCAGGAGTTCGTCTCAGTATCCATACATGCGCCAGGTCCTAGCAGTCCATGAGGCTCGCCCACTAGTCGACCATCCTGTACATCATTCGGTTAGTGAGCCGAATGATGAAATACTTTGGACATTCACTAATTGTCATTCCGAGAGTCTGTCACCCATCTTATGTTCGCGGCGATAGGTGTCAGATTTACATTGCGATAGTTAACCCCCAGACACGTTTTATAAATTTGCTCTGTACCTAGTCAGTTGATAAGCTCGATGCGCCTTTGCCAGAAATATCGTGTTTGTTTGTCAGCTTTGCTGAGCTTTACCAATGAGCCCCCTTAATGTGCACAGTGCAGTATAGAAAAGTTTAGCAGGGAAATTGTCGTTTCGCGATATTCATCGACGTGTTGCCAAACAGCTTTCTAGGGAACTATACTCGCGAGATTCCCTGGGACGATATTCTCATAGCGGCATCTGATGATCCGTCAGTCACCCTCAGTCCCTTAACGCACATGTTGACTTAAATCGAATTGACGACAGGGCGCAGCCGGGGTCACCTTCCTGACCTGCGTGACGTACGTCGTCCGCAGGTGTGAACTGCTGAGGCGCGTGACAGCATATTACGTCTTCCAGACACACTAGTTGGGAGTCATTCCGTCTCAAAACGAAGGGTCGTTCGGCTGTACGAGAAATGTCTTCGAGAGGCAGAGACGGCGTCCGTTATAACAGACACAATGCGTAAATCAACAAGCCATATAGTCGCACGAAGCTCAAGTTTGCTTGAGAAAAACGCAAGTCTCGATTTGTTCCTGTTGACATCGATTGTCTCGTTGTTCACCCTCTCCACAGACAATTCAGCTTGTGGTTAGGTCTGGTGCAACAAACACCATCCCCCTTGCTTGGCCTCGTGTTGAGTCGCAGGTCGCCAGTTCGCTACCGCCAGCCGGTTCGCCCCTCGAACATGCTCCTCCTGCAAACCATTCTACTATTCCTCCAGGCTAGATGCATAACATATACGATATATGTATATATACATATATATATATATATATATTAGCGCTTGGGCGACTTGGCCGGTAGCTAGGGCCTCTGGCTGCAAAGAGCCAGAGGCATGTCCACGACCCACAGGTGTCGTACAGGAGAACCTATAAGCATTATAAAAATTGCACTTCCTTTCATAAACCAATCATCCTTCATCCTCGCTATCACATATAGACACATATACGTTACCTCGGTTGTCGTCGTGGTCTTCGACTTCGAGTTGCTGGACTTCGCAGGTTTGGCCCTCTTCAGCGTCTTGGCAGTCTCCTTGGCGATCGTATCAGCGGGAACGGTTGGAGGAGGAATAGTCGTTGTGGTCGTCGTTGGCGTGTCCTTGAACAGGGCATCGTTCCGTTTGTAGTACGCCTTCGACTTGTCACACTGCACCGTGTTGATGAATCGACACGTGAAGGTCGTCTGGTCATAGACCGTATAGTTGGGGCAGAGGAACGAGTAACGATATCCTCCGAAACAGTAGTGGAACAGCTGTCAGCGGTGACGCGAGTCAATGGCAAGGGAAAATCGACGAACACAATGATGTTTATTAGCGTGCAATAACAGGCCAATAGAGAGAGAGGACAAATAGGCCTATAACGTTCGTGGTTGTGTTTGCGGAGGCGAATTATTACGCGGCCATCACCGTACTTCAATCGTACTCGGCCATCTGATAATGGAGTGAAAGGCAGGGTGATGACCAGGTGGAGCCTACAATCAGCTCTGGACCGTGGGCATGTACACACAATTTATTTTAGCTATTTGTCGTATACGACTCATCTTATCATATCACTCGAATCACCTGACAATGATGCTCAATCGAGGCAAAGAATCCGTCGCCGTGCTTGTCACAATCGAATCGAATGTCATCGGGTACGCTAATGTAGAAGGGGTAATCGGTCAGGTCAGCTCCGGTGAGTTCGCGAGGGAAATTTGGATCGGCGAGATAGTCGATGATTCGGCCGTCAGGTCTGGAATTCGTAAAATCGAAATGTTAGAGCCGGCCCATAGGCCCATGGAGTACGCATGCCTCGGGATGTATCATCACACGTCGCAAAAGCTTCTTCGGGCATAGACTCGGGCGTACGCATCGTGTGCCTTGTGTTGGCCAGCTTGCATTGAACGGTGGACGCACCCCGGCATCGTACGCAAGCAACTCTCCGATGACCTCGTCACTGTCACTTGGTCAAGGGCACACCCCACAATATCGTAGTAATGTAATAATGAAAGCGTATTTAAAGTGCTTGCCACACACGGAGCTACTTAGAAAACACTTGAGGTTTTTGCGACCAATTTTTCGGCTGATGTTGAAAACGGCCGCGAGTCTACGCTGGCCGTTCCATCACTGCTACGGCAGGCCAAAACAGTTGCAGGTAGTCAATGACACCAGAGTAACCAGGCGCGACAAGCCGTGTCCAAAGCTACCCCATCCTTTCCAATTGTGACCATTCTATCTGTCAACAGAAATCGAGTTCCTGTTCATATGAACCACTCCTGGCAACCACACGCCGCGCCCCCCCCACACGAACCTCTCTTTGTATCCAGGCGACAGCGTTGTCGTAGGCTTCGGCGGTTCCGTCGTTGTGGTTGTTGTCGTGGTGGTGGTTGTGGTGGTTGTGTACTTCTTGCGTGGTCGTTCCTCGGGATCCTCGTCGTCATCGTCGTAGCCTCCTCCCCTTTCGCGCGAATGGTCACGGTCGCGGTAGTCGCGATCGCGCGGGTGATCTCGATCTCGGTAGTCGCGGTCACGCTCCCGCTGCTGAGGACGCTGATGACGCGGCTTCACTGTGGCGTAATTGTAGTGGTTGTTCTCTTCCTCGGCTGACGGCAGATCGTTGTACTCGTAGTAGTCCTGAGGAGGCTTGCGGATTCGCTGGGATTGCCGCGTCCTCTGCGGTTCCTGCCGGACTCGCTGGGACTGGTAGTGCGCGTTGTATGCCTGCGTGTTGTTAAGATTGCGAACATTACACAAATGTCAAATGCGATAGCATGAGCCACGTGTTTGTGTATGATATAGATATATTAGGTTTTTTTTTGAACGCTGCACGTTTCAAATTTGGCGGGCCTTTCAATATATGATCTGAAGCAATTCCACAGCAGACAAACTGTTCACATTTTTCTGCGAAAACAATTTTCATCCCGGAGAAAAATGCAGCTGCACATGCGCAAGAATCGGTGCAGAAGAAGAAGCGAAGGTGGATGGTACATGGAACTAACGAGGATACTATTGGCAACTGTCTCACCATTTGCTTGTTTGGCAAACAGGGAAGAGTTTCCCGTACAATACAATTGTTACAGAAGATGAAAAATGGACATTCCCACGATAACCCCCAGCGCAAAATTGGTGGTATGTGCTAGCGTGTTGATTTGAAAATCAAGGATACACGACCATACGGCATTTGGTGAACTCAAATGAGGTGATCAAATCTGGTGAAACACAGACCGTTACATAAGCCAACTCAGCCAATTAAGCAGAGAAATTGACAGGAAATGCTTCGGCAGGAGCGAACGATGGCGCAAACCGATATTGGAACATGACAACGTTACGGCCCGTGTTGCTTTGGCGACCCGCCGTACACTAACCGAGCTTGGCTGGGACGGAGAAGTATCTGGGCGATAGGACAGGTGCGGTAGCACATATTGAGATTACCACCTATTGAGATACATGGAGCACGGCAAGCGGGTAAAGCGCTTCAAGGTAAAAACCGGAGGGCCAAAATTGGCTGGATGGACAGACGGATAGCCTCCCATGACGCGAGAGAGAGGATCACTAGGATCCGTTCACCCGATAGTTGTTCGAGTTGGCTTAACTCTCCACCAGTACTGAGCAGCATTTCCAGTTCAATTCCTTACCTAAACATCGATTAGAGAACAAAGCCATTTTCGCCATAGATTGAACAATCGAGATATGCTATCGTCATGGTGCCCCACAGGCATGGCTCACCTGCTGCTGTGTTTGCTGGGGATACTGGTTGCCGCTGGCCGAATAGCGATTGTACGCGTGTGATGTTACCTGCTGTTGAGCAGGTTGCTGTTGGCCATGATGCTGCCGGCTCGGTTCGCGCTGTCGGTGCCGCTGTCGCTGGTCGACCTGCTGCTGTTGCGGGGGCTGTTGACGATGAACGGGTCGACGGGTGGTGGTCGTGAGCTCCGGCACCTCGTCGTCAGGAACCTGCCCAGGGGAAAAATGATGCTATATGACTTCGGTACTCCCTTCTATTTCCAGCCGTAGCAGTAACCGGGAGGTGGCTGGTATTATTATGTTTAGTGGGTAACCCTCGCGGAATCAGAAAGAATGACACCCGAAGGGTAAAGGTTTTATTGGTTTATTAAAGGAGCTGCAAGGGAATCTCACACTTCCTGGTTCGCTAACACCATGAGTGTATAAGACGCAAGTTTCCCACCACTAATGATCTCCAAGAAAAATGTGCACAGGGAGGCCAGGGTGCCGAATATCTATATATACATATATATATACATGAGGGCCGTGACGGTGTGGGCCCGACACGCTGCCATCAACTGCCTTTATAGCTACTGTATATCTACATTTTGTTCAAGGAATCGAAAACAAATATATATATGTATATATAATATATATTTGTAGACGTTTCATTATTTCGTTACTAGCGGTACATATTATAATTAACGCTTACTATCAAATTCATTACGCGCTATTCCATTTTATGAATGTAACTCGAGTGAGCTCGCTATCATTTCAGAACAAAAAATCACAACCCAACGAAATCCCGTCAAGTTCGTCACATGTGCCAAATGAGATATTACCTTAAATAATTATTAAGTTCACTATATAGTAAGTTAAGCAAAATGGACGTTAAAGGTGTTGGCTCAGAGTCAGCCCGAAAACCTCATAAGTTGAGCAAAATGTTCAAGTAAGTTACCTCGTAATAATAGTAGTCATCTGGAGGAGGGGTTGTCGTTGTCGTCGTGGTCGGCCTCCGCCGATTATGTGGAGCCTTCACTCGTATGAGCTTGTAGCCAGGACGAGCCTGAAGTCGTCCGTCGACCTGTCGCCGCTAAAAGACAGATTAGGAGATGGTTCTGACTAGATCGCTTAGTTTCGCGAGGCGAAGCTAAGTGTATTCTATTAACTCGCTTCATCAATCTGATTTGAGTGTCGACACGTACACACAGTACAGTATGTTCATTATTCAACGGGGGAATTTTGATGTGAGTAGAACAGCGTCATCACACAGAGGGTGGGTTCTACATGAACTATGTTTGCCAATGGGCAAAGGATATCATCACCGTGTCAAGTATGGCTATTTCAGAAGCTTTGTCAAGACGAAGAGGTTTTTTGTCGTGAACCTGTGTATGCCTGTGAGGCTTGAGATCCACTTTTAAGACGTCCAGACAAGTATTACTCATTTATTTCATAAATTGTTCTCTCTCATTTCAAAGAATTTATTGAGCTATTACATTTCTCTACCATTTCTTTAAATAAACATCAACGCTGTTTTTTATGCGTACAATGAAATGCTTCGCAAAGCGATAGACTTCTGCGAGGCGCCGCACCTTTACACTTCTTACACAGGAGACCTGGACACCGCATGATTATAATTATTATACAGTTTCATAGATTTATATTCGTTTGATAGGATGGTGACCCTCCAATGTGGATAGTATAGACACTTCAGCACAACGGTTCGGAGTTGTAAAGCAAAAAAAAATGGAGGGCAGGGTCTTGTAAAATAAAAGTTCGAAGTCTGAAATTTCGCCCGACCCCGGTCTCGCCCACTCAATGGTACCCGACGTGAAGTTCAAGTCTGTGTCATATATTCGATACAAGTGTTTCTATAAAGACGTGCGCATAATGGACCAGAGAAGATGGTCGAACGCGTCGTCTCGAGTGGTCTTGACGACAGTACCCTTCGTTGTTAACTATTCGGCTTCATTCAACCCCTGCACAGACTGCAACTACACCGATCGTGTTGTTTTTTATCTCATTAAGCCCAGTATGGATTTTCGCCGAAAGTCGCAGGTTCAAGCCCCGAGACGTGATGACATCTGAGAGAATTTAAGCGGTCGAAAAAAACCCCAGTTCCGTTAGTAAAAAAGACAACACTTCATACACTTTTGTACACCCATGACAGCTGCGCTTCGACAAAGCTCATCCGTATGTCACGCTGTGAAACAGCGCTCCAACACACATTTCGTCCAAGTACCTCTCTATACTCGACCGATAGGAAATGGACATTTAATTACGTAGCTCATGCATAAACACGTTTCCGCTTTACGGGAATTCGAAATGGATTCAACACATGAGCCCATCGTCCTTTAATAGTGGTCCTGTGTTGCTCAGGCAGACGGCTGAAGATCGCAACGCGATTGTACAACGTGTTTCGCGAGTTAGCCTCGATATCATGTTCTGCTCGATATTTGGTTCGACCCCGGATGACTCGCCGATGAAGCGACGCTTGGCAATCAACTTCGACTTGAACATCAACAGAGTAATTTACTGGAGCAATGTTTTTCTTCTTCCATAGTATGCTCACTTGCAGCGTCAGCCCGCGAGCGACACGTTCTGCTGATAATAATGCACCAATTTGATAGATCACTGCCCCTTGCCAGTGTTCAACACGATCGGCTGATCCCAATCACCTGTGAGCATGATATCGATAAGGTAGTTATATAGAGCCACTATCAGCCGTCTCGGCGAATACGGATAGTCGAATCAGGACCGGCGCTGCTTATCGTCGAATTCATCTCAAGCGAAGTGCAAGCCGGCCAGAAATCCATAGTGGAGTTGACACTGGCAGCGTATGCGTAAAGTCACCCACCGCACGAAGCATGGTATCGATACGAGGCTAAACGCCTCTCTCTACCTGCAGATGGCACGGCACCGATTCGTTGTCTCTGCTACGCTCGTTCAGTCGATCTGAAACCTGTTCCGATCAGAGACAGTGTACGGTGGCGACAACGCTGCCGTTCAGCTGCGTCCGCCGCCCCGATCAGAAGATGGAGCTGGCGCCGCGCAACCCTCGAGTCGCTTGTGGCGGCGGCGATCGTACGGGGACACAGCGCATTTTGTACAAAGAATATGACACAACACACAATGTCTCAATGTATAATAAACACACAATTTCACACAACGGTGCAACAGCTTGAAGCCGACAACAGAATTATCGGTGGAGGGTTGTTGTCACTTTTGTGGCGAACGCGATGCCCGTATATATATATATATGTATATATATATATACAGCAGCTGTCATGCCCGTGACGGCCGGCTGTGCGGGTCGCAGCGGGCGTTCCGCGAACCCAAATTGCCCCACGCTGACACGCGAACATCGAACATTGTCATTGACAATAATGGTCGTCATACAACTACCACTACAAACACAGCAACAATACTAACAACAACAGTAACAATTATAACTATTATTACTACTAGTACTGCCGCTGTGATTATCGTTATGATCACATTGTGGAGCAGATTATGGCTGGGGACCGTCAGGGGGTGTCCCGCCCAAGTTACAAACAGGGGCACGGGGCGACCTTCGTACGATTTTTGTGTCATTGTATCGTGCGCAGCCGCTGCTGCTGCTTTGAACAGCTCGATTCGTCTAACAATAGGAACAAGCGATTTCGCCGTCGGTCGTAACGACACCGGGGGACATGCACGATATTCTGGAGGGCACCCCCCAGCGAGTCTCGGTGATGCCCCCATAACCATACTGAGTGAAGTGTTGCAAAGAACAAAGCAGAGACGTTTTTCTTTTCGTGTCGTAATTTCCAGACGGTATCTGGCAGGCAATCGTCGGGAAGGCGATAAGCATCGTGTTTGACCATATGCATATATATATATATATATATATATATATATATATACATACATATATGATGACTTTCTTCGAGCCCGTTGTCGCGCTGCATCTGGAACAGCAGGCTATTGTCGGGCGATGATGGGTGGACGACAAACGCCGTCGTCCGCCGATCAACAACGGCCCGTTCGCCCGTTACGATAACGCTCGAGCGCGTGTGCACAGCGACGAGAACCCTGCGCTTTTGAAACACTGCAGATCATACGATACGGCAGGTGGCCGCCGGTGGCCGCCAGGACTCTTTGAATGGGTCTTGTTGTCTTTTCACTAGCGAAACGCGTAATTATCAGATCACTTTTTTTGTCTTCTGGAGTGGCGGTGGTGGTGGGGTGAGAGGGGGTCCGATTGAAATCGAGAAAAAATCCACCCTGTCCCGCAGTTGGCGTTGCGGCTTCGAGAACGCGCAGTGCTATATGTGATTTTATATGGTACATATAATTTTATATTGATTTAAATTAGCCATGACTGGTGCGTATCAACAGCGTGGCTACGAACTCCGATTCGTATTGTGAATTAAATGTGACAGATGTTATTATATATATTAACCGCGAATTTATTTATCATTTTTCTTTGTGGTTAAGCGGTGCTACAAACTTGTATCTAGTAACTAATTAACGAGACGATTACGCCAGCAAGGTTAAACTCAGCCACACACAATATGCAGGGCGTTCGGTGTCTATGGGCGAGAACCCTGTGGGCTGTCTAACCCTTTCCAAGGTGACCTCGCGGAGAGTTAGACACGCAATAGAAATGAGAGAGAAACTGCTCAAAATGAAAATTAGAAATGGTACTGAACTGTGCGAGAAATTACGTCAGCGCATCAAGGTGCTAGTGTCACTGTGGTTCGGTGCCTTCTGGAAGAGAATTTGTATACAGTCCACCTTCGGTACTGTTTTATACACTTCCGAGGGAAGTTCACCCTCGGAGCCGTCTTTCGTAGGGTGGCCTAAGCATCCGAACACCTAGGTTTAGAATTTATGGTGCGTAATGCATGCTTATAAGGTCGTACAAGAAATACTATTCGTGGTTGGAGCGTGTGCTAGCTTGCGCGATCGCCGCACAGTCATTGTTCTTATCGTATAATTCTGCACTTATATCTACATATATTGATTTCGGGGTCAGAGCAAATCAAAGATGACTATGCCGCGATCGCGCACAGCTAGTCCCACACGCGCTCACCCCGCAGGGAGACAGTTCCACGTTATCTTTCGAGTAGGTCTGATGTGAGAGGCGCACAGCAGCCGCAGCCAGCCGGCTGCGCCGATGCGGCTGCCGACAAACTCACCAATCTTCTGGTCGCCGACGGATCCTCGGGATCGTAGACCGCCTCATTCTGCCGAATCCTGTTGTGCGGCTGTTCGTGCGATTCCGGCGAGATACGCTTTGAGAGATGTCGGTTGGCGACGACGCCGGGAACTACATCAGCCAGAGAGGAAAAAGTCAGAGACACACACACAAAGAGAAAGAGAGAGATGTTTGTGGAAACGTGGTCACAACCATCGAACACGAAACAGCCAAAGTTCATCCGGAAGTGGATAATATATAGTGTGATCAACGCCGGCGCCATCAGTGCGGGCAATGAAGCCACTGCAGATGTGTGCTTTCCGTTTAGATTTTCTGCGCCGCCTCCTTCGCACGAGCACGGCTCTCCTTCTGGTATCTTATTTCAACCGTTACAATACGATATCATAACAATAACATCAGCGTGAATGGAACGAGCTACCCCCGCCTCTCCCCCGCCCCTCCCGCGAATCCCCCTTATCATCGTGTGCGTATGGCTCGTAACTGAGCAAAATAACGGTTGCCATCTCCGGAGCGGTTTTTCAGTCGGCGGAACAACAACGTGGGCCACCCGGTGTTGTTCAGCTGTCGCTGGCCGCAGATGGCGGGGAAACCGTCGGTGGGGGCCTCGATTGGAACAGCTATTACATATATATATATATATATATATATATATATATATATACTGTAAACTGAGATACGATTTATCACAGTCGGTGGCTAACTCTTGGCAAGCGTCTCGCCGCCTGCCTATTCCAGTAGTGGTGTTGCCAGCCTCCTATAATGGCAGGCGCCTGTCTTGAATATTCGCCACGATTTCGCTGGCCGTCCCCATTTACGGTTGTGGCCGGCTCAATTGTGGATGTCTGGGTTCGTTTGCTGACAGACAGACTGGCTGGTTCGCTAGGTGGCTGTTCGGAGTGAGCGTTCGCTTCTATCTTAAGTAGGGGCGGGGGAGCCCTGGGGTGAAGTCGCCTCGATCGCCTTGCAGCCGGCGTGGCCAGTTTCTGCGTCGACACCACCCGCGCAAAAACGCACTGCCGGCCGACAACAGCAGCAGCAGCAGCGGGCAACGCTCGCCTGTTAGCGAGAGATCGATTGTTAGCCGCTGCCCCAGCAGCGATAGAGGGGGAGAGAAAAGTCGACGTGTTTCTGAAATCGCCCACGGGGCATAGATTTTTTTCACCTATTCGCTGCTCGTTTATGCAGCTTGTTACGCGGCGCGGTAGCCGGGGCGTGGGGGTGTGGGGGTGGGGGTCGTGTACGAGCGGCAAATGCTTCCTTAAGTAGTGGCTTGCGAAAGAAATCGTGGATCGGAGAAGCGATGATTCGTTGTTACAACTAGGCCTAGAAGTGAAATGCCGCTGTTCCCTTAAAGGTGTGACTTCGTTTGCGCTCGTGCGCGTGTGTGGGTTTCTGTGTCTGTGTGTAGATTTTTGTGCCCGTGTGCGCGTTTTCGTGTATGGCTGTGTGTTTGTGTGTCCGCCTGCGCAAGTCAGTGGCTGTTAGTGTAGCAAAACTGTTTTATATTTGACCTTTGTTACACTAGTTGGAACAACAACAAAAAAAATTGGTACAATTTCTATAGCATGTCGTATCTGCTGACAGAAAATGCGACGCAGGAAAGACTTTAGGGTAGGAGGTATTTAGTGGAGCCATTATATCGAGGCTTTCTGTGAAGTGGTTTAAAAAATGCGAGAGATACGCTTTCTGGTCTTTGGTGTTTTTTCCTGTCGATGCGCGCGATAGCATTATCACTGATTTACTTGCGTGGAGGCTAACTGCCGGCGAGCCTGTGGCTCGTCAAGTGAATCGTTTACGGAAATTACGAAATAGGATAGATTTGCTAAGTTACAAAAATTTGCCTTGCGCATATTCATGCAGCGCATCTTCAGCGCACAGCTCGATGGGGCGGCCAGAGTGCTAGATGTGAATTTGCATAAGGCTACCGGTAACTACAAAACATAGGTTTACACCTACTCGAATTTCGTTTGCCTGCCTGTATATGAGTTGATTATCGCCAGCGCGTACCACTTCTAGCTCGAAGAAGGAACATGTCAGTGTTATCTAAAAAAAAACTAGTATTTTCTTCCAGACAACAACGATCGTTCTCTGACTACGTCATCCTCTCATAAAGGTACACCCCCATCTGTGAATGTCGACTTCGTCCCGCTATTTTGTCGCACCTACGTCACTATTATACAATACCACTGGCTACCTGTCTGCACGATCGATAAATAGATCAGATGAGCGATGAACACGGCGAGGCAGCCGGCGCTCAGGCTGCGCGTGAGTCGGACACTGGCATACATGGCGAGCTCCTCCCCACACCGGTGGGGGGCTTGTAGACCCGGGGACACTGAGGATTTCGTTGTGAACCGGTCCACTCGAAGGAACTCAGTGGACGGCCGTCGATGCCGACAGCTGATGTGGGCGAGAAACTCGGGCCAGCCTGATTATCTGTGAAGCGTTGTGGTGTGAGCGCACGGTGAACACGCGAAAAATTAGCCCTCCAGAGTTTTCGAAGTTGGCGGGAAGCCAGCCGTAAAATGTCTACGTCTTCTTAGACTGGTGATGATGAATCTGGAAAGGAAGAAGATTCCGTTTATTAGAATGACTTTTTATAAATTATAAATTATGATTATCATTATTTTTATTGTCTTTTAAGAGAACGTATCGATCCGCGCTTGTGGAATTCTCAGTCAAGTAGCTGACTGTTGTTCTAATATGTCTCTTTACCTAAATGACTCTGGGCTACTCGAAGGCCCAGCAGCAGAGAGGGATTTATCGTTACCATAACTCGCTCTCTCTCTCTCTCTCTCTCTCTGGCCAACAGTTTAGCGAAAGTCATTACTTTTAAGCAAACAACGTATTTATATGCAGCAATCATCTATTCAAAATTGCGTGTAGTTAATTATAATAAATATCACAGGGTCACCTTGCGGTGCATTGGATTTTTGGGAACATTACATCTGAATATATATATATCTGTTCAGATATATATGTATATATATATATATATATATATATATATATATATATATACATATATATCTGTTCATATTTTATTTCTAGCAATATTACTGTTATCATTATTATTTCTAGTCGAACATGCTAATACATTTAATAGCGAATGGTGGCCCCATTGGCCCGCCGCACATTGGTCGCGCTTTTTCAATGGCTGCCTTCGTCTAATTAATAGCCACCATCAAGCGAACAGGTTCCTAATCTTAATCCCCGCAACGGTACTGTTCGGCAGGCAGTTCTTCCCGCAGCCAGAACGGGATTACCTCCTGTTGGCTGTTAAGTAATCGCTGCTGAAGGTTAAACATCCCGGGGGCAGAGGGGGATTTGTCTGCTACAAATTGCGGGAAAAATAGCGCATGCGCTAACCGACACGTCATACTACAATACTATGATAGGATTTGCAGTTGTGCGAAAGTGTCTAAGAGAAACCTGATTGTTCAATCGTCCGTATGCTAATTCCAATAGTAATTTCTCTGATTTTCTCGAATAGAAATGCCACGAAATGATTGGCGGCAAAGTTGACGTGGGGTATGTGGGTGGACCAGAGCATGTTGTTGGAGCTTGGACGCTTTTTGCCCCCGGGGGATTTCGAGGACCAGCCGCGGATGGGGGGAGAGATTGACAGATTGGCATGGCCAGATCGAGTTCGGCGTGCTGTGCTTTCGACAGCGGCATGCGAACGACGGTGCAACAGTGGCCAGCAATATGAAATTCAGGTAACGAACGCACACAAACTGTACTCTAGCTAACGGAACTGTGTACTTCGATGGTATCGAATCCCTTCTCCTCACAGGTGTTTGAAGCAGTGCTACACAGCAGGTACAGTAGTCAATCCTTTCAGGGATAGACATGCGGGAAACCTTTTTCTCTTGTACGACACGCAAGGTACTAGTACTACTGCTACTACCTGGTCTTTGAACTCGACCACCCCCCGAATTCAAGGTGCACCGTCTTAATCTTATGGGGAGTAGTTCTAGTTTTTATTCTTTTGAGTCAATACGGTGTTAGAATAGTGTTGGCTGGATCATGCTGTTGTTGCTGGGTGGAACGTACGCCATTGACGGCCACGCACCCCCTGGCGTTAATGTGGACAAACATCAGTGCTGATTGATTTCGTTTTTCGAGTGGTGGTGGCCTTTGGAACAGCCCTCGGAGACACACCATCAATGTTCATGTTAAAGCGAGGAGCATGTGAGCATGTATCGGGCGAGCCTTGTGCCAACTTATATATATATATATATATATATATGTATATCTCTTATCATCATTATGATGTTTACTATTTAGCCTCTTGCATAATTGTACTGGCCCGGTGTTGCAGTGGTGCCTGATGTTTGAACAGGCACTCAACTCATTTGCCAGTCGAAAGACTCGATCGACCATATCATACAGGAGCAGTCGACTGACATAATTCTAAACGTAGGGACCGACCTGGGGCGGGAGAGAGAGAGAGAGAGAAATGATTGCTTATACGAATCCCAGTGGACCAAGTGGGTCGTTTCAATTTCAAGAGGACGTTGTTTCTGTCATACATACATATATATATATATATATATATATATACATGATAGATCTGAATTATTCTGGTTGCGCAGACTGCATTCATTATACACACTAGATTCGTGCAATTAATCCAGACGCTGTGTAGACGCTTAAATGATGTTTGATCTTAAATATATAATTGATCTACGAACACAGAGCAACAGTGGCCTCCATGTTTGTGGTACGCCAATAAACTATTCATATTATATTATATAAATAATAATAAATAGCCATGCTAGGGTCTGTCTATCTATCTATGTGTGCGTGTGTGTCTGCGTAAATTGGATAACTCAGTTTCGTTTATTTTTGTCCATATCAATTAATTATAATACAACTGTGGAATACCGATCTCGTGACCAGTCCAATTTGATCGCAGCCGTCCTGTAAAAAGGCTTTGAACGCCGTCTGCCATGCAGTTAATTCAACTTGAAAGATTTCGTGGTAACGGTCGCCGCGCAGGAGGCACTTTGATGCGCGATCGTCGTCGACGAAAGTCAAGTTCCGTCTGATCAGCGGCCAGTTTTTGGCGAGAGCAAGACGCGAGTATCGGGGACTGAATGATCTCGACTTCGGAACACATCCCTCGGATCTTCTGTGTTGTTGTTGTTTTTTTGTTCAATAGGCCCAGTCAGTTCATACGAGAAATGTACCTCATGAATATGCATCACATTACAATATAAACGCCACCCTATTTAAAGTCTTCAAACATCACATGTCGCGGTACATACGTATATATATATATATATATATATATATTGTAAGAGAAAGGTAAGATTGAATACCACTTAATAAATTCAACTTGCCTTGATCACATTAGCGCCCCGGTCAGATTCTAGATATGGGTATATTCAACAGAACTGGGGTAGAGTAAAGATTAAAAAAAAAAACTCTATATTGTGTATTTCCATAGCAGGTCATCGATGAGAGCCACAGTATTTACATTATCTCGGCCATCTTCGCTCTTTCGCAATGAAAAAAATTGCAATGGTTACACCGACGTGTCGGGTCGAATGATTGTCAGGCTTCATGATCGACCGAGAGCCATGCAGATACGAGAAAATTCAAGTAATATGCAAATGTATCTATGTCAGACCCCCCGTTGATATGTCGTTGACTGTTAGCGGCGTTCGTTCGTTAGCACATGACCGGCATCGAGCTGCCACTCACATGGCTGGCTTGTCATCCTATCATTGGACTATCGGAGACTTTGTCACCGTTGCGGCATCCGTCGACAGGTGAACGCTCCTTTTCCAGGTGGGCCTTGGCATAGCGCACAGTCACCGCAAGCCCGTGAATATATATATACCCTACGATACAGTCGTATGTGAATACCAAACGAGGAGCTGCCCCCTGATCACGACAGGGTGGAGTTGGACGCTGGACGTCACTGTACGAATGGTTTGTGGGTTACGCGCTCCCTTTGCTCTGTACCGTACCTATGGCCAACATTCGTTCCAGTGTCTTGGTGCCAGAGTCCAATATACTCACTTTACTCATCAGTTGGAGATGATGGTCCAGAAGCGAACGCTTCTGGACCGCCGTCTATCTATATAATCTAGGCCAGCATGATTGACGTGCAATCGACCTCGTAAATCTCTAAGGGTCAATGGTGATTTATGTATAGCGTTTTGTTTTTAAATACGATAATATACAAGTGGGTATTGAGCTCATGGCAAAATCCTAATTAGAAAAAAAAATAATTCTCCTTTGTGTTGTTGTCGTATTACTGGCATGGTTATTCAAAGCGAGATCAATGTTGTATATCGTAGTGCAGTTCGTTTTTTTTCCAGGGAAAAAGATCCGGGGACTCTCCAGCTTCTAACGCTAAGGGTCCTGAACAACGGTGTCTCGCTGCAACTAAGGACATTTAAGGGAGACGAAACAGCACGACAGCATATATATATATGTATATGTGTATATATATATGTATGTATATGTGGATGTCGAGTCCAGTGGCCTGCTGGTGCATTCAATCAACCTTGCAATCGAACGAAACACGTAAGTGCATGGGTTCGATCCCCACCGTTGCACATTTATACGTACAATAAAAGGGGGCCCATCTTATAAGCAATACCGAAAGCACTACCGTGAACGTTAAACGTTGGTTGTGAGTGAGCCCGCAAAATATACTTTTACAATATATATATATATATATATATATATATATATACACAAGTCAAACAAATCTCCCCCCGTCCCCCAAGCAAGTGAGGCGTAATTCGACACATCGTCTGCCTACGCCGCCACCACCACGATCCCAAGCGAGACAGCAATACACTTAATTAACCCTTTCTATTTCGTTTCCGGTAGAATAAAATCGGTTCGCGCACTCGTTGTCGTGACGCTCATGTACATCGTTTCAGTGTCATTTGCAAATCGTATACTATAGGAAGACTTCAGGCCTCTGCTGTCGGGGTCGTCCGTACGTTGTAAGCGCCCGGTCGACTTCGGCGGGGCGGGCGGGCGAGCGGGGGGCTTTAGCGTTCCTCAGGGTTCTTCCGAAGTGGCAACTGTTCGAAGAGAAATGTCCTTTCGACGGGACAAACGCATCGCTCGCCGACTAAAATGCTACTAACTAATGTATGATAGTTGTTGTTGCTGCTGCTGCTGCTATTGACGATGTCGTTTGGGTGCGTCAGTGTCTGGCTTGTCGCGAGCCGCACTTCAGATCGACATGACCCTACAGATCGACGAATACACCAACAGAGGCGGTTAAATCGTGGCACTGCCACACGGCTCAGGGGCTACACGAATCTACAAACGTGTATCTCCGCTTCTAGCGTACAAACGACGCTGTCGAAGGATTTTACTTCGGCGGGGCACTGCTGCAGCGGCGGTGCTGCGGTTGCTGCCACCGTCGGCTGGCGTCATGGCCAACTGCGGCCGTCAGAGAAATCAAATGCTCGAATGCCGGCAGCGGTTGCCACCGCGTAGCTGTAGTTAACCAAACGCTAACCAGCCAGCTGCAAGCTGCTGGACAACTCGCTGTGATGATTAGTAACAGGCAATACCTGTAATAGTAGTTAGTTAGCGGCAAACTGTTGACAAAGTCTCCCTAGCTGGCTGTTAGCAGCGCTGGGCCAAACCGCTGAAATGAACACTTGTTCGGGGGGTGTTGGCAAACGCGACGGTGCTGGCTTGCGGTCCCCGTGGCCGCTGTTTTGGACAGAGGCTTGGGGGCGCAGAGGGGGGAGGATGCTCCACTTTTGAGCATGCGGGGGGAGCTCGTTGAACTCGCTGAAGGTCAAGTGTAGATACGGCGCGATAACGAGGAACCGCCCGATGACGAGTCGCAGCCAATTTGACGATTGACTATTGCTACTACTGCTGCTGCTGCAATCGACGTCAAGCGTTCTCATGGTTCTGACGAGAAATTTGATTTCGTCCCTACACCGTTTCTCAATCAGTATGCCGCCGTTCGCTTGACGTCCTCGGTTGGCGCTTGGGACCGCAGACACACTGGTTAAAGGTAAAAGGTAGAGCTTTATTGGTTGATTCAAGGAGCTGAAATTTCGCAAATGCTTAACCTCCGTCAAATGACCTCGTTATGCAGCGGGACTCGAACCCGCTCGCTGCCTCCGGTTTTTCGACAGCCAGAGTCAGAAGTCCTTTTTCTCGGTAGCTTTTGCTATGTTGTGTACTGGGTCTCGTCGCGCTCCGCCCGTCACAGCGTATTCACTAGCAAAGTACGAGCTGAGCGTACGGTTCCGCGTCACTCCGAATGTCGCAGCACAGACAGAATCCTACAAACAGTCGCTCGCCGTTACTTAGCCATGTTGAACTTGAGCAGTTCCTTTAATGAACCGATAAAAAGTTTCACCTTTACGTCACTGCAGATCGAGTAGCCGATTAATAATCAGATTGTATTTGAATTTCATTCCCTCAACACATTGTCGGGTGCCGGCAAATCACCGCAAACCTCATCTACGCACAATCCAACGACAATCCTGCTGGCGATGTGAGGGGCGACTGAAGCCCAAGATCCAAGCAATAGTAACGACGCCACCGCCGGCGTACGCAACAATATCTCGCGTCATTGTTCACCGCCCGTCATTGCTCTTGTATTGTTTCGTTGACGGTGAAGTCTTGTCCTCTCAATACTTTTTTTTGTTTGTCACCATTCATATACATACATACACAGCTTCCACATGCTATTGCGATATCGATGTTGTTGTTGTTGCTGCGAGATATGAATTCAAAATGGGGTGAGCAGCTAAAACAATAGCAGCGGTGACATTCAACCGAGAACGCTTGCTGTGCATCGAGTCAGACATTGGCTCCGACAGTACCTTCCACCCAGCGCGCGCTTTCGCAAGGAATCTACAAACCCCCACACCCCCCTGGGGGGTTGGGGGGGAATATTGGGACGTATATTGGGAAAATGACATTCGTAACCGTCACGGCTGTCGCTACCGTCGGCGCCGTCAACAACAACAACAACAACAACAACAACAGCAGCAGCAGCAGATGCAGATGCTGCTGCTGCAACAGGCAGGGACATCAATGAGTAGAGAGAGAGAGGCTGACACCAGCCCCAGCAATTCAATTTGATACGATTTTGATCGACGTCGACGCCGTCACCGCCAAGTCGTCGGCGGCGGCGGCTGTAACAGCAGCAGATTGAAGGCGCCAAGGCGGATCGTTGAAACTATCGCTGCCTGTCTACCAGACGTTGTAGCTGTTACTGCTGCTGTCGGCGATGATACTTGGCGGCGGCGGCGGCCAGAGATGGCGTCATGTCGGCCGAACTAAAAATGATGTTAGAAACGCTTCAGATCGAAATCGCCTTCACGGGCGGTGGCAATCGAGCGGCCGCGGAGCCAATGGATGATCGGCTCGCCGGTCGGCGCCGGCGTCGTTCGCTGATTCAACGCCGCTGTAGCAGTGTGCTATGCCCAATGTGCAATGGCCACCTGTGAGCGAGCCTGAACGGGAGGGACGAGCGGGGGCCAGACGATTCGTTGGTTGTTGCTTGGTCGCTGTTCATGAGTTGGTTACATAACGGTCCATTGCGGCAGGCGTTTGCTCGCTCGCGCGCCGGCTCCGGAGCGTCTGTCCGCCGCTTGCAAGAGCATCTGTGTTACGCGCGAGCATGCCTCTTCCTCCCACTGAACGCTACCCCCGCCGCCCGACCACGGACCCCCAAACGATCGACCCCCCCTGCCGGTGGCCATCTGCTCTCGGGTTCAGGCAGATGCTGGCTGAAGCTGGCCGTTACCATTCTATGTGGATAGATGAACCGTTGTTATTGCGATGGTGGTGTCGCGGAGGAACTGCAGCAGCAGCAGTAGCAGCAGCGAGCGCCGTGAAAAGTGATTCACACAATTTTGATGTCGCGCCCTGTGACTACTGCTGCTGCTGCTGTCTCTGCGGAGGAACGGCGGCCGTGGTAGTCCCGGCGGTTCGCGCTGGATTAGCCATTCCCAATGCTACAGCACAGTATTATCATATTTGCTGGCCTTAGTAGTGTTGAACTGCTGGTGGTAGGTGTCAGCGGCCCTGGCGGTGGCTGTTGCCTTGCAGGTATTAGATTTGTAGCCCGCGATTGAGCATCACCGTAAATGTATCATTTCAGCGTGAAACAAAAATAATAATACTCCCCCCTTCTCTCTCTCTATCACTCTCTCTATCTCTCTCTCTCTCTTGATTCATGTATATGTTTGTAAGCAGCCGTTGCTCAAATGGTGGCCTCACCGCTGGCGGCAGCGAGCGACCGATCGACCGACGGGGAAGGCGTTTAGGGGCACCGCATACGAGGATGAAGGCTGATCGAGCGATAAGCTAAGTGTGATAAGGTGAATGTCGAGCAGACACACACACGTGAACACGAGAACTCGGTGAACGCCTGACGCTGACGTTTCTCACGATTAACGGTGGCATCGTGGCCCGCAAGTATTAATCGGAATATGCAAGTTGTAGCATCATATGTAGCATGATTGCGTGCGCCTTGCACAAGGACAACAATAACAATCATCATAATAATGAATGGTGAAATTCATTAATCAGGTAAACGGCGTCAAGGAAGCACGGGCTGTCCGAACGCCAGAAAAATACTCGTGCGTGAAACTCGTTGCTGTATCCCTTTTTTTGGATGGACATGGTGAGCCATTATAGGGAATTGGAGCAGGCCCGACGGGTCTTACGCGTTACGAGCTCGAGTCAGGTACGAATCAATTTGTCTGTTCAGCAATAACGCTAGCTGGTGGCCGGACTAGCGAACGATACGCGCGTATCGTTGTCTTCGATCGACAGCCGTTGGCGAACGAGCTGACCGTTTGAATCGAAGAGGCAAATCAGGCAAATCCTGATTGACGAGTAGCGGGGAAGCGGTGCTTTCGTCGAAGGCCGCTCAACGTTAATGACCAACTCGTTGTTATTCACTTAATCGTTATTAAGGCGTATTTCGGCGGGAGTCTGCGCAAATGGGCGCAACTACTGCCTGAGCATGTGTCCGCTTGAGTCAAAGGTGCAGGCTATCCGTTATACTAGCCTCGTAAGGACCAACGCATCAGTGAGGAAGGCCAAGCCTTGGACGAGGACAAAAAAGACAAGCCTTTCCGGTGACACTCACTGGAAATCAATTCTCGCGGGCTGACTCACAGCCGGTACTGCTTTCATAAGACGTACCCCGCACAGTAAGTGAATACACATATATATATATATATATATATGATTTGGTGCTTTATGAACCTAGAAGAAGAGGTAAAGGATCTATTACAAAAACCTATGGAAACCTAATGTACAATACAAATGTAGGTGATAGAGACAAGGACGGCGCGTGGTTCCTTGAACTTCGTCGGCAACGAAACGCCCCCTGTAGGTTCGACTCCCGCGACCTGGTGGCATATACGAAAACTTCGGCATTAGGGTGAAACTGCAGTTCTCCCGGATGCGGAAGCGAACCTTCTTCTACCGAGTTTCGTGTAGCCAGAATGACTCTGTCAGTGGGCAACCGTGGCATCCCCATATTGATTCCTTTAGGTGACTTTGACAAAGATGCAAAAAAGCCTCCCTCACGATTGAGATCCTCATGGGAAATGACGAAGTTTTGCATAAGAACCATTCTGTCGCCGTCTCTACAGATATTGCATATCTTGTCTATGGAGGGTATTCCACAGCTCGGTGTTGGGCCGAATTACGAGGTGATCGTAATTGATGATATCACTTAATAATAATAATAATGATTGTGATATATGCACATAGCACTGTGCTATACCCGCTGACTGGTCAACAACTCGTTCGTATACTTGAATTAATATAATAGGTTATCTGATGTTAGTGCACCAAAAGGGGCGCTGGTCATAGATATCGACAAATTAGTCCAGAGTCCTGTCGTGTGCTGAATTTCAACCTCGAGCTGGCGGGTCACTATTACGAGCCACCACATATATATGGTGACAAGTAGACGAGTATATTGCAGCATCTTCACACAACACTACAATCTTTCGGCCGAGCCAAACATGCTGCAATAATTATCAAAACTAATGATAATGTCAGCGAGTGTCACAGTCACCGTCCGCCTTGCCGCCGACCGACAAATGACTCTCGAGGAGGAATGTTCCACCTCTGATTCAAATCACTGTCCACCGTCCGTGCAATCTTTTCCCTGAAGCCCAAGCTCAAACTCGATACGACATCGCCGTCGCCTGCATCGCCCTCTCTATCACACGCCTGCGTACTTCTCTGACACAAAATAGCAATTGCCTGAGAGAACAAAAAAAACAACGCGTTCGCCCGTTCAATTTCACCCGTTGACTCGGGTTCCTGTGATTTCGACATTTTTCAACACTTTCCCTCGACATGCGTGTGTGTTCCCATACAAATCGCTTCGACATGGCCAGTTACATTTTTACATTTCTGTCGCCGACCTGAGCATGTATGATCGTGGATATGCGTAACGACTGTTGGGTGACTTCTCGAATAAGAAAAAAGCGCTCGGTCGAATCCGAAAATGCGAATGAAAACTCGAACCATTTGGGTTAATGCAAATAACCCTTTATAATGCGAGTTACACTTTGAAAATTGGCATAATCTCTCGCTGGCGACCCGCTGAGCAATCAACAGTTTCATCAATAACATATACATACATACATAGATACATATATATATATATATATATATATATATGCGAGCACCGTTAATCAGCGCGGTTACACGATGGAACCCGTCCAATTGGCAAACTGAAAGCGGTTAGAATCGTTCATTTTCATCGCTTGTTCATTCGGAGGTAAATGCAGTGCGGCTGTAGTCAATTGCCAGGTGTACAAGTTTATGTCTCTGACAGAGGCAGCGACCGCCTGTAATCGTGTGTACGTTATAAAGTCGAGCGCTGATCACGTCACCGTCAGCTTGGTACGCTGAAACGATTTTAAGTATCACCTCTTTGCGGTAGACGTCTCGAATTGTTGGCAGCACTGACTGTACGCGCCAGCATTAACCGTCGAACAACGTGAAGGTGTCTGTGATAAAAAATGCCACGACTCGAATGAGCCACGCAGGTTTAAGGCTAATGAATGCGCTTCGGTGGTACAGAAGTGGTGATTTGTCTAGTGATCATTCGTGTTGTTGTAACGAAAGCTCGTACGGCAATACAAAAAAAAAATCGAAAAAAAAAACGAGATTATACAAGGAATAATAATGGGCACAGGAAAATATGGGCATACGAACACGAGAATGATGAATCCGTTCAGGCTTCATTCGATGAGCATAGTATTATTATAATTACGACGGTATGATGAAGTGGATAATTGTACAGAATGTTGAGTTGTTTGAAGTTCGTTGTCGACACAATACGCCCCGCTTATGTATGACTATATTATACGTCATTGGACCACACATATGCCTCGCATGCGCATCCATGAGATTGTTGCGCAAGTCCGACATAAGTACACGATTTTTGTAAGTGTTCAAGCTAGAAGGCTCGGTATCCAATCCCGAATCAGAATCAACTGACGGAACCTTTTAGACTGCTAACACAAATCCTCCTAAATGATGGATTTTGACCATTTTCGGTCGACTATCCCATTAAAATTTCTCTATGGGGAAACGTCAGGAGATTATAGTCCTTCTGTGAATCATGGGGTCGACTCATATACATATTATATATAGCGGACGATTCCTCACAATACCGCTAATTGGCAGTGAATGAAGAGTTTTGTCGAATTTGTCCCCAGCAATGTTCGTCTTCGGGCCGTGTCCAACTGCTATTCCGACGGAGCTGAATGAATTCACGCCATCATCGCGGCCACTCGTGCTGAATATGATTTGCCTCACGTCGAATATGCCAGAGGTTCTTTGCAGTGACTGAGACGTTGTCTCCTCTGTCATGCTAACTCAGTGGGCTGAACGAGGGCCGGAATCTGAAGCAGCTCTTTAGTGAGCCGACATCGCTGATGGAGTGCTATCTCTGCACTGACATTGTGGAGGGGGGGATGCCCTCTGTATCGCAATATCTGTTAAACAGCATGATCCTCGCTACTGAGTGACATCTTAGCGTTTTGTCAACGGGCACAAACTTGCGGGTGCCCGTGTCGGTACGACTGTTCGTCGCTCGAGGGACACTGACGAATTGGAAGTTCTGGGCGCCCCGGCTGCCCACGACAACGGGAGATTGCCAGCTGACGTGATCACCGCGAATGGGTCTAGGAATCAGCTTCGAATCGTCTTGAGATACGCGCTTCACGTTTGTTACGGCAACGACCCTGTGGCCGACGATCCGAAGGAGGTCCCCATCGACGTGCACCTCCCGTGGCTGCTAGCCAACTTCGGATATTCGACAATATTATGCTCACATTAGTCTGAAGGCAAAGTCGTTCCTCTGCTTCGGACATCACTTCGATTGCAATGCGATTGCTAAACAATGTGAGGACTGTGTCCATCATGAGATTCGCTCACTGCTACCCTTGGCTTGCTCGCCAACACAAACAACCTCGAGATGGTTGTACACATTTCGCTGGAGCGAAATGTGCCCACTGGCGGTTGCCTGCGCAGAGAGCCAAGACGCACCTCAAAGGATCTGCCGATCGCCGGTCGACATCAACAATCAATCAATCAGTCAACTGTTTGTCGACGTTCAAGTTGCGCAATACAGAAAATAGCCAGCGTCGAAGCTAAACAACACTACCACAACTTGGTATGATTAACGCTCGCGATTTCGATTATCATCATTATGTTTCATATTTGCGGATTCAATGCGAGCGCCGTCGGTCGCCGGCCATCCCCCCCCCCGCGCCGCGTGCGCGATACATTAGCCAATCAGCTAGCTGCTAATCACTGCAGACGTCGCAAAGCGCATCTTCACGTTGTACGAAACAAGTCCTGGTGCAAAAAAGATCAGAGAGTGTCTCTATAGCTCACGGTTGTTTTTTTGTTTATACCATTAATCTATTACTTTAAACCATCAGTGTCGTTGTCTTCTACGGCGCCCCACATCCACTCTGCGTGTGTGTGTGTGTTTGTGTGCGTTAGACACTGCACAGGACAGTATTGGCAAATCGATATAGTCACTGTTGCTGGCCGAGATTCAACGAACAAAACGCCTAGAACGAACACTAGTCTAGAGCGGCATATTTATGTTTTGATATGCTGTTTGTTTTTGTGTTCGCAAAGTCGACAATTAATGCGAGCTGCACGCCTGCGTCCACCTCTCGTGGCCGTCGTCCACGCAAACCGGTCAGTCGAAGATGCTGAATGCGATCCATCGCTCAGGTCGATGGGAGATAGAAGAAATCATGTTATGCTATTATATATATATATATATATATATATATTTATTTATTCGATATTCTTGTATACCACCACCTATTGACAACGTTGCTGGGACATAGCAACATCGTACCTCGGAGATGAGACGTGGCGCTGTTTACTTTGAAAAGGCTTTCGCATTCAAACTGTGCCGATGTTCAGGGTCAAACAATTACCCACTTCACTGAGTTAATAAGCTCCTAGCGTCCGTCGGCTAAACGCGTCTAATGATGCGTATAAGCAGATTAGCGGTATTCACAAGCGCACGTGTACTGGTTTACCGCAAGGCAAGCCACGACAACAAGACAGCTATCTGGTTATATGACTATCTTACGGCAGCAGGAACGCACAGCAAGTACGGTACCGCTCAAGCTGATAGCCAGTTGTAAACGTTCACTTCTCGAAACAAATCATCGACGTCTCTGTATCAGCATCATCAGGATATAGACTGCACACACGTCCAGCATATTATTTATACTTTTTGAACAGCACAGGTGCTACGGCGATTTAGCTCAGACGTGCTGCAGACACCAAGCAAGCTGATTATATCGAAATATTCGATTTCGTTCGAGACAAAGGTAACGACAACGCCAACATCATATTTTACGATTATGACTATCATTGTGCATCATATCTGTCTGTATCTGTGTAGTGCAACGAGGTAACGATATGGTTCCCACATATATATATATATATATATATATATAATCATTCATGTTGACCAGGTGTGTTTACGTGTCATGGCTGGGTTTCGAACCTGCGGCCTCTGTCTTTTCACAACCGCATATATATATATATATATATATATATATAAGCTAAATATAGGAGCACTTTTCACTGCACTGTTTGATTAGTGTAATGGTAAACGGTCACGCGATACACGAACGCCCGCCCGCCCTCCTTCACTCTTCTACTTTCTAAACGTAATGAGACCTTCGAAGCACTTGCGGGGTTGCGGCGCTTGTATCAAACACTAGGCTAGATCGAGAGACAGACAGACAGAGAGAGAGAGAGAGATAGATAAACGAGAGAATAGATCCAACATTCAACAGCACCAACAGCAAGAATCGCAGCATAATTAAATCTGGTGATGATAATGATGACCGAGGCGATTAGTTTCCCGTTGTTTTGTAACAAAATCGCGAGCGACAATAATGAAATTTCTCTATAGTTCATAGAAATGGAATCGGGACCAACCCTACAACGATTTCGGCCTTATTTGTCCGCCTCCTTCGAAACGATCCTCCCCCGTGGCGAGCCGTGCCAGCTGCTGCCTGGGATCCGCTAGCAGGAGCTAGCGTGGCAGCTCTCAGACGCCGGCCGCATTGCCAAGACGAAGGCGCTGGTCGAGACGCGCCACCCGCCTCGGAAGTTGTGCCCGCCAGCGATTGCTGCGGTTCAAGTTGCAGCGGTGTCGGTTGATGGCAGCCGTAGTAATCGTAGTGTTAGCTTGCAATTACAGCACCCTATGAGTGTTGCTGTTCGTGGTGGCAATTGGCAAACCGTCGGCGGGAGTCAACTGCCAGCTGGAATTGTATAATAATTGAACGCTCTGAGGGGTCCGACGGCAAATGGTGGCCGGATCTACGGCGTCACTTCGTGGGGCGGCCGTGGGCCGTATGCAACCGATGGAAGCCTATGGGCAGGAATAGTTGATACGGTGAGGACGAACATCGGCTGGACCTGTATCAATGGGCCGCTTGCGCCGAAGGGAACGTGGAGATCTCTTCATTAAACGAAGTAGATGTGACAGATGCGAGAAATGCGTGCTATGAGGCAGCGTGCCGTCTGTTTGAAGGGGCTGAACGCTGGACGATCTTACGGGTATCAGCCGACGAGGCCACGCCACCCGAACGGCAGCGGGGAGATGGCCGCCACCCTGAAGATGACTTCAAGAGAGAGAGAGCAACCGCTACGAATCATGATGACATTATGAGGACCGGTATTTTTGGCCGTTAATAATAATAATGATAATAATAATAATAATTAATATTATTATGATTATTATTATTATTATTAGTATGAAGGTGAGCGCAGTGGCGTCGTACGCGAATACCATTAAAAAGGAGAATTCGAAGGTGAATTTAATTAAAAATAATGAAGATGCAACCTATGGAAGCTCGTACACTTGAAGAAATATTAATAATGAGTCAATAATGTAATAGATCATTAGAAAAGCCACAAATATCAAGATGGACATAAGGGATTTCGTTAGATATTTTCAACAGAGATACAATCCAGTGCTATTATTAAATGCTGATTGAGTAATTGATTCATTGATTGACGAAGCTATACTCGGCTTATCATATAAGTAAGAGACAGCAGGCGATATTGATGATGTCCAGCCGTTTTTCCTTGGCCGAGAACTCAAATAGACAGAGGTACAGCAGTGGAGATCTCAGAACGAAGCTGGTGGGCATTGCGACGACGCTGGTCGGCAATCAGCCATTAGCCAACTAATTAGAACACAATTATCTACTCACTCGCTAGACGACGCTACAAGACCTGTCTGGAGTCGGCGGGGAGAGTCGCGAGGTTGTAGATTGCCGAAGTTGGGGAAATTCGAATCAAGTGCAGTGTCTGCTATACCATATTGCTACGTGGCCATTCAGGCTGGTTCGTTGCCACGGGCGCTTGACAATAGCCGACGAAGTTAGCAATCTAGAAACTTTTCGTCTGTTTCTTTATAAGTAGGTTCCACTTGGTAAGCTGGCGTATTTTTTTGTGCGACAATAACTAATAAAATAATATAGTCGCCCTTCATTAAGGTCTCTTTTGCCAATTGGCAAATCAGGTAAAATTGCTAACTCAACTACTTGGGACACGCCCAGCATGGCAGTTTCATATATATATATATATATATATATATATATATATATTACTATATATATGTATATATATATATATTACTATATATATGTATATATATATATATATTACTATATATATGTATATATATATATCAACTTCCATTTTTCCTCAGCGACCTCTTCTCCAAATCTATCCACTATACACTTAGTCGCCGGGACGGATTCGACTTTAAATGCACACATAAAGCATTAACGAGAGACCCCGATTGATCTAGAATGACTCGCCTGTGCGGTGTGCCCGATTTTTGTGTAACCGCCGGCGTAGACATACGAGTAGAATTGCAGATATACAACTTATCATTTGCATAATTTTTACGGGATCCTTCGATCCTCGGTATTTGGTTCCGGCAATAATTTGCCCCGTATTGTTTGCCCGTACGCCGGGTTGGCGTCTGCGCAGCCGACAATAAAAAATAACTGGCAAAAATCTACCTCAAATCGTGATTGAGGTTTGGCTGCCGCCGCGATGGTCCCATTTTTTTTGTTCGTTGCTGCTGAATCATTATCCTTTCCTTTACGTTCACGATCGCTGCCAGCGCTCCCGTTACCCCCTTGGGGGCCGGGCGGGCGGGGGTACACAGCCCCTCTCGCCCTCCGCCCCAGAGACTTCACCACGATCTACACAGATCGTGGTCCACTGGCGGGTGGCTGCCCCGGCAGACCCGTTTGTAATCGCGGGCCAACATCGTCGTCTTCGTCAGTCAAGACCCCGTGGCGCGGACGCGTTCTATCGAATCTATAGAGCAGACAAAAATCCACGGTTCGGCATCGTCGTGCCGAGGGCCACCGAGTCGAACAGTGAACAGTGCTGCCCTTTTGGTTATTCCTTTTGCAGTGGCGGCGATTATCTCTTCTTTTTCTTTTTCATGTGTTTTTTTTGTATCGCAGCAACAGCAGCATCGGGTCGTTATTTCGCGTCGATTGACATCGGACTTCGAATGGTCAGGCAATTCTGGATAGCCCCGTGGCTCTGGCGGGTGGCAACGAGTGTTGACGATGACGAGGATGACGATGATCGCTGTTACAAATTTGTCCGCAAGATTTGCGTACGCATGGGTATGGATGGAGGCACTGATCAGGGCTGAATCAGGGAATCGATCAACATCTGGGATTGTTGCTGTTACTGTTGCTGACTGAGCCGTTGGTTGACTCAGCCTGTCCAAGAGAGACGTGGATGCTCAATTTTGTTATGCCGATGAAGCGATTTTTTCTTCATAATTGCGCCAAATCGATCGTGCCAGATGACTGACTATTGCTGTGTAGCCACTCGGCTTGGAAATATGGCAAGTTATAGGAAGCCTTCTGGATAAAGATCGTAAATCATAGATACATAACGTTACCTTGAGTCAGTACTGCTGATATACATTGATGCATACGGGCCTCCCTTCCACACACCTCCCTTCCGCGCACAATGTATGTCTTACCAGACAAGCATTCACTAGAATACAAGAAAGTAATTGACGCTGGAATCAACAACGCCGTTTGTTGGAACTCAAGCATTTCGCCGTCCAGTCATCGATTTTAAAGGGAGCGTTCCACTAAGAGATCGGCACTTATTTCAATATACGCAATATAAATCACAACGAATGCGTCTGTTTTCTTCTTGGCACTCCCCTCGCAACGGTTGGCCAATACGACTAGTCGTTATTAGTATATACAAGACTACAACTTAACCCCAACAATCAGCCGGCCACAACAAGTAGTCCTGCCCGCCATTTGTGAATGATATCCTAATATATTATACAGGAGAGAGATATTATATATGATATCTAGTATATTCTATGAGACACAGTTGTTGTTGTTGCTACTGCTGCTGCTGCTGTTGTTATTACTTTTGCACCAGATACCACCCGACATACTTGCTGCTGCTGCATGCGTTTGCTGTTGAAAATACCTAGGACAATTTCGCTGGCGAAAACGAACAGAATTTCGGCGGCCACCACCAGAGCCAAGGTCGAACAAGCGGCCAACCGTCCAAACCAGTTTCAGCGAGGTGGACTTGAGAGGGAACAAGACGAGAATGCTCGACCGACCCTCCAGACCAATATATATATATATAGATATATATATATTTATATATATATATATATATATATATATCGTAGCGATTGTGCGAGGCGGTGGACACGGCTAGAAAAACTGAAAATATAATGGTAACAAACCCCTGGACCGACGCACCAACGGCCCGCCAGATACGTCTCACCCCCCGCTGATATTCTGTGTGATCACGCAAAGATAATTAACGTCATTAATTAGTGTTACAACTACTATTACTACTACAACTAATAGTAGTCTAGTTGTAGCACCAGTGGCAGCGGCAAGCGAACAATACAAACCACTGTATAGCCGTGATGGCAATCAGGTCGCTGGTAGCATGTTGTATAGTGTGAATATAGTTGGAACAAGGTGGACGACGATAGTAGCTGTATCTCTCTCTCTCTCTCTCTCTCCCTCTTGGATTTGTGTTAGGAGAGATCGAGGCGAAGACAATACATATGATTATTTTCTATAATCGCAACTGAATGTTGTCCCGTCGAGTTTTCTTGCGTACGCCTCCTGATAGGGCGCGCATAGAAAAACGTGTGGAAGTGTGCACACAGGCATGATATCAGAGTGGGTGCGATATTAGCTATTAATACTACATAGCTATATATATATATATGAGGTCGCCGATATGGCTAGACCTGTTTTGCTACGCCAATTGTATTGCGGATGCCGGAGAGTCGAACGGGGACGGCACCAAAACGATTTAATTTTGCGTGGGCATGAACCCCGGTACCATTGGCCACACTAGCAACAACAGCAGCAGCAGCAACAACAACAGCTATACACAAAAAAAGAACGCCCGCCCGTCCGCTCTGCATATCAGCCAGATATCGTTGTCTCGTTAGCGGATATCGGTCGCAGACCCCTCTTGGCAAATCGCTCGATATTCCACAACCCGATAGCCTGTCCCGATCAGACGGCTGGGGGAACAGCGGACCATCACACAATCGTACGCACCACCTCTCTGCCACGCGATAGTCTGTACTGTTTGACTATTCAGCTGTACTGTTTCATAGACGAAGCATCCGTTATCGGCTGGCGGCGAGCAGCGTCAATCGCGGCGAGCTTGGGTAGCCCGATCAGGGCCCGCTGCGTTTCGAGGCCGCCGGGATCCGAAATCGCCACATCTCCGATGTCGGCCGACGACCGTCCACTCATGCCACTTGTGGACGCTCGACTTTTCGCGTGACCCCGTATGAGACCGTCAGCGTCACACCGCCACCGCAACCCATCAGCTCGGGCGACGTTGCGCGCGTGCGCCCGGCGATCTTTTCGTCGCTGCTGTTGCTGCTGAATGCTGCTTCCCGATCGGGCGTCCGATCCTCGGTGGGCGTCGCTTCGGTACGTCCATGATCAGACGAAGGTAAGAGGCAGAGATCTCTGAACACGAGACCGGTCGAGCTCTCCTCCCTGCGATGTATTGGTCGTCCGCGATGGCTATTGCCGGCATACTGATTGCCAATCGCTGCCCACGAGACTCGAGGAGGCGAACTCGAGATTAGGTGCTTGTATATGCAGTCTACAGTCGTACGAAAGTCGCTCCCCCTACCTGCTACTTCGGTGGAGAGCATTCCAACATTATCTAATTAGTATTCTATACGTTTGGATATGCTGCCGGCTGAAGAGAGATAACAACCATATATGATACATAATAGAATTTCTATAAGTGAGTCGAGCGGAGCCACGCTGACCGGTGCATATATCGCACATGATCATAACGCTACAACGGTCTACGTATTGTTAAGTGGCTGTTAGGAGGCGGCCGCAATCGCAGAAGTTGGCACCGTTTTTCATCACTACACCCCACCCGTAAAACCCCCGGGGGGGAGAGGCGGGGTGACCTTGAACTAGACGGCGTACGTGTCTCCAGAAAGATTGAACAGTCTGCGTTCGAATTGAAAACTTCGACCGTTTTAAGAAAATGAACGGCAACTCGATGTTGACGATTTCCGCCAAGTCGTCTATGAACGTCATTCAACTATAATTTAATACTTCCATTTGGGCTTGGTCGATTCGATCCGTATGTACTGCTCGAATTCTCTACACAGTTCACTACCGAGTGTCGCTGCCTGGCTGCGTTTCGATCATCGCCAGACGGCAGACGCCAGACTAACTCTCTCGACGGCAACATCGGCCGCGCCAAACGAGTTTGCCCTTGACGGCCGCATCCTGCACGAACGAACTAACATACAGTGTGCAGGAGACGAGTGTAACGGCGACGTCTGACATCGTATATATATATATTTTTTTAGTAAAGGAGCTTGGTAAGTCCGATTTTGGCTAGGTGCCCTGCAAAGCGGTCTTAACTCATGTTGTCAACCTTTAACAGGGAGCCGTCTCTGAACAGGTGAAGTACAACTGGTTATCGGAGGAGAAAAAATCACCACTTCTCAATCCCCCAGGGGCAACCGGTGCTGACCTTGCCGTGGCGCGGCTATGCTAAATCTGACCACGAAGGGACCTGGCTGTGCGCAAATCCGACGGCTCAGCGACCAGCGAAAATGTGTCACTCCATATTCGTCGAACAGCGTGTTCACCTTGGCAGTTCCCATAAGCAAAGAAGGGAGCAGTTCAGATGCACCTTTCACAATTGCACTCAGGATTGTCTATTCGCCGCGTCGACCAAGCCACCGTAACGTCTCGTAAGCACATTCGGCCCCTCCCATAATGGACTTGTCGATAGCTTCTTCGACATTAGCTTCAACGGCATTCGAAGCAAAACGCCGAATGACTCCTTCGTTTCAGCAGTACGTCGAAGGCACAACTAAACAGACCCATTGATCCTTACGAACTGATATGGAGATCAAGGCTATGACTTCGATTACGACGCTACCGGTATTGCCCTTGCCGAATCGGTGTAACAGAATGAATACGCAGAGTGAACATATTGGAAAACTTCGGCGTAGCATTGACGAAGGGCTATCTCACACTTTACAGGAAACCTTATGGGTGAAGAAAGGTTCGACTACAATTATTACTATTGAGCTTTGTAAAATAGCCGCCTTTTGCTTGGGGACGTCCCCCGACATCGTCGAGTTGACTTCGACACGTGATCTGAGTGAATCCCTTGAAGGGGCGAGCAAATCTGTTAACATCACGTGCGCGTCAATCTGCATGTGTACCCCATCACGACAACTATGTAAACGCACCCTCCCACGTTGGGGGATCCGTTTTACACGCTCGCTGAAAGCAACGCTCCGTCAAAAAACTCTCCTCAATACGAACGAATTTTGCTGAAGCCGTCAAAACCTCCCCTATGGTCGCCGCGAAGATTGTTCAAGAACAATCTTCGCGTTGTTGACTCGTGATAGCCAGACGCAGCTTATCTGATCCATATTCAGCGGACTGGGCATGATGTTTCTTGCGCGACACTCAACCCCACCGAAACATTTCCTCTTGGCGGAATTAAGCCTGAAGCTCAATTTTAAGCAGCTAATTAACTGCTGAGAATGACAGAGAGAGAGAGAGAGACAAGCAGCCACCTAGTGACAATTATCACTCGCGGACTCCCACTGGCAGAACCGCCAGCCCCGTAAACAGTAACTGCTATTATTAATGGGTGTTGTTACGTGTTGACCTCTGTGCCCCCGCTCCCCCCGCCCCCACCCCGATCTTCGCCGGGTGCGCCGCTAACCGTCGGCGTAATCCAGGATCTCATGACGTCGCTGACCATGATGACTACTGTCACCAGTCCCGTGCTCTTCACTTACCGCCATTTTGTCTCAGTTACGCAATCGGTCGAGACAGTGTCAGCGCTACCTGAGCAAATATAAGTGGTCCGACGTTCTAGTTCCAGGCGTTCGCAGCGCTTCGTTCCTGTCGGCCGGCCAAGACAACCGGGTCGCTAGCCGGCAGAACCCCGCTGCTGGCCCGGCTTGAAGGGTCCGACGTAGCCGGGGTTAGCAGTCGGCGTGACGTTTGCCTCGAGCCTTTGTCTCAACGCGATGTCCAGCTTGTCAGGACCATCGCCACGAAGGAACCAGTCCGCTGGTGGCGTCCGCAATGTGATGCTCTGCTGTTAGCCGCAGCACCGCAGCACGGCATGGACGAATATAGCGGTGGAATGAGCCGGCCAGCGCGGCGACATTTGCAGTAATAGAAGCAGTGATTATTTTTCTTTATGCTGATGTTAGTCGATTTTGCTAGGTACCGTCGACCACCATCGGCAAGATATTAATGTTTGCCGTTATGCCATGCAACGATTACGACCGGGCGCCAGCGAGCGTTCGATCTGTTGTCTATGGCGGATCGCGACGACCGCGGGCCATCAGCTATTAACATCATAACAGTCGATTATTTGTCAGTGATAGTTCCAGGTGGAGGATATTTTCGCGTCTGTCACAATCTGCTCGGTCCGGGCTTCCGTTTGCGGCTAAAAGCCTCCCGCAACCCTTCTCCCAGTAGGCGTTTCTCTCTAGGTATCATCCATAGCATGATGCGATTGTGACGAGAACATGTCGCTGCGAGGAAGAATCCATACCACCACCGAGGAGGCTTGCAGCGGCGAGGTTCGAGCCTGAGACCTCGGTCGCATCTCACAACCGCTCGAATCAAACCGGGCAGTATCTGTCCCTTGGTACGGCGGCGGTGCTGCCCCAGTCACCGTTACCGGATGGCACCGCTTGGGTCGAAATCAGGCTCAACTATGGTCTGCGGACTCGATCTGTACTTGACGGTGGGAGACGTTCTCCGTTTTATCGTAGTCGCTCTCTCTCTTTCTCTGTCAAGATAATGGAAACATGCGGTTTAACGACGTTGTCACTATGGGGAAAATATGAATTTCAGTTCGCTTCATGGGATTATCCTATACTTTGGAATAGCACCTCTCCCTCTACGAGATGTCAGCCTAAGCAATACTATAGCCGTTCTCCGCCCAGCTAGAATCGTGTCCATGACTCGCATCATCCACTGTGTGTTTATCGCCTATGGCGGACGTACCTTACGTTCGTATCACCGTTATTCCATCACGCTATCCAACAATGTCTGCACTTCGTCCTTGAGCTTGACCTGACAGGCCGTCCGTGGCGAAGAACGTTGTCCAACGAGACTCGAGCCTGTTTTGTCACGAGCACTATTAATCCGTCGTGTGTCGCCGCCTATAGTCAACAATTTCTTCGATAGACGCCGACCCTCTGGACAACAAACGCACGCGGTGTCTTTCGCATAGGGGGCACACAACTTGGAGGGGGGTGGGGCCAACTATCCACGCAGGCAACTAATTAACTATCCGAGTCAGTCCACTCATCGAGATCTTAAGCGGAAGAATCTCCCGTGATTTTGCACCATGTGATCTCGAGTCTCCAGCGGGTCACCAGACGTCCAGCGTCAACGAATCGTCACTCAAAGGTTGCCGCGACCCGATCGATCTCCGATCGCCTTCAGAAACGCACGCACCCACAGACACGCACACACCCACACATCAACCAGGCATATAGGGATCACTGCCTACAAGATACTCCCCACCCAGTCGCGGGATACAGGAATTACGAGGACTAGCTGCGAACGGCAGGACGAAGCGAGTTTCCTATAGCGACACCGTGCCGACAGTAACAGTGAGAAAGCAAGAAACAATGAGAGCGTCACGTATATCTGAGGAGCGCGCACCGTCCAGCAAACGACTTGAGGAACTGGCAATCAGGTAGACGCGGTTATTGCCGCTCCGACCTTATCCAGCAGCAGAACGAAGCTGGCCGAAGCTGCGCGATAATCTACTGTGAGCTCAGCAGCGTCGATCCGCTCCAGCCCGACGTTCGTCTACCAGGTACGGCCGTCCGCAGATACGCCAACGTGAGGCTTGAAGCTGAATTCGCCCGAAGCTCCGACCAACGCTCAGACCTCAACAGCCGACAGCAGCTGGCAAAAGGGGGCGTCTGCGCTGGTTTCGTCCCTGCTCGTGGTGTGCTGATGCCCCCACCGTCGCAGGGCAGTTGTTACGATGCAGGCTACCGCCGCCGCCGCCGCCACTCGACGCCAGCACCAGCCAACGGCGTCAGCGAATTGCAAAGCGAGCAACTTGCCGGGGGAGCCGAACAGGCGGACAAACGCACAGCGACTCGAAGCTCGGTATTCGCGCGGCTCGAAGCAGAGCTCTAGCGTCGCGTCAGCCCCGCGTCGTCGTCGTCGTCGTTGGTGTCAACAACAACAGCTGCAGATGGCGCAGCACTTCGTTGTGCGTTCAGCGTTGAGCACAGCGATCGACAGCGCCAATCCCGACGCGATGTCGGCGCTTTCCGCTGACGTTTGCCGTTGGCGCTGCAGCTGCTACCGCTACTGCTACTGCGGCCGTGGCTACTGTGGCCGGTCTGCCCGACGCAGTCGCTGCGCGCTCGGGTCACCCTCGCCGGCACGAGAGGGGGGCTCGTAATGCTGGGTGTTTTTTTTCCTTCGCCGATGCCGCCGCCGACGCCGCTGCTGCCACCGACGCTTCGTCGCGGTCGAACGACAGCGACAAGGCTCACCCCGTGCCTGGCGATCGCGTATGCTGCTGCGGCCAGCGGCACCGGTAGCTGAGCTGGTGGCGGTAGCTGCTGGATTCAGGAGTCGCTCCGGCCCCCACCTCCCTCCGTTGTGGCATTGGTCGTGCGGCGACTGCCCGCTGATGATGGTGGTGGTGATCGATAGATCGATCCACCTCTGTATGCAATGCGTGTACGTCTGTGTCGATGTCTCGGGGAGCGCGCATGGTAGGGGAGGCTGCAGTTGTTTTGCTGTGTGATGGAGGGCCCGTTGAGCAGTTGTGCCGGACTAAACGCACCCAGGCTAAAACGCCCTGGTATGATACCTCATACGCAGTGGTAGCACTACCGTGTCAACGGGGGTGTGGCGGGTAGCCCTGACGACTCACAACCTTATAAGTCTCCGGTTCGAATCCCGCGGGACACCCATGGCTTGAAGTAGCAAGCAAGTAGTTCCGAATCATGGCCCAAGTAACAACACCTCCAGGGCCAAGAAAAAAAAGAACTCGTGTAACAGCATTGGCGCCATTGCCAGTAGCAGCAGCAGCAGCATCAGTTCGTGGCAACGCTAAGAACGAGAAAGGAGACGCCTAGCGCACGCACACCCCGCGGCCGCTCAGGCGGTCCGTCGATTGGTGTTGCCGATCTGGTCCACCACGTCGATCGAGTCCTAGCGGGCGGGTCCTCGCTGTGCGCCTCGCCACCAATGGCACCCGGCGGCAGTTGCCAACAAGTAGCCGATATGTCTCGGGAGTCATGCTACGAGGCAGGGGCAGTTACGGCGCCAACGGCGTTAGGCCGGTAGTACATTAGCTAGAGAACAACCACCGAGAGACCTATTGATGCATGTTGCCGGCCGCGTCCGTATGGTCCGTTCTCGGGGGACGGAAGGTGGCTATCATACTACTGGTGCATTATTTTGTTTGATTACGATGATGGTGATAGCAAGGTAAACAGCTATACTGGTATGTTAAAGGAGCACTGCAAAATTTCAACTGTTCGCGTTGGTTATGTTGTTGATGCCGACCACAGCCAAAATCTATGTTTTGGAAGTAAGAGATCGTAGACGAAAACAAACAAGGACGTTTATACTACCATGACAGATTCTCAATGATAATGTGTCTCGCTTGAAGGCGGTGCGATCAGAGTTCAGGTCTGATTAAAACAGTCGATATATGAGTCGCGCTAATAGTGGCAAGCGCTATTGAGCTGCTGAAACTTCTTCCTTGTTGATTGGATCTCGATCGGATTCGACTTGAGTTTGTTTAAAGCTAGTATGGCCCCACTGTGAGTGTGTCTGGTTCTTTCATCATCCTAGAGGGAAATGAACAGGATTTCTTTAACCATCCTCGGGACAGGGTTCGCAGAAAATATCTGACGCGCATCTGTCCCCGCTGAAACGACATAGAATACATTTCTTCGATAGAGCGATATAAGCGCGATTGGCTACTAGAAGAAAACCTAGCCTATTGTACAATGGGTGACATCGATCCATTGAATCACGACAAGGATCCTCTACCGCCTAAATAAGTATACTATTTAACACTAATTACTATTTCAATAGTAACTCACGTGCACCATGTGTGTGAATATTATACAATCCCCAATAATATTATTACAATTCCTCGCTCGCTGTCACCCCCCCCCCCCCCGCCTCTCCATAATGTCCTGAAGCGGACGGCCACATCAACAGGCGGGTGCACCTTATGCCCATTCAAGATTCTTCAATTCAACCCCGTGACGGTTGGCGCGCGGACCGCGCGTTCGAGAATCGATTTGTTCACGATTTCGTCAAAAAGCACTTCACTTAGCCTTCGTTGGCCCGTCGGTAATTCTGGTCACACATTTGATTTATCGACGACGCAATTATGCAGGTCAGGGCATAGCCCCCAAGCAAGCGTCGGCGGCCTTGCCGCGGGTCCATTCTCTTGTTTCTCTCGCGAAGTTTACTGCGGTACAACTAATTCCTTGTGCGTTCGACGCTAGTCACGTTGGCCCAACTCGCTGGCTGGCCTACATCAATGTGTTCTCTTCTCCACTGGAACCACAGCAACAACAGCAATAATAACGGTTGCAGCAGAAGCACCACCAGCAGCAACAACAACAACAGCGAGAAGCGACCGCTGCGGCCCCTGACGTCGTAACCTATGGCCATTTTTCCTAACATCGCGGGCAATTGTTGTTCGAACGCTCGCGTTTACAACGCCGACGCCGACGCCGCCGTTGACGTCACCGACGACGTGAAGCGCGCGACATCCGGCGTCGCTCACAGACGCAGCTACTGTCGCTGGCGTTAGGTCATCGGCGTTCGCGTTCAAACGAATTGTACACGTCGTGTGTTCGCGCGCGCGCGCGGGGGCCTGCCTGTGTGCGAGTCTCTGTGCGCTTATTGTTGTTGTTGTTGTTGTTGCTGCCACCGCCGCCGCTGTTCCTGTTGTTGCTGTGCTTGCTCTTGTTTCAACGCACCAGCAGCAGCTGACGCGGCAGCCGTTGTTGGCGGTGCCGACGCCTCCACCGAAGCGTCTTCGTTGTGTGAGTGTCGGCATCGTCGATGAACCTCGACGCGATTCGACGCGGAGCGGGGCTCCCGCCGCCAGCCGCCGCCGCCGCCACCACCGCCGCCGCTACACAACGAAAAGCTGAGTCGAATCAGGCGGCGCAGCGAAACGCCAGCTGCGGGGTGTTCTACGGGGTGCGGACACTTCCTTCCGCGAAGGAGCATCCATCTGCTTGGCCATCAAAGTGTTGCCTGGCTGCCTGGCTGGCTGGCTGCCTGGCTGACTGACTCGCCATACTAGCTATCCTTCTTGATCTGTCAGCTTTTGTGGGACGTCTTTAATGGCCCCACCGCTGGTCCATGTATATCATATGATATTGCTCGGCGGTCCGCGGGGCCACTCGCGGAGGCCGCGGCGGTGATCCTCGTTAATTAACACTAGCTAGTTAACCAAAGAATGAAGTAGAATGTCTGTATGCTGCATACAGACAGATACAGGTATAATTGATCTATTACATATCACATGTTTGATCTTCAGCGAGTTGTCATCTCATATATGTACCCTGTGGGATTCGAACCGGAGACCCACACATGGTTCGAGGTCTGCGGCGTTACCTCCACTCGACCCCGATGGTAATAACAGTAATAATAACGATAATTATAAAGACAACAGCAGCAGCAACAACAAGAACGACAACAACAACAACAACCAAGAGTCAAAACCGGATTCAAACGTATGCTATATTTAGTGCGCATTTCGCCTCATGCCAAATGAGTAGATGCTGCCGAGTTCCAGCACACAATAATCCACCCCGGGGGATGGGTGGGTGGTCATTAGCTGATTTTCGCCAGACACCGAGAGCCAAGTCATTGTGTTCGCTCCACTAAGCACCACCAACGTTGACTGGAAGTGATTTGAGCCTTTGGTGCGCGCAGCCCCACAATGATTGGAACCTCGCAATAGTATACGATGATCTCGAAAATAGATGGGAATTTCAGCAGCATTTCAGCTATTATTGTTGGGACGGTAATGCCTGCGAAGGGATCAGTGGACGGTCAAGCTGGTGGAAGCGGCCGGGCCGCCGCGCCGGCTTTCAACGAAATCCCGAGGTGCCCAGCGTATGTCAACAATAATACAATGAACAGTACGGTTCACCCAGCGACGACTACGTTATCAAGCTACCTCATTCCCTATGGGTGACCCTCAGCTGTCCGCTACCCTCGACGGCTGGGCACGATAACGCCGTTGAGCTGACAGTGAGAAGATATAGATGGCGGACTTGGCCGATCCCAGCGGCCGCCGTTTGTGGCCAACGGCAGCCTTTCATAATACGACGGTAGGCAGAAATGGGGCTGTGGTAAGCTTGGAAGCTAATGTTAACGGCGGTCGCTGCTGTGCTGGCCATGATCCATGGACGAGAATAGCTCCCATAATCTGAAATCGGCTGTATCCGATAGATCATGGTGGTGGGGGGGGGGGGGGGGTCGATGGCCACCAAGAAAGACAATATCTTCTGAGCAAGTGCCGATCTTCGTGAGCTGATTTCAATCCGTAGCAGAGATGACTATAGTATGCATTGCGCATGTGAACAGCTTCTCGGCGTTTACCTGACGACTGCATGCGATCATGTGATGGTCGCCCCAGCCCTTGATGACTGGGGTGAAACTCACCCAAAAAACAATTTTTGCCTGAACGCCTACCTAAATCCCTGATGGTGTTACCCAAACGACGACCTGCAACTATGTTTCGTCCACATCTAGTGATTCGACTCATTGTATGCTTTGATATGATTGCGTGCCCTTGGCTGCGGCGATGCGATACGACCCTAGACACAGAATGATTTCATGTTTAGCGATTCGTTTCGGCGACATGCACCGTTTAAGAATAATAACATAGTGTATTACTTTTACGTATACCATATGCCGGGGGTTCTCTAAAAATCAACATCGATTTCAGTTCGAGAACACACAGACTGGTTTATCAACGATTAGCAACGAGAAATGTGGAATATTTGCCAATCGCAGAACGGGGACAATCGAGACAGGAAACAACAAAAAAATACAATCAAATTGCTATTTATATATACACAAGCTAGCCGTACCGTATGATCCCCACGAAACTATCAATAACATTGCGAATATACAAAACGCGAGAGAATACAATAAATCAAGGGGCTCAGAGTTTTGCAGAAGTATAAAACAAAAAAAAGACGCACGCAAGCAGCTTCATTTTACCATTGTCGTTATGCGGATTGCAATTCGCTCCTAGCCAACAAAGACGATGGCTAGCGTCCCCCGGAACGCTTTGTCCACCGGGACGACTTGGGGGAGGTCGGCGAGAGGAAAAGCCGGGAACCATACGGAAACCACATGGTCTCCGGTTCGATTCCCACCGGGCGCATACATACGCATCCTTCAACGCGGTGATCACTTGCAGATTTGTCAATAAACCGAGCGTCGCCCTACGTATTCCCTATGGTCGTTCCCTTCGACACCGGCATAGGTCGGCACAGTGCAGCTGCACACGACTTATCTTCATCGGCCGATTCGGAGGCTCGCCCGCTCGCGGTCTTTTCTCTACAAATTTCGGCAAATAAGTGCCCCTGCGCGTCTTTGTTTTTTTTCTCTTTCGACAACGTTCGATGTTCGTCAGTCGGCAGATCTGTCTGTTCGGAGACGTCAGGGATGCCAGCGTGATCCGGCCGTGATCCGCGTTGTATCCAAGCCCGCCGTGGCCGCGGTCATGCCGCACGTCAAGACGCCGAAGTGCCTCTTCATCCATGGACAGGATCAGCCATTCACATTTTGCGCATGGACACACTTCTGCTTGAAGTATGTTCGGTGCTGTTTCTCTCTCTCTCTCTCTCACTCGGTCAGTCTGTGCGCGTCTCGATATGGCTCTATGGGTGACGCCTGTGTGAACGTCAATTTGATTTGGCCACCGCGCGCGACCACTTCACCCCGTATCAATACAGACACTCGTTCGGCCGATGCCCGATCGAATGTACAAACCCCTCAAGCGTAGCCTTCGAGTGCTCATCCCGAGGGGTCTTTGTAACAAAAACAAACAGCAAGCAAACGTCGCTCTCTCACTCCCTCGCGTCGATATGCCCGCCCCATAACGTAACTATTATAGCGGGATACTGCTCATGATGATAGTCCTTGAGATGTCGGCTTGGGCGATGCTAGTCGCCGCCTGGCTCCCCTCAAGTCCTGCTGATGCAAATAAATATGTAGATGCATATGTCTCTATGGGTGCCTGTCTGTGTTTGTGTTTTGGACGGAATGTTACGCTACAAGGACGAATGCCTTATTGACTGGTTGGCAATTCACGATTGGCCGAGAACTGTGCCGCGATTTGCGTATTGATTGATTTTCTAAATTTCCTGTTTAATCTATCATTCGCTTTCAGTATCACTCTCTCTCCTCCTTGTTTACGTTGATAAATATTTATTCAGCATTTTTGTAGACGAACTATCCTTGTGGGTCGAAACGAACGTCTAGCCCACGGCACAGTTTAGCCGCCAAATGACATACATATATGTCACCAGGTGCAACCGAGGCCGCCAGCCACCACCATCCTCGGATACTCGCCGCTTTCCGTGGCGTCGGGAACGCACGTGGCTGTCGCGTACTGGACGCGCAGCGGCAATCTTTGGAGACGATATCCTACAAAAAACTTCAGTGAGCCTTGTTGCCAGCGATCGACTGCACGACGTGAATAGTAATACCTAATACGATAAGAATAGTGAACCTGATACATATATATATATATATATGTATGTATCAGGTTCATTCAATATATGTATATATATAAATTGATCAATAAATTAGATCCATTTATATATTTCGAGGCATATACCGCTGTTCGCACAGAACGCGAGAACGGATTTCCACTGCTGGCGCTGGAGCAGTGAAACAGAGCCACAGTCGACTGGGCATCTCGAAACTCGTCGAGCGGCGCCTGTCCATCGACTCGTCTCGGTACACTCTTGTTCTTGTGTAACGTTCAGTTGAAACAAACGAATCAGGAGCCAATCACTACATCTCCAGTGTTGACAATCGCAATTGTCACGAGAATTCCTGGCGAGGCGGCCGAGTAAATCAATGGGGTGCGGCGATTCGGGGGCCCGGGGCCCAGATTGCGACAGTGACCCTACGGACGGCGCTGTCATGCCTCTTGGGCGACTTCCCGTAGCCAACGTTTTCCGAGTTCGGCTGGGTATTTTTCAATGTACCCATATTTTCGCTGGTATACGAATCGTCCATAGGAGGACGCCTCACCTGACGCAGGACAGAATTCAGCAAAAATTTAATCATGCATTGCGCGATCCACAAACTACCCTCGATAAATCGCGGACACCCTGAAGTGGATGAGTGACGGACAGATTCCAGATGATTAAATACTGATGCGAGCATCAGAGCTGGTGCTTACCACCTCAAGATAGTCACCGTCTAGCCCACCATATTAATCACTGGTCTCGGAGACACGATACGCTGGCCAGGGCGTTGGACTTACTCCGGCCGAAAATTCAACAGTGTCTCGTTGGCAATCTTTTCAAGAATCAGCTCTCTCTCTCTCTTTGTCTCTTTACAGTTTGTCCTGCTCATTATCCGCCCTTGTACTAATGCAATGATTAAAACACGCAGGTATATTTATATATAAATATATAAATATATTTTTTATATGTATGCATAAATAACGATCTACTTAATACAGCTGATAATGAAAATATGTATTCAGATACCATATATATATATATATATATATATATATGCTACTGCAGAAATGTACATTTTCTGGGCAACGTTCGTCATGGAACCCTCGGAACGGGACATCGTCGATGACAACGACGGCGAGCCACCAACCGTGGTGTCCATGGATGACACCCTGCCGTTAAATTCGGTATCATCGACGGCGACGACCAAACGGACTATATCCGTGTGCCAGGCCAGAGAGATGTCGAGGCATAGAAAGACATTGAGATACCTACACACACACACAACAAACATCAGGGATGGGAGCGAGGACTTCGTTTCTTGGCTCGATCTTGTCGCCCGTCGATCTGCCGCCACACTTCTCTGACGATTCAGCCGCTCCCTTATCCAATACTGCTCGCACACACACATTAAAATATATATATTATATATATATATATATATATATATATATAATATATATAATATATCAAGTGGCAGTAGATTTGCATCGATTTTGGTTTTGTGACGGTAGAAAATAAAAATTGAGCCGCCCGCTGCTGTCAGTCGTTCGTGCGTCCGTCCGTTGCTTCGTTGATTGATTCCTTCGAATCGGATCAAATCGAATCAAATTATCGAAGGACGGACGCCCTTCGATTGTCGTCACAGTTAACTGTTTTTCTCTGGCTGCTGTTGCTGCTCCGGTGCCGGCGTTGTCTCCGCGTGGCGTAGACGTGCGTCTGCTATGCAGCTAACGGTGGCGTGTCGGCGTTGCGGTTGCCGACCGAGCGGCAACGAACGGCTTCGTCTGTTTTCGTCGTCGTCATTAGCATCATGGACGGTCGTCAACATCAATCGACTGACGATGAACATCGAGAATCACTGGGAGCAGAAGCAACAGCAGATCGCCTAAGACCGAACCACATTGCGCGAATGTCACGAAGACTGTGCATATATATACATACATATATATATATATATATATATATATATGGCCCGCTTGCTCACCCGCCGAGACAATCACGTCCGGCCTTCCCTATACGACCAGGGATGTTTTCCACAGTAGGCCTGCCGGTGCAGCTTGATGGCGTGGTGGTGCATTCGTGTCCGTCTGACTTGGTACTCGGAAGAGAGCCGTAGGTGTACGGCGGGCTCGATCCCCGCCGTTGCGCATTTGTCTTTAAAGGGGTGTCTGTCTTATTAATCGGCAGCGCCGACCAAGCAGCTGTGTCGTGGTCAAGGCTGTAACGAATGAGTGGCGAAAATTTGCCGAAAATCGTCACAAGGGAAACAGCAGAGGAAACTCACAGTTCAGATTATTCAGACCACACCGTCTCCCAATCGTCCACCGTTCCGTGGTGCTCCACTGCACTCCTCCGAATCGCAGCTGCAGCTACAGTTCCACCCGTATCGAAGCTCCGCTCTTTCATACACCCCCGAACCCCCCCCCCACTGGCTCGTCTCGATACAGTACAATGCGAATGTCTCGATATGTCGATACGTCGCGGGATTCGAACCTGCGTCCTCCGGTTTGTTTACAGCCAGACACTTAGCCTCGATATGGCGGTATCGTAGCTGTCGTACCTATAACGGCAGTCCGCGGAAGAAGTCCGTACGCCACACAGCAGCTTTGAGTCGCGTTTTATCCTCTTCGTTCACGTTCGTATGACATCCACCGGGCGACGGGCGGCGGGCGGCGATCCTACCTGAAATCGTCTCTGCTGGTCCCGCCTGCGCTGTTCGCCCTGTTGACTGTCAATCGTTTCGTTCTTTATGTGTGTATCTGTCCACCTGTCTCAATGATAGCAGTGTGTCTCGTCCCGTGCGTCGGGTGTCTGTTTCTGACTGTTCGTCCATATGTTTGCCCCACGTCGGGGGTCCGGTGGGGGGTGCGCGCGAGGGGCTGCTGCATCAGTTACGACTACTGACGGCGGCTGTGGCTACCGCTGACGCCACCGTCACCCGCCTGTGCTGCACTGGCCGCACAGCACTTGCAGTCGGAACGGCAAACGCCGACGGTGGCAAAAGAAGAAGTCCATCCAACCGGAAGAAGAGGCGTGTACCGGGTCCCCAGACAGACCAGCGGACGGAGCAGCCAAAGGACGGACGAACTGACAGCAGACAAGACACCATACAGCCACCACGACGGCTGGCTGATGAACGCCGAACAAGGATCGCGACTGCGACCGAACGGCTGCGGTAGCGCTCCTCGCAGCCTCGAAACGCCCAATGGTCTACGAGCCACGATGGCATCGTCGTTATCGCGACACAAGGCGCGCGACGATGAAGAAAATGCTGATGATGAGGAGGGCCAATTGTGGTTGTGGCGACCGCCGCCGCCGCCGTGCTGTCTGTTTGGCTGTGGCAGGATGGCACAGGAGAACCGGCTCGCTGACCGGTGTCAGCACTGGCCAAGGGAGCCAAGGGAGGTGCCGCTGGCGACATTCGGTACTGACTTGATATAATACCAATGGCCGGACGAATGGGCCCCGCTAGGTGTTCACCATCGCAGCCGGGGCAGGGGGGTGTAGTATAGCAAGCCGCAGCTGAATTATACCCGCCGCCTGCCTGCGCTGTAACAACGACCTGCTCGCTCGCTGTCTGCTTGTTAGCGTTGCCAGCCTGCTTAACATATGGCCGTCGTCGTACGTACGAGGTTCGATCATTTTTGGCGATCACCCTTTGGGTGGCATCCTCATCACGGCTACGGCATTCGTTCACCCCGCAGCAGTGATAGCAGTGTCCCCTGCAGGTGCACCCTCCTGCCGCCCGACAGCCATATTTTCCCCGCAAGAAGAGAGCACACACGAACACACGCCGAAACCCACTGACACACAGCGGACATCATCTCACGTCTGCAGCGTGAGATCAGCAGACCCCCCACCCCCCACATCATTTACCTCTCCCCTCACTTCGTTAGCCTTGTTCGCCTACGGCAAGCGCCGGCTGAATCAAGAGCGAGCGGAGCTCGTGCGTCTTCTAGCGCGGGTCCCTATTTCACGGGCTCTATCTCAATCTGTCTCGTGTTGAATTTTTGGGGGGTGGCGCGATACTTTACAGCACACGCACACCCTCATACACGCACACGTCGTCCTCTTCGTGACGTTTCTTCGTAGGAGGGAAAATCCCTTTTCTTCATCGTCGTCGCCGTTATCTTCTTCTGAACGTCTATACTGTTCATGGTGTCTTCTTCGGTAGACGATCCCGGACGACTGGAAACGCGCTGAGCGGATGAGCGATACTACGCGAGCCGCTGAAGCCGCCGCCGCCGCCGGCGCAGGGAAACGATCGCCTCTCTCAACAATAATCGCCGGTCCAGCGCCACTCTGTGTGTGTGTTCGTGTCTGCGCTCAATAGCCCAACGCGGATGCACCCTTGCTCAGCTGACAACCGCGTTGTCGAATGCGGCGGACAGCCATGCAGACAGACAGAGCTACCACACTATATATATATATATATATATATATATATATATATATATATCTCATATGTGCTTCGTATATAGCGATAACAATAGGAATAACAGTACTAGCTCGGTATATGACACTACTCTGGGACCCGTTCACACTTGTGGACTACTGCAGCAGTTGTCAGCAGCAGCAGCACCACCAAAGAGGAATGAATGAATGCTCGCTGTTGAGGCGAACGATAATGTCGGGACTCTGTTTGCTCCGGTGGTAGCAGTCCCTTCATGGGGTTCTTCTTGGGGGTTTCTTGGGGGTCGGAAGGGGGGGCTGGGGCTAGAAACAGAACCGCTATCTGGAAGAAGGGGACGGGTGAGGGATTCGTTTAAAGAAGCATCGTTACGCGCATTATCCTGCGAACGGCAATACGACTGTTAACCACAGAGCTGTCACTGATATATATATATATATATATATATATATATATAGTTTTTCTTTATTTTTTACTCGGTTCTATATAACTTTATAATCATTACAATCATTATCGACCAGGCTATCTGCGCTGTCGAGAATGGGTTTAGGTCGTATATCTCGTCTACCGTCAACGTCGTCAGCGTTAATCGAAGAAGATAAGTAAACTACCAACAAACCAGCCCGCGTACCTAGCGTCAGACTGATATCGCTATATATATATACATTATACATTATATATATATATATATATATATAAACAGGGTATGCCTTCTGTTGCCTCGATAATACCGAAAAAAAAACCAGCGTGGTTGATTAAAAATGTCCTGGCCGAGCTAAAGAAAAAAAAACAAAGGACTAATGAAATCACGCGATACGGCAGTACGTGCAGGCAAACTAATGTGTCAGTATAGCTGCATTAGGCAAGATTGGATGTACGTAGATGTCGATGGGAGATGCATTCATGTATATGAATTGATAGAACGAACACAAATGGTCGTTCTGGACAGCGACACACACGGCTGGGCCCCCGTTGTCTCGAAGACGCCGCAGCGTCATGTCGACCACGTCAACGGTGAGATGCGTGCCGTCTATCGCAAATGCGCGTAGTCCGCACCTTAGAAGAGAAGGGAGCCGTCACACGCGAGCGATATTTCATGGGGCAGCGCTTTTTTTTTTCCTTGTTTATACGACGAACACAATTACATTTAACCCTATATGATATATAACGATGATAATAGTAATAGTGGTAGTTGTATTAGTAGTAATTGGTAAGGAAGAATCGGCTTTGGGCACCGCAGTGGACGCACGTACGCGCACGCGCGAGAGCTCTTCGGCTAATACTATTGTGGCCTATTGCCGCTGAGACGCGCATCGTAGCCGGCGGCTGTTTCGCCCGGCAAACCTGACCAACTAGCTCACGTCCGTGTGCCTTTTCCATATTGACGTTGAATGAGGATTTATACGAGGATTTTACTACTGCTATAATACTACCATTACTCTACTCAGAGGGGCATGCTTTCTCGTGACCCTGTCGATAATTCGCTGGGTGAAGCCGGCGAGAGCCAGAGAGGGATGTGTTCCGAGATAGATGTTCGTTTGGAACCGGTAAATTGCCGGTAAATATCGAAGGCGCAGACGAACAAGCGAGGTCGTCACTGCGTCGCATGTCATGAGGCGAAGCTGGATGAGGCGCTTGATCTTTTTTGAGCCGTTTAACAAAACATGCAATAGGACGCCCCTCTCATCGCTGAGTGAAAAACACCGGGAAAATCGAATAACAATTCTTACCTACAAAAAAGTGTAGCGGTCGTGTATTCGCGTTACGTTAGATGGAGCTAATTGTTGCGAGGGCGACAATGTGATATATAAGGCGCTTGCTATTCCGGCTCGTGTAGTTATTAGCTAGGGCTCATCCCGCGAACACATGGGCCAAGGGCGATCACCCTGTACATGGGTTACTACGCGCAACATCTATGTGCTTGCCACGTAACCAATGCATTATTATGATTACTTTTTTTTGTAATTAGTATAACTTGCACAAGCCTGAAAATAATCGAGTCCGCGCACTGGCCAGCTAGGCACTAGGTGGGGGGGGGGGAGATTCATTGGTCAATCACTATGTCGTTAATAAAGACATATACTAAGTGTTCAAGAAAATCTTAACAACCTGACACTTACGCATTTGCATTGTTTAGCACCTCTCTCTCTCTCTCTCAGCAACCGGTGGTCAACGAGTGACTGGGTCACACCAACAGAGGGGAAATTGATTGACTTTGTCATACGAACATGTCGAGCCCTTTGGTGACCTGGTGGTGCATTCGTGTGCGCCTTATAGCCACAGCTGCGAGACGTAGCTGCGGGGGTTCGATCCCCACCGTTGCACATTTGCATATAATTAATAAAAAGGGGCCCGTCTTATAAAGCACCCCCAAAAGCAGTTGCACCGTTAAAGTTAGCTACTTGACACTGAGCGTCTGCCTGAAAAATTCACAGTATATATATAATTCACTTACATATATATATATATATATATATATATATATATAATGCATGCACGAATAGATCTAACAGAACAGAATAATACCACCTGTATCAAGATACAAATGGAGTATGTAAAAATGCATCTATACATCATATATATATATATATATATACCACAGTGATCTATGCTTTCTCCTACCGCTGAATGAGATGTTGTCTTGTTTCTCGCATTTTCTGCCAGTGGCTGTTGATGATTGGCAACGTGTTACCGTGAACGTAGACAAAACACGCTATGTCTCTACATAGAATAAGCATACCGCAAATACACGGTTTCTGCTTCGACGCCCTTCATAGTCGTGGTGTTTCCAGCGCTTGCCTCTCATTACTTGTCACTGTCTCGGCTCCATCCTGTCATAAGCATATTGTACTTATAGATGGAGCAGATATACTGTGACACTCTGCGCAGGCCCCCCTTGTAATTGCCAATGATAATGCATAGCTGCACTGTGTTACAACCCAACGATTGCGATTGGCCAACGATCACGCGCGTGACGCGAGCCATCACGTCTGACAGTGTTGTTGTTGACAAGGAGAACTCACTGTCGGCTGTTTGGCCGGTGGAACACTAAGAGTCGTACGTTGTATATAGGTCCATGCGTTGTATAGACCGTGGTGAAATGAGCCTCTGTCATGTGTCCTATTCACGTACCATGTAGCGGCGTGAATCTCTGAATTGAATCGAGAAATCGTCCATGGATTCAGCTAGATTTGGTCCTTGTCGATTCGTGTCGGCTCGGTTTCGGTGCTGATGTAGTCGCTGCTCGATGCATTCGTCGGTTCACGAGATGCGCTTCCGGGTACAATCGAGGATAGCTCTTCGATTCGCCGAAGGGGTTCCGTCACGAGATGGGTTAAGGCCACGAACGGAGGTGGAGTTTGCATCGGAAAATCCAAACATCACGTCCTGAAGAATGCGAGTGGTCGTCATTAGAGTAGGACCTGGCAGGCCCTCATGGCTTAGACGCGAGCGCACAGTTGTGGAATCTAGTCAAATATCATTAGAGATGGCTGTAGCTGGAAAACACAACCGGGCTGCAATCTCCCGAGCGCGCGTCCCCCTTGAGCCAGACTATGCGTTGCAAGAGACGTTTCGGTATCGGCAATCCCCTCCAATCGAATTCAACAAATGGTATACCAGAGCGTTTAGTGACGACAAGATAGCAAGTTCACGACGAAACTGTGAAAGTTGTCTATGGTATCACATTATCTATGACAGCCAAAACTCTTTGTTATCACAGCAGAGCAGATGGCCTAGACGATGAGGCAGGTGTACCTTTCAAAGCGTTATTCCACAAACGGTATTCTATGAAAAATGGCTCAAAATCTGCTTGCGGTGACAAAAATCAATGTGGCAAAATCTCTGAAAATCTCTCATATACATATATATATATATAAGCTTCAGCATTCGACTTCAACTCAAGATATATATAACTATGCTTGAGTTGAAGTCGAATGCTGGAGCTTGCTCGAAAGACCAAACGCTCAACGTGTGTCGAGACAGTTGTTACAGACAGGATTCGTAATCAGCTCAGTCGGCTACCTTTCCACTATACCCAACACCAAAACAAAACAAAAACGAGCCCGCCAAGATCAGAAAATATTCATTTGAACCCTGTTAACGCAAACGCTACAATAGTCCACCTCGCCGACGTCGGATACGTTTCACCCGTCGCTCATGACCAACACCGCTCACACACACACACACACACTCAGCTAATATTTGCGACAAAAATCTCCCTCGTTTGGCCTTTGCCAGCGAAATCCTTTGGCGTCAAACGCCGCCACCGCTGCCACCGGTCGCGTTCGCGTCGACGCCGCGATCCTGAACTACATATTGTGTTGTCAGCAAGAATACACGCTACGCGATTATCATTGTTGACCGAGCGGCCAGCGACGGAGGGCCAGCGTCGGCGTACGTCGACGGTGATCGCCCGAACAACGCGACGGTCGGCCACGCCTGTCGATCGACCGCCAGCCACGTGAATGCCACCAGGCCGAGGCAATTCGCTAGTTTTGGTGGCGTTTTTACTGCTGCTCGATTACTCGCACCCCAGTGCCCCAGCAACCCCGCCGTGTCGTTCGAAGTCAAGTCGATCGAACGGCTGCCGTCCGCAGAAGCCCGTTAGCGCGGTTTCGTTAGCGGCCGTCCCGAGCCGCTCCCGTCCAGAGCAGCATCTGGCTGGACAGAGGATTTTTGTTCAGCTGCTGCTGTTTCGCGCGCCGCGACACGGCCCCGGCATGACATAGCATAGCACTGTGCCGCGTCGCGGGTCGCGCTCAGCGAAAACGCCGCCGTTGACGCGCCCGCCGCTTGGCTTCACTGTTTCATTTACTCGATCGTTCTGTGCGCCAGCTCGCCTTACCGGCATACCCGGCACGCTGAGGCCAGCCGGTGTGAGCGCGCGCGCGGGGGCGCGGTCCGCGGACGATGACAGCCCCCAATGGCCAATTTCGTGTTGGTTTTCATTTAGTTTCGGCTTTCTATTCTCGTTACAAGTGTCGATTATCGATGGCAACGCCAGTTGCCGCAGCTGGACCCGCAGAATCAGTGGCGTTCGCGGCGTCAGCCCGTGGTGTCGTCGTGTGGCCGAGGGGAGGATAGGGCTAAGGACACGCTTTAACGGTATCGCCTAGTACCTCTCTCTTCCCTCGGACAAGGAAAACCATTTCGTTTCAAGCACACAACGGAGCGGAGTCCTACACCGAAATGCCGTTGGATGATCGATGCCGCTGCCGATTAGCAAAGGTGGGAGCTAATGTGCACGCTCATCAGGGTATGACATGCAAGCCTGTACGCCTGTTCGTCAAATTGTCGAAGAAATCATCTGTTCCTGTGAACGAACCTTCGGTCCCGCTGCCGAAATTCACTTAGCGCTTGCCAAGGTCAGCGGCGCTATGGTGACATTACGGAAAGAGCTATCCAAGCAGTTTCCAGACAATCGTGTGTACTGTCGACGTCGACGATTCGAGGAGATCGAGCAAAATGGGCAAATAAGCGAAAGACGAACGCACTTTCGCTATGGAACTAATGATTAGCTGACCGAAAACGGACAATTAACACAACAGCTATCTTTAGTATTACTTACTTCCTAATTAAAACAACTACGTGTAGGGTAGTACAAGTCAACGTTGTTGTCTATCGCCACTCATCGATGCCCTGTCTATACGGACTCGTATACAGGCGATTTTAAATCTTACTCGGACACGTTACCCGCAATCTAGCGCAGGCAGCTACGTCGAACTGCGTTAACGCCAAGGCAAAAATACTAATTGAAATTTCTCTCTCTCTCTCTCTCTCTGCTTTCTCCTTCTCTAATTAGTAGCCGCAACGAAAGCACGAAGTTTTGCAGTGTCGTCCGGACCGACTCAGTGACCAATCGGGATCGGCCGCCCTGCCCGGCCGCCTCTCGCGTTCCGTATCAGCGAACTTGCCAATTACCATTAGCGTATTCCATCCCTGCGTGCGATATCGCAGAGCCAAGCCCCAATGAGGCGCGCGCGCGCCGCTCAACACGCACCGCTCGCAGGGCGTTCACAAAAGCGTTCTTGTACACAGCGCAGCAAGAGCAGTTGTTGCTGTTGCTGTTGTTGCCATTCATCGTAGATGTGCTGCTGGTGCTGCCAGCAGCCGTAATATATAATATATGTACGTAATGTACCGTTGCCACCGAGAGTTGTGGTTCCGGGTAGCTTGTGGTGGCCTGTCGTCAACGGCGCGTGCTGCTTGCTTGTATCAGTTTAGCTGGCCGGAAGTGACCTTGACGCCGTTTGTGAATCAATCAATAATTGAACCCCCGCCCCCGTTCGATGGATCCAGATGGTGTTGAAGAAACCGTCGACACATGTGCGTTTGCCAGTTTGCACCGGGGATCACTTTGCCTGGCAGTTGTCCGCCGATGGGGCCCGAGACGTAGGTGGGGCACAGTGGAAAGTGTTTTGTTATTTGTTTGTATGTTTGAAGACTTTTTTTTGCACCCCCCCCCCACCCCCCGCGCCCCCAGTGAGGGGTTGTCGCTCAACAAACCAGCTTTGCTTAACTAGCAGCAGTGACTTACGCAGGCACTAGAACACGTATTCGGTCTGGGAGAGAGACGCCGATAGATTTGCTCGTGGTGATTCGTCTAGTTAATCGCCGTTGCTAACCATGTAGGAGGAGCGAGAGACAATTTGTTAGCGCTGGTGCACCTCAGCGAGAGGCGAAGCAATTATATCGAACTGGATTGACTATACTGAGTAGCCTAATAATTGGCGTCACGTACGACGAATCGGAGCCAAGCATGACGAAGCTATTGTTAGTATTACTAATTAATGATATGACTATATATCATTCATTTAGCGAAAATAATTCCGTACAGCAGCTGTCCAACAGAACGATTTAATCTCAAAACCCAACCTCATGAGCCGGTTCCGTCAACCTTCGCTCTCTGCTCTTGGGGAGTGATGGCTGCACAAAACGTCGCTAGCGGAATCAAGTGGCCGCGTATCAACACGTTGAACAATCCAAGATCACTACATCGAGCGATATCAACGATATGTCGTACAACTACGAGGCTAGCTCTCTCTCGAGCTAGCGCGCATTGGACGCCGGAAGCCGAAATGCGGAGGTGGGTGCGGTCTGTCGATTTGGTACTGCTGCTGTTGCTAGGCGCACGCGACCCCCGCTCTCCCCGGACAAGAATGATAAAATTCGTCCGATTGTCCGACTGCGAGACGAAAAGCTGAAGCCCGAGGCCGGAGGCGTAAGGGCGACTGAAGGCCTTTTTTTTTTGTGCCGAGTCCTTCAACCGACACCGCCGCCGCCGCTTCTTTTACCAGATGGCGGTACGTAACGTCCGGTCGGCGGATGCGGGAATTGGGGTCCGTCAACAGCGGAGATGTTCCTCTCACTGGGGGTGATGGACGTCTTGTGGGATCACAGACATGATGTTCTGCCGTCGGGGAAATGACAGTTGAGGAGCAGGGGCGAGCTCTCGCCGGCGGTCGAAGCGGGACGGAGCGCCGCTACTGGGCTCTCTCGCAGTGGGAGAGATGAGCCTCTGGGGACCTCGTGCGCAGGGTCAGAGCTCGCGCGGAGGGACGTTCATTTTACAACACTATGCAACACGAAGCTGGTTCATGGGCCAAACGCGATCCAATGTGATACAATGTGTCGATTCCTTGAGCTGTCAGCTCAGCGTCACACGGGAACATGTAAGCCATAACGGGGATGCCGTGCGTAGGAACGGGCCAGCAGTTGAGAACGTCTCATATTTAGCTGACTCTCAGCAGTTGTTGCCGTCGTCACGGGACCAGCCCTGGCTCTGAACACTTTCCTGTGTTAGCCTTTAGTATTACGAGGACGCGAACGAGGGCACTCTTGGCTTTATTTTCAACCTTGTCGTGCTTAGCAGCAATCCACAGTTAAGGAAAGCTCCGAGTAAAAGCCGCGCTGTGTCTCGGTATTTGCTTAGTTTGCACGATGCTATTCGTTCGCCCTTGGCGACGAGGCGGGTTGACAGAACGAAGGTGACCCAGCTAGAGATTCCGACTCTGAATCTGGCGTTTTACCCAGAATTTACTTATAATTGAGAGGAAAACTAACTAACTAGGAAAACTAACTACACTGCCATTAAAATATAAGGGACACATTTTAGGGTAAGCGGCATGTGTCGCCGTAAATATGACAGGGCTCCAATTGCACTACGAGACTTCATGGCGCTCGAGCGAATTTTAAAACAACGGCGAATCCCCACCTGCCTCTCAAGCCATGTTAGTGGTTTATCTTAATTCCTCGCAAGAAAATCAACCAAAGTGCTCCGATATCCATGGCCATTCTGTTCACGTCCAACCATATGTGCATACATTTTTCTATCAGGGTGCTCTATATCGTCTTACGGACACCTCATCACTGGGGGACACTCCACCTATCACTGGCTATCGATGCATACCCCCCCCCCGCTAGAAGGCGGCCTAAGAGAGAGTTAACTGAATCTGAGCGAGCTAGACACAATAATTCCTTTGATGGTTTCATGTGACGAATTCAATAAGGCGCAGCACACACGCTCCTCCTTGAAAACAATTTCAGCTCCCACGAAAAGGAATCACAGACTAACTCCCATACTATTCTCCATAGTTGACCCTCAGCCATCGTCGTCGTCGTCGTTCGATCGCCGGCCTCGGTACCGCTTTGCAGAATTGATTTACGTTTCATGGGAACTTGGACAGGGCGAAATGCAAGGGTCGTGCTATATTCTTTTCTGTCCCGTGGCATCGAGTGGGAATGATCAATCAACGTCGGGAAGGTACAATCGATTTTAATTCATATCTCTTACCATTTTCGTTGGTTCACATTACAGGTATATTTGTTATTTGTTGCCGGTCATCCCGAATGGTCGAATTGTCCCGCCACCAGCGCACTAACCGTCGACACCACTAAGCGGTTTAAACACATCGGCACATCGACGAACGCGTGAGGTAATGAACGTGATAACTGAAAAGACCGCCGCGCCCACACAAGCAGCGTGTGGTCAGACAGACTGAGGCGACAGCAGCCGATGATTGGCTGCTCTGCGCTGATAAAGATCATGGACGTCAATGGTTCTCCCAGATAACAGATTTTTACGTGGCCGCTTTGGGGGTTGCGGCAGAGCGCGGCGCACATCTCACGTCGACCGTCGGCGCTCCGATAACGTTCGTCTATTGTTCGAGGAACAGACATATAGAGAGACTATTTTTATTTATTTTTGTGTATTGATGGGTTTATTATTTTATTAACGTTAAGAGCCTTAGGATGTCGTCGTTCTCGTCGACCTTAAATTGCATGAGTCGCACGCTTAGATGGCGCTTCTGTTTCTCTACACAGCAATTATTATATTAGCGATTAGGTAAAACTGAGTGGGTAGTTCGCCGATTATTGACCAATTCAATACACAGTCCCAGGTGAGCTCTTCCGCAGAATTGACGGGTACCACTATTTATCTGACATAACTCATCGGATTGGAACGTTCCCCCATATATTATATTTACACAATTACACAAAAGGCCTTTTTTGTCCAGTTGTGCTAAAAAGGAGCCTCCTGCTCGGAATAAACCAGTGGCGACAGAATCTTAATAACGCTCAAAAAGAAACAACACAGCAAACAGAGATCATGACGAGTAGCAGTCATGTGACCTCGCGTTTAGATATAATAACGGCGGGATTTGAATTGATTTGTAACCTTCGGAAATCTTCACTAAACCAGTGTAATCTTTGCTAGTTTTGAGTGGCTGTACCTACAATTCCTGATCGAATTCTGTGTAAATTAGAATTCTAGACATAATAGTAATCGTAGGAATTGTGAATATGGACCAACATATTTATTATAATATATTAAACGTTACAATAGGTCGGAATTTCTAGGGATTATGGGGGTGGGGGGGGGGTGAGGACGACAACGTCCCGAGGAAGGCGATGGCATTGCCTCTCTGCACAGCGAGGGACAGGCGCTGCAGGAGGAAAGAGCCAGCGCGCTTGTCCCCGGTGGCGCGGATCAACCTGTGGTAGACCCCCTCGAGGAAGTTCGCAGTGAGAGGGCCGTGCCCGCCCAGGGTCTCAAAGGCAAGGGGGGAAAACAGGTGCGTTGCTTGGAGTGCGGCGTACTTCCTCCTTCCTGTGAATATTGTTCACTGCCGCGCTGACGACGATCCTGAACCTCCAGCTCCCTCCGGAGGCGGCGTCGCAGGCTACCCTTCCAGTCCGCTTCGGGGGCCTCGGCATTCTCAGTGTTCGCCGCTTGGCCGACGTTTGCTACGCCGCGTCGCTCACAGCGGTTGCCGACTTGGTCGCTACCGTCCTCCCCCCCGAGGCGCTCGCCCACTTCTCCGCCTCCCAGGAAGCTGCCCTTGACCAGACGGGCGCCCGCGCTCGGGTCCCTCCGGACAAACAGAGCAAGCAGCGGGCATGGTCCGATGCCCTGCACCAGGAGCTGCGGGACTCCCTCCTGGCCTCTGCGCCACACGCTGCTGACCAAGCTCGCCTCCGGGCTGTCGACAGGCCTGGTGCGGGGGCGTGGCTCCACGCGCTGCCCTCCTCGTCCCTTGGTACTGCTCTAGACGATCGCTCCCTCCGCTTCTGTGTGGGCCTTCGCCTCGGGGCCCCTGTAGTTGCGGCCCACAGCTGCGAGCGTTGCGGGGACCCCGTCGCAACGAATGGCCATCACGGTCTCTCGTGCGAACGCAGCGCCGGTCGCCATCCGCGACACACGATGCTTAATGACACGCTCGTTAGGGCCCTCCACTCCGCCGGTATTCCTTGCACAAGGGAGCCACAGGGCCTCGACACCTCTGACGGCCGCCGCCCTGACGGCCTCACCCTTGTCCCCTTCCATCGAGGGCAGCACCTGGTTTGGGACGGCACTGTGGTTGACACTCTAGCACCCTCTTATGTCAACCACTGTGCAACCATCCCCGGTTACGCAGTAGCGCGTGCGGAACGGGCAAAGCTAAGGAAGTACGCCGCTCTCCAAGCAACCCACCTGTTTTCCCCCCTTGCCTTTGAGACCTTGGGCGGGTACGGCCCTCTCACTGCGAATTTCCTCGAGGGGGTCTACCATAGGCTGATCCGCGCCACCGGGGACAAGCGCGCTGGCTCTTTCCTCCTGCAGCGCCTGTCCCTCGCCGTGCAGAGAGGCAATGCCATCGCCTTCCTCGGGACATTGTCGTCCTCACCCCCCCCCCCATAATCCCTAGAAATCCCGCCCTACTGTATGTTTGAATAAATCATATATTCGTCAATTAGCAGAACGCATGTACGACTAAATTCTCAGCATAGATAGATATGCGCGTATAGCTATAGCATTTTGTAGTTTTAGTAATATTGTCCTGTTCAAGAAGGTGAGATTTATTCAAACATACAATAATTAGGGATTATTTCTAGGGATTATTGGGGGGAGGATTAGCTGGAACCGGGTCTGAGGCCGACATTGTTAAGCATTAATTAAGCATTATAGAGAGAGGGAGAGGAAGATTAATGTGCAAGGATAGACTACGAGTGCCTTTGGAATGTCCACCCGGTTTTTAATGTAAGGAGACAATAATAAAACGAGAACGAAGGGTCGCGGAACTTCACTTGGTGACCAGCATTCGACCTGTGCACACCCGAGTCCCGCTGCCGAACCTCCATCTCCACCCTGCCTTGAAGCCAACATGTGTTTTGCCTTCTCAAGAGTTAAACAAGAACCCGAGCTAGAGGATCAACGAAAAACTCAACAATAATAACATAATAATAATTAAGATATTGTTCATAAAAAACTAATGCCCAGCCCAAGTGTGATATGGTTATCTATTCTTTTACCTGACCACTACTGTTAACAACAGCGGAGAAGGTCAGACAAGGTTGTGCAGTTCACGCAATCCCAAAACAATATATATATATATATATATATATCCGGGGCCGTCTTTCAGTTGCAGGCCTCAGCACGCCTTTGTGGGCTTTACTGCCAGCTGGCTTTTGTTTAATCGTTTTAAGACATTTAGCTAAATCTTGTGCCCATATCAAAATGTAGGTACATCATTGCTAAACGAGCATTGATTGCATTGCATGCGAGCATTGATTACAAACATAAAACGACTTTGTTATATAGCTAATAATATCGAGGACCCCGGATAAAGGGACCCGGAGGTTTTTCTGGGGTTCCCCGGGGTTTTCCAAGCAACCTTTATGTGATGTCAACGTTTTTCAACCGCGCTTCGCCGCAGTGTTAATTAATGCTGGCAACCAATTATGGCCTAGTGACGGAGTTGCCCACCGGTGATCGTTCTGTCGACATCCGGTCGTTGCATCACCCCTACACACGTTGAAAAAGCAAACGGGCTTGTTTCTGGGTCTGCGGTACCAAGAGGGAGAGAGAGAGAGAGAGGAACAAATATAGGCAGATATATATAGACTCTGCCTAGCCGAGCCTGGAGGGCTCGACATTACTCGCCACGAATAGTGACAGGAACACCTGAACTGGATAATGGCATTAAAGTTGCATTCACACAGAGACACAGCTACGCCTCACTTCGAATCGAATGGTTCCAGATATTCATCTAACGTGCACAAGTCCATTCCGCAGATCAGCAGTATGTGCTCGAATGTTCTATTGATGTCGTCCCAGCCTTTGACGCGCATATCCTCGACGCGTTCGTAAATAGCAGCAATAAGGCGCAACAGTCAATTTTAGATGGCCATAACAACACCCTGGCGATATCCTCACCCCGCGGATGCGCCATACCAATGCTTGCTATGTCCTGAACGTTGATGCAATTGCCGTCCTGCCGACCGATAGCTGGCAGCTCGAGCGCGCTAATAGACACGCATACACATATACACGATGCTTAACCAAAGAAGCAAAAAACTACAACAACAATAAACTGCTTCCATTTCTTTGTTGTTCCATCTGTGTGCATACACCCTGCCATCTACACCGCTATTTCTCTCTCTTTAGCTCTCTCACACACATCCACTCTCTTACCGTCTCTGTCGCCTTCCTCGTCGACGTTGCCTGTTCGAGCAGCAGTTTAGACGGCCGCCCCTTCATTCAACTGCTATTTCTCTACGACACAATACGAACGCGACTCTCGCTGTACCTCTCGTTGCCTCATCTCGGTCTGCGTGTCTTGCGGCAATAAAGCCATAACAGCGAGAGACATTTGAACGTTCCTAACCATTGGCAGTAACAGGTTTAAAACCCCGTGGATGACGACCATCACGTGCGGGGTGGGTACTACCACTACTACTACTGTTTTGTCAGAGCAACTACTCCAGAAGCCCCGTCCCCCGCGGCCCCGGCCCGCACATGTCCCGCTGGCTGGGGGTTCAGAAAATGCAAAAAGGGCGAATTCGCCGACAACCGACCCGCTCTCTATGGCCGCCGGAACGATGAAGCTCGCTGAAGCAGCTTCACCGCGAACGCACAGAATCGCCCAGCAGAAATAATAGCCTCTCGGGTGTACGCTCCGCGTATGCAACCATGACGAGGTAATAAAGTAAATCAAGATCGACCCGACAGCGAGCGGCCGAGCCGCAGGTGAATGTGAATTTTCGCCATATGGAAGCAGAGAACATCTTCGCCGACATCGTCAACTAATACTGTGCGATGCATTAGGTTGGCAAGGCGCGTGCCTGCTCGTTCTCGAAATGGCTGGAGAATCCCGCCGCGCCGAGGGATGGTCGGCCGGGGACGGCGAGAATGTTGGCAATGCGATTCATGTAGCTCTGCCTTTGGCGCGGGTCGTCGACGTACAAGTAACAAACAAACAGGCAGCAATTAGGTCTGCTAGGATTATATTATAGCATGGGCCAACGCAGGCCCTCGTCTTGAGGGCGATGGGGGTAGCAGTCACAAAGGCCAAACCGATACCCTTACGACGTTACGCGAAGGGGAAGCAGGACAGGACAACACCGTGGAGCTGCTGGAGCTAATGTGAGCTAATCCGCGCAGCCATAGAGGCAATGTACACTGTAGCTTCGTAAAACAGAACACGCCGGGCGGGAACAATAACCGACATCGGACATAGGGGTTTGATCTCTTGCAGTGGCACCACCCGCCTTTGAGCGGCGCCAACGTACTGGCATGCTCTGCAAGAGAGCCTCGTTCGTGGCTTACTCGTCAGTGGGATTTTTCTATGTGGCGCCACAGCGAGAACTTTTGCTCAAGTTGAGATACCTTTCTTGCCTGTGAGTACACGTTCGCGGGGGAGAATTTTGGCACAGATCCTTTGAATCGCATAAATCAAAGTATCGGAACTTACTTTTTGTTTTTAGCTTGTTCTTTTGGTGAAAATCGAAAGAAATCTGTTGACACTTAAGTGTTGATGTATTATGTGCTGCTCAGCGCTGGTTCAGTGTTTCTTAGAACGGACACAAATCTGGAAGCTGAACATTGTTCAGTGCGGAAAGTCAGTGTTCCATGATCGAACCTTGCTTCTCGAATTAAATTAATCCAAAACTCGTGAAAATATTATGTAGACAGGGAGTCGCCATCGTCGTGCTTGAGATTAGCTAGCGTCTGCTCGCGAGAGCAGGCGGGCGTGATTCGCCACCAGCCCAATGTCCGTCATGGCCACTATATACGCGTGTTCAGGAGCCTGCCACTGAGCATCATTCGTATTGCTATTCGGTCGCGCTTGACCTATTGTTATTTCTATAGTCTCGCCTCGGAAGGCGAATAGTGTGCGGACTGATATCTCCGGGCTGATAACTGCGCCCAGCTCAATTTTGCTGCCGTTAATCTTGACCCCATTTCTCAGCTCGCTCCCAACACCCATCTGTATAGGCGTCAGCCTTGTAACGATGTAGCAGGATGCAGATGATAGAGCCACCCTATTCAGCCGATTGTCGCTGAAATGGGTCAGCTCCTGGGCGATGCTCCTCGAACCTCAACACAGGAGACAACACGCTTCGAGAGCATCATTATCGCACTTCACTTCATCTCTCTCTCTCTCTATCTCTTTGGACGGGGATAGACCTCCGCTGCGCCACGGCTACAAGCGGCAGTTCAGCGGGAGCAGATAAGTCTGCGCGAATCCGAATCCTCCGGCAGCGTGCAATCACAGCAAGTGCAACCAAGGTGTAACTAGTGCTCCCAGATTCATTTCACAGTATCAGATCGTTGTCCTGCGACTCCACTACATCCAGCTGGTACAGTGGCAACAGTCGTATGAACGCAAGCAAAGTAACAGCCCTCACGCCCTCGCCGATCGTTCACCCACCCACACGTTGGTAAATTGGCATGTTTGTCAATTTGGCTGCTGTTGCAATTGTCGAGTGCCGCTGTCGTCGTTTTCGCCCGAGTCCAAGAAATTCTCCTGAAGGCCTCTCCATCTATAGTGGGTAGGTTGTGAGTAGGTTCTCCGGCGGGGAAACGCAATCAGGCAACATCCTTTTTTCTCCAGTCCTTCTCCTTGTTACTGTGGGCGGGCAAGAAGTCCTCTCCTGGCTCTGCCGGTCGAACTCACCGCCAGCGTTCTCACCCACCGCACCAGTGCGTTCATCGTGGGGCCGATTTGGCTATTGGCCGATTCCACGGCATGGCTGTCCGCTAGCAAGACGGCTAGCATATACGTCACCGGCTTTCATTCTCTGTCTACAAACCGGACCCCCCGGATCTCATCGGGCAATAGAGTAGAGTGCTCCCTGCTATCAGCCACGAGTCACACAAACACAATGGTGCGTGTGTGTGCGTGACTCCGGGCGGGGGGGGCGAGCGAGCAAGCGAACCACCGCACGAACGAGCAATTTGCTCTTGACGTCATAAAATGCAAGAGGGCACGAAGGAGACCGAGGAACGGTCGCTTCACCCCGCTAGTCAGTGAGAGACGCATTCGATACAGCTGCGTCGTGGACATGCAAGCAAGCCTTAGCTGTGTGCCACGCTCGCGCCGGGTTGGCTACCACCGCAATACAAACAAGGAGCACAGGGTAACGCATGGTTAACGCGTTAGTGGTTAGCGCACGGCGTGGCGTGCCGTGCCGTATCGAGTGGTGTCCCCGTGTTAACAGGCTGACATATCGTCAGGTCAGCGGGTGATGCAAATAGACCTGCTTTTCTAACGTAATATGAGAGAGAAAGGTTGTATCACACGGTGCAAGCACGCTGTTTGCGCGCGCATCTGCGGGTGCAGACGCTTGGCCTGCGCCGAGGACACGCTAGGGGACCACGTACTTTACGTTGATTGCCGACTCTGCAACATAGCCCATAAGGTTGTTCGGTGAACCCGGTGTCCAATCCATCGGATCCTGCCCCGTCGAAGAGCGTTCCCCGTCCGGTATGTCCGATTTGTCACATTGATTGTGGTATCGGCTTGTCATGCCGGTCCGTCGAGCCAGGTTGGATTGCTTTACTACGCAGATACGAGCGCCTGCTAGCTTGTGTCCCGCGTGCCGCATCTTGCTGGACCAATATAACGGTGCAATCGAGGAAAGGTCCGTTGCATGCGTGGTCTGAATGCGCCTCCACTCCAGACAAGCTGCAGTATATGTGCAAGAGAGCAACAACTGCTTGCCCACACACGCAAACACGTTGATAAGCTCGGGTGGAGGTCTGCGACATGCAATAGTCGCTAGACTTCGGTAGATCCTTTGAGAGGTCCTACAGATTGCGTTTGTGCAGCTCACAGCACTGTTGCCCAGAGTGGTCTGAGACTCTTCCCCGACGGTATATATATATATATATATATATATATACCGTATCAATACACAGAGTACATATATATATATATATATATATATCAATACACAGAGTACACATATATATATATATATACCCTGTGTGTTGATACGGTCTACTTCGGCCAGCCGTTCCCGCCTCCAGCCGACAGAATGAACTTTTATCTTATCTCATAAAGAGCGCAGTCTATTTTTACTTTCTTTACCTTCCTCAGCAGACCCCCCCTCCCCTATATCTTCACCTTTTCCTCAGACACGCAGCGCAATCGCCATTGCCAACCTCGGGGTTGCGAACACCCGATGATACCTTACCCTCCAGATGTTGATTATGATCTCAGAGCATCACGAGTTGAAGAGAGGGGAGAATGTCGAAGTGATATTTCGTGTTTCGCTGTTCGGTTTGTTCCTGCTTCAAACGACTCGGGAACTTTCCTTTTGGACAAACTAACTCACTAACCCATACGGTCGCTTGTCGACGACAAAATTTACGAGAGCCCAACGCAAGCGATTTGAAACATCGAGAGGGTGGTTTTGTTAATGCAATGGACTGTCCCAATGAGACGTCGAAGGGTTGAAACGATCCCTTGCCACAACAAAAAAAAACAGTGGTACCATCTGTGTGGGCGGCAGGAAGTGCGCATCTGCGGGTGTCTGTGCAAATGACTTCGTACGCACGGTAAGATCTGTGCGGGAATTTGCATTAGATTAGAACGAAAGTACAAGGGCTATTATATCTATGCGCAGGCCCAAGGAAACGGCCAAAGGGCCCGAGGAAGGAGGCAGGCATAATCAAAGACGTCTTCTCCGCGGGGAGCGAATATAAGCGCTGGGCTTCCGAAGGTGTGGGCTCTCTCCATTGAGGGAGCAGTGGCGGCTGCGGAGTTTATCAAAGTCGGTAAAGCACCACCTCAGTCGTCACAGCTATTGACTTACGAGTTCTGAGGAGGGCCGAACTGTAGTTAGACGAACGTCGAGTAAAACAAGGGACCTCTCTTCATGGTAATACGACTTATCAATTCTGAAAGACGCCAAACATATTGAAGCACCGCCCAACCTAACGTGCATTATATTCGGATATCTGAACAATAGAATTATACAAACTAGATGCTCGGTCTAGCAGATGACAGATATAGTGTCCCTCAGAGGTTGATCATCCGCTCCGCGGGAACATGGCGTATTTTGTAGTGTTGAATCTTGCCGACTCCCCCTGAGGCTGATAGTGTTGCGTACACCGATGATTTTGCAGTTACGATGAGAGCAAGAAACGGTGGCCATAGAGAGAAGCACCTGATACCAGTTCTACGAGCGAATCCTCGTTCAAATAAGGGGGCCAAATAAGTGAAATCACAAACGGATCGAGAGATTTAGGGGTGGTTATTCTCGACCGCGTTCTATCTCTGCAAGGGTATAGAGATCTGATGGCAGATCGTGCAGTGTTAAGTTCGCTTCGTCAGCTTGGACGGAGCAGTGTTTGACAGCCAAACGATCCCACACGAGAACGCCATTGCCAGGGTAAGCCGCTCCGGTAAGGAGGTTAAACGTTGCGGATTGAGGGTCTGCTTGGCAATGCTCTACGCAGAAGCTTCATCAGGCGCATCCGTCGAGTCTCGGTGGCCTCTGGGTGAGTGCATTCCTATTGGAGGGAGCGTCCGGTGCCAGCGGCCGCGGTAATTCTAGCTCCAATACCGTATATTAACATTGTTTCGTCTATAAGCTCGGTAGAAGATTGAAAACATTAAAGCCCTGTAGATTGAAAACTTGCCTTGGCCCTTACACTCTGGTGTTCACGGGCCACTGTTTGTTGGGCTTGTTAATCAAATATCACTTTGATTAAATCAAGTGCAAGTATGATCTCAACCAACCTACCTAAATACCCCTCCCGAGACTCACCACGCCACCCGGGTCGACGATCACTATAATTACCTGACCTTGATAAATAAGCTTAAATATATTCCATATATTCTACGGAGTTCATCTAGCAGTATGGCTTTGTCGATTATATCCTCGGAAATATCTCGCAGGCGGTTGTTCGTTGATCATCAATAGCGGTGAACAGGCCTCAGGCCTCCTACACACGGGTTACTACCAATTAATATACTGGGAAATGTGTTAGTTTGTTAAGAATGGTCTAATTAAGCCAGCACCCGAGTAGATACTGTGGAAGAGACAATACCCGGTGTTCCCAGGCGGTCTCCCTTCCAAGTACTATCTGGGCCCGACGTTGCTTAGCTTTGCTGATCGGACGAGAACCGGCGTATTCAAGCGAGCGTTACCACCAATTAGTATACTGGAAAATGTGTTAGTTTGTTAAGAGGGTCTATTAAGCCAGTACCCGAGTAGATACTGTCGAAGTGACAGACGGCAGAGTCGATCGCGCAGGCATGAAGCGGACCCTGCTAACCATCGTTCTATGATTACGGAAGGTGGCGCTTTTTTTATATAACTTCATTTATTACTTCACTGCTGAAAGTTCTTGGATCCCGGCGTTGCTTAGATGAGATATATGTTTGGGGTGAAATCCTGCCGGAATGAGCTTGGATTTCTTTGGATTCTCACGAGAACTACGAAAGGTTTACAAGGTGGCTCCGAGGCCTGTCACATAACAGGGGAACAGCTGCAAGTCAGCTAAAACAAACATCAGTTCCATAAGCAACCGTCCTAAACAACATGGATGAACATGTCCAATAATCCCGCCGTAGATGTGCATAACGCAGCACAGCCTAGCACCGGTGGCTCCGTGGCCAAGTGGTAAGGCGTCTGTCTCGTAAACAGAAGATCGCGGGTTCGAACCCCGCCGGGGCCTGAATTTATTTTGTACAAAAGATCCAAAAAAATTCTTCAACATCCCATATCATAAGCCTTATCTGATCTTTCCACGCTGACTCTCAGCCAATATTCAACGTCCACGAAATTCCGCGTCCCTTAGAGCACCACCGGCATCCAGCTCTACCCACTAAGATCTACCGGTCCCAACGACAACTCGCACTAAACAACCGTGCACACTACAATCAAAACAAGCTGAGTTAGCAAACAATAAATAAATTTATTAAGCCTAGATTGTGTTTATATGTATCTCTCTCTCTCTCTCCCTCTCTCTGTTTGTGTATATATGTGTGTTCGTGTGTGTGTGTGTGTGTTTATCAGTCTTTGTGTCCGCTCGCGCGAACTTTGGGTTCTCCTTCGCAATTATTAGTAATGTTGCCATCGTCATTATCCATTCCGCCTCCACTCCGGTCCATTTTAATGTAAACGCTTCGTTCCTCTCGTCTTCGCTTGCTACCTGCGTTGACTTCGGCCGCCTGCTCCACCAGTCGTCACCCAGACGGCTTCGCCGCTTCTCGTTTTATTCAGTAGTTCCTATGATGCCACGTGTGTCCCTCTACGTATAGAATATACAGTAGTTACCACAATGCAATTGCCACCAACGTGCACCCTTCCATCGTCCACTGCTTCGTCAATCTCCGTCATCAATCATCATCGTCGTCTCCTTCTCGTGTCAATGCCTGCCTGCCCCCCCCCCCCCCCCCCCTATTCGGGTACACGCATAGTTCCCATTAGCTTTTGAAGCTGTGGTTGCACCTAGGTTGTCCAGTTGTCCCCCCTCCACCCCCCGGCTTACCCGAGGATACCACGCAGCCCGTGACCCCCAGGGATCTTCGAGCAGGTTTGTTGTCTGCTTTTTTTACTGCTGTATCTCGATCGCGGTGATCGAACAATAAAATCAACGGGCGTCGTTGTCCTTCGTCTTGGCTTACACGAGAGACGGTACCTCGCCGGGTAGGGAGGCTGGCTGGCTGGCTGGCTTTTGTCCTCCGGGTGAGGTGTCGAGGAGGCAAGTACTATCGAGAGAGCTGACGCTGGTTCCCTTGGCCGCCTGCCTCTCTCTTTCTCTCTTAGCAGCTTGATTTCATCGTCATAATGAGTGCATGGTTCCTCCATACCTCCATCCCCTTCTGCTGCCTCGGAGTTTCCGTCCAGTGCCATATTTTATATTCCTGTTCCATAGCTCTCTAATATCGAGCTAGATGCGGATTGTACTGTGAGTTGTATCTTCGGTTCCTGTCAGTGTCGCCACCAGCGGCCGACTCATTAGCGCCGCCAGCTCCACCACTGGAGCCGCCACCGCCCCCCCCATCCTGGCCATCGTTCGCTTTGCCCACGAGACCCTCGAGGTACTCGCTGGTCCGCCGGCGCTCTCGTTCCTCGCGTTCCAGCCGCTGTCGGCGCAGCAGATCGAGATTTGACCTCTTCCGATCCCTGCGCTCCTCCTCGGACTCCGGATCGGACTCGGACGACGGCGTTCTTCGGCGTTTACTCTTCTTGGCCTTCGCCCGCTTGCGTTGCCGCCGCGTGTGCTCGTCGTCCGTCGACGACGATGATATGCTCGGCCGACGGCGCTTGTCACCACTCGTCGAGCTGCTAACCTTTCGCTTGACGTTCGACACTCCCTCGGGAAGGAACTCGATCCGCCGAAGATCGGCCTGCTGCTGCCGTTGACGCGGATCGAACGGTATCGAGTTGCTGCCGCTGGAGCCGGCGGCACCCGCCGCCGTCGACGCGCACGGCGACGACGCTCGAGGTGACGATGGCGATGAGAGGTCGGGCTTTTTCTGCCAAAGATACTTGTGTATCGTTCGCAGTGGGTCCTGGGCATCCTTCTCACGTTGGTCGCGCTTTCGCGCCGCGGCTAACGCGGCCGCGACGGCGTCCACGGCCTTCGACGTCGACGTCGAATGCGCCGTCGAACCGCTCTCACCACCGCCACCAACCGTCCTATCTAGCCTTTGGTAGAAACGTTCGCTGCCAGCTTCGGCGTTGTTGCTGCTCTGACCCAGGTACTGTAGGATGCCGACTTTCTTCTCCCATTCCTCCTGTTCGCGTCTGCGGTCGGCCTCGGCTTCGAGATTGCCACCGTGCAACTTGCCCTCGGCTAACTCGACGTCCCGGAACAGATTCAGGTGGCCTGTTCCACTGCTGCTGCCCGAGGGGTTGACGATGTCGGATGACTTGCCGCCCGGCAGCGGGAGCGTCTGGTCGTCATTGTTCAGGCTACTGCTGTTCTCCTCGACGCAGCCGCTGACGTGCGAGTCGCCGGTAGCCGGTGGCACCGATGGTCCCACGCCGTTGGCGGCCCGCTCGGCGCGGCTCTCGTCCTCAGCGCCGTCGTGACCCCCTGTGCCATTTCGTTTTCGTAGGATATCTAGCGACGCCTCGAAGTTGGCGATGTGCGCTCGCTTCGATAGCTCCTTCTCCTTGGCCGCCGCTTCGGCCTCGTCGCGGCGGACCCGTTCGATGTTCTTCTTGGTGCGCACATGCCAACTCTTCTTCGGCAGGATATTCATCGCAAGACAGCAGCGGCGATGCCGACCTGCAGGGCACCTTCACGCTCGCACGGAACGTGCGGCTGGGCCAATGCGAACAACTTTCTTATGCTGGGAGAGAACAAGAGATATATTTCCGAAGAGAGAGAGAGATACTACGTTCGAAACAAACAACTCGGTTCGTCCGTAAACATGAGCACTGCGAATGCTGGCAATCGCTACCCGCGCGAAGGCATCCCGAACTCTGTACAATAATCTGGTGTAATCGCCAACGATCGGCTTCGTCTTCAGGCAGCTTTTCCTATGATGGGACGATGCGTAGAGGCTCCCAGAATGGGACCCGTAGACTGGGGCTCCCGCAGACTCCCCTGTCTCTAATATCCAGCCGTCTCTAGTTGGACGCCTTGATAGGTGCGGCAGTGTTGGCCTCCTTCTCCTTGAGAGGATTTTCCTCCTCGTCTTCGGCGAACTCCTCCGGGTTGTAGATAACTTTGATCACCAACGAGCAGCTCGGACACGTCGCCACCTCTTCACCGTTCTGGAAGATGACATTCGAAGGGCAAAAATACACATTTCGTTCTTTTAGATAAAGGCGAACATATTTTGTTGCTGAAGGTCTACGGGATCAGATTCGTGTCAGGAGGCGACATTGTGAAATCTATATCAGGTGGTTCTTACACAGTCACGTCCACGAGATATATATATATATAGCCGAAAGCAGTACCGTAGACGTTAAATGTTGGCTGTAGGTCAGCCCGGAAGATTTATTATTATTATATATATATATATATATAATGACGATAACTTATGATCAGAGGCAACAAATATGACACACACAGACACAAAAATATGGCCTTCACATTATTATGCACGGCGAGACTTTCTTTATCACTGTATGAATAGTTATACAGCTTCTAGCATGATTAACATAACGATCGAAGAAACAGAAATACAATAGCAATAAAACGACATGAAACGAAGCGGCTGTTTATTGTGGAAAAACATATATATATATATATATATATAGGTTATGGCAGAAGTTCGCGAACGTGTGGGAGGACGGACATATATATATATATATGGCACTATGCTATTAAGAATTTTCTCTACGATCGTGTGCGTTGTTCTCATTGTTGTATCAGAGAGTCGGTAGTTGCTGTTATTTGCCTACTGCTGCTGCTGCTGTTAAACGCTCCCGCTCCGCTGATTTCGTTGCCCCGTCGAGTGTTGAGCCTTCGTTGTTCACTTGTCCCCGAGGGCCTCTCGGCTCACAAAGCCATTCAGCAAGCCACGATTGCTGGAGCCACTACAACAACAGCGACAACAACAGCTGCCACTACAGCTTTAATACCCCAACTTGTACTCGGTTGGTTCGGCTGCGCGGCCTCGATCGCATCTACACGACGACGACGACGACAACAACAGGTAGGTGGCAACCAACCGTTTCTGCGTTGACCAGGCCCCCAAACGAGACGGAAGGAACAAACCAAGAAAAGAAGGCCAAAGTAAATTCAACGTGGTTTGACGAAGCCGCTAGCATCCGCGACGCTCCCGGTCACGTTTCTGGCAGGCTACGCTCTGCTTCTACGCGATCGGGAACGCTCCCCGGGGGGGACGAGCACCCATGGGGAATATCAACGATGGGACGAGTCGGGAGGACACGCAAGGCTGGGTGGCGGCTAAACAGCTACTAGCAAACCGCGTCATAAGCGTCCTGGTCACAGCGGCGACCGACGCCATCAAGAGATCGAGAAGGATTAGCAGCAACGATAATGACAACAACAGCGGCTCTACGCGACAGCTAGCCTCATCGAAGGGGAGCAACGCTTACCGCCGTGGTTTGACCAGCGTGGTACTACTGTTGTTGTGGTAGTTGCTGCTGCTGATGCGATGCCGCCGCCGCCGTTGTCACGGCCACTCGACGCGAGGATACTGCCAGTTACGATAGTCCACCATTAGATCAGCACTGCCCTGACCGGTTAGATTGGAGAGTCGCTCGTCGACGGCAGTCGACGCGAGGTGGTCTCGTGCTTCGCCTCAAACACATCACATCACCTGTGTGTTTATAACTGAGTGAATCACCGGTGACTCCGTCATCGGCGGATGGATCTCACGGCAAGCGTGTGCACGTGTTGTCGTTGGTCTCCTCGTGAACAGCCGACAGCTAATCCCGAGGCGGGATTCATCGCCGCCGAGACCGACAATCGATGAGAGAGAGAGGTCTACGAGCGATCCGCGCCCCCAGCCCTGTCCCACTACCAGGAGGAGTGCCACTACCGTGTTCATCGGGAAGATCAGCGTCGCCAGCCGCCCATCAGCAATCTTCATCGGGGCGAGACATCATCGCTCCACAACTCTGGATCTTCCTTCTGCTCGCTCTTGGCCGACAGTGGCCACAGTGTAGGCAATCGCCTTTCACTTCTTTTATATGCTGTACATACGGCCGCCACAGGGAGACGCCCACAGGCGTGCGAATGCATCTGTGACAACGTCACGGGAACAGGGCATGAGGACAGTGAGCGACAGAGAGTGAGAGAGAGAGAGGTTCGCTGAAGAACTCCTCACTGCAATCGTTCCAATGAAAGCTAACAGCACAAGCAGCGGAGGCGGACGGTCAACAATGAGGTGCGGCAATGTCGTCATGTTCATCATAGGCCTCTATACCATCGGTTACTGTATTGCTGCCTGACAAAGGTGAATAAATGCAATATCATCGGTCAGACAGCTCAGATGACCGATATGGGCCCAGTGTCGTCCGAAACGAACAGATATTGTTAGTGGCTTGCACGGAGCTGCGTGCTTGCGTGTGTATAGATGCAGCCACGAATGGACAGGGGCGGCTACCCCGGCCAATGGCAGAGCGGTGGCGCCACTCTGACGGTGGCAATTGACTTAAGCTTCTGTTCGTTTAGTTGTCCTCGTCGTTAAGGGAGAGGTTGTCTTCGAGAGGAGAACGCGAGAGAGAGAGAGAGAGCGAGAGAGAGGGCGAGCTAATGAGAGAACCTATAAGATGTGTACGGCCTTTGGGTCGTTGGCAATTTATGCCTTTAAGTATAAGTATATGCTAATTACGAGAACCGAGCAATTGTAAAAGTTCAATTCCGGAAATATACCGTGATGAATCTATATATATATATATATATGTGTGTGTAGAAATGGCTGCTCGCTGAAGTAGATGAGATGGAGGCGGACGACATCAGACGCCACCTTCGCATACACCGTCTATAACGCCGTCCGTAACAGTCAGCTGACGGCGTTTGCGGCAGACGGCGTTGATCAGCCGGAAAGACAAGGCCACCAGTGCCGATGTGGCTAATGACTCGTGGACAAAGTTAAAAGTTTGAGTGGACGAGAGGAGTAGAATACTATTAACGAAGCCAATGTTGGAACTCACTGATTAACCACATCTAATCATCGTGGACAGTATTGCTTCTGCTGCTGCCGCTACTGCTATTATTATTAATTATTATTATTATCATTATCATTATAATTATTATTATCAGGTTGAATGTCCCCGTTTGTTGTTGGCGTTTATAGTCGAGATCTATCTACCACAAGCTGTGTCGATTCGCGTTCTATTCGCGAGAAACCGCCTTCGATGATCAAGCTGCATTTTTGCTATTTTTTTTTTGTTTTCCACCCTTCGGCCGCAACAGGACGGAACGCGTCGTCACGAAATGTGCTTGACACAGTAACACCGTCCATGGTAACGGCGGCAATCTGCAGTAAACGTCAGATGGACACATCACGTGCTGCTTATTATTTGTGTTCCCAGTATTCAGCTACGTATCTATCTGTCTGTCTGCCTCTGTGTCTTCAATACACACACACAGACTTTGTTGTCGCGCTCCAGTGCAATACATCCGACATATTACGCAGCATCTCTCTACAAACTGTGCATCTAGAGATTCTCGATTTTTGTAGTTTCCCGCTCTCCCGGGATTCACGTTAGATCTGTTAGAGCATTTATATATATATATATACCCGAGAGGATTTGCGCGTATCACGCAGCACACACGCACGGCTGCGAGCGGCCGCCCCGTCAATTTTTCGCGTTAATTTATTCGTAAGGGTGCTCGTAGAGGCGAGGAAAGGGATGAATGGCCCCGCCTCTTGAACCCATCTGCTGCTGCGGCTGCTGCTGCTGCTGCTGCGGCTGCTGCTGCTGCTGCTGGTGGTGCTGCTGCTGCTGCAAGAAGATGACCGTGTTTGTATGTCATGCGTGCGCGGACCCCGCCAACAACAGGGCAATATCTACATTTACGTGTGTTGTGTTCTGCTTGACGGCGGCGGTGGCGGCGGTGACCGCTGCCGAAGTTGACGTCGGCGCCAGCCTGGCTGCCAGCGCCGCTGTTGACTGCAGCTTGAAGACTGCATCTGTGGGTCGGCGGTGCGCTGATCAAGGCCAACCTCCAACCGCTATAGCAACAATGAAACGGAACTGCCGCAGAGCCAGAATACAGCGCCGAGTGTTCTCAGCGGGACTGACGTCGTCATCGTCGTCCAAGCTGATCCAAGCTACCAACGAAGCCAGCACAGTAAAAACTCGGCAGCGGTTTGCTGCGCCACGATGCATCGTCGTATTGCGTTGCTTCAGCCGATCCAGCCGAGAAGCAAGGGCCGAGCCGGCAGCGGTTGTTGCCGATTGCATCTCGTCGTCGGTGACCGACACGAGCGGCTCCCCTCTCAGCGCCAGTCTTCTTCAACACTGACGATGCCACCGGCAGCACGATCGCAGTGTTCCCGTGACCCGTCTCGTCTCTCCTCCCTTGTCGTCGCTGGGCTGCTATAACCGCTACTGCGCAGGCTGTTTGTTGTCTGTTCCCCGTGGCCGGTCCGCCGGCTGTCTGGCGGACGGCATAGCCTCGGCTGCAGTCCCGGTCACCAGCACCACCGTGAACACCACAAACACACACACACACACCATACACACCATCGCGCAGTCTTCGTGTGTGTGTCCGCCAACATGAGCAGTGCCGTTGTGCGATGCAAGCCGCCTGCCGGCCTTTGCGAGAAAAATCGTGCCGGCGCTGCGATCGTCGACAGCGGCATGAACCTCGACGTGGAGCAAGCGGCGATACTGCGCCGAGCCAACCGGATCGGATCGGAGAGTCGCCCGCAGTGGAAGCGAAACCAGACCAAAAGGCGAACATAGTCAGCGCGGCGCAGCGTCGCACGCGACAACGAACCCATGGACCCAATTGTTGTTACTGTTGCTAGCAATAGCGCAACGCGTACGAGGCGACATTGTGTTGAAAGCACTGGCGAATGTCGATACGGTGATATGCGGCGGCGCGGCCAGATGAAATGGAAGGACGCGGCAGCTGGTAGAAGAAATGAGTTGGCTTAATGGAGTCGACACAGGCTCGTTCGCGTTGAGAAAAAGAAAAAAAAAAGCTCGTGTGACCTCTGTAGCGCAAAGACCACGTCGCGTTCGCCACGCCGTTACGTTCACAGGCGCGTTCGGAATAACTGTTCGTAGATTAAGACGAGCGCCATAATTCATGTTAGCTTTTGAGGGGCAACTTTGTCTCTTAACATACACCAACTTCATTAACTTCGATTCTTGTCTCATTTCGATCTATCTCTCATACATATATATATATATATATATATATATATATATATATATATGTGTATGCGGTATATATTTGCGGTTGCCTTCGCCAGCCTTTTAGGAACGAGGGTACGGCGGGAGTAGGGCCCGAAGAGCAGGCGAATGAATAACGTGTGTGCCAATCAACCAGCGGCAAAAAAGCTCTGGCCGACGTCTCTGGACACGGCCAACAAGCGCCAGCGGAGCAGACGCCACCAGTCGTATGGAAACAGCAGTAAAGGCATCAGCGGTCAGTCCTGTATAGGCCGCAGTTGGTAGCAGCGGCTTCGACGAGGTCACAAGGCCTGTTTGGCAGCACCAGCAGCAGCAGCAGCGGTAGAACTCATAGCGGGCATAGCTTAATCTAGCGAACTGTTATGTTATACAATGCATCAGATCGCAAAAACCCACACGGTGCGTGTCTCTGACCGCTTCTCCAAGATTGTCACCATACTCGCCACTACAGGGTGTTACGATGACCTGCTAGATCAGCTGGTAGAAGGGTTACCATTCGCAGCAGCAGCAGCATCAGAAACAGCTGAGCGTAGCGGCACTCAGCCCACAGACGACAAGACGTCTGGTGCGCTGTCAGTAAAACACGAACGGCCAACGATGATCCACCATTGGAGAGATGAAGACATACAACGGCGAAATTCTACAGCAAAAAAAACTATCCCCTTCCGCCCCCGAATTCACACCGGGGCTGAGTTGCAGTACCCCACAGCTCTCATATCGGAGATCAGACGATGGACAGACGAACGGACGAAACTAGTGGACAAAATGGCACAGCGTCCCGACGTTCATTCAGATTTCTAACAGATATCTTTACCGTCGACACACGTTAGGCGACTTTGCCAGAAGCCGGAGACAGTGGCGAGACCCCTTCCGCCTGCGGTCTGCTGCGGCGACTGCGAACTACGGCGGATAGATTGTTCAGTCCGCTCGTCGTTGTGTCGAATACTACCACTACTACTACTACTGCTTGTCGTTCTGTTTGGCTCAGCATCTCTTTCCATTTTGCTGTCCCTGTCAGCAACGAACGACTGAGCTGGCGCGCGCTCTGAGTTGCTGTGCAGCTAACTGCCTGCTAGACCGATACGGGTAGACGTTGAACGAGACGCCACGATGTGAGAGGTGGCAACAGCAGGGATATATATATATATATATATATATACATATATCTCAGCAGCGGCCCCAGCAAGACGATTAACTACTGGTGGAACTGGCCGTCGAGTCACCGCCGAGAACATCGTCCACTCGTTTGCTCGTGTAGTACTCGTACTGTTACTGCTGCTGGCAGTGCAAAACCGCACGCCGTAGATATATTAGACTACACGAGATATATATATATATATATATATATAGAGAGAGAAAGAGAGAGAGAACAATGACGACACGGCCCAGAGCAGTAGCAGCAGCCACTTGAACGTTTCAATGATGAACGACGGTAAATGCGGAGAGGTTATGCAAGAAGCAGATATCGAGCACAAGAGGAATGAACAGCGCACCGAGAGAAGCTTGAGGAGGGTGGGCAGTGGTGGTGGTGCGTGTTGTTGCTTCTAGGCGACATTGCTGCATCTCTCTGCAAGAGCTTGTTGGGAAAAGCAGGTATTATGCTGCAGCTCTGTGCACATGCCTTACGACGAAAGAGCTACATATATATATATATATATATATACACAATGTGTGTTATGACGACTGAATGACCTCCTCGTTATGTACAGCGCAATAATTGTGGCAAGCGCTGATAATATTGTTACACCAGTACTAATGATTTCAGCACGGGGTAGCACGATTGCGGGCACATTAGCACCGTAGAAAGGAGGGCTGCAATAGACGCGATGGCTACAGTAATAACATAATAATACTCATACCGTGACGGTGGGGGACTACAGCAGCTGGCGTAACTAACAAGGAGAACGAGTGATAAATACCGCCCAGAAAAATGGTCCGGCGTCTCTGACGTAAACCGGATATCCCCGCTAGCTCGGCCGCTGCTGATTGGATGCGGACAAAATTCAGCTGTGTCGCGCGATCGATGTTGCGTGTATATTATTGGTGTACATCTGTCACCTGAGGGTGCGCTGGGGAGGAGGTGGGGCTGCCAACGTGAACAGTGCGACTCTCTAGCAACTGGATGATCCCCTCAATCGAAATTATATATAATATATATATATATTAAAAAAAGAAAAACTACTAGCCCAATTAGTGCGGCTAGTATATACATATAATTGAATTGAATAAATACATATATATACAATATGCAACAGAGAAGGTGGACTGGAACTGACAACAGCGTATGCCAGAAAATGCCTTACAGCATGCACACGCAAACGACAGAATACTTGCGCGGAACATACACACGACTATTGAACGAGCAAGCAACGAAACGTCTCTTGTAGTAAGCTCCCTCGGGTGATTTCCTGCTACCATTTGAAAAGCCAACATGACATAGAAGATTGAAAAATGGTTCGAAAATCCCTTCTTCGAAAAGAGGTGTACAAGCATATTTTTTTTCTTCAAAATATTCTTTTTCTCTCTCTCGCCCTCTCGTTCCCTTGAACGTCACCCACTTTTCGGTGGAAACCGCCGGCCAGTACGCATAAATTACGGTGAACGTTGCTGCATAAGCGCAGTGCGGGCAGTGCACATTAAGCATGCGCCCGGCCGGTTGTTCAGGTCGTATTATATCTTTGTACTGTTACTCTTCCATTTATTTATTCGTCAACTATAAACGTGGAGGGAGGCAAGGGTGACAATGAGTTCTATCCTCAGCTGAACCCAGAGAAATACATCTAAGAACACCTTCCTCTATAGATTCCAAATAGGAGCTCTAGTACAAGGAGGCCTCCCACCTTCCCAATCCGTAGGCGTGTGCCCGAAATAGAAATAGCCTTGCCCCTTTGGATATATCTAGGGAAAATGTTCGCGTTAAGTAAAATCGGTTCAACGCAATGCTGTATTGTTATATTGCTCAGTTCCCATTATGATGACCTTCTTGTATTATTCAATGTAGTGCAATCGTTGCAGAGATGCCTTATTATTTCTTCCTGAGACGATTGTGGACAATGCCGGCCCTCGCGGGATAAGGGAAGGCCCGACTTCTCAACCTCGGGCGCACCGTCGACTGACAGGTAGAATACATAAAACGGCACGTGTTAAGAAATATATCTAGCTGATGCTGCTGCTGCTGTTGGGGACGAGGTCTGCTAACGTGATTGTTGTCGACGCTAACGGCATTATGATGACGAAATATAACCAGTTCGGCGTTCGCCTCTATTACAGAGATGCAATTGAAGGCGCGCAAATTGTTAGCTGATATTCATCGCTGTCGGAATCTATCGTACTTTGCAGGGCATGTTGAAAATAACACGGACGCTATGTTTTCACAGCTAACACGTACAGTATACATATAGGTGGGTGCTTATTCGACGAGACCCAGGGTGTTCCGGTGGTGCGGTCGTCTGCGCCTGCGTGGCATCCAGAGGGGACAGGTTGGTGCACGAGTTCGATCCCCGCCGTTGCACATTTACACTCAGGGGTCCGTTTCACTAATGGAGCAATACCGAGAGCAATAGCACCTGCGAATTTAGCGTGGACACTATTTAAACGTTGGCCGAGAGTCGGCCTTTTTTTTGGGATGCTTTTTACGCCAGTGCAGCGCAGTAAATACGAGCGGCTGCGGTTGTGTTTACCAACGAAAATCTCGTCTATTACTTGCTTTCGTTTCGACGGCGAACAACTCGCCTGGTCAACAAGGCAACGCGGACAAGATGACGTTTATTCTCGATCGTTATGACGCAGATCTTTCACAGGATCATTTCTGTAGTCGATCTAACGTATCCGCTTGCCGGATTCGTACACCCTGAAGGGGTGTACGTAAGGGCGTGTGAAGCACATAACGGTGCACGTTATGTATGGCCTTGAAAAATCCACCCTGATAAACCGTTACGAGGCGGGCAGAGTCAGTGTGTATGTGCGGATGTGTGTGCCCATTCGTGAAAATGTCTCATTTCCTGACCTTTCTCTGACGATCTCTGCCTCCCACCGTTCGTTTCTCCAACAAGGAAAAGTCGAGCGGCAAAATGAGTTAGCTTGCTTATCAGGCGACAATATAGTAAGTAAACGTCCAGCCGAAAGGGCTCATTTGTACAGGTGGCTTACGAGGTGTTCGATAGCCTATGATGGCATATGACGCACACTTCCTCGTTCCCAAGTGTGAAGGAGAGAGGAGGGCGCCTCAGAACGATTGCGGATTTTGTTGAGGATGGCCCCCACGTCACCCTCTGTGGTGTAACCAACTACTTGGACGGCTAAGTCCCTGGCTGTCGGAAGCCAGAGGCCGCAGGTTCGAGCCCTGCCGTGTGACATAAAAAGAGAGCTTAGGCATTGTAAAAATTGCAGCTCCTTCAATAAACCAATAAACCTTTACCTTTACCATGACATGTGAATGAATGCAGCCAGATGGAGGATGGCTATGATAAACAAACATGGCAAAGCTAACCAAGCAGGTCGTGACTCTCCCTTGATCCAACCGGAGTGTCCGACACCTCCATTGTCTTCCCTCTCACACGGCAGGATGCGTTAACGGCTCGACGGCACGGCGGCTCTCAGAGAGAGAGAGAGAGAGAGATCGATAGCGCCGCAAATATGCACACGCACACACAAACGGGCAACGCAGGCAGCATTCTCGACCCTGGCAACAACAACGAGGGACGCGATCCACCACCACCACCACCAAGCTAGCGTATAACCAACCGCAGCTCGGCTGAGCCACGTGTGAAGTTGTCATTGAACTGCCGCCGATGCCGCTTGACACGCGTGGAATCACATATCGAGAAGTCATTGTTAATCACGAACGGAGTGAGATGGGTGAATTCGATTTCGATCGCGTGTATCTCGGAAAGGCGTACGAGACTGCCGTTGTCTGAGAGCAACAACAACAGCCGCGAGAATACAACAGTAAGAGAAGCAGCGGCAGCAGCACAAACCCACTACGTTCAACGGAGCAGCCGCCAACCACCGCTAGCTATACACACAAACGATATGCTCGTGCAATATATACTGGGTATAGAATAATGAGATGGAAAATGGATACAGCATCATTCGACTTCGTGCAGCAGAACACGAAACAACTCGACGACGATGATACGGCGATCGAACCGCCGCTGATCGGCTGTGTCGCCGCCGCCACTGAACGCTGGCCGAGACACCGGGGTAATTGTTGTTGCCATTGTCATTCTATCATTGTCGCTTTGTTAGCCTTCCAGCGCGAGATTCATGGAGAAATTGTTCAGGCTGGGCCGAACGCAACGGCGGCCAACCCTCCGTCAACAGAGTGTGTCTAGAGGCAGCCCAGGCCGCGACGGGCTTTTATCGGCGCTGCGATGCACGGCGAATCCTCAACCGATGAACGCGGCCTAGTTACCATAAGGATTTAAGGAGCTATTCGAGAACGGGCATTACACGAGATAAGCCGCAAGAAACGGAGTGACAGGCTAACAGAGTGGATCATTGAGTGGAGAAAGCAAAAGTTCTTGGTACGGCTATAGATTATCAGCGCATATTCGACAAAATGGATATGACGGAACTTTAGTAGAAAGAATCGACAGCACACACCGCACGGTGGATAACTTTCGTCCAGTTTACAAGTAACTTATTTGTTCATTATGTATTTGATGTTTAGATATAGGTAGAAATCATTCTAAAGTGTATCGTGTTGTCGTGGTTATGCAGATGATGGGCCTGCGGCTGTCGCTGTTTGTCTTCCAGCGACGTGCAGACCGGTCCCGTTGGTGTTTGTTGTTGCAGGGCGCAGCTGTTGCTAGAAAGGACCAAACGAATCGAAGGTCCTGCTTCGTCCACTGCAAACTTCCTCGCCTCGGCGCCGTCCTCGCTCGTTGAGCCGCGTCACTACCCGCATATCATAACGCTGTGCCGCTGGGCCAGCCAACAAACGGACGCGTCGGGTCTAGCCTTGTGCGATCTAGCCCAGCTCAGCCGACCACAAGCAGCATCGGCCTACGGCCTGGATGTCCACCGTATGCATGCGGGCTTCGCCGAGACACAACGAGCAGCGGGAACTAAAACGCGGGAACGCGCCTTGTAACCCGTGATGTGAGAGCGACCCAAAGACGACCAAGACGGAACAACTGCCAACCTTCTTTGGTCCAACTTCCGCTGACCCAACCGGCCCGGCCATGCTAGTGCTGTACAACCACACGAACCTGGTCGCCGTCTACGGCAGACCCGCTGCTCCGTCATCGCTGTCGATGCGGCGTAGCTGCCCTCGCGAGACCAGCCGACATCCTCCTCCTTCTTTTCGTTCGCCTTCGACTACTACCTAAACTGCGGCCGCCGCCGCCGCCACTGTAAACATTACTGCGATGACGATCGTCTCGTCATCAACAACCATCATAACCGTCCGTCCGTCCGTCCACAGGTCCGCCCTTGTGCCAGCCAACGATTCTACCGGCGCTGAGCGCTCAGCCGCTACTCGAGGCGCGCAGCGGCCTCCCAACGAATCGTACTACTGGCCTAGTGAACGAGACGGGATAGGCTGGGTTAGGTCGGCTAGCTGGCTAGCTAGCTATCTGGCTGAGCGATGCGTGCGGTGTTGTCTACCACTCGCTCGCCTCTCAACCGGTTCGCGCGGCACCAGCGTGGCGGCGCTTGCTATCGGCTCGCGATAGAGAGAGAGAGAGAGCGCTTCAGGATGCCGTGTAAGCAAGCAGCACAGCGTATGCTAGCGAATAGTATAGTGGGGAACTGCCATTGGCAGAGATTTACAACGCGACGGCACAGAGAGCCAAAGACTAGCTGGACCGGATGGTCTTGCCGTTCCTCTGTTGTCAACAGCGCACAGACCTAACGACGGACGGACGGACGGATGGGCAGATATTCAACAAGCGCGACAACAGTGGTGTAGTGGCATTGGAATAATGGAGGGACTCGGAAGGACGTATACATTCTTACAGCATAAGCTGTAGTGCAACCCTCAGTAAAATGGAGCCGCTTAACAGCGGGGTAGAATCCGCGGCGCGGGAGGATCATCACAGAGCAACTCATAATGGGCTTGGCGGGCCTGGTCGAAACCTCTATATATATATATATATATATATATATGTCCGACCGTGACAGAGAAAGGATTGAATGTTTACAATTCGAAGCCGCCTTGACGTAACGGCCGACCCTGTCTCTCTGTGTGTGTGTGTGCGCGGTCTCGTCAAGACGTATGTGCCCGGCCAGAACGCCGATCCTCCACACAAGAACAACAAAGAAAAAAAAATAGAAAAAGTAACGCCTACCGTTCAAACCGCTTATCGTATTATATTTGGCGTTCTGCTGCTGCTGCTGATTACATCCAAGGTAGCGCGCCTCTGTTCGCCGTTGTTACCCGAGAAAGGGCGACGAATCCACCTCGCGGAAAGATTAGATAGGTTGGTAGATACATGGAGAGGCCATCACATACTGTGTTTTCGTGAACGGAGATATGAACGAGAGCAGAGTGTTCGCCCGTTGTTCCCAGAGCGGAGTTCCACTTGCTCTGGCCACCGCCTCCGATGGAGGTTGAACGCTCGAAGTGGAACGTATCGAAAATCATCGACGGGGCGCGAAGGGCCCAAAAAAGGGCGAAAAAAAATGGATGCAAGCGCTCGAATCGAATTGGATAGCAGAAAAGCAGAGGGAGATGGGAGAGTAGTCAAATAGTCAATAGGGATATAATCGCCAACGTCAGCGGTTGCCGGTGGTGACCGCTCGTGGTGCAACAATAGCGAATTACCACTAACCTATAAGAGCAACAACAATAATAATAATAATAACGTCACAGCGATGGGGAGGATTAATATTGGAGGTCTGCAGAGTCTTTTAGAGCGATACATATCCAGTCGCTAGAATCGAACAGAGAGCTATTGCTTCGGAAACGGTTAATGCAGGGAGGGATATTTACACGCGCAGCGGGGCCTGAGGAGAGCGAGCGAGAGAGAGAGAACAGAAGAACACATAATCAAGGAACAAAGTCCCACTTCTGAATTCAAGGCACACACACACAAACACACGGTGGTTGGTGACTGCCCGTTTTGTTACGAGGGTGACATGTAAGAACGGCAGTGTCGCCAATGAATTGGAACGATCGATGTTTGTAGGCGCCAGACCTAGGAAAGTGCAGAGTCGGCAGAGAAATACAGGGGAAGATTCGACCTGGGAGACTCGTTATGGTGGCAGCTTTATAAACATCGCTTGAAGTACGCTATTTTATCTACCGGGTAGAAAACCTATTCACGCTGAGGCCGCCGAACGTAACATTCATGTTGACGTTTCGTAGGGGCATATGCCAAGATGGCAGTTGTTGGCTACAATGTACAACAATGATTTTGCGTGTTGTAGACGATTTTCTCCCAATCGAAGTTGGCTGAGTACACCGTCGAAACGCATACGAACGCCTACATACCGCCCGTGAGAGCTAGCTAGAAATGTTGCTTCCATTTTTCATAACGGACGAGCTCCCCACAATTGTTACATAGTCACAATGGCTTATATACAAACAGGTTTCATCGCCAACAGTTAATAATCTTCGGCCCCAACTCATTCGCTGTCTGAATTTAGCCATAAACAAATAACACGCACACAGACACCATTATTATTATTATCGTTATATATGTACCATGCATAGTTAGACGATTATTATGTAGTTAACGGCTGCAGTGGTATCGCATCCGCACAGAGAGAAGATTATAATGCATTAATACAGGTTGTCGTCATTATCTAACACCATAGCGATCACCATTACGACAACCGTTGCTGTTATTGGCTGTGAGGCAGTTGTTCGCTTCGGCGTTCCTTTTAATTAATTGATACCGCCGACGAGTGGTGGAATATCGAATATCGTTGCTACTTGCCTCCTGTGCTGCTGCTGAGTGCTGCTGGTGCAGCCCCATCCGACCGCCACCGCTATAGAATCGAATCCAGCTTTGCTCTATGCTAGATAGTGACATAATACTATCTAGTTTTATAATATATATATATATATATATATATATGCACATACACACCTACAATAAGAGTGCATATTTGTCACGATGGCAACAGGCTCATTTTTGGGCAGTGACGAGACACTTCGCCAGTTTGGCCCTAACTAAACGAGCGCGAAAAGGCGAGCGTGCCTTCAGTTCGACTGCGTCGGGTCATTCGATATCGACACATACACGTGGTGTATTCGGGAGTTTCGACCCGACACAACTATTCATTGGCAAATCTACAACTATTATGGGCCGGGCTGCATCGAGGGCCCCGCAGAACTTAAACCGGGGGCCCATCACCGATGGTCGCAGGTCGCCAGCGTTGGCCCTGCACCGTCCCGGTGGCAGCGGTTAGTTGCGATTCAAGCTCGCAACTGCAGCTGCGACCGACAGCTCCGCCGACCAGTGGAGTTTGATATGCGAATCGAGCTGTGAAACAATGCCACCCCACCAAAGGCAACAAGGCTATTTGCACACACTCTGCTTGCTGCCTCGATGGGTTTCCTCCATTATTACTATTACAATCGAACGCTAATAACAGCTAATTAATATGCTGCCACCGCTATGCGACGCTGTAAGATGCAGCAGCACAGTTTAGTTGTTGCTGCTGCAGTTATTAATAATAATAATAATGACAATAATAATCATAATAATGGTAAATCCGTGAACGATGTGACCGCGCCTCTAGCGCTACTCCCCTGTCCCGCAGCGAATGTTTGCGAATGTGGCATGCGCGATCCCTTTGTATTGCGGACCCACCACCCGATTGTCTCCATCTCGCCTCCATCCGCCAGAACGCACCTACCTGGAGGTCAAGCTTGGTGATGACAAAACGATCTCCGCACGGGCACGGGTAATAGTATGATTCGGTCTCCTCGTCGTACTCGAAATCCTCGATCTCGATTTCGTCGTGATACACGGACATTGTCGTCGAGCGGCCCCCCCCCCGAAACACTCACTCAACACCTCCGGCGCGGTCGTCGGCGGGCCTGATGCAACAAGGGCGAGTATGGTTGAGCAGAGGCTGCGGAGGCGGCAGCGGCGGCCTGTGGAATCACGACATCAATAATAACAACAACAGCATCATTCACCAGCCCACAGCTACTATCCATATTGCACACGAAGCCGCAAGCATAGAGCGACACCGCGGATTGACGGCTGATCGGCCTGAGGCTGCTGTTTGCTTTTTTTTTCGCTTCTTGTCGTCGCTGTCAATTCGCTGCACGCTGGCAGCCGCAGCGGTCGTTGTTGTCGACGACGACGACGACCACGACAACGCCGATTCACTCACTTACAAACAGGCATACTGTTCAGCCACTACCACTACTACTTGTAGATCACCGCCATCGCTGCAGTGGCGGAGGCGGCGGCTGCTGTTGCTCTCAAGTGGTGGTCATGATTGCCCACTCTCTCTCTGTCTCTCTCCATCGCGTCATCAAGGCTGCTCACTGCTCACGTCTCAGTGTTTACGGGATGTGTCTATTGCAATGTCGATGTTATCGTAAATATTCCTGTAGCTGCGGGGCAAGCTTGTCACACCACACCATGGCCGCCTCTAGCGCGCTTCCTCCTGCAGGCAGATGCTGATATTAGCCGAGATATGTCGTCCCCTGTGAACGTACGCGTGTTACGACGGTCTAAGCCCCCTCCTGCGCACACGTGAATACTTCACACGTAGACCAACGTGCGCGCAGGCACATACACACATACAACTGGACTCAGTGTTGGCAGGGACACCGAGAGCCAGCGGGGAATGGACGCGAGAAGTCTTCAGTTGAGGAAACCGAAGGCAGGGGCATAGGATAAGAAAATCAAGAATAGCTCATTGACTCGCAAGTGAGCTATACAGATCAATGTCACAAGTTCTACTTGAAAATCGACGGACAACGCAATAAACGCAGTAAATAAATAAATAAATAAATAAATAAGTAAATAGCACAGCTACTGCAGAGACGAGGGTCGCGCGGCAGCAGGAATCAACGTAGGAAGAATAACAACAGAGCCCGCTGTTTTGCTCTGAGCCTCCCTTCGTCCGTTGTTCGTCGTCGCCGCCACCGCCGCCGCCGCCCCCCTCCGCCTACAACTGCTGCTACTTGCTACAACTATGGCAACTGCTGTAGCTGCTGCTGCTGTGGCTGTTGTTATTATTATTATTACTACTGCTACTGCAACTATGACGGCGTCGACACTTAGAAGCGATCGGAAGGAAGAGGAGGAGGAAGAGGAGGCTCGCTCAACTTTATTCAGCTCGCTCTGCTCAATGACACAATGCACCGCCGAGTGAAGAAGACGAACGCCACTCACAGCACTCTCGTTCGCTAACAACAGCTCACAGTCGTAGCAGTAGAACGATGGAGGAGAAAATATCACGATAAATATACACACACACACAGACACAGACGACAGAGACAAGCACTCACCGACAACGGGGACGGGGATGATGGCACACAACACAGGGCACACTCGGAATCAACTCAAAACACGCACTGATCAAACACAATTATTATAGCGCGCTGGAAGGCGCCAGCAGCAGCGAGTTGCTGCTCGTTGTCGGCTGGACGAGCGTGCGAGGGCCGGCCGAGCGGGGTAGAGATACGCTGGTGTATCCAAGGGCGGTCGGTATTCCCTCCAGCATCTGCGGCAGCGGCGGGGACGAGGAGGCTGGCCGGGGCAAACCTGCACCACCAGGCGACACTTGGCCAGGGAGCCTACGAATGGTAGCAGGCAACAACGTCAGCAGCAACATACAGAGAGCAACGGCGGCAGAGCTCTTTTTTTTGCCCACAGCTTCGTCCGCAGATGGCGTTATCGAAACAAAAATAAGGAGAAAGAATCAGAGAGACACAGAGAGAGAGAGAGAGCGAGAGATATAGACGAAATCTGCGACGATATCTGCTGCACGGTCTCGTTCGGGAGGACGGAAGTGCGGGCGACGTTGGTGGGGTGAGGTGGGGCAAAAACACAAAGATAGGCCGTTCGTGTCGGCCGATAGGCCCCACGATCCGAGGTTCGGGGGGGGTGTCTCTTGTCGTCGTCGCGACAAGACGACGACTCTCCCCTTCACTCACGCAGCCACCAGACACTGGCTGCTGGTGGTCGTCACCACTGCTCGTGGTGGTGGTGGTGTCCTGCTCTCGCTAGGCCGTCGCCTGTCCTAGAGCCTACCTGCCCTGCAGTCTTACCAGCATGAACAGCATCGGTATCAGCACAACAGTGGAACTGGCGAAGCAGCCGTTCGTCGTAATAGCAAACTGCCCACAGACAGCAAAATCGCTAGTAGCCGTTGTAGTATAAGCAGCAGTAGTGCTGATGATGGTGTAGCAGAAATAGCGAGAAACAGCAGCCAGCCAGCCAACCAACCAACCCAAGCAAACAAGCAAGCAAGCGAGCACCCACCCAAACGGTGGATCTGTGTAGTGTTCTGCTGGCTCTCACCGCGACTTCAATAGGCAGTCGGTAGTATACTGTGGGCTGTATATCGTCGTCCGTCCGTCCGGCCGTAAACGCCACACGACTGCAAAGGGGCCCCTCACAACTCGACGATGACAACAACAACAATAATGACGACGACGACGACGATCCGTAGTGAGAACACTATATGCTGCATATAATACAATATATATATATAGTATGTGTGGCTGTGTGTGTGTACCTAGATGGCGGGACGACTGCACGTAAATAAAAACAGTGCACACGTTGAGACGAGATAGGGCTGTGTGTGGTGTTGAGCAATAGTCGATTCGGCGGCGGTTTGCTTGCCTGGCTCGGGTGGGAGCGCGCGCGCCAAAGTTCAAAATCAATGCGAGCAAAAATGGAACAGCTGTGAGATGGTGTGGGCGGCGGTAGTTGCGTGGTTATATAAAGCGGTACCGTGGACGTTAAATGCTGGCTGTGGATCGGCCCGGAAAATTTATTATTTAGTTGTGGTTATACGCGGTCAGAGTTGGTCAAAGTTGGACTGATCATTGCAAGCCGTGCGTTTGACGCAGTGCGGAGGCAGTTCCAAATAACAACCCAAGAGCATGAGGCCCTGCCTTTTAGTGGCTGAAATCTCTTCGTCGTTCTATAGTACGAAACGAACACCTTAGCCGTGAAGTCTGGTCATAGTATTTGTGTTAGAGGTTTAAGGCTAAAAACCGTCATGGACATCGGGCTTCCGTGTTACGGAGGCGTTATTTCTTGCAGTAGTGTGAGACTCTCACTCGCTAAAACCCTTGGAAGACGAAGACGTGGGCCGAGATTTGCAACTGATTTTAATGATGATACTTCAAAAGTCTGGGCTGCATAACGCAGCAGCTAGCCCATTTTAAGTCGATAGGCTGATTCTCGAGGAGGGTCGGAGAATAGAGAGAAAGAGAGACCCGGCGTTTTCGTGAAGACCCATGACCAAACATCGACGGATGCTGTAGTTTGTGCTGACCAGGTTGAGGCATCTAGGAGGTCGAGCGCTGGGTTGTCTTCGGAACATGTCTTATCTTAGGGCATTTTAATCACTCGTGTTGTGTGGTGATTATGTTGTATATATAATATATATTTACCTACCCTCCATACATACATACGTGATCAAACTAAGAGCTAGAGTTGCTCGCGATATTTATTTGTTTATATGGAAAATTTGTGCGAAAATGTCTCGAGTCGGTGGTTCCCGAGACGACAACTGGAGCATGAGCCTCGGCAGAGGCCTCCGCGGCTCCTGGCCGACGTTGTCAGCCTATTGCGGCCTTTGAATGTTTTGAATTTTACGTGTTAACGTTTAACAGGCGGGTTTCTTACACGTTGTATGAGATTATTCCGCTCGCGATAACGTTTGTTTGGAGGATATGTGCGAAAATTTTGAGATTCGATGCTTTCTGAGTCATCGGCTGTTCCACTATTGGGGTCACCATTAGGTGATTGTCTCAAAAATGCGAAGCCATATCCAAACGGTCGACTTTAGATGTAGGAATAACAGTTGCACTTTTGTTCAGAATATTGTAGCGGGCCATTCGATGTAGAAGGGCTATCATTGTAAATTATTATATTCGCAAACCGCCGTGTCATGTCTCGCGGCTAGTTATTTCTACTAATTGTGTATTCTTTCAAATTTAATAAGGATAACTTTAACCTATTCCCATGACGAAGAGTTACTCCGAAAAAACAACACTCAGGGTCACATCGAGTGTGACACCCTGGTACGGTACTCTCAAGCGGCCTCTCAATCGACTTCTTCACTCTCGACAACAACGAAAATGCACTCTACACGGTGGCGTTCGCTCTGGTGCTATGATCAGAAAAAATACGCGTGTGCCAAAGGTTATCAAGGTGTACAGAATAGCTTCTAACGAGCTAATATATATATATAAATATATAAATATATATATATATATATATATATATATATATATATATATATATATATATATATATATATATATATATATCTCAGATACCTCAACCTAGTCGTTACAAACTACAAGATCTACCAAAGTTTGCTCATGAGTCTTCATGGAAACACCGGGTCTCTCTTCATTTTTTATTTGCGACTGATGTTAGACCAGCCCGTCGCTCATCAGACCTACTCAACTACTAATCTTCATCTCTTATAAGCTCCTCGGTACTTATTATCCGTATTATGACACTACGACCATCTTATGGATGAAACGATCTACATCTCAGGCCATTTTGGCCGCATCTTTATGTGAAAGATTTAGGACGAAATAGATATATTCTTGAAAACAAGTATGTGGTGTGACTCGGGAGTCTCATCACGTGCAGTTGAAGATGAAAAAAAAAACACGCTATTAATGATGGTGAACAATCGACATTTCGAATGATCCATTAAAACAGATCATCTTCTTTGCTTCATACCCGCCACTGAACAACTCTAAGTCCGAGAGGATTGACGACCGTCGAATTCTGGCTAAAGTTATGAGGCACCGGGTAGACTGGAAACAGAAAGGATCGATGTCAGAGGTACATAAGTGTCGCATTATGATCCACACCTTTAAGCAGGAGAAGGCCTGCTCGAGTATTGACTTCATGACTTCAAATTGACTTCATGACGAATGGCTAGCTCACAAGAAATCCCACTTCGAGATTTGTCCATTTCGAGACTGAACACCTGACAACTCGATAGGCCGATACTCTGCAGGTACCGCAAGTCTGTATGTGTTGACAAAGTGCAGAGCTAGTTGAACTCAGCAAGAGAAAGTAAAAAAAACTCGCCTTATGGCTACTCACTCTACTTATTCGTTGTGAACGAAACCTGGAACGGCTGTCCGATAAACTCCGAAGCTTTGAAGTAGATCTTGGGCTTTACGGTGACGTTGTACTTTGTAAAGGGTAACAGGCCCTTCAGCTGCGTCGTCACCTTGGTGCCGCCTAGATTCTAGAAGGAGAAGAAATATTGTTCATATCAATAAAAATCTCTGTTGAACTGGACAATTGCATAGGAGACAACCATGTCACCCTATTGGTTCTATGCTTGTGCCAGGTAAAAGAATGGACGCCATTCGACATCTCGATAGGTGAGAGGAGGCCACCGTCGCGGGGATGCCGGCGCTCAGATCGTCCCAGAGTCACAGTCCGAGGTCGAATTCACGACCTCACGAATTGAATGAGAACCATGTTATAGATCACCATCAACATAATCTTAGCTCCTGGTGATGTCGCCCACATGGTTTTTTAAAACTGAAAAAAAATCACCGTTTTAAGAACCTCCAAAGGTTTCTATTTCTTTAACAGTCGGCGAATTCGGCCTTGACGCTGGTGTCCGCGTGTACTTGCTGGTTATCCAGTGTCTGAGAATCAGCTCCCTCTTCTGACCCTAGTTGCGTTACCGACCCCATTAAAAATTGTCGTGAATACGAGCAGATGTGAAAAAATCCTTGTGGGACGTCGAGGATTTTTACCGACATAGTCGCTAAGTGCCGGGTCTGTGTCCAGTGGTACTGTACGAAGCCCACTTAGATAGCTCGCCAAAAATGATCTTCTAAGTATTTGTCAATTTGAGAAGATGAAAGAAGACCACTCTTAGAAGGTAACCGAAGGGCCGGTAACATGAATAGAATGAGACAGAACACACGTTCGAAGCCAACCTACCTGAGGGACTGCGTTGCGCGCAATGATCTGCCAGAAGCACGGCCCACCGGTTTTGGCGATGCACACGGTCGTGTTGTACGCGTCGACAATCTTTGGCATCGTGAGGGCCTCACTGATGTCCATTGTCGCATTGAACGTGCTTGGCCTCACCGTCACATTCGACACCTTGTGGGGATCTGAAGAACACGATGCGAAAACATAGTCCATTTGACTCAACTCGTAACACATTGCCAGTTATTGGCAGGTACTTTGTACTCGTACATTCTGCGTCCATCGCCCAACGAAGCTGAGTCTCTGTTAGGGGTGTCGAGGGTTCAATCACGGACTATAAGTAGACTAGAGATCTTTGGGGACATTTTTCAGATCCGATCCCCTTTACGAGAGGCCTTTCCTGCTTCAGTTTATTCACAAACACTATTTGTTCCTTGAATTGGTAATACGCCTTCTTTCAACCTATAAGTTCTGTTACTTGAATCATGCTTCGGAACTACCTTTTGAATTACTTTTGACCATACATGTCCAGCGTGAATCTACTCGAGGTGATGGCCTTCTAGTGGATCAGAAACTTGTTTTCTATTCTTTGTTTCCAGCAAGAGGTGGTCTATTCGAGAACAGTCCCGGTCGGCAATCACCCGAGTATCATATACAATAGATTCTACAAAGGCGCCTTCTCGTTTTGTTTGAAATAGGTCGTTATCTGCACCATATTAGAAGTACGGTTCAGCAAGTCTGACACCTTGATGTGATTAGAAAATATATTGCTTGGCAAATGGAGCATTTTCTTACTGCCTGGTCCCGTATTGATGAACGTGGTGATATTCCTCGAGGATTTTAGGCATTTTGCCTGCAACCTGATTGTATAGTTGGTCCAGTACTCGACTTTGTGAATGGTAAAATTTGTTCCTCTCGTTACACCAATGTGGCGCGAGGGCTGGTGGGGAGCCCCAATGAAAATGTCGTGTACATATGGAACAGAACATCCAGTGCCTGCATCCCACGTTAGCTTGACGTCGACGTAATCACCAATGCTGTCTCCAAGAGTAGCCTTCAGGTTTGCCGGCCCTGCAAACATAACCACATCAAGGTATTGAACACATCGTTAGCCATGTAACACACAGGCCGAAACTGACAAAAAAATACAGCGGCAGTACAATTGTTAAATAGTTTCCGGGATAACAACAAAATCTGAAATTGATACTGTGATAATCAGCTGTCACTGCCCGAGGCATTAGACGCATGAAAGCGTGAAAAGTTAGCTAAATTAGAGCATAATGATGTAAATGATTAACAGGTGAAGCTAATTAAGCTGCGTGCCCGTTTCGACATTCAGAGACTACAGAAACAGTTATTCATAGAATAACGTGTGTATCTGTTTGAGAGCACAGTTTCGCGTTTCGAGTACGTCAATATAATGACGGTGGAATACAGACATGTCCATTAAAATAATAGCAAACAAAAAATTCATCAGTACATACAGTTGCCACCGGCAGCAACGCAGACAGCGCACAGAGCGGCGATCGCTAGTTTCACCTCCATCGTTGCATCGAATCGAGCACCGACAGAACTGGCCGACGTTTTTAAGGATGGGCTACTCCAGATACGCGTCAACGTCCAGTCTTTCCCACTCGATCATCTGAGTACGCGTTACCCCCCCAAAAGGATTTACCAGAAATCCCACGAACGCCATAACTGACGCCTCTCTCGAAATATCGGAAAGATCCAATCGGAAATAATTCACTATACAAGTAACAAGCTGGCAGACGCCATAGCGAATTTGATTCCCTATCGTAAAACGAGATTTTGGCGTTTGAAAAATCGATTTTCGGGGTAAGCCTATTATTACAGATAATCCTCTGTTTAGAAGCCGGTGGGATACCAGCGACTGGTATTGACCAGCAGGGATATGTTTCATAAAGGATATTAACCCAACTGTTAGGACCAGGCGTTGTCAATCCATAGGTAGTTACTCAGACATTGTTGTTATGGTTGTTACGCCACTTTCAAATTCGAAACAAGCTATAATAACCTCACACTTGTCATATGTAAGCGTTCTGGAGGAATGTTCATAACATTTTGTAGCAAAAAAAGTTCGTAGCAATGAAGGTTCGCCGCGAACTAGACCGAGTCCAAGCTCGATCTGGCTTTTTATCTGGAGAATGATGCGGACTGCTCGCTGCAAATCACCCCACCCCCCTTTATGTCACCCTTACCCATATCTCAAATCTACTTCATTCCATGGGTACACAAATGACTTAAAAAGGGAAGAGAACTCTTCCTAGCCTATCCCTTGGTGTTATTGAGCGCACTTGTGTTGCCGCGGTTACTACAGAAGTAGCACTCCCGGTGTGCAGGTTCACTAATGTTAGCAACACATGTTGTCAACACATGTTTCATCATCGTCACATATATATATATATATATATTGGAGGTATTTTGTATATCGAAAACCTTTAAACAGAGGCACCTGTAGGTGTGTGTGTGTATGGAGACTGTCGCACCACATTTACTAAACGATACCTGACGTTTACCACTCGTGGCGGTTTGCAACTTCTAATTTCTATTCTAATATATGTTCTGCGATGAGGTTACAAACTGTTTCGCCTGTAATTCGATTCTAAGGGCTGATCTACACTTTGAAGAAAAGCAGCAAAGCTTAATAAACCGATAACTGAATCGTGTGGACAAAAGTCCACTAAAAGAGGGGAGATCTCTGTAAGAGGACAAATATATCAGACACAATATAACGGTATAACGCACTCTGGCAAAGCGGTTGACATCTCATTCGATGTAACCATATCGGTACGTTGAGCTATTGTTTATATATAGCTACAATTCAGACGAGCGTCGCACACAATAACATTCACCTCGTAGATTTGTGTCCTGGATGAAGCCCGTAATTTTGCAGAGGCCTATGTTTCCTTCAAAAACTAAAAAATAAGATGAAGGGGTGGATTCTAACGGTCTAATAACAGCTACTTAGTAATGTTTTCGCATAAACTCATCAATAGTCAATAGAGTATGTGCGAGAACATCCGGAAACACAAATCTAGACTAATCCCCCCCCCGGTCCAGTTCGCCTCAATCCATCAGATACCTGAAATCCCTCGTATAAACTCGTGCAGCGTCGCCAATAGCAAGATACACGACCACGCGTAAGTAGATACTGTAAGTACAATAGATAAAATGAGAATACCATCTAGTATTCCATAAAAAAACAACAACTATGAGGTAAACGCTCACAGCTCAACTACAACCCACCCTTCCCCGTAACCTTCCTTTGCCGGGGTTCGTCGAACGCCGCAAGACAGCTCCATTTGCGCAGCTTCTACCTGGGTACATCAGTTAGCTGTTGGTCGTTAGCTTTAGAAAATGTGTCGCTCGAAAAGGTCGTTTGGCTTCGTTCAAGCAAAATCGACCCTATAGACCCCTAGAATCCCCTAATTTCAATTAATATTCATTAAACGAATCGGATTTTCTACCACAACCGATCATCTATCACTATTCCACTAGCCCCGCCGTGTTAGCTTCATATCGAGATTTTTGGAGTATTGGCAAATTTGTTAACCAGTGCGGTGCTCTGCTAAATGCCTGGGAAAATTCCCAAACACGAATTCAGTTTCATTTTCTCAATTCAATTGTGATTTATTAACGGAACTGAAATCGCACAAGGGACTTTCGCATACAAACGCAGTAAAAGTGATCCAGCAACATAGGCTATCCCTGCTCTGTGACAGCAGTTAAAAATTTTGCAAGATTAGTACACAGTACACTGGCATATATGAAGTCACTTGAAAGTGGCGTTATTATTAACAACCATAACAACAATGTCTGAGTAACTACGTATGGATTGACAACGCCTGTTCCTAACAGTTGGGTTAATATCCCTTATGAAACATATCCCTGCTGGTCAATACCAGTCGCTGGTACCCTACCGGCTTCTAAACAGAGGATTATCTGTAATAATAGGCTTACCCCGAAAATCGATTTTTCAAACGTCTAAATCTCGTTTTACGATAGGGCATCAAATTCGCTATGGCGTCTGCCAGCTTGTTACTTGTATAGTGAATTATTTCCGATAGGATCTTTCCGATATTTCGAGAGAGGCGTCAGTTATGGCGTTCGTGGGATTTCTGGCAAATCCTTTTGGGGGTAACGCGTACTCAGATGATCGAGTGGGAAAGACTGGACGTTGACGCGTATCTGGAGTAGCCCATCCTTAAAAACGTCGGCCAGTTCTGTCGGTGCTCGATTCGATGCAACGATGGAGGTGAAACTAGCGATCGCCGCTCTGTGCGCTGTCTGCGTTGCTGCCGGTGGCAACTGTATGTACTGATGAATTTTTTGTTTGCTATTATTTTAATGGACATGTCTGTATTCCACCGTCATTATATTGACGTACTCGAAACGCGAAACTGTGCTCTCAAACAGATACACACGTTATTCTATGAATAACTGTTTCTGTAGGCTCTGAATGTCGAAACGGGCACGCAGCTTAATTAGCTTCACCTGTTAATCATTTAGACCATTATGCTCTAATTTAGCTAACTTTTCACGCTTTCATGCGTCTAATGCCTCGGGCAGTGACAGCTGATTATCACAGTATCAATTTCAGATTTCGTTGTTATCCCGGAAACTATTATACAATTGTAGTGCCACTGTATTTTTTTTGTCAGTTTCGGCCTGTGTGTTACATGGCTAACGATGTGTTCAATACCTTGATGTGGTTATGTTTCCAGGGCCGGCAAACTTGAAGGCTACTCTTGGAGATAGCATTGGTGATTACGTCGACGTCAAGTTAACGTGGGATGCAGGCACTGGATGTTCTGTTCCATATGTACACGACATTTTCATTGGGACACCCCACCAGCCCACGCGCCATGTTGGTGTAACGAGAGGAACAAATTTTACCATTCACAAAGTCGAGTACTGGACCAACTATACAATCAGGTTGCAGGCAAAATGCCTAACATCCTCGAGGAATATCACCACGTTCATCAATACGGGACCAGGCAGTAAGAAAATGCTCCATTTTCCCAGCAATGTATTTTCTAATCACATCAAGGTGTCAGACTTGCTGAACCGTACTTCTAATATGGTGCAGATAACGACCTATTTCAAACAAAGCGAGAAGGCGCCTTTGTAGAATCTATTGTATATGATACTCGGGTGATTGCCGACCGGGACTGTTCTCGAATAGACCACCTCTTACTGGAAACAAAGAATAGAAAACAAGTTTCTGATCCACTAGAAGGCCATCACCTCGAGTAGATTCACGCTGGACATGTATGGTCAAAAGTAATTCAAAAGGTAGTTCCGAAGCATGATTCAAGTAACAGAACTTATAGGTTGAAAGAAGGCGTATTACCAATTCAAGGAACAAATAGTGTTTGTGAATATACTGAAGCAGGAAAGGCCTCTCGTAAAGGGGATCGGATCTGAAAAATGTCCCCAAAGATCTCTAGTCTACTTATAGTCCGTGATTGAACCCTCGACACCCCTAACAGAGACTCAGCTTCGTTGGGCGATGGACGCAGAATGTACGAGTACAAAGTACCTGCCAATAACTGGCAATGTGTTACGAGTTGAGTCAAATGGACTATGTTTTCGCATCGTGTTCTTCAGATCCCCACAAGGTGTCGAATGTGACGGTGAGGCCAAGCACGTTCAATGCGACAATGGACATCAGTGAGGCCCTCACGATGCCAAAGATTGTCGACGCGTACAACACGACCGTGTGCATCGCCAAAACCGGTGGGCCGTGCTTCTGGCAGATCATTGCGCGCAACGCAGTCCCTCAGGTAGGTTGGCTTCGAACGTGTGTTCTGTCTCATTCTATTCATGTTACCGGCCCTTCGGTTACCTTCTAAGAGTGGTCTTCTTTCATCTTCTCAAATTGACAAATACTTAGAAGATCATTTTTGGCGAGCTATCTAAGTGGGCTTCGTACAGTACCACTGGACACAGACCCGGCACTTAGCGACTATGTCGGTAAAAATCCTCGACGTCCCACAAGGATTTTTTCACATCTGCTCGTATTCACGACAATTTTTAATGGGGTCGGTAACGCAACTAGGGTCAGAAGAGGGAGCTGATTCTCAGACACTGGATAACCAGCAAGTACACGCGGACACCAGCGTCAAGGCCGAATTCGCCGACTGTTAAAGAAATAGAAACCTTTGGAGGTTCTTAAAACGGTGATTTTTTTCAGTTTTAAAAAACCATGTGGGCGACATCACCAGGAGCTAAGATTATGTTGATGGTGATCTATAACATGGTTCTCATTCAATTCGTGAGGTCGTGAATTCGACCTCGGACTGTGACTCTGGGACGATCTGAGCGCCGGCATCCCCGCGACGGTGGCCTCCTCTCACCTATCGAGATGTCGAATGGCGTCCATTCTTTTACCTGGCACAAGCATAGAACCAATAGGGTCACATGGTTGTCTCCTATGCAATTGTCCAGTTCAACAGAGATTTTTATTGATATGAACAATGTTTCTTCTCCTTCTAGAATCTAGGCGGCACCAAGGTGACGACGCAGCTGAAGGGCCTGTTACCCTTTACAAAGTACAACGTCACCGTTAATCCCAAGATCTACTTCAAAGCTTCGGAGTTTATCGGACAGCCGTTCCAGGTTTCGTTCACAACGAATAAGTAGAGTGAGTAGCCATAAGGCGAGTTTTTTTTACTTTCTCATGCTGAGTTCAACTAGCTCTGCACTTTGTCAACACATGCAGACTTGCGGTACCTGCAGAGTATTGGCCTATCGAGTTGTCAGGTATTCAGTCTCGAAATGGACAAATCTCGAAGTGGGATTTCTTGTGAGCTAGCCATTCGTCATGAAGTCAATTTGAAGTCATGAAGTCAATACTCGAGCAGGCCTTCTCCTGCTTAAAGGTGTGGATCATAATGCGACACTTATGTACCTCTGACATCGATCCTTTCTGTTTCCAGTCTACCCGGTGCCTCATAACTTTATCCAGAATTCGACGGTCGCCAAGCACTGAAATGGATACAGCTTCCGACTGACAAAATACTATGACTACATTAGTGATTATGCTCTATTTGATTAAGTTTAGGGAAAATGCCAGAGAGGGATTGGTGAAAAATCATAGAAAGAAGGACAAGGTGTCAATGCTATTCATGGTGGGGCGATTTGGGAGTGTAATTGATCACTATCTCTTAACCGAGACTGTACTATTTTCACATTTCGTAGCATCGAAATAGTCATGGCTAGATCGTGACTGGCATTTTTTTTACAAAACCTTTTCATTGAGAAATAGTAGGGCAGCATATGAAGTTTTCATTCACGGATAACAACTAAACAACTGCATGTGCGAGAATAGGAATTCAATTGGTATCTGGCTTTGTCTTTATTATAATTATTACAGTTCATATTATAATAACAACATCAAACCTGCATGTCGGAGCGAGTGTACCCATCAGTCAGAATAAAAATTAATATTTAGTGGAGATTTAGTCTTTGACGCAGCGTCGTTGGCTGATGAAATGTGTCCATTAACATTTGGCAAACGAGTTCGACAATCACCGACAATTACTAATACAAACGGTGTTGCCTCAACCTACACCACTGGAGCTTTTCGATATCGTTTGCTGGTCGAGATTGTGAGGCCAATCACCTTACTTTACATATTTACTAGGGTAGTATTTACAAAGTACTGAGGTTGCACAGTGCTTCCGCGAAGTCTGTGGTTCGTATCAGGTTAGAAGCTAGTTCAGATTTATTACTATTATAGGCATCAACTACTCTAGTTTAAAAAGAAAATCATGAATAAGACACGTATTAACTAACTGACATCACGAATTAGCTAATTGAATTGAAATCCCAGCTTTTTCTGTGTATGCATATTATGTATATAATGAAACGCATCTTAGCTCGCTCGGAGCTATTATTAGCTAGGCGGTGTGGTGGTTTTGTGCAGCATTTTAGGCTGCCCAACAGCTGTTTGTATCATCGTTGGCACCGCTGTCTCGGCAGCGAATACACAACGCGTACACGCTGTTCGATTTTGCCTCTGCCGTATGGTACTGAGTCGACTCTGACAGCTGGATCAGCTGTTGTTTACTTTTGGCCCTGTGAGCCTGTCCCCCAATGGGGAAGGCTGGCACTTCTGGTATGACAACAAGAAGTGCTTCAGCGAAGATCTCTAGAGGAATTCGAAAAAACTGCAAGGAAAGAAACCTGAGGAACTTGCAGGCAGCTGCTGAGACTTTAAGCATGACGTCCTCAAGGCGGGACGACATGTCTAATGAGGGTCCATCGATCCCAACCCCGCTTGTTTCGTTGAACTCTGCTGTAGCGACTGTGGTGCCGACGCCGCCAGCTGATCGCCGGGACAGTGGCCATCTCTCTGCGAGACCTGATGAACCGGTGGTTGGGCAGAGTGAAGATGCCTGTAACCAAGGCTGGCAGCAAGTGTCATACAAGAACACGACCAAAAGAATTGAGAAGATCAAATCTCAGATCGACGCTATCCGTGATAATGCCAATACTACCGCAAAAGCGTCATTTCGTGTACAGATTTCACGTAGAGTTGAGAGGAATGTAGATGGCGTCACAAGGTTTTCCGGTGAACCTTTTGAGGGCAACCTCCTGGCCTTATGCAGCGAAGTGTTTAGGCTGTTTCCGAACTCTAGACCGCAATCAAGGCATGGTGTCATTCTAGTGTGGGCGGATTCGGTTGGTGACGCAAGGTCACTATCAAAGCTCTCTACTCTGTTAAGTCTTCCGGTGATTGCAAAATGTCGAGAGTTGGAATTGAATTGGGCCAGGATCACCCAGGTTGATAAAGGATTCTCGGAGGAGGAAATTCTGAAAGCCCTCTCAGGAGAAGGTGTCATTGCAGTCAAAAGGGAGTTGGTGAGGAGGCGAACTGGTACCGAGCTGTGCTCCTATCCTACTGATCGCGTGCTTCTTCAATTTGGAAGAATTCCACCTGCGGAGGTTCTGCTCGGATTCAGGAAGCACAGAGTTGTAATGCATGCAGGGAACCCTGTCTCTTGCTTCAAATGTCTGAAGTTGGGGCACATTGCTAGCTCATGCCGGAATGACGTGGCCTGCAAGAATTGTGGGCAGTCGGGGCACCTGGCTAATAAGTGTAAAAATTTTGCAAAGTGCGTCAACTGCAAAGGAGCTCATGCTTCAACGTCGTCCAGCTGTCCTCTCAAAGCGTATGAAACGGAGAAACGAAAAGCGTGGATGGAGAGCAGACTCCTCCAGCAGCTGAGGGCTGACCATCCTGAGGCCAACAGGATTGAGGTCGTTAATGAAGCTTCGTCAGCAACGCCCGATGTATCCAAGACATCGTATGCTTCGGTGTTGAGATCAGTCGTGGTTGACAATTCTGATGGTCCGGGAGTTAAGCTGGTTCTACCTGGAGTCACAACGATCCCGCCTCTACCAAAGAAGAACACGCCGACCCAGAAGAAGCCTCGTCGTAAATCCCTGCCGAAAAGGAGGTCCTCCTCTAATAAAGCCCTTAGCACTTCTCTGAGACCCATTTCTCGGCTTCTTAACGTAATATGTCCACGTGCAGCTAAGTGCTTGCAAGAACTTGTAAAAATGCTTGGACCGTTAATGTCTTTGATCTCTCCACTGAGATCTAGTGTTAGAAAGGACTCTAAATAACCAATATGAATAGTATATTCAACAATAATCAGAATTTTACCAATGTTAAAGATTGTCGGATGTGGGACGGTGTCCCTGAATTTAAAGTTCCTGGCCTCTATGGGATAAATGTCCCTGTCTTTAGCAATTTCGCCGCGCTTCATCTTAATGCTGGTACGGGGGGGCTAAAAAAGCCGGGGCAACTAGAAACTCTGCAAGATTTTCTTGAGGGTGAAGGAAGCTATCTGGACGCGGTAGTGGTGAGTGAAACATGGTTAAAAACGATTGAATACTGCGGCTATGGGATCTCAGGCTACACGTACCTTGGTTCAGGTCGGGAGCTTGACAGACAAGGCGGCGGGGTTGGAATCTATGTGCATAACAAATGTAGTATTCTCGACTCGATAGCAAAAAGTAGTGAGGATGGTAATGTGCAAGTAGCTCGTGTCCACGTTAGGAAAGCTGGTTTCGAGGGTTACCTCGTTGGTTTTTATTCCAGTCATTTCTCACATAGGGACTCCCTGCTCGACATGCTTGAACACATTCTTCCTGTGGGTGGTACCCTTCCTTGTATCCTTATGGGTGATTCAAACGTTAATCTGTTAAACGGCCCGTGTTCTGAAAGTTATTCTGGATTCTTCTCCTCTCGAAATTGCTGTCATGTTATTGACAAAGTCACCCGCCCGTCTTCCGGCACTTGCATAGATCATATAGCCGTTTGCAATTGTGAGGAATACCTCGATATCTCTGCGGCAGTCTGGCGTACTCCTTTGTTTTCTGATCACTATCCGGTTACAGTTGCTATAACGGGTAAGTCTGATGTTGATCCAGCGAGTGCTCCTCTAGCGGTGCAAGTCCCTGTTAAACAGCATGACACGGAAGGCCTTGTTCGTTTTGACTGCAATATTGGCCAACGTAGTTGGCTTAATGTACTTGACACTGAGGACGTTGAGATTGCCTTTAGTACACTCAGCAGCGAGCTGTCTACAGAATATGATAGATGCTTTGCCACAGTGGAACCAACCGCGCCCCAGTGTCGAGATAAATTCCAATTTTCCCCTGGTCTTCGCCGTCTTAGGACTCATGTAAACAAGCTCTACCGCTGGTACATTAAGGTGGGCTCCCATGAGTCTAAGACGGCCTATCGTGACAGTCTTCTCAGGTATAAGCGAAAGCTCCGGTGTGCCAGGACTTCCTTCTTCAGAAATCGGTTCACCCGCCTGCAGAGCAATAGTTCCAAATTGTGGAAATTTATCAATACCTCATGTGGAAGAGGTAGCAGTAAAGCTGAACTCCCTCGGATTCTCGAATCTAATTCTGGGCGTCTAGAGACACCACAGGCTATTGCTTATGAATTAAACCGGCACTTTGCTGCTGTCGGTTCAGACACTGTATCTGGGATAAACGCCCAAGAAGACCTCCGACCAGAATTGACATCTATTTGGGGGGCTCAGAGTTCGACATTTGCGTTCTCAGAGGTTAGCTTATCGGAAACACAGAGGGCCCTTGATTCAACTAGGGCCAACTGGACTGTGGGGGCCTTGGGCATCCCGAGCACACTTATTAAGTTGTCCTCGTGGGTTCTCGCTCGCCCTTTAACACATGTTATAAACTTGTCCCTTAGAAACGGGATATTTCCTTCCAGGTTGAAGATGGCCAGAGTTGTCCCGCTTTTTAAAAATAAAGGTGATCGAAAGTTTCCCTCGAACTACCGGCCTATCTCGCTTGTTGACTATCTTTCTAAAGTGTTCGAGAAGGTGGTAATGTCCAGGCTTGAAAGGCATCTTAACTCGGCGAGTTTCTTCTCACCATGCCAGTTTGGCTTCCGAAGGGCGCGCTCCACTGAGCTCGCGCTCGCGCATCTCTGGCAGGAAGTCGCCGACACTGTTGAGAACGGTCAACTCTGTCTTGGGGTGATGCTGGATGTGGCGGCCGCCTTCAATTGCCTGCGCCACTCCTTTTTCCTTCAAATGCTAGAGTGCCTTGGCTGCTCACCCGAAGTTGTCAGATGGTTTCACTCATATCTCTCAGATAGGAAACAGGCGGTTGTGGTTGGCGACATTTGGTCATCATGGCAGGTGGTTAACATTGGAACCCCCCAGGGGTTCCAATGTTAACTGACCGTTTATGTTTGTTATTTTGATCAATTTCATTCTGCTCAAAATCTCGTCTGGCAATTATTGTAAGACTGTTGCTTACGCTGATGACACCTCACTCCTATTCCGGATACGTCCGTCAGAACTGAACTCAGATATTCAGGCTGCGGCGGCGAAGGTTGAGGGAGTGGTGAAGACCTTTGAGCGGTTCGGACTTGTTGTGAATACCAACAAAACGGGTTTCATTCTGTTGCGCCCACCACAAAGGACTCCAGTGATAGATCCGGTGTGGCTTTGCGGGGAGCCGGTTCCGATGTCGTCTACGGTCAGATGTCTGGGCCTGACCATTAATGAGACACTGAAGTGGCAAGCCCATCTTGAGGCTCTCCTTCCCAAGTGTTATGCCGTTATTTCCTCGATCCGTCGCCTCAGAGATCGTGGTATTCCAGTGGAGGGGTTACTTTTAGTTTACAGAATGCTCCTGTTGCCTATCATGTGCTATGGGATCTCTATCTGGGGTGGTGGCTATAAGACGATCATTCGCAGAACCGAGATTGTTCAGAATGACGCTCTAAGAGCAATTTTTGGTAGACGTCGGCGAGACTCGGTTGCGGATGTTTTTGAGAAATTTGACCTGCTGCCTATAGGTAAGATTTACGTGGTTCATGTCGCACTTCTTGCCTTTAAGATGATGAGAGGAAAAATTCCCCGTGATATTGCACTTCCAATCACCGCTGTCGTCAAAAGGTCTAACCGTCGGCCAACAACCTTCGAAACACCATTTGTCATAAGAGAACTCAGCCGCCATGCTCTTGCGCACCGCTTGCCTGCAGTCTGGGGCTCACTACCTCGCGAAATTAGAACCCTTACATCATCAAAGGTGTTTGCGCGGGAGGTCAGGAAGATTGTTTGTAAATAATTTAGAGGTGTCCTTTGGAGTATACTATAATGAAACGAAACAGAGAAAGTCTGTTTATTTATAATTGCGATTAATGCATAGACTGAATATAATTTGTGTGGGCGTTGCCCCTTGTATACTGTTACTTTTATGATAATCAAAACATTGATGTAAATAATGCCATTTCCAGAAATCGGTAGCATTTGAAATAATCCATGAGACGACACTTTTTCGCTATTATTTTTACGAGAACTTAAGCGTTGTGATAAGACTGCAGTTCCGCTAATAAACCAAACCTTGTATTGTATTGTAAGACAGAGTCCAAAGTCGGTCTGTTGATTTATCTGAAAAATGGTGTGGACTGCTCGAAGAATGACCCAAATATATTCGATATTGACCAAGCTTTGACATTTACAGAAATAACTTTCTATAGTTGGGATTAACATGTGGAAGCACATGCGTTTGTGTTCCGTTCATCGTAATTATGAGTTAAAGTATCATAGTTGAAGATCGAAGCTTCATAGTTGAGAATCGAAATAGTCGAGTAGGACTCTGATTCCGATTAGACGTTCGACATTTCGTGGAAATCTTAATTAATGCCGTCATTATTTAGGCTCATTAGTATAGTAGGGGAGCTCTATATCGGTCTCTAGGTTACCGTAGGTAGATAGCGAAATCAGATCTATGAATAGTTTGATAATGATGATACGAAATAAATTTATAAAATATGAAGCATAGATTAGCAAACTGACTGAAATATTCACAGCATATTTTTGTCCTGCAGGGTCCTTTCGACATTCGAGGTCCTTTCGACCTTCGGGGTCCTTTTGATTTTCGTTTTCCTTTCGGCCTTCACGGTCCTTGTGTCCTTCGCTTCCCTTTCTGCCTCCGGAGTCCTTTTGTTCTTCGGGATCCTTTTGTCTTTCCGGGTCCTTTTATCCTTGAGGGTCTATTTACCCTTCGGGGTCCTGTCGACCTTCGACGTCCTTTTGTTCTTCGTTTTCCTTTCGGCTTCCGGGCTCCTTTTGTCCTTGGGGGTCCTGTCGACCTTCAGGGTCCTTTTGTTCTTCGTTTTCCGTTCGGCCTCCGGGGTCCTTTTGTCCTTCCGGGACCTTTTATCCTTGGGGGGTATTTTTGTCCTTCGGGGTTCTTTCGACCTTCGGGGTCTGTTGTTCATGCCTGACACATTTCTCTCTCTCTCTCTCCCTCCCTCCCTCTTGTACTAATTATTGCTCCTATTGGTTATCTGGGATGTCAGCGCTCCTCGACGTTTTGCCATTATTACTGTAATTAGTGACATCATTCCTACCATTTTATTATAATTATTGTCCATTTGGGTGAGCTTTATAGTTTTTTGATAGTATTTTATTCTTGAATTTCTCGTCTACTCGTCGTGTTTTGCTGGGAAAATGCGCTGGTGTTGCCCGTTGCTGCCGAGCGTTGCCTTAAATTGCTGGTAGTGTCCTGCGTTGTGGTGTTTTTTCGGCGTTCAGAAATATTAGTCGCCGTTTGTCGTCTGAATCACTATTTAACTATAACTATTTATCAACCATTTCCAGATAGTGTTTGTCGGCCCACAAGAGAAAGATGTCTCGGCGAAGAACTTCCCACGGGTGTCACAGTATTGGCTTATTTGCCATTGGTTCAGATCGCTGTTTCGCATGGCCGGTCTGCCACGTGGTGAATCTCGAAAATTTTCCGGGCTGACGCTCAGCAAACATTTAACCTCCACGGTACAACTGCTTTCGGCATTGCTTCATATGACGGGCCTCTTAAATGCAAATGTGCAACGGCAGGGATCGAGCCCTACGTGTCTCCCTCGTTTGCGAGGCGCACACGGACGCACCACGCCACCGGGCTCGACATCGGGTGCATCTGTCATTCAAATATTTGAGAAAAACACAATATCCTCTATTGATTCAAGAACAGTATATTGTGTTTTTTACACGACGGCCCATAGGAACTCGCCTCTGAGGCTGGGAGGGACCATTATAGAGGATCCCCGATAAACATCCTCAACTCGGATGTTCCAAAATGGGAGAATTTCGAAGAGAATGTTCTTCTCCCGTCTCGGCCATGCATGGTGGATGGCTTGAGTGAGTTTTCACATCTCAGAGTTCTCAGTTGTTCAGATTTTCACCTGATCCATGAGTGGGCCCGAGACGATATATATATATATATATATATATATATATATAAGCTCCGATGAATGTCGCACATAAATATAACATCCACCGCGTAGATTTGTGTCCTGAATGGAGCCTGAAATTCTGCAGAAGCCTGTGTTTCCTTCAAGGACAAATAATATAAAGGGGTGCCTTCTGGTTGGTTTACTCATCGCTTCGAAATAATGTTTTCCAATGACCTTGTCAATAGCCAATTGTTTACGAAAGAATATCTGGGAACGCAAATCTAGACTAATCACCTGGTCCAGTTTTCCTCAATCCACCAGATACCTAAAATCCTGTATAAACTCGTACAGCGCCGCCAAAATAGCAAGATACACCACCACGCGCAAGCAGATAATTTGTATTGTAAGTACAATAGATACAAAATGAGAATACCATATAGTATTCCATAAACACACAACTATGAGGTAAGTAAAGGTAAACCTTCTATTGATCTATTAAATAAAGTGCAATACAATAAATAATAAATGTAATCCATCCAGAAAAAATCAAGACGGATCGCAAATGCTCACAGGTGAACTATACACCCCCCAGTCTCATTGATGTGGCCCTTCTTTGCCAGACTATGTTCAAAATAGCGCTATTTGCGCAGCTTCTACCTCGGTACATCAGTTAGCTGTGGGTCGTTAGCTTTAGAAATTGTGTCGCTCGAAAAGGTCGTTTGGCGTGGTTCAAGCAAAACCGATCCTATAGACCACTAGAGTCCACTAATTTCAATTATCTCCATCAAACGAATCGAATTAAGTACCATCGCAGATTATCCATTTCTATAACACTCGTGATAACTGCATATGCAGATTTGAGTCCGATTTTCTGGAAGAGGTCGAAGACATCCTCGAGCTTGAAGCTAGCGGATTGGATATCCCGCTGAATCAAGGATGGGGAGATTCGAAACAGAAGCGATATATCATCTGCATAGGCTACGGTTTTAGAGAAACTGTCCGCAGATATCTTGAGCAGGATGACATTGGTTAGAATAATGAACATACAAGGCTCGAGAATGGAACCCTATAGGTTGATTCAAACTCCCCAACCCTCACAGCTTATTTTTTGTCTGCAAGGTAAGATCGAAACGGGGCAATTGCCATTGTATTGCATCCAAGATGTTCCAGAATTCACAGAAAGAATGAATGTCGAAAGCGGTACACACCGGGTTCGAGTCCCGTTACGCGACATATAAGAGAGCTTAAGCATTGTGAAATTGCAGCTCCTTTAATAAACCAATAAAGCTTTACATTTTACCTTTGGCTCTAGGAGGACTCGCAAACAAAATTCGTTGTTCTCGTCGGAGTTAACCATCTCCTGTAAAAGGTGTGCCAGGGTCGATTCGGTGGCTCTCGCGTCTCGGAACAAAACTGACAGGGTGAAAATAAATTTAAGGAATTGAGGTGCCTTTCTAGTCTAAGCAGAATAATTTTACCATTACTTTCGAAAGATACTCAGCCAATGATATGGGCCCATAACTCAACAGCTGCCTGCGATCAAGCTTAAACATATTAAACAAGGGAATAATCCTAGCTTCTTTCAGTTTCCGCGGGAATAAACTAGACGACTTAATGACTTAATGGGTTATAGACGTCTTAATGATGTGGCTCAGCGGAGGGGCCAGGAAGGATAAACAGTTTGTCCGGGAATTCCCTTTGTACCAACACTTCAGGTGGCCTTAGTGAAGGCAAGAGCCTGCTTAAGAAACACCCGCCAGCTGGAACGTTTGTTCCTGAGCTTGTAAGACAGTCTCCAGCTAGGGCCTAACGTCATTGTTGGAGAGATGATGTGGTACTCGATCCGATCATTGTCAAATGAAGATTTAATTCATTTACAGTACTTTGTGGAAAAGAAAGAGACTCCGTGCTGCCCTCCAGAGTGACCGGAAGTTGAGCTCGCCGCCTACCACAGGACGTGTTGATAAACTTCCACAGTTGGCTAGCTTTGCCTTGCAGCTGCCTGAAATGAGCTTTATAGAAGGAGGTTCGAGCACGCCTAACGTGGAGCATACCTCAGTGGCAGAAAACTGCCCTCCTCGAACAGGTCTACGTCGCCTGTCAAAAACAACCCTGAGGACATCGTTCTGGGTGATCTCAACGCGATGGAGTATTCCTCTGAAGGGGCCACTCTAAATTGATATTGACCAATAGCAGAGCGAAGGCCGAAATAGGGACTTGAATAATATCAGTACACACCTCGACGGACCTCCTAGCTCTCTAAGGCGGTGGATCGAGCGAGCCTCTCACACCTGTCACACGGATACGGGCCAGGCGGCTGTGCGAATAGCATCGCAAAAACTCACCGAAGGTGACATCTCCGGGTAGCCCACGTCCTTTGTTCTAGCGACCCCACTACAGCCCTCGACGCCCTTGGAGCAAAGCAGCCCTCCGTCCCTCCTGACTACACTTTCCCCGAACGTCCCTCGCTGGTCGACAAGTCTTTCCCCCCTAAGTTCTTCCGCCGGCTTCGATGACCTTCGGCTGCATCACCTCAGGGATCTGCCCTCCCCGGCGGTCGGAGCCGTCACTATCGCGTTCGCCGAAGTCCCCGCTAGGTAGTCAACTTCATGCAGGCCGATACGGTAACATCTGCGTTGCGGGCCACACGTTGTGGTGTCCGCCTCCTCGCCCTCAAGAAAAACGCTGGAGAAGTCAATGGACTCGGTACGGCCCTCCACCTGGCGTCTAAGATAGCATGGGCCAACGAGAAAGACATGGTCATCACCGTGCCCAACCACCCTGCTCACTGGGGAGCGGTCAGCCGGTTGGGAATGAGGTCGTGGCTCATGCGGTGCGCGCCTTCATCCACGCCCACCCCGCTGCGGCCCTGGTCATGTGGATGCCTTAACTTGCTTAAGTAGGTCCCCATCATTGTCATTATATCATGCCTCAGAATAAGGTGTCACATATCCTCACAAACCATATCATTTTTATGAGTTGATATTCTGGAAATGTTCCCTTGAATTTTGAATCATACGCTTTTGATGTGCCTCCATAACGTATAAAAAAAATACTAACAGCTCTTAGCAGTGGGGTTAATGTTCTCGCTATGAAATCTCTTTCTGCTGGCCAGTATAAATATTACGCTGTAAACGCTGAAAATACACAGAGTACACAATAGACATTGGAGCATATCACTGTACTCACAAACATTTGAGCCAACAGCTGAAAAGCTCGATACATTCGATTCCGGTTGTTACAAAAGCAGCCTCGCAATCATTCACTCTTGCCAGAAAGACAATAATTGAAAATAAAACATACCGTTCACATCATGATCTGCAACACGTGCCACGAAACAGAGGAGGATTATCTGAAATAATAGGCTAAATTTGATTTTACCATAGGGCGCCATATACGCGACGTTGTACCCGCCAACTTTCGCAACGAAATCTTAGCGAAATTTCAATGTTGGCCATGTAGCACCTATCGCTTAAGTCACCCCGATTATGGACTATCGACCGATGTAGTACGTCTGGCTCGCACTGCTCACCTCCCTGCCTCAGCTGCATCCGTAATCCGTTTGCGTTGACTGCATTAGCAACGGGGACGATCTCGTCGCCCGCTACGGTCCCGTGTGTCAGCAGGGTGGCGAGCCATTCCAGCCCATCGCGGAACTTTGAGGAAGGCGTCACTTACGGCGTTCGTGGGATTTCCGGCAAATCCTTTTGGGGGTAACGTGCATTTGTATCGTCGAGTGGGAGAGACTGGACGTTGACGCGTATCTGGAGTAGCGCATCCTTAAAAACGTCGGCCAGTTCTGTCGCTGCTCGATTCGACGGAACGATGGAGCTGAAACTAGTGATCGTGGCGCTCTGCGCTGTCTGCGTTGCCGCGGATGACCACTGTATGTAGTGAATCTGTTGTTTTGCACTGTGTTCGACGCCGTAATCGCCGATAGTATCTGTATTCTGCCGTTAGAACACTGCCGTACTCGAAGCGCGTACATTTGAGCGCAACTGTGCCCCCTCAAGACTTTAACTTTATCTTCCGTTTTAAGGAAAGCTGTTACACGTAGATTGTTTGTAGTATAGCAAACCTGCCTGGCTTTCACGGCATACGCCTTGGATCATGATCGATGCGGGAGATCGCATTGAATGAATCAAGCAATTGATCAGCGATTAAATGAAATCGACAACGTTTAACCGATACCCGCTCTCTTTTATCGATTATATAGCTTATATATTTCATAGCCGTTGTGTGGGGTCGTATGAAGCAAAAGCAAGCCCACCTTTACTAGGGATTAATGGCCTATCAAGCGACAAAAGTGTATGTTCTCTGTAGAATGTTTCAATGTCATGCGAATAATTATTTTCGTAGTCTCTGAATGTCGAGACGGGCACGCAGCTTATTTGTGTTTGACCTATCAAGCTTTTTAGCTCATTATGCTCTAATTTAGCTAATTTTGCCCACTTCCGTCCAACTAGTGCTTGTGGCAGTGGCAAACTGAATTATCAAGATACGTCTCTGCTTACAGGGCCGGCAAACTTGAAGGCTGTTCTTGGAGACAGCGTTGGTGATTACGTCGACGTCAAGTTGACGTGGGATGCAGGCACGAAATGTTTTCTTTTTCAGTATCAACACGATATTTTCATTGGGACTCCCTACCAGCCTGCGCGCCATGTTGGCGCAACGCAAACGACAAATTTTACCATTCAGAAAGTCGAGTACTGGACCAACTATACAATCACGTTGGAGTCAAGATGCTTATTCTCGAGGAATATCTCTACGTTCATCAATACGGGACCAGGCAGTAAGCAAATGCTCCTTTTGCCAAACAATGCATTTTCTAATCACATCAAGGTGTCAGACTTGCTGAACGGTACTTATAATATAACAAGCAGATAACAACGTCGACCCCGGTGGCGCGATGCATTCGCGTGCGTATCGCAAGCGGAGAAGACAAGTAAATTCTCTCCGTTATACTTTTGCATTGAAGGGGTCGTTCTTATGAAGCACTGCGAAACCAGCCTGGACGTTAAATATTGGCTGAGAGTCAGCCTGGAAAGTAGCCTATTTCAAAGAGAGCGTGAGGTCGCCTGTGCAGAATCTATTGTATATGATACACGGGTGATAGCCGAGCGGGATTGTTCTTTAACAGAACAAGTAATTTAACTTTAATTACTTGTTCTGTTAAAGAACTGCTTTAATGTAATTAAAAAAAGTACCAAGTACCCGTTAATAGCTGGCAATATGTTACGAGTCGAGTCAAACGGACTATGTTTTCACATCGTGTCATACAGATCCCCACAAGGTGTCGAATGTGACGGTGCGGCCAAGCACGTTCAATGCGACAATGGACATCAGCGAGGCCCTCACGATGCCGAGGGTTGTCGACGAGTACAACGTGACTGTGTGTATCGCCAGCACTGGCGGCCAGTGCTTCTCGCAGGTCATTGTGCGCAACACAGTCTCTGAGGTAGGTCGGCTAGGTCAAGACTTATTTCGAAGATCGCCTTTTGGCGAGCCATGTAAGCGGGTTCCGTACAGTAGTACTGGAGCCAGACACGGCACTTGTCGAGTATGTCCGTGTTGATTGAGCTATCGGCGTTCCACAAGGATTTTTACACATCTGCTTGAATTCATGACTATTTTTGATGGGGTAGGTAACGTTACTAGGGTCAAAGGAGGGAGCTGATTCTAAGACAACTATAACCCGGCCAGATAATCACAAACGCACACCAGCGCCAAGGTTGGATTGGTCAGCTGTAAAGGCAGCAGCAGAAACCTTTGGAGATTATTAGACAGGTGATTTTAGAAAATTTGAAAATCAGGCGACATTTTTATTTAGATTGGAGAAGTTTCTGATAACCACACTTGGATAATGGCTCTCATTCTATTCCGTGAGCTCGTGAATTCGACCTCTGTCCCAGAGTGTGACTGTGGGACGATCTGAGCGCCGGTATCTCTGCAAGAGCGACCTCGTCTCGCCTGTCGAGATGTCCAATAGTTGAGTCTTGTACCTGGTCTTTTACCTGTCTCCTATACAATTATTGCACTTTAACGGAGATACTTATTGATGTGAACAATGCTTCCTCACCTTCTAGAATGTAGGCGGCACCAATGTGACGACTCAACTGAAGGGCCTGTTACCCTTTACAAAGTACAATGTCACCGTTAAGCCCAAGATCCATTTCGAAGCTGAGGAGTTTGTCGGAGAGCCGTTCGAGGTTTCGTTCACAACGGATAAGTACAGTGAGTAGCCATGGAGGGAATTTCCTTTTTAATTTCTCTTGCTGAGTTAAAATACCCCTGAGCTTTGGCAGCACATCCTGTCCCTTGGCGCATGTGGGGTTTCGCTCACTATCGACTTGTTAGGTAGTCTGTCTAGAAATTGACAAATATGGAAATGAGATTCCTTATGAGCCAGCCATTCATCATGAAGTGAGTACTCGGACAGCCCGTCCCCTGCTTAGAGGTGCGGATCATAATGCGACACTTGTGTACCTCTGACATTGATCACTTACGTTTCCAGCCTACCCCGTGCCTCACAACTTCAGCCAGAATTCGACGGTCACCAATCATCTTGCAGCTATCGATGTTCGGTGGCAGGTACGAAGCATAGACGATGATCTGCTTTATTCGTTGCGTGTTTTATCCTCAACTGCACGCGACGAGACTCTCGAGTCATGCTACATGCTTCTATCATAGATTTTGGATCTATTCCTTTACATAGCGATCTGCTCAAAAAAACATTTTTACAGTTCATACTATATATATTATAGAATAGAACAGAGTTCGACAAAAATGCAGAGAGAAATGATTTCAATGTGTGAATTTCAGATCGACGAACCCAATGAACTTTCTCTAGTTCTTTTCAACATCACCCTAAAGAATCGGAAGGGCGAGGTCATCTTTTCGACAACGACCACAGAAACAAAGGTTCGATTCGTCGATATTCCTCTGTTCAGCAAGTTCCGCGCCGAAGTCGTACCCGTCTTCAATATTAGCAACTACATTCACGATGGAGATGCTGGAATCTACGAGTTCCTGTCTCCTCGAGATGGTAGGCGATTGCAAGCCTTGTTCGGTGTTTGCTATTTCTTATGCTCTTGCAGAAAACACTTGTCGTTATCATTTTGTATATTCTGTCCCTAGCCTTATGAAAGTCTTGGGTACATTGTTAAACAGTAAAACGGCCGAAACGGCAAAATTTGACAAGTATGATCAGAGAGAGGAAAAATCTCGAGGAAATATCGACGAAACCCCGTTGTTGCCTTATCAGGGACAACAAGATAGAGATTTTCCTGTTGCTTTTCATCAATCCGACGCAAGATTAAACGTGTACCCCCCTACTCTGCACTTCTACCCACTGTATATTGAATGATCAATTTGAGCAGCAGAAGCAAGGAGCATATTCCTGAGCGATTCGGGGATTATCCCGATTTTCAGATGTCGGACCCCCGCGGAACTTTCAGTTTGCGTCACTCGACCCATCACGTGCGTTGCTTGGCTGGGACGCCCCCGACAACACTGCGCATGTCACCGTCCACTACAATGTCAGCTACTGCCTGGAAGAAAATTGCACGTCTGTAAACTCTCTGAGTGATCGGCGCTTAATGTTAAGCCAGCTTACTCCGAAGGCGGTGTACAAGGTGCAAATTATACCGACGATTACGGACGAGGCCGATGAGGATTATGTCGGCAAGGCACTTACCACGACATTCACCACGCTCGACAAAGGTGTGGATCTGAGGTCTATCGAGTACAAGACTTTATCATGCAGTGTGTCTGAGTATCTATATGCAGAGAACAAGGAACTATTTTTTTTATCCCGACCTATATTAGCTTCCTTTTAGCTTTGCGGATTAAGACTGCTGGACACCTAACACTGAGATTAGTTGTGTGAGAAAATTGATGGTATTCACAACTTTTGCATTGGTTTAGGATCAGGCTTGGTACCTTCGATACAACGTCCAATTGGTATTGCACTGTACTATATAATATAAGAGTTTAACCTACAAACGTATCGTATAGAAATGCAACGTAGGAGCAACGTTGACAATTGACTTTGATATCATAAAGTCATAAATCATAAATATCCCATAGCGAACATCGGGGCGCTAGTGCATACCGGCAGATTTGCCAACCAAATGCACAAGTTACCACCTTCAACCGATCCGACCTGTAGTGATTATTATGGGCGGATTTTCATAGAACAGCATCAATTGCAATAGCTACCTCATCATGCACTTGGGGCTTATCAGTCCATACATACTAACATACATATTATATATTTAATAAATATAATCTTTCCTATAATACATATATATAGATTGGCCGGCCGTGACGAGAGTAGCCTACAGCAGAGCCGATAGCACGAGCGATTCTGTCTCATTCGCCGTCTCGTGGACCGCTGACAAACTACCCGAGCTAGCGAACTTTGAAGTGAGCGCATGCGATATGGGTTGCACCCGAACCAAGACGAAGGATCTGTCAACGAGGATCAATCTTTCATACTACCGGAACTACACACTCGCTGTGTCAGCCCAATACAGGTTGCCTCTGGATGTGCTGGAGGTGAGGAATAGTACCCCAACGAAGCTCGTCACACCCGGCGTAGGTAAGCACGTCGTTGGACGGTTTGCGGACGAGCTGTATGAACACTGTGAAATATAGCTTTAGCAAGTTATACAACGGCATTAAAAAGTAGTAATGCCAAGGAATAAGGCCGGTGCTAGGGAAGAGGTAGTTTCCCAACAGAGAATTATGGTTTTAGCAGATACAGACGTTTTGTCATCGATGTCTACCGTACACTGGATCGGCCCACGTTCGATAGAGGTTGGACTGCCTCTAGTGGTGTCACGACTTTGAAGGAAACTCCATCCTCTACAGAAATAGAACAGCAGTTATGCGATATCATGGCTAACAATGCCTGTCCCGCCTCTGGTCACATGGGTCTGTTGGAGAAATAGCCCAGATGAGTCTCAAAGGACCGACATCGAAGATAGTTTCTCGAAGCAATGATACACAGCAGAACCCAGGTCTTCCTGCGATGGAGATTCTGTTTGTGAGTAGGGTTGGTTTTGAAGAAAAAAAGAGCATGCGGGACTAAGGCGTTATCATCATGGTGATTGCTGTGTGCTGGATTTTTGGTCAGATTCATCGAATGAGCGTCGGATCGAAGGTTACGAATCAGTCTGAGTGCACTGCCGCCTCTCTGTATTGCTATTACAATATACGGAGCAATTAAAAGAATTAGACGTGCCTTCATTACATTCGATACATAGAAGAATCCGGTAGTGTGTATCGAATTTAGTGCTAAATGGAAAGATCGAATCTAAATAGAAGCGCTGGAACTCTTCATATCATATATTAATTAATTGTAGCATTAATGCATTTAATGGGCAGTAATCGCTCTTGACTTAACTGCGGATTCCACATCAGATACAGAGAAAGAGCCTGTCGATTAATTAATATTATATAAATTACAAGAAACAGTGATGTATACTTAAATGTCTCAACCGACATGAATTTGGCCTAATGTCCTACGGAGCCTGTGTTCTCGAATTTGTCCGTCCAATGCGTACAATTCGATTAAGTAAAGACATTTCTATGATAGAATATTCTAAAGGAAATACGATCTAAGGGAAAACTCAGCACATGCTTGACATCTTGGAACATTTTTAAATGCGCGCAATTCGTGTGATAATCTTATGATAATTTCTTAGATTGTCAAGCTGGCCACGGGAAGTTCAGCTTTACAACTTTCCAACGTTCCTACCGCCAATATACAGATGTTATCGTACATATATATAATTTATTGAGTGAGGTTTATTCATGGAACGGCGGTTGGACAATGCTTAAGTTCTCGTAAAAACAATAGTGAAGAACAGTAAAACATGTTTAACACATCACGGTACGGGCAGATTGTGCCGATCTCCGATTTCCTCGTGTATTAAAAAAACTGTCACAGAGTAAAAGCCCAGTATACATCTGCACTAGATATTTACCTTATTTTAACACTGCGCGAGAAGGACACGTCTGTGTCACCGTTGCTTATGACTCGATATGTCCAGGAGCTTCTTTCCGGACCTGCAATATTGGAATGGCTAAGCGCTCGTGATAAAAAAAAAGCACAAATAACAGTAATCTTCTAAATAGCATCACCGGCGCAGGGACCAATGTATACAAACATGGTAAACGTAGAAAAATCGAAGTGGATAAAGCACAGGAACTCACAATCACCCACTTCTTAGAATTCCCTGCTCAATTTCCCGTTTTAACGCTGTATCCATCTATAATATAGACGAATCTTCGAAATAATGACAATATTCGATACGCACGCACGCATTAGAGCTGTATTGATTGCTCTGTATTGTTCACAGAGCCCGGTCACGTCACCAACGTCACCGTCGTTAACGTCACCTCTGACAGCGTGCAGCTTCAATGGAAGGCCCCTTCGAATTTGCCATCGAGTGTGCAGAGCGTCTACCTCATCCTCGATAGCAACGAGGACCTGGTCGAGTCCTCATTCACGAACACCTATGTGCTCACGCATCTGCGGACCTATCACACGTACAACGTCAGCATCCAGGCACACGCCTCGTATGGCGGTGTCACATACACGGGCATCGACACGTTTTTCACGTTTAAGACCGACGTCGGGACTCCGTCTCATGTGCGATACCTAAAGGCGGCGCAGGACGCCAAATTCAACACCTTCGACGTCTCGTGGGAGGCGCCGCCCGCCGATCAATGTAACGGCCCAATCGATTTCTACATCGTTCGTGTGTTCAACGACTCGAATGTGAAGATCTCTGAATCGTAAGTCGCCCTCGTTGTTTGCTTGTATCGATCGTCTGTGCGATACAACACAATATAACGAGGTTCAGTAGCGGAACGCCTGCCCCCTCAACGCTTAAGTGTTCGCAGAAACTACTGAGAAGTGTCCCAATGTGCAAGATATATTTAGGGTTATCACTCACCAACACAAATTATGCAGACGCTTGTTGTATGCATGATCATTGATTGCGCGTACACGATTGTAAATCTATTATAACCATGAAAGTGCTAACGTGCTTGAGATACATAATCGTAACCATCTTCCAGTGCGGCCTTGGCTTGCTCGCCCGTCAAGGGTGTCCTCTACCACACAAGCCGCTCCAGGTTCTGCAAATCTGTAGATTTACTCGCTCAGCACCGTATTAAACATCGGCCGTTCGTTTGTGCTTCGCACCTTTTTTCTCGTGGCCTTTTTCAGGCGAGTATTCGGAAGCACGAACTTGATAGTCGCGGTACCGTTTGTGAAACAGGCCAACTATAGAATCACTGTCAGCGCGGTGAACATCGACATCAAAAATCAAACTCACGTGGGTGACGAATCCAACCTGTTGGTCCAGTTCCATGGATATGGTATGTTTGTCCAGGATTGACCATAACCACTTTCCAGCACTATGAAATAATCTAGCTATAGAACACCTTTGATCAGAACGTGCTGACGCTCGAATGGTACAGTGAAGCTTGATTCCTTTATGGCTCAGCACCTCAGTGGAAACTTTGCCTGTCCTCGTTCTGGAGCTTCCACCTTGAGCCATTTTCAAAACTCGCACGCTGTTCAGTTGTTGTGTTCAACTACAAGGAACGTGTACGAGGCGTTCATTGCTCCTATGATCTATATGGTGATCAACTGATAGATTATGGTCCATTTCTGTCAGCGCGCTGGCTGGACGGCTAAATCTCTGCAAAACAGCTGGAGGCCGCACGGTCGAGTTGTCTCCCAACCTGGTGAGGGCATATAAGAGAACTTAAGCGTTGTAGAAATCGCAGTTGCTCTAACTACACCAATAAACCTTTACCTTCGTTGTCTATTCGTTGCAGTTGCCCCAGTCGATTTGCGCATGCTGAACCGGACCAGCACATCCGTCCTGGTCGAGATTCTCGCACGAGAGCAGTCTCTGATCAGTCAACACGAGAAGTTGACACAGTTCTACGAAGTGGAGCTGGTTTCGACAGGGCGAACGGTTACATCGGTTACGCCACTCATCAATGTCACTAGCCTAGCACCTTTCACGACGGAAAACGTCCATGTTCGGGCCTGCTACCAGGCCACGTTCTGCTCAGCTGACGTCGCAGCCAAGCTGGCGACGAACGTCGGAGGTCCGTACCCCGCTGTCGCAATAACCACATGGCAGATGGCGTTATCGGTATTGTGTAATCTGTTTTGTCTTTGTCCGATATGCAAGCACGTTCAGAGAATGATTTTCCACCTAGTGAAATTTCATTAATTCCTCGCGTGCACTCTTCAACTGAACGCGAGCAAAATTGCGGGCACAATTCAGCCAGATCTCATATTAGCGACTGCCAGATATCATTACCGTAGGACGACAAATGTGACCCCTTTGCATTTTCCCAAACACAGGACCATCCGCTGTCGAGGATTTCAAGGGTTGGGTTCACCGTAAAACAACCCCCTTGTTCGTCTGGAGGAAGCCACAAACGCTTAACGGGCCACTGGACGGCTATCAGCTGCACCTCGTCGATGGCACCCTCGAGCGCAACTTTACTCTTCCCCCGCATATGACCGAATTCGCCTACGAAACACGAAGCGAATATGAGACGTGAGTTTGCCCTGACCAATATCGCTATTCTTCACGGGGGTCAACCGCGACATCTAGACACACAAAAGTTGTAGGCGAAGTGTGGCCGTTTCAATCTCCTTACAAGCCTCATGTTATACCTTGAGACTGCGTACGCGAAACGGGCCTTATCGACGGCGTCGCTAAGGCTTCCGTTAAGCGTGGTTAATGGTTGGCTACCTTTGCAGAATATCAGTTTCCTTAGGGGACAGAGGTAAATATCGAGACCCTAACCAATCTTGAGACAATACTGTGTTATATTGTTCGTGCAATACTCGGTGAGATGACCATAGACGTTTGTTGAATAGTGCCCCATAGATTGTTGGTAATCGTTGCAAAGTGCTCCATGTAAAATAACGGGTACTATTTTTCTCTTGGCGGTCTAGATACGCTCTGACGGTGACTCCGTTCAATTTCGATCTAGATGTTGCCCGTAAAAGGGTCCTCGGAGTGTCCAGCAAGGTACTCGTCACAACGTCAGGAACACGTAAGTCAGTTGAGTAGCAGAAGAGTCTTAGCTGATAATCAGTCAAATCCTGGGGGGTGTAGACTGAGTCTCAGCTGCCATAAGCAGAGCGCGATCACAAATATATAATTGCTCCGCCTGTCATTAGCACGGGGTCTGCGCGGCCGTTCTCATTTAGCGGCAGTAGAGCTCATCATAAATATTCGAGCAACTTAAACGTCAAGGGTGTGTTTCGCTGATGCAAGGTTTAAGAAAAAATCGTTCTCTTTTTATAGTCACCACATCCAAGTCGTTTCGATTTGTATGTGCCCAATGGACGGCCCCTTTGCAATTAATAGGGGTCCGTCTTATGGAGCAATGCCGTTAAAAGCTGGCTGAAAGTCAGCCCGGAAATGTGGCACCAAAAACTTGGAGCCCCTGGGGTCTTAAAGTAGTCCCGCTAATCTGAAAATAGTCCTGAACCGTGGACCAAGCAACAATACCTCCAATATACCGTTTCTCCAGGGTCTGAAAAAAATTCAGATGATAACATTTAGATTATTATATCGTGTCGAAAGCACCAACCAAAACTGGAATAATTTCCTACCCCCTCACGTCAACCTGTTTGGATCTTTCAGATGTCCCGAAGCCCTTCAACCTGACACAGGGCAAATTGGACCAGACGAACATTGACCTGTCATGGACCAGGCCCGACTTCCCGGACTTCAATGTCAACTGGTATCGCGTAGAGCTGGAAAACACCGATATTGATCAAATGGTGGAAACCACATCGATCACCCTCACCGGACTGACGCCATATGGTCGTTGGACGGCGTACGTCAGGGGGTGCACGGGGCCACGCCCAAGAGAGTGTGGTTACCCACGAGAGCTTTCCGTGCAGACCGACGCTGGAGGTATGCGGTTAGCATGTGATATCCTATCCATTGTCCTTACACATCACCGGATTACGCGATCTTGCAAAACTCGGCTAGCCTTTACAGAAATAGTGTTTTGACCGGTGGCGATTACATCTATTCCCCAGGTCCGGTCCCGAGTTAATCCTCTCTGCTTTCTCTGCTCTTTCAAGCTGACCCTCAGCTGTTCCCCTATGTGACAGGCCTCAGCTTTTAACCTTTTTTAGGTAGTTAATCCTAACCGTACCTTTTTGTTGGCATAATACAAGAGCATCTGTATTCCTCTTTGCGTTAGTCTCTCGGTAAGGTCGGTAGGCTATTCAATCAATTGGGAAGAACCTCGACCCTCATTGATTGCCTAAGTTTCCCTTTCTACAGACATGGTCTGCTCTCTCCATTGTCCACGTCTTTAAGTCTGTGACATGCAGCGCGATATTGCAGAGCAATGATAGTGAGCTGACCTATTTTATATAGACGTTCACTGAATAACGGGATGACGCCTGTGGAATTATAGCGCCGTCGGCTCCGCTTGCTCTCACGGTGAGGAACCTCACGAGGAACACTGCCCTTCTTGAGTGGCACGCTCCGGCTGTCCTGAACGGACCCCTCTCAGGATACTCACTCGCGGTGTTCGAGGGCGCAAACCGGCAACCATTCAAGCAGATCGACGTTGGCGGCAGCAGCCTCAACTACGAGCTGGCCGGACTCAACAACAATACAGTGTACACCGTCGAAATGCGCGCCTACAACGTTGACAGCTACAGTGTCAAACAGATGTCGGCCAATACCGTCATCCAATTCACGACCGGTACGACTGACTATAACTCCGAATATATTATGTGTGTACGCAGGGGCTCTGCATGCACGAATGCTGAATAACTCTGGGGGTGTTTGAATCGTGGGCATTCAGCAGTTCAAACATGATGGTTGCGATCGTCTACGAGCTACGACTTCTTGCTAACTCGTCAGTACGTCAGAGTTGTTCCTGCTAAACTACCTGTTGTTGTTTGGTCTAGTCGCGGCTCGAAGGAGACAACCGATTCTCGGTCGATAGCATCTAGACATGGGGTAGAGTTCGTAAGGGGTCCGTCGTATGAAGCAATGCCGAACGCAGTATCATGGCTGTTTAATGTTGGCTGCGAGTTAGCTCGGAGAATTTACTAATTATGTTTCTAACGTATAATGATAATTGATTTGTGGTTGTTACCATTGCCAGTGATTGGGACACGCACGCGCTGGGTAGCGGTAAGTGGAACAATACCAAGTATGGACTTAGCTACGCGTACTCGTTGAGTCGTTTAAGGGCCCTGTCGCATTCAAAGGGACAATCCACTGCGGCTTTTGGCAGCGAGACACTCGGCGGCCTAAGTCTCTCCTCCCCTGCCCCGCTCGAATTGTTGTGGAGAAATCTACTATTTTATAATAGTGAACAATAATATGAACGGTTGTTTTATGTGAATTATTGTGGATAACTCTAGTTGTAGTCCAAGGGCATCCACATCATGAGGCAAACGGTTTACGTCGGTGAAAGATTATCCGATGATATGGATAACGAGTTAATGGGTCGTATCCATATGTTGTTGGTATCGTTCCAGATCTTAAGCGCCGCTTCTGGACGTCGCGAGGCCGTCACCTCTGAGTGTCCTTTTCACATCTACTGTATCAAGGTAGGCCGTGAAACGTTTTTCCGTCACGGCCCCCCACTCATGACCGGAACGAATGACCAGGACTCGTCCTACAGTTAGCGTCATCTGATCAAATGAAGAAACGATATTGTTGTTGTTATTATTATTATTCCTTTATTAACATAATTCCTATTCTATAACGCAGTGTTCAAATAAAAACCGACAAAAACGAATACATCTATTGTCTCTTATTACGAATGGGTACCGCCACGAATAGTGGCGATATCAGAGATGAGATTTCAAACGACAGTTCGGATTCATTGAGCGATTTGGAAACAACACCAGCAACTACTCTAAATCTTGTTTATCTTTTATATTTAGCGGATGCCAGCAATGAAAGAAAATATGTTCCTTATGCACAGGACAACGGTTGCACAACGACAGTTGCACCCTTTCCTTCAAAGGATATACGTCACATCGCGTCAAACTATTTTTCGCTCGTATTTTTGACGTTTTGGTGTTTGGTGTTCCCCTAGATCCTACTTTGATGGTGATTGTGGGCGGGCAGAGTTATCATTTAGCAATGACATTGTATTAACTGTAAGGCCGCAGGTTCGAATCCCGTAGCATGACATATAAGAGAACTTAAGCATTATATGCGGTTCCTTTAATAAAGCAATAAAGCTTTACCTTTACCTGCGCCTCTATTGTTTGACAATGACTGGCGTATCCACGCCTCCCCCCTTCCCGTCGTCGGGCCTGTGCGCGTCTTACGAACACTAGACAATGCATCAGTGGCGAGTTGTTCCTGCCCCGGGAGTCTCTAACGGCGTACTGCCAAGGACCACCGCTGGCGTGGAAACTCGTGGGCACTCGGTGATCGGCTCACACGGACGATGGCAGGCAATCTGATGTGCGTGGACGCGCAACGTCCATGCACACCGGATGCTTGGCCGCCTGGGGCGTCACTATCTCTATCTTCAACTGCATGGAACGAAGGGCACGTGGAGCTGCTGGATCGAACGCCGAGTTCCTTCGAGGAACAATGAGATAATGGGGGAATATACAATACAATTACACCACTTTGCCCTTCTGAGTTATTAGGGCAATTTTGGAAGCGGCCCATGCGTTTATCGATATCGCGTCTGAGCGGATAGAATTCGATTTATCAGGTGCTCAAGACGTGCCGGAGAATATTTCACTAATGAATGAGATTATACGTGACAGGTCTCTTTAAGTCGAGCAGCAAGCACGATACCACCAGGGCAGAGGAGGGAGATGAATCAATGACCTTCAGCTCATCCAGCTGACGTATGTTAACGGGGGGTACATTTTACGATGGGGTATCCGTTTATTTGGGCCAATCTTTTTGCCCATAAAAAAGGTGGATAGATGCAAATAAATTTCATGGAGATCGTGGTAATTTTTCTGCCTTTGCTCGTTAAAAAACACAGCGATCATAATAAGATATTTTCCCACACCGTTAAGTGAGTGCTCCCATTCCGGTAAGAAGATATTTACTTTTATTTCTTTGTAGTAGTATATTTTATTGTTGCTATCTGATGCCGCAACGCCGGCTAGTCTCGCAGCCTAGATGTAGGATCCTTGGAAAGGAATCTCGCACGTGAACCTCGTCATATGTAGTCGCCTGTAACGAGTCGGATAAACTCATTAGCGTAGCTCATTAGCCCTCCCGGTCAGTTCTAATGCATGCAGCGTCATATTCGCTGTGCTCGTTGCACTATGTGGCTACAAGTTCGGATAGAGCCGTAACTCTCAAACCGTGGGTGTGAACCAAGTCGGTGACAATTGTGTGAATAATCCCGGAGTGAACGCTGGTTGTGGGTGGCCTCGTCCGGTATGTACGCTAGCGGACTACAAAGGTCTTTTGAATCCATGGTCCTGTCTAACCAGTTGTACGTAGCAGGATAACAAAAGCCACGCATGATCATGCCGTATTAACACATTGCTATATGGGATATGCTATGACATAGCGCTGTTTCACACGTAAAGGTAAAGCTTATATTGGTATATATATATACAATAAGGACCTGTAGTTTTACAATGCTAGAGTTCACTCATATGTCCTCACCAGGACTTCACTTGGACACGAGCCTGCATGACGTACGTGATACGAATAATAATAACTATGGACGTTTTATGCGTATTACGCAGCACCCTAGATTTTCGATAAATGCGTTTGCAATCATTTACCCTGCCAGACTAATACTAGAAGACGCCGTGCTATCGGTGAAAATCGATACGATATGGCCGCTCAACCAAGCGTTTTGTTTGCTGTGACGATAAAGCTGTACCTGTGATAATAAACAAATTTTTCCCGGCAGACTCTCAGCCTGAAACATTTCACTCAGTCGAGGGTACAACTGCTTTGGGCATCGCCGAATCACATAAAGGACAAGCCCCGTCTAAATGCAAATGTGCTGATAAGCATGGCTTCGGCCTGTGATAATGACCATAGAAAAAATCCGCTCATAGGGGTAAGTGGGTAACTTGCAAACACTGCGAAAACGGCCTTGACAGCTTGACAAATGTTCTTGATTTAACTTATCAAGCGAAATAAGCCTGTACATCAAAGCGTTGAGAAGTGAGTAAGGGCACCACCTACCTCGCGGATAGCGTGGTCAATACCGGTTGTCGTACGGCAGACAGCGTTGATTAGTTGACTAGTTCCCGTGGAGGACGCTGCCGAGGAGGAAGAACTTATGGAAGTTCTCATCGCTGCTGAAGGGTCCACGTGTTGATTTCACCATTGCTCGAATGCTGAACTCGTACAGGCGGCCCTGTGACAGGCCCTCAATGACGAAGCTGGTGTTACGAGTTTCAAACGGCCCGAGACCAGGGCCCATGATGACGTAGTCGAGCGTGATGTGGTCCTGCGCGTTCTTCGGTGCGAGCCAGTTCAGCTGAGCGGTGCTAGGGGATAGTTGCGTCACTTGGATGTCTCTTACCGGCAACGGCTCTGATGGCATAATCACATACGGAATCGAGGCGTACACTTTTACGTACACTCGTAAGTTTCGTGACATACGCTGTCCGCGCCACTAGTGTTCTTTATGGGGGAACACCGATTATCGTCGACTATGCTCGCTGACATTTGCTAATATTTTTTCCTTTGACATGGATCACAAATCTATTCCAATGCCGCATTACCAACCGCCAACCTGAGCTGGTGGATAAGGACACTATCAGGAGAGGTCTCTGTCGTCGAGGGTTGTATCTCTGCCTTTCTGACCTAATGTAGGGCTTCATCTAGAGGGGTGCATTGATTTTCTCGAGCGTCGCGCACCTTGTAAGTATTATATTTCAAGTCAGGTTAAATTCAAGCATTGGTGGAGTGGGTAGGTGGAAGGATTAACTAGCTCACACTGTGAACTTGCATTTACCTTTTTAGAATGCATCATAGGCGATTTGATTAAATAATTAGATAAAATACTATATTATGTAAATAACTAAGAGATATATATATATATATATGTACATACTATCGGACAACTGGTAGCCGGCCAGATTGTTCGATAGTTCCTACCGATAGTCCAACACGCTGTATACAACTGCTCCTGAACGTTGAACGCATACATAGGTGTCATGATGTGTACGCATAAAAACCACTCGACTAGAACAACACGTACTTCTTCCAGGCGTGGAGAGGGCGATGGAGGTGTTGACTGTGAGTTCCGTCCCAAATCCTGACCTGTAGACCGTCTGCACGGTGACCGTGTACTCCATGAAGTACTTCAATGCCATTACCTTGTGGGTATTTGCACTTTCCACGGTTTCTACCACACACGGCCCAAGGGGTGTGCAGGCAAACACCCGATACTTGACCAGCTCGTGCAGGGCCGTGGCCTCCATGGGTTTCCAAGTGATGTCGTAACTGATGTTGAAGTCGTTTGATTCGTCCGGTGTAGACGAGACGCCGGTCACCGGAGCCAGATCTGGAAATTCGATTCAGATGAACACAGAGCAGAGAGATAGAGGCGGCTCGGAACATTTTTGAGCATGAGTAATTGGAAATGCGTGGGTTGCTCAGTGTTTCTGCATATTTATTAATACTGTAATTAATAATTATTTAATAATTTATATATGTGCTGTATAAATAGGAAATGTGGTGGGCTGCTTGGCCCTTGGCTCATACAGTCGTTTATAGGCTGGGCCCCTACCTTGTTGGTTCTGGCCCTTGGCTCATACAGTCGTTTATAGGCTGGGCCCCTACCTTGTTGGTTCGGGAAGAAATTCACATATATATATATATATATATATATATATATCTGTATGCATATGTTCTCTTTTCTGTACCAGTCGGAGCTGCTCATCCTGGCTGTCTTCTTCTGTCATCTACCACTGTATTCTCCTGGTAGATCGATTTTTCGAACAAGATGCTCCGTCTATACCCAACGCAGGGTCCGACGCGACGACATAAACGACGGTTATCGCCAGATTGATACCTATATAGGCCTAGCCGTTCTTACGGCACGTACCTCTCGCGTAGAAAACGACCCCAATGAGTTTCTGTTGGCCTTCGTACGTTCCGAGGTTGTACCGTCCAATGGAGCGGACCGCGAACTTGTACATTTGCCGATCGACGAGTCCGCTAAGCTCGAGCTGAGTTTCGTTCAACGGCCCGATCGTGCTCCCAACCTTCTTGACACTCCTGCAGGCATAGTCTGGACATTGGAAGATCGCTATAGTGTAGTGAATATTGGAGTCAGCCATTTCCAGGGGAGGTTTCCAGCGGAGTAAACCAGTCGTCTTGTTTGTTTCGTACATTGCGAGCCCTTCCGGTGCAGGAATATCTGAAGGTGCAAGTGCATTGCATGAATGTCGTGTTCGACCCATCGCAGCAGCGCATGGGACGCGTTAGGTTTCGCTGGCTATATTCAATGTGATATATATATATATATATATAAAAAAAAAAAATATATATATATAGATATATATATAAAAAAAAAATATATATATATATAGATATATATATAAAAAAAAAATATATATATATATATATAATAACAATGTATTCGCGGTAGCAGTGTGGGACAGGCTGCACCCTAGCCCAGTAAAGCTCGAACACCTCTGCGAATCGGTTGATCCCTGGAGAAGCAGGATAAGAGAGAAACCTCGCTGACCACTGTTTCCGAATATTTACTGATCTGAGCGAGATAGTGCTTTACACAAGTTGAGCACAATAGCATAAACATCATTGTTATTATTATGGCCGAGGTTCCGTTACGTTGCTCTATATGCGTTTATGCATTACTTTTCCATGCATGGCCGCCTTGATTCTTTAATCGGCTAATATGCTGACTTCGTGGCTTATATATACATATATATATATATATATATATATATATAAATTGCTCCGTTTATCCGTGCGATCACCGTTATGCGGTGGAAATCTAATCACAATCACTCACACAACTGAAAGCTCTGCACTAACTAAGTGCGTCGAATTCGATTGAACGCCCTCCTGTAAATCAACTACTTTCTATAGTTGAGTTCGACTTGCCAGCAATCACACTGATACACATTTGCACTTCGTATTCGATTGTACAACAACGACACCGTACGCCGGCAACGCCTACAACGGAACAACGTAAAAGCGTGAACGTGTTGCGTGTGACGCGTACGCCCTGAGTACGTCCAACAGCGGCCGAGGCTAGCAGTCCCGTTGATGATTACGCCCTCGACGTCGAACACCGGCTTGACCTTGTACTCGAACTCATCGAAGAACGACACCCGTTGTACCCGAGCTTCCGGTTTAGTTTTCCTCAAGACGTGGAGACGGCGAGTGCGGAGATTCGTCACTTCGACAAGGTAGTGCGACAATGTATTTCCTCCAAGAGGCTCGATCTGCAAAAATGAGGACCAAGGAAAAGATTTCGGCCTGATCAGCCAACGTTTCACATCGACGGCATAGCGTTTCATTGCGTCCTAAAAGGGCGTACGCCTGAGGGCAAATGTACCGCGGTCGGGTGCGAACCGGCTGTGCGCCTACGTGTTACACTCGTCCGATTCCAAGGCAGTCACAGACGAGTGCATCCACCAGGCGACCGGGGAGAGAGAGAGACTCGACCAGCAAATGAGAACCGGACGAACCTCGGCATGCGTCTCTATTCAGCGCTACGAACGACGCTGACTCTGGCGCAAACCAAAAGAGCGGCAAGCCACTTGACATTTCGTACCAAACCCAAAATCGACAGAGGATATCTGGAAAGTGTCTTGCACGGGCGCAGCTTGGAAAAATTAACAAGAATCAACAATAGCACTGGTGGGTTCCTCGTCAGTTCACCCAGATCATTTCTTTGGTTCAGCGTCGTCGATCTTGACGAACTCTTGGTGCGAACGCTGGTTAAATAAATGTATACGTATAATTTGGGGAGATGCTTGTTGAACACGTTTTGCGACGGTGGTGATGTCTACGCCGTCTGGTAGAGCGTCAACAATGCTATCCGTGAACATTTATCGCTCGTCGATAGCGATTAGTGCTGAGATTTAAACATCATCTTATTGATAAGAGTAAAAATGAACGCATGCACGAAACAAGCGAACGATGTTTTGTGTCCTTTTGTGAATGTATCTCCAGAGGCTTGTTGCTTGGCCCGGTGGCGGCCAGCGATATAAATTTCGTTTAGGAGTTCTGCCGACGGGCGTATTGTCAAGGTCGACGGGGGGATTTGAACGTCAGACATTGGCATGACACAAGCCGATTGGCAATGTGCAAACGAAATAGGCAATAATAACAGTAGGTCAGCCGATCGATCATATCACAATGAATTGAGCTCGAACATGAGATCCGATCCAGCCAGTATTCCAACTGAGAATGAGGCTATAGCTGTTGAGCTCAGAGCACCCCGTGCCCCGTTCAAGAAACACAAATAGATGATGTCTCGTGACCATAATCTAATCTATTGTCTAATCCTGTCAGACGCGGAGAAGTTTCTTTGGAGTTCTTTATCATCTTTCGTTATCTGAAGGTTCTTGCCAGGTGCGAGCTTGGTAGGGAAAATAAGCGAAGGTCACCCCGACAGGTTCTCATAGCAATACCTAAGGGTTAAGAGCTTAGGCCTGTCAGATACGGGAGCAGCTGAGGGTTAGCTAGAACAACAACAATGAATGTAATATTTGCTTGTTGAGATCAGTTCTAGCGGAAGTGTTTGTCACTGGCTTCAATGAGGTGCGCGCGAGGGGCGGTGCCGACCTCAGGGAGCCACGGGTTCTTGAGTTCGCATATGTTCACACAACTTGTGTGTGTGAAGTTATGTCACGATGTTATGCTTTTGCAGAGGTAAAATGATTAGCATGATTCATTAGCACCGACGTAATAGCTCACCTTCCATCGCAACGTTATTGTGCATTCAAGAGGGCCATAGTGCGTTGAGATCTCGTGCGACAGGTCATGCAACTTCGGATAGTCTGAAGACATATTCAAGGGAAGATATTAGGAATTGTCACGCAGTCAGGGACCTATATGCGATATCTCTAGTAGTAGTAAAAGCTCGCCACAAGAGCCCATTATTCCCCAGGTTCCTTGTCAGTGGCCAGCAGCCAAGATAATAGGAAATAAATACTTTCTTAAAGGAAACTGTTTTTGTTTCAGCTTGCGTACTCCTAGATGCTCCTTGGTAAATCCAATAATTAGGCAATGGTCTCACTGTTGCTATGACAATGCTGAGGCGCGAAGGAACAATGCTCATTTGATCTCCATATCAAACGAACAAAATAAGGGTCTCTATACCCTGTGATAGTCATTGAGCTCAAGCAATTGCAACAAATGTTTACATGACGACTATCATATGTTTTTAATTTATTATCTAATAAACATAGCCATACCCAGCGGACTTCACGAGAGCCTCTCATTAACGAAAGCCAGCCAAAATGAATCATAGTTAAACTACACTTAGACGTTTCTCATTCGTATACTAATCACCGTTCGGTTCACGCATTGATGTCTAGCGGCAGCGCAGTCTCAAGTGTCGTCTCACCGCAGTCCACAGTGTCATCCCTACAAAATCGCGCGTCAATTACGCGCCTCGTTGAACATTGACGCATGCAGGCGGCCACAGCGCGGACGTGTGCTATCGAACAGTATGGGTTGCATGAACTGCAAACATTCGTACTCACCGTATGGACTAGTGGTGAAGTTGACGTTAAACGGCTCTGAATCGTATACCATTTCTGGGCCAAACTGAATCCTAGCCCTCACCGAAAGATTATAGCTGGTCGACGGTTGTAAGCCATCAATGATCGTAGTTTGCTCATTGAGCACCTTCTAAAATAATCGCAGAGACAACGATTTTCACATGTGTACAACCCCTCGCTGGTTTATGCCGTTGTGGACACGACTGAGCTTGATGAGACATTCACTAGGTAGACTGAGGTTGGGTGAGACATTCGTTGACCTTCGTGAAGATTATCGGATTCGCAATCAGGTACAATCAAGCGCTGAGGCTGGCGTAACAGAGAACAACTGTGGCCACTCTTCCATAGTTATTACTATTGCATATTGATCAGATATATATATATATATAATGTCATGTAATTCCAAGCTTATATACATTATATATATATATATATATATAGGGTGTGAAGGTGAAATATTCTAGAATTATTATAAATGGAATCATTATTCTTTAGGTATAGGTGTCAACGTTGACCGGTTCGATCCACTGATGACCATGCAGAGACTTACCGAATCAGGACTTCGCTCAAAGGAGGTCTCGAAACACGACTCATAACTGCAAACAGTAATGACGTAGACGAGCTGTTCGGGTATCAACTTGGCCTCAGCGATAGTCACCGTGACTCTGTACGGCAACACGAGAAGTCGTACGTCGGACACTTTGTGCGGATCTGCGGCGGCGGACGCAAGATTTCAAAGGCGTTTAACTCAGGTGTTCATAGAATTATTCGACGTGACTGCAAGCGAATTGGACGTTAATTGCATCTGCGGATGATATCGTACTTAGAGAAACATTTGTTAAGGTCGACGAAGGGCGTCCGCAGTGCGGGTAGGGGAGGTCCGTTTCGTACGATAGCCGTTGTGGAAACGGCAATATTCACAATGCGAATATTGATTATGCCGATCAATGTATCGTGTCGCAGTCTCGCCGTCTACAAGTATCACACAAGTTCAACGCTAAGCTGTACAGGGGTACGGTGGCAATGTCGAGCAAGAGTCGCCAACACCGAACCCGTTTAAGCTAGTTACCCGTAAAAGCCGACACAAGAACGCTTTTTATGGCTGTGCCTGCGAGGTGGACATTTTTAGGTGTGTGTTCGAAATGGACACAGCAAATGTCGGAAAATGATGGGGGCCACACATTGAATACAAGTGTGAATAGCTACATAGATAGACTACATCGTGCCTAAAATAGGTAGGCCCATGGCCTATGGCCCGTGCAGGCATCAGTGCGCCGAACAGTACGGAAATGATGATGATGATGGGGATAATAATAATAATAATAATAATGTGAAGATAAATAAGAAGAATAGAAGACATTTCTTACTTCCATGGCCAGTGTCAACTGTCACAAAGACATCGCCGGCGTTCCAGCAATTCGATGTCGCCAACCGAACGGTATAGTTCGTCGAGTACTCGACATCGCGGATGATGAAATGAGTGTCTTGCGTTTGTCCGATATATTCTTCTAGAACATCGTTCGCCTGGAGATATATTGTGTACAGCGGTATCATCATGGGACAGTTTGCAGGACGCCATGACAGCTCAATGTCTGCATTATCGGCCTTGCGTCGGACCACGGCCGCGGAGAGGCCTTTCGGGGCTGTAAATAGACAGAATATTGGCGGGCGTAGTAACAGACACACACGCATACGCACAGCATAGGATATCGGATAGCGTCCTCCGCTAAGTAGAATTCAGCGTTGATCCATTAAAGTGGACGTGTACACATTTGCAGTCAATCTTAATCCGTGTTGGCAGGAGCTCATGCTTGATCTGCTAAGGTCAGTAGAAGGATTCTAGGAGTATGACGGATTCCCGCTTGTGTGTGAGGGGGAGAGGGGTCACAGCAAGCTTCCCTTGTTTCAGGCATCTGGGCCAATTATGTGTTTGGCACAAATGATGAATTATTATACTATATAACTGAATGACACCAGGTAATATCATGTCAGATGAGCCCGTTAGCCAATTGGCTAATTATTCAGACTTTCATGGAGTTGGAATGTCTAAGGTGGTGTACGTGCGTTTGAAGAAAATGTCCTCCTCTCAAAAAAATATATTCAGACTGCTGTTCATCACGATACGGTGCGGCGGACAGAGCGACTGTAAAACGCCTAATTGCAGTGAAACTGTAACAGTACAAAGGTGCACTTTGCTATGTAATGACGAAAAACAAAAAAGACAAATATTTTTCCTAGCCATTCTCATTTACATGTACGAGTAGCTCAAGATATAATAAGAGTGCTCAAGACAGTTTTCGGTCTGACTCTCAGCCTTAAACATTTAATGTCCACAGAAGTGCCATCTTCATGATTCGTAAGACGAATCCCTAAGCGCAAACGCTGGAGGTCGAACCCGTTTGTGTGCGAAGGAACCACCCGGGGACTCGAACCAATCTAAGATACTGAATGACACCAATGTGACGGTGAGAGAATACACGTTTTGGATACGTACAGTTTTCGGATGCGGTAGCTAGAACACTGAGGAGCGCCAAAAGTATAAGTTGCCGCACCGCCATGATGTCTGTGGAGACGTCCGCCAAAGGTGACCGCTGCTTATAAATGGTCGACCATCTTGTGAACCGCGCAGCTGTTGGCATTTAAATCCTCCTCAATGTGCAGCATCAAGCTGGCGTTAGCATAAAGCCTAATTTTCAATGGCAGGGCCTTATCTCGCGAATGGTAATCCGTGGGCAGTACAGTCGACCGTGACAAATGTCGGACTCGGTCTGGGAATCGAGATAATTGAGACTACGATGTAATAATACCGTGGGATTATTTGAACTATGTGTATATTTGCATCCAGGAGAATTTGTGCCATTTACTGTTGTTGATCGTTAGTTTATTATCCATATTAGAATAATAATGCATAATAAATTGAAGAGCACAAACCTTAACAAAAGGCCAAGTGAAACAATTGCTCATAGTGAAACTTTGATGGGGCCTAAACGTTCATTTTTCGACGTCGTTGATCGTATGTAGCCAGCGCGGGAATCCCGAAGCAGCTGATCGTGAAAAATAGCACAGAACAACCCAGCAAGACTCAGGCCACCTACAGCTGGCTTCGATGAAGTGGTCGCCGGTTCGATCCTGTAAAGATCGTCATTTTGCTGAGATATAATTCATATGTTCCTCTATATACGTCCAGTGATCAGCGTCGAAGAGGGAATGACCATACACACGCGTTCGCCATTGAGGTTACAGGTCTTCAGCGAGCTCCTTCCAGTCGGTGTGACGAAAGGGGGCCGGGCCCGGCCAAGGTCTCGAAGGCAAGAAGACCAAACAGGTGGTGAGTCGACTCACTATGAGAGTTGACTGGTCGAGACACCTATCAACGGTCCTATGAAGCCCTTCGGAGTCTCTTGTGCACGTCTTGAGCACTCCCCCCCCTCCCTCCCCTTGACGGAGTTGGCATTGCGTTCGTCTCCGTCCCTGCGCCATGTTAAATTATATTTACTTTGCCTAGTTGTGCAGTTCAAGCTCATCATTATATTAGCCTAACACTATTATCAACCCACAAGGTATAGATAACACATCTTTATTTTTATTGCACACATTTATGATGAAAAAAAGAAATATATATATACATCATCGCTGTTGTATCAACCCCAACAGAGGAGGACACGTGATGTCCCAGTGCTTTTATCCAATTCCCCTCCTCATCATTTCTGTTTTCGCGTTCATTCAGGGTCACCTGAAAGTGTACACATTTCAATTCAAACAGTTCCTTTATTGAAAATTCATTTTTTGACTGCGGGACTCAGGAACACGATAGCTTGAAGCCAGAGCTACCGAACGTAATTCGGCTCTCTCAGCTCCTTGAGCCGTCCCCAGCTACCGGGTCAGCTGACGTTGTCGCCACCACTGCTCAACTTGGCCGAAATACCCATTTCATCTAAAACGCACATAGAAGTTCAATACCCATTTGTATTCTGCGGAAGGACATATTAAACGAATGACGAGCGGTAGAACAGCAAATATGTTTGTTCCTCTCCTACAATAGCAATTACGGTAACCTGCCGTTGTGAAGTTCACCGCAACCGGATCTCCATTGTAGACGTCCCTCTTGGGGTAAATCATAGCCCTCACCTTGATGTAAAATAGCTCGAGGGGCACACGAGACCCCTCACGAGCGTACTGTGCTCATTGACGATTCGCTAATAAGATACACAGAGATAAAGGAAACGTTTTGCGTATCCTACCTGATGTTGCTGTTGTTACTGTTCAATAGGCACACACGTTGCACACCGCGCAATTGCTCTGCCCGTCGTGCGACTCGGTTTGTGACGCGATTAAGCATTGCTGTAATCGCTATTTCATCAATAAACCGGTCCAAGAAGGTATTCCAACAGGACCCCTCATGGGGGCACACGGTTAGATTATCCAAACTGACGTTCCCGGGCCTCGTCGCGGTGATCGCAGAAGCCGGGACGAGGACGCTCAATGATGCCGGCTTGACCTGAACATCCGGCACCTTATGAGGATCTCCTTTGAAGGGATGCACGGCCACACAGGGCAGGCGAACAGCGTCAGTGGATATGGCAATCGCTATCTCGGAAAGTGCCGCCCAGTCTACAGGTAAATAATGATTTAGATTTGAAGGACGAGGACACTGATGAGGAATCGGCCTCCAGCCAGGGTCGCTATGCCTTGCTGGAGTACAAATCAGACATTATTCATAGTTTTATCAATCCGTAACATTCGGCCAGGCCACCGCTCTATTGTATGTGCCATTGAATCGGAACGGGATGCTGTTACCGGTAGTTGCAAGTGTATATTTCACATTGGAAAAATGTGAAATCGAACCTGTGGCCTGCGGGTACTTACAAGCAGAGACCTACTTAGCCGCCGCGCAGACGAGGATACATGAGATATTCTATGATTACATCACCACTATGATGTGTGCTATTAATATAATAATAATAATAATAAGATTGATGGATGTTTGCCCTACAGTCTCATGAAATATAGAATGATACTCATACCAGCTCCGGTTTTTACAGTAACGCAGACGTCCGGAGCATCCCAGCAATAAGCAGTATGAAGCCAAATTTTGGAATATATATATATATATATATATGTATATGTATATGTATATTATTAATTACTAATCATCCACCGAGGTAGTGGCCAGTTAGACGATCGTGTAAGATATTCGGATCTAGCGGAACACGGCCGTTAAGCCCAACATTACCTAGCGCGAGGTTAGATAGAGTAGAGAATAATCCAGGAGTCGATGTTACTCGGCTTAGCGAGTTGTGTGTTCTGTCGGCATGATGCCGGCTGGTCACGTTTATTAACGCATTATCCTGTATTGTCAGGGCGCGGACCGTTGTCGATCTGTCGCTTGTGCGCAGAAAATATGAATTAATATGAGGGGGCACAATAATCGTTTCCACAATAGGCTTTTATAGCTATGACAAATTGCCGGCCTAGAGTTTCACCCGAGCTTAACGTAATTCCACTTTGATTATGGCCGACTCCCTTCAATCCGTATTTAATCCATGTCAATCCGTCTCAACGTGTGGATACTGCGATGTATCCCCTCAGCCTGTTTGAAAATTGATTATAGAAGATAGACTCTGACAGAGTTGGCAGATGATATCATTGGCAGTTAACAACAGATACATTCAAATATCATCGATCAGTCCAAACATTATATTGTAGTATTTCACGAATCCTGCAAATTTAGATCGCCTAGTGTGCCTACAGTGATCAGGTCGATTCCGCCATGATTGTGCTCACTCGAGAGACTTGACACGCAGCTAAATGCGAATGCTTACTGGACAGTTCTAGATTAACGATTTCTGGGTCACGAGACTCGGGAAAGATACCATGGTAATAATACCATGACGTCCACATTGAACTCTACTCAAAGAGAACGAAATATTCTACAGTTGATTATACTTGGTAAGGGTTTTTCTTAGCGTTGATGTTCCAATGGGTGCGATCTTAGCTGATCGAACTGCACTCGCGAGTTCAGGTGCAGAAACTTACTGATCTTCGTGAAACTGGCCTGCATCGTCAGTGAGGCGATTTCCTACTAAAAGGTAAACAAAGGGTTACAGGTCTTATAGGGTTTATTGAAGGCACGGTAACTTTACACAATACTTAGGATGGATGACGATGACCGATGACGATTGGATAAAAATTCCTCTCTTCTGGTGGCCGGTGATAACAATATGACATCAATAAACGGAGAAATAGAGCCAGCGGAGCAGGAGGACTACGCCCAGCCACATCCACTTAAGGAGCTCGAAATATCGTGGCCACCTAGGTCGTGAGATCAGTATATTACATGGGCACAAAGAATGACTACCGCAGGGTTACTGGCTACACGTAGACATACGACAAGAACAATAGGTCAGCTTAAGCAACACCGTCCACACGATCTAATAGAGCATATATGTACCGCGCCCCGCCGTAGCTCGACCACCCTCTGTAAGGTTAAGGATCCGTTCATGCGTTGGTCTAGAGTAATAGCTGATAAAGTGCGACTAAAATATGGCCGCTTCCTAGTTCCTTTCAATCGTCCTTCGGGACACAATACGAACCCGGTAGCGTTGTACAGCCTCGTATTTCAGCAAGCCGAGAACGTTGTTACGTAGCGAGGGATCATGAAAGAATCTCGGGTTCGCCAGTTCGCATATGGGGCATTTGGCGTTGAGTTTCGCTCGCGCGAAAAATTCGAACCGGCCACACTGCGAACTGCTTCGTTAGTCGGCTTGTCAGCCGACTGCCTGATGCAGCCTGGTCAATGATGCAAGCTGATCAATGGCAGTTAGTTTGCAGCAGACCGAAAGTGCCGACAGATTATCAAGGGCAGTAAGCTGAGTTAGCGAATTGGAATCTGTTCCGAATTCGCTATGGGCATTTAAATTCAGTTTTCGACAAAATGTGTCCACTTCTCACTTAAATTCCTTTACGAAATTGAATCATTCAAATTACAAAGTAATAATATTAGTAGTAATTTATATGCCTATGACTTAATCATCCCCCGCCAAAAAAGGAAGACACTCGTAATTAGCTATTATTTGTTCACTAGTTTTATTTTTCGTATATGAATATATATATATATATAAAATATTTTCAAATAATTTATATGTCTGGATAAATAAATGGAAAATGCATTATCTTCATTAACAGAAGTGTAATAGTTGCTCGCCAATAACACCAATTATCAGGGTATCACGCCAAATCTCAGCAGGAGTCTTCTGAAAACAGGTTTCAGATGTGTCGAGGTTCAATCGTTAGCATCTTTTTCATTTGACAACAATCAAAGACAGTTGACAGGGGACGCTTTAGCAGAAACGACTCATGCTCATTAACGTTGACTTAGTCAACGGCCTTACCACCTCTCTCCCTCTCTCTCTCTTCCTATGGCGATACCATAGTAAGGTAATTACCGCAGCGACGACGTCTGGTTCGCTCAAGTGACCACGCTGCCAATAGGGAACAGCTGTCGGAGTTGGCACAGCAGACGTGACGTCACCCCAACGTGGCTCTACGCTGAGAAGCGTTACGTCAACTGCAACATGCGTAAAGGCCTCCGCGCGTGTGTCGAACAAAATAACATCATCAATAGGGCCATTGACAACGTATCATCTTGGCCAGTTACCTAGTGACAACGGGACGGGCCTCATTGCACGTCTTCATTAAGCCCGTTTGTGGTCGAACTGATTAAATCGGGCTGTTGTCTGCTCTTGCTTTGAGAATGAGAAGGTCTCTGCATGCAGAAAGTGTCTTGTGTTGTCTCAAGCGTTCGACGCTGTTGTTGCCAGGTATTGTTCTAACGGTGAATGCGACAGCCGTATAGGCCAGAAAGCTTTATGAGCTATCGTGCCCTCGTCACGCAGTGCCTCCCCGCTCAGTGTTTGCTTCGCTGAACTCTAGCCAATAAAGAATTTTAAAAAAGATCAACTTTCAGAGACAAAGACGTCACCGTTTTTACACGGGAACGTGCGCGAAGTGGGCAGGCATCTCGCTTGACGCGTTCCGAATGGCGACAAACGAAGCTCCTACAATAAACCGCTATGAGGGTAACTACCGATCATATCGGGCGCTCGCGCGCGTAGAATCGAAGACATCGCCTCCCGTCAATCGGTCCAGTATAACGACAGCGTCAGCAGCAACGGCCAGCAATTGTCGGACTAACCTGTTCCATGCCGAACAGTGAATCCCCAAGGGTTGGTCTACCTCGTTGGTGACGCTCGCTTATTTTTTAAAGATCTGAGGCGTCGTTTGAGGGTACCAGTGACGCCAGCTGACTCAGAATGATTCACTGGGATGTGGGATGGAAAGATGGCAGATATCGAGCCGGGAATTTCACAATACGGATGCGATAACTAACGGTAAATGGAGTGGGTCGCTGAGAACAAGCCCGACACATTGTAACTAGGTTTGCAAAACGTGCTTTTTTTCATCATTATGTTATGTGGACATGCGACGGAGGGCTACTACGAGCCCAACCAAAACTCATTGTTTAGGCATTGCGCTAATGGTTGCGCCAATGGAGGTCACCACGTTGATGAAAGAACTCCATTCAGGAGCCAGTCCCCGGCCCGCCAACCAACCTAAACATGTTTATCCTTAGAAGGGTATGTGTGCTGTTTACACGAGCCAGCGAAGTTTGGAGTGTGTATAATATATACAATTGTTGGATACGTTTCACAGACACTCAACATATGGACAAACACACACACACACTAGTATATGCACTGACATCACGACGGTACAACAAGCTGCAAATATCATTGTGCGTATGCTCTCATTGTGGGGTGCCATTGGGCTGGCGTAAAATTAATTCGTTTTATTCAAAGTGACCATGAAATAAATGAAGTCTCTCGGTGTGTGTTTCACCAGTGTGATCCGCATCCCCCGGGCCCGGCTAACGCGAGTTTGCCGGCCTTCTGAATCGGGCGGCTCCCGTCCGCGAGAGGCAAAACGCTGCCATGCGACGAGGACAAGACGACCTTACCACCCAGCTAGTCCAACTACAAATATCCGGCCATCTTCGGCGTCGGGTTGTCGTCCTTGGGCTCCGTAGACTTCTCGGTTGTAGTCGTCTCTTGATTTTTTCCACGACCCTTTGGCGGGCGTTTTTTCGCCGTGTCCCGACATCGGCGCAGGCCGTATGCCACAAAGCCGCAGGTGACGAGCAGTACGATAAACAGAACGCCGAGGAGCACGATTACAATGAGCAGCCACGTGGGGAATACGTCGGGGATGCCTTCCGCTGAAAGAGAGACGTCCTCGTCAGTTTTTCCACAAGTCATATATGTCGAAGTTTGCTATGGTGACGAAAGCTAAGAGCCGACGAATGGTTCGGAGTAACGCGCAGAACGTGTGTATCCGTTATGTTCTCGTGTGTAACCAAAGCGCATAGCATCCATGGGGGGGGGGGGCTGATGTTCACCCGCATTGTAAAAAGGTGGTTTTTGTGTTTGTTTTATAGCGAGGGTTACCGATTCGTTGTTCGGCATCGATCGATCGAGATCGGCTCACCGACATAAGGTCGTTTCTCATTAGCATGAAGTCGCATGCAAGCTTCCCTTAAAAATCGTGCCGGTTCGCAAGGCAAGCTTGTTTGAAGTCATACAAACTTGGTAGGATTTGGCAAACTAGAAGATTGACGAGTGTCGGAGCAGTTTCCTTCTCACAGCTTTCAAATGGATTCAATTAGTAATTTACCATGTGCGCGAGTCTCTACGGGAGGATCTCACCTGTTTCAAACGTCACAGAGGCCTCCGGCGATCGCCATATCTTGCTGCGTGTGTCATTATTGAGGGCAATTAGTTTCACCCGATAGTGGTGGCTCGAGTCGAGGTCCGTAAGATAATATCGCTTAGCGGTATTGTTCAGCTCGAAGCGGCGCGCTGCTGACTTGTTGCTCATCTCATATATCCCAAGCCAATAGGATAGAATGGGTCCATTGAGCACCTTGGGTGGAAGCCAGTGCACAGTCGCCGTCGTCATTGTGATGTCCGCCACGGAGAGATTGCGAGGCACCGATGGAGCTGCGGACAGTGTCACGATTAGTTAGTACAATACAGCAAACCTCCATAGAATCCCCCCCATAACCATATATATATATATGGTCTCCACTTTCTACACATCTGTGGTGACCAACCCGTCTCCCGACATCCCGAGAAGCGCCTCCTCACCTCCTGCATCGGTGTACGCCTCAAACCGTCGGGGCTCACTGCAGTTGCTCGTATTGTTGAACACGCAGGCAGACAGCGACACGCTGTAGACCGAATACGGTTGCAGTCCTCCTACGTGAAATGAGGTGTTCTGCGTGAAGTTGTCAACCATCGCTTCATGGACCTGAACATGGTACCAGCTGATATTCCAGCCAGGCTCGTTGGCGGCTCGCCACGACAGGTCGATCCGAGTCTGCCAGAGGTCCTTGACCTTTTGCACTTCCGGCATGGGCGGGTCTGTAATGTTCCGTGTGCGTACGCAAGCATTTATATACGTTCGTGCTGTACACGGCGTGAAGGGGGCGGAATCTGCAAGCGGCTAGCCAGCCCAGTGGCCGCGCGAGCAGGGGCAGCACCTACATTTGGGGCGTGATTATGCCAGGGTCGGGCAGCATATCAAGGAGCTTAAAGGGGAAGGCGTTCGGCGCTAAACAACCGAGTAATAAATACTATAGATAGAGGAATACAGATAGATCGATCGATCGATCGATAGAGATTAACATAATAATGTCGTGTAACGCGCCATCCCGCGTGTTTCACCACCAGTTCACTTACGCCTCCCGTAGGTCTGGACCACGACACTTGCCGCGACGCCGAGCACGGCGGGGTGACCGGGACCATCGAGATCCTCGTTGAAGCCTGCCACAACCACCAGGTACCTAGCCGTCAAAGGCGAATGAGCGAGATACGAATTGCTGTTCTTATTATTGCTGCTGGTTTTTATGCAGCGCAACATCGTCATGCGCGGGTGGACGCTCTGCGTTGCCTCACGGATTCAACACGGATCGTGAGGGATTGGCCACCGAGACATTGCCAACTAACTAATCTATGGCAAGGTGTAGTCATATTGATAAGTTAATTGAAGTTGCTTTCTTTGTTCATCGATTGATATCTTCTATATGGAGTTGTTTTGTCATGATCGGGATGGCGGGTTGGAAGAAACGGAGGTGCCGGGTTAGCTTCCCTTGGAACAGTTCTCTGCTATATGACGATAGTAAGTATTTTTGTTGTACCAATACTTAAGAACGTCTTCCTACACTTAACTGTTTAGCACCAGCAGCTGAATCTTTATATATCTCAGTCTTCCTTTGTCACTACCCGTCGTAACTCGGATGTCGTATTTGAATTGAATCAAATCGCAGAGTGTCCCAGATAAGAAAGCGGGCTCGACATTATTTGTGCCTAATCCCCAAAAAAGCAGCAGCAACAATAACTATTGAGATAGAGAGAGAGAGTGGTGTGGCATAGCGCTTTTTCTAAATCATCTTAAGCAGATGCATTACCGAAACCATTCAGCCCCGTTGCGTGATGAACAGAAATAAGCGAGCTTAGGCATTGTAAAGTTGCAGCTCCGTTAATAAACCAGCAAAGCTTTCTTTAGCTTATCTTTAGTTTACCGCCAAAATCATCGATCTTCACAGGGTTAAATATATATAGCATGCACACAATGCAGCAGCAATGAAACAGTCCTTCATCCGATGGCGACAAGGAATACCCTTTCGCAATGCAAATTGTCCACTGATGGATGACACTTACGTTTGGTGCTCTTCTGTGGTGCCGAACGTAAACGAGGTTCGGTCACCTGGAAGGCTGAAGTTGTCCTTTAGAGCATGGGTCGTATTGTCAAACAAATACACTTGATAACCTCTCAGTGGACCATTACGATGCATAGGTGGTGTCCAGGTAACATAGGCGTCGGTCATCGTTTTTCCAGTGGCCTGCCCACGAAGATTTCGCACTTTCGACGGCCCTATGCAGACAATACAACAGTGACTCAGGCTCTGTAAACAGGCTGTCCATCCACGTCTTGCCGCAACATCGCTGAACACAGCCAGTCACAGGTCATGGTACTGGCGTTCATATCTAACAGGAACCTAACTTTCACCATCAGTTTCTTCAAGATAATAATAATAATAATAATAATAATAATAATAATAATACTAATCGTTATAATTTATGCATTACTGCGTACCAAGATTTGAAGAAGGGGACCGCTTGCAATGTTCTACAATCTCTGAATCATATGCTTTGGCCTCTATCGGTCCAATACAAAAACTTACGAAGAGAAACTGTTGGCTAAACTCATAGTAGGAGTTTAGCCGACAATTGTCGCTCGCTTTTGTAATTGACTAAATCTATCATAGGGGCATTATTAGGTCGTTATTGATGACACCTCAATGATCAGGTCGATCAACCTGAAATCGTACCGCTGTGCACTGTTCATTGCTTCATTCCTCCTGAGAGCGGTGCGTGCAGCACGAGCGGCACTTCATCAATTGCGGTATCGAGACGTTCCTTTTTTGTTAGAGGAGGAACCATTTTTTTCTAGAGAGACATTCGAATCCCTATCGAAGATGGGCCGATTCAGTGCGAGGGGGGGGAGGGGTTGACGTTGATGACAAAACGGCTCCACCTTCTAAAACTATCCTCTGTTGAGGGTCTGTCTCTTTGCCCGGGCCCGGACTGACCCCATTCATATATTCTTGCAAACGGCCACCATCCACAGTGATAACGCCAACGAATACGAACCTGCCACGTTCGTCGGCATGGTCACCCGAAGCGTTTCTGAGCATATGCGCGGTTTGCAGCAGATACGCATGTCAAACACTTCCTCGTTGAACGGGATCAGATCGGTCACGTTTACCAGCGGTGTATCCGACTGGAGCAGAGTTCCCGTGCGGACGTTCCATATCTCAAAGAAGAACCTCCGGCAGTGCATCGGAGTCGAGACCAGAACTCTCCTCCGAGGCTTTCGGATCTCGATGTAGACCGATTCACTGGTGCGACTCAGCAGGCGTGCACCCCGAGGCGGAGGGGGACATCCTGTCAAGGATTGTCAACGGCGTGAAGTAGGCACAATGTGGTGGTGGGTTGTTGGGTACACCAGCCAATCAGCCATGATGTAGTCTAAGTATTAGCATTGCATTATGTGAATACTACACACAGCATTCGTCTCGCACGAACGCTGGTGTTCCGTGTATGCCTCATGTATACGTCATCGGAAGGAAAATTTGATGCAATGTTTTCCGACTTGTTTAGAAAGACTAATTAACCGCCTCAACTAGTGGTTACAGGAGGCGTTTGATAAAATCGACAAGTACTATTGCAATATAGCGTAATAAATACTTGCTTGCTACCTAGCTGTATTTGGCGTATCTCTTAGTTTGTTTTATGACGGATATTGATCATGATTGTTGAAGACGGGGTAAGGTAAGGTAAGGCTTTATTGATTTATTAAAGGAAGGAGGGTGTCAGGCCCAAGGACAATTGCCTCGAGATATAGGCTCTGCAGAGGGAAGGACCCTGCGCGCTTGCCCCAACGGCGCGGACCAGCCCTGTGGTACACTCCTTAGAGGAAATTAACAGTGAGGTGCCGGGGCCACCTTCCCTTAAGAAGTGCAATAGATATTCCATATCCCATAAATGTACTCCCGAGTCGTAGTGATCACAACAGTGATTAATTGCACCTCTAATTTGCAAAATCGATTCGTTCAACCATTTTGTGGTAAAAACAATGATTTTTCTCAAGGCTTTCGAAGGTTTTACCATATGGCTATGATCACAAATGTTTCCTTGCTACCTTGATATATTTTATCTATTACATGCTTGCCATAGAATTACATACGTTTTTGTTATATTGGTGCACTTTAGATAAAAAAAATAATTATCTACATATGTTGCTATACTAGGAATTGTAGGGAGCGAGGCAAATCTATGAATCCGCTCACCGGTTCGGTGGAATTGAATACCACTGTACGTCTTCTTCCCAATGAACGATTCGCTGTTTCGATTGATGTTGGCGGCGCTCACTGCGATAGTATAATTGGCTCCGTCGATCGGCGAGTTGATTGACAGCGTTGCGTTTCTAGTATCCACCAATTTCCTGAAATAGCCAAATGATTGAATGAATGACAATGTATGGAATAGGTTGGAACGTGCGGCCAGAACGAACACTTGCTTGCTGAGATTAATAATCAGTGTATTTCGAACGTTTGTTGCAATGTATATAAATTGTGCTCACATGTCATATGGCTCCTAATATGTATTTGTATATTGATTGGGGCCAGGCCTCGGGAATAGTGGAACACATCGGAGACGCACAGTAAAGGGAGAGTTTCGAACAGCTTTGGTACTGTAATAATAATAATAGAATCACACAATACAAGGTCCAGAGCAAGCGCTTACCCGCAGACGGCATCCGGCTGTCTGCACGATTACGGCAAAACATAGGCAGGGAACAGAGGACTGCACGGGAAACTCCCAAAAAACAGATCTCTCCTTGATACAGAACGAATCAGACGTGTTTTCAGTGGCATCTCTCAATAGCTACGGGAAGTTAGGACCCTAACATTCACGATTAAGCTCTGGGGGGGGACACAGGGTCGATCAAATCGTATCAGCCAAAAGTATCTGGATGCCCCCGATAATTCTCACTGGCGATTTTTGCTCAGTTGGATTTGTCACTTAGTCCGGTAGCAGCGAAATAGATATAGGTGCTCGGCTCCGATGTTTTGCCGCGATAGGGCCATTTTAGCGTTTTAGGCTGGACCTGTACTTTTGTAGGCTGAACCTATATTAAGCCTATAGCCTAACCTGTGTTAACATGAAGCTCATAATGGTTCAACGCATATTTAGAGTGAATGAATGACTGTCCAATAATAAGTGCAATAATCATAATAATAAACCTAATAATGGACGGGGAACTCTATGGCCTCAGGGTTTCTTGCCGTTAACTCACTGCGCCTAAGGCAATATCGCCGACCCTTGAACTCCGGATTCGAGTTCTGGAAAGGTTGTTCGTTCGAAAAACGTCTGCAGAGCGTCGCATATGAGTACCTACAGTGGTCAGCAAAGAATTCGAGCATTGCCAGAGCAAACGAAAGTGTTCCGAGAGACCAATGTAACTGTAACATACATCTTCCTCAGCCTGGTGCCATTCTCGTCGTAGAATTTCAGCACGTAGTAGTCAATGGGTCCATTGGCTTCCTTCGGGTGCGGCGAACTCCAGTACACATGGACCGCTCCCGCGCATCCAGCAGCGACCGCTTGGAGATTTCGGGCCACGCCAGGCTTTCCGACGTCAGTGCGGAACGCCACGTGGGCCTGCGCCCCTCGGAACTTCTGATGGTGATATGTTACGCTTAGGTAGATGCTGACGTTGTATAAGCGATACTTTGCTAGGCCTTTCAGCAGGAGGTTCTCATAGGGAGACGTTGCATCGATGTGATTCGCGGCATCGGTGATGTGGTAAGTACGATGCGTTACGGTAGACGGCACGTTTGAGGGAGATTTCCATGTGAGCTTAGCGCTGGTCGAAGTCGTTTCGACCTTAATTTTCGTCACGGGACCCGGGACTGTAAGTGAATATAAGACACGAAATCGCTGGCAAGGACTCTCGGAGGTGAGTTTTGAACTATTGTGCTGTACGCTGCTGTACGTGGTTTGCGTGGCAACTGCACCGTAATAAGGAGATGCGCATTAGCCACCCAGGCTAGCCTGCGACCTACACCTACCACCCCAATCTCCCCTTCATCTGAGGAACATCCGTTCCACCTCGATAGTTCAATTAGCCAGCGGCAGTAATTGAGCCATGGTCAGTGGTACTGCGGAGGCACTCACCTGTACCAGGGGTGATAACCCGCTTCGACACATTTCTGAAGGCGACTTGGTCCAGCGGAAGATCGTACCTCGCGGCCACGACCACATCGTAGTCTCGGAAGTGTTTCAATGCCACTTCGGCTTGGTTGTCTGCTATCCGTCGACCGGCGATAGGCTTCCCCCTGTGGACTGGCTGCAGGGACCGTCTCTTTCTCACTTTTGCGACGCTGTTGTCCTTCAAAGGGCTCAACGGGATAGCGCTCACGAGAATGGTGCTTGGCTGCGTCGCGGTGGAATTATCCCTTTTCCAGTTCACACGGTACCTGAGCGAATTTGGCGACTCGGCAGGATCGCTGATATTAATCTCTGACACCGGGGAATAATCTGCAATGATGAATTGCGCAAAGAGACAATCATACAACCGCCGTTATTATAAGTCAACAATAAATACATATAAAACACAATATGGAAAACTACGTCGGCAACAAAGTCAATGACATTATCATTAACTGAATAAGCTCGCCACTCCCCATTCAACGGTTGATAAATTCGCTCAATACGAGCTGTTAATTGCATCGATGATCGTTATATGTTACGCCGGACATCAAGAGTTGAAAACAACTGCTGTCGGTGACGGGAGGTATATATATATATATATATATATATATATATGGTAAACTCAAGAAACATCATGCTAGCGTCAGACTTACCCTTATCGAGTGTGGTGATGTAACTGTTGAGTGGCCAACCGGGTATCCGTTCACGCCGTGGGTGCTGATGGTCTCTAGCAACGACACTAACGGGATACGTAGAATTGGCCTTAAGCTTCACGATGTTGCAGAGTGTCGTGTTCAGCCCTTTCATCGTTTTGTTACCACAGGTGAGGTCGTAAGTGAGGATGGCACTCTCTGGGGCATTGGGACGGTCCCAGCCAATGACGCCCTCCGTCAACGAGAGCGGCACGAACTGCAAGTTTCTTGGGGTTATACCTGTAACGATAAAGACAAGTAGATACAATCCTCTTGTTCTTCTTAAAAACGACTCGATTACAGGGTACGCCAGCTACGCTACAGAGCACCCTAAGCGACAAAATATCATCCCAAGCGTTGTTTCTCGCCACTTTGTAAGTATTGGGGTAAACTCGAGCGCTCGTATTCAAAGCGACTAATTAAGTGTTATTATTGTTATTACTATAATTATTATTCTTATTATTATCTTGTATCTCCTTTGTAAGTACTACTTGGAACTTTATCACCTACTTGGGGTTCCTTGCGTTTCAAGCAGTTTCGAGGCGTTTCTGCGCACAACCTGCCGTAGGGGAAGGTAGTAGTTCGCCTGCACAGTGACGTTGTACACTTTAGGATAGCGCAACTCGATGACAAGGTGCTTCTCCTTTGTTGCCTTCGTGACGCAATGCTTCGAGCGACACGCGGTCACGGCGAAATCATCCGGTTGCCTCGGTTTCGCCAGCGTTTGCCAGCTGACCTTGTACATGACGGTGTCGTTCGTATTCGACACCCAGAAGAATTTCAGATTCGACACGGGGCCGTAATCTATAGATTTTTGGTATTATCGTATGGCATTGACAGCGAATCATGAAGGCACAAGGTACTGAGTTTGTTAGCCAACTAGCTTGTACGTTCCATAACGACCTATAAGACACTGAACACCCTCGTCCCCGAGAGCCCGCGGCTACCTTCCCTTCAGCGGGAGAATATGCCTATTCATTCTATGGACATCATAGACAGATATGTAAAGGTAAAGGTTTAATGGTTTATTGAAGGAGCTGCAATTTTACATGTAATAGATGTGTCCTCATGTCATTTACCACGGAAGTGTCGTGCCCACAAAATTCTTCCTCTGAAAGAAGTTCCCTACTGTCGTTCATGGTGGTTTCGAGGTCGACGTGAAGGGTAAAGCGGGTTTGTCTGATTCATTCAAGCCCAATTGAAAACAGGGGCATTGAGCACTGCCTAGCTGTACAGTGTCTCACAATGTCCGAGACACTGAGAGGATGTCTGTTGTCACGGACCGTGTCCTATCCGCTATGAGGATTCTAAGTATAAGGGCTACCAAGGATCAAGGACACGATACATAGTATGGCGTCTTTTGCACATGATACTTGGATTGAAGGCGCGATGTGCCTCAGAAATTTCACAGGTGTATTCTGCAGCAAGCGCATGGACACCACCAGAATGTCTCTGGTGGTGCCCGCGCGTATGAAGAAAATTTCCTTCTCTCTCTCTCTGTCTCTCTCTTAAAAAAAAGGAAAAGGTATATTCTGCTATGCGTATGCTTACCCTGTTCGAGTGCGGTGAACGAAGAGTTCATCGGGGGCCCATACAAGCGTGTCCCGTTGACGGAAGTGATGCTAGCCACTAGACTGATCGCGCACCGTTTATTCTTGTACTTCACCTTGTTTGCCGTTAGCCGGTTCGCACCCCAGCCTACAATCGTTCTCCGATTGAAGGTAATGTCGTACTGGAAGCTAACATTCGATGGCCTCTCCGGGGGGTCCCAGCCAAGCAACGCAGTCGTCTGCGACAGTTGGGCAAAACGAAAATTTCTCGGGGGTCCAGGAAGTTCAGTTTCTGAAATCGTCACACGCGTTTTAGTTCGATATGATATCATAGCTGATGGCAAGGTCACACGAACGAAGCTCTGAGTTAAGTCACTGAGGTGTCGCTTGACACACCAACAAAACGCTCTGAGCATATTGAGGTGCTTTTTTTTGTCACATATCTTAGCACATCATAGCACATATTTCTACATACTGTGTATACTTGCAACTATTTTAGTTTGGCCTGCTTTGTCATTATGATTTTGTCGTTATCTATATTATTTTGCTGTTGCAGTTCCCAATACATTTACATATTGATATTATATATATATATATACATTATATATCAGAGAGTGTATTTTCTTAGTGTGTGACACGGTCATATATATATATGTATTAGGTAGTCCCCAGCAAATTGTCACGCCTTTCGGATGGCGCACAGCCCGAACTACGCCACACAATGCGTTCATTTTTGGAGTGGGCACGCGGTAGGAACGTGGCTTCCTTTCGAACACTGAGTGGTTTCGATACGATCAGAAAGATGGACGCTGCAGCAAAAAGTTCAAATTCCCCCAAAAATCAACGGGAAATCATCAAGTTTTTGTTTCTCCAAAAACACCCTCCAGCTGAAATCCATCGACAATTAGTGAACGCGTACGGCAGGTCTGCCTTATGCCTGCGAACGGTGCAACGTTGGTGAGAGCAATTTAACAGTGGAGATATGGACACCGATGACCATCGAGGTGGGGACCTGCAATCAGGTGCGACAAGGGACGAACGGATTGACATAATCAAGGCAGCTTTTGAGCAAACTAGAGCTAGGTCCATGAGGTCTTTGTCGGCTGAAACTGGGATTCCTCGGGTGACATGTCATAAAATTGTCACCAATGTACTGAAGATGAAGAAAATCAATGCAAAATGGGTTCCCCATATACTGACTGCTGAGCAGATGAAAATGCGTGTGGAGTGTTCGACATATAATTTGAATACTTATACGCAACAAACCAGTCGCTTAGAGTACACCGTGTCGATAGACGAGACATGGGTTAGCCTGCATAGACCCCCTGAGAAGGACAAAGCAAAACAGTGGCTCCGACAAGGTGAAGTGGCGGCGTCTGTGGCAGTGCCAGATAGATTCGGACGAAAGGTGTTGATGATACTCGCTCTGGATATCAAGGGTGTTTGCTATTACGAAATATTAGCGGCAAACGAAAAACTCAATGCTCCCCGATATCTCGGCTTCTTGAAAGGATTGATGAACAAATGGCGTGGGGATCGACAGCACCGAGTGTGGTTACTCGGCGACAACGCAAGACCTCACCGCACTGCTGAAATTACGACCTGGAGTGAGGGGAACAATATTGAGCGATGGCATCAACCCCCATATTCTCCTGATTTAAGCCCATGTGATTATGGTTTTTTCCATGCATTAAAAAGGGCAATAGGTGGGGTTCCATATGCAACCGTCGAGTTACTCACAAAAGCAATAGATAACGAAATTATATATGGAAACGCAAATGGTAAATATTTGGCTATTTCAAAACTCCCAGAGCGCTGGAATCGGTGTGTCAATAAAGCTGGAGAGTACCTCTAACTCATACCAAAAGATCTTTGTTCTAACTCATTTAGTTCAAAAGTTATTGGCATTTAAAGAGGCGACAGTTTGCTGGGGACTACCAAATATATATATATATATATGTTTAGTTTACCTTATATATATAATAAATGTATATTGAAATCAAAATAAGGAGTTCCCTTCAAATGTCTAACAAGGGAGTGACGTGCATAGAAGTACATCATGTAATGGCGGGAAATACGAGAAGGCGCTAAATGAAACACTGGTTGAACGCGATCCACCTGAAGCAGCTGCGAGTGCAGAGAGGGAACTCTCCGGGTATTTTGCCCACTTTGACTGGAGGAGACTAGCGTCTTATAAAATGGTGGCTTCTTTCTGTTAACCATATGAATTAGGGAAAAACAACTAAGATACATAATTGAAGAAGTTCGGGGTGCCGACTTCCCCCACGGGTAGGGAGGGAGGGTTTCAGCCTCTAATGAACACTAAGTGGTTCAAAGTTCAGCGCGAAAACGTGGAAGAATCGATGGAGACAGTCTCAAGGCGAAAGGACAATTTTCTGCTGAGTGTCCTGATAGAGATCTAAGGGTAATTATTCAAGGGCTCACACCGCAAAAAGGGTCTCGGTACCAGTCCAGAATGACCATACGAAGCATCAGAAAACAATCACTGGCTTGCAACGACCTTCATGTTTGTCGACGAGAGCATAATGGGCGTAATTCATTGGCACGTCCGCTAGGTGCCTCTGTTAGATAAGTACATGACTATTTTTCTAGTTAGCGGCAAAACGTCTCCCAGCCAACGATGTGCTGGCGGGCCAAGGTTATACAGGGCAAGCGCCGACGTCCGAGCTAAGCATCTCGCACTTACCAGGCAGGGCAGTCGTAGATGAGACCTCCTCCCCGATGAGCGACTTGTTCTCGCTATCAACGTAAACGGCACTGACCCCAATGGTTATATTCGTCGCATTCGCTGGCGGCTCGATCGCTGTCATTGTTTCCGTGCCATTGACCCGACTGAAATCGGAAACAGAATTCGCACGGCTTCTCCCCGTTAGCCTGTCACCCCAATGAAACTTATCAATCGAATGGGATCGCCTTTGACAACTATCATGTATGGTTTCCAGCATGTTGATATCTATGAAGCTAAAGATATGTATATATGAGGTATATTTATTCAAACATACAGCAATTAGGAATTATTTCTAGCGAGCTGAAGCTAAATAATCTGAGTGTATGTCGCGGCATGACTATCCTCGCTGACAGACGCAACAATAGACCACAACGGTGCCCCTGTATAATTTAAGGAGGCCAAGGCATATTTCCGTTGCTCAAGCATTGTGGAGCATGCTTGTGATAATTGTGATAATTTGTGTTAATTTGTGAAAATTTCATTGTGATTATTTCATTTTAGCAACTGTTTCATGTCTGTTGTCAATTAGCCCGTTTGGGAGTGGCTTGCCACGTAAAGAGCGCCAGCTGGACAACAAGCCAGTTTCGAATTGACCTCTGAGACTGGCATTTCCTGAGATGGAACAAGATCCTATCATTGTGTTCTGTCACAGCTAATGGGAAGGATGTGGTTTGCGTCCAGTGCAACTGAATCAAATGCACGTCATATGCACGCCTGGTAGGCAAAGGATCACGCTGATCACGTACACGCTCTGGAGTAGGCGGTGGTGTTCATTATAGAGGCGCACTAAGTAGTAATGAATCGGGCCACCGATCTCTTTAGCGATCGGTGGGTCCCAGTATATGGACACTTCTCTAGCGCCGGCATACGAAGGGGCCAGCTCGAGATCTTGAATCGGGCCGGGCGTCCCATTATCGGTCGTGAACCCGAACGGGGTCTGGCTGCCGGAAAGTATCTGATTCTTGTACGTCACCTCGAGGGAGATACCAACATTGTAGAGGGTGTCCGCGGCTAGATTTTCCAGGAGAAGCGTCTCGTTCGGAGACGTCTTCTCACTTCCATTGAAGGCAATACGGTAAATACGATTGTCGACGGTGGCCGGAATGTCAGCCGGAAGCACCCACGAGAGTCGAGCACTTCTCGAGGTGACGTCCGCTGTTACGTTCCGAACCGGGCCCGGCCCTACACGACAACGGAAAAATTAAACAAGACTATTAATGCTGCCTGCCGCTGCGATTTCTACACTACCCTGCTGATTACTATACTATCCCGTGAATGGTGTGAATACAACGGACTCTCCCAGCATAAAAACCTCCTCCGGAATTTCGTGCGAAGCTCAGGCCCTCACAATATGTTGGCGAGATGCAGGTTATGGTAGCTTTCGTTCAATTCGTGGCTAGCGAGAAGAGCACGACAAGAATTGGGAACAGTTGATACCCACAGGCAGCTACGTGTGCCCGTCAGTTTACGGCGCACACGCTTAACGCCTGTAATTTCTAGCTACAGAGTAGCAGGTAGGAGTCAGTGGGAAGGGGCCAGTTCAAAGATGACTTTTTCTATGCTGTTTTCTGCTCGTGTGTGCTTGTGTTTTCTGGCCGTCTTTGTACTCACTGTTGAGCCCCGCACTGGCGAAATAAACCTGCACAAAAATACTTGGTACAGCTCCTAGATGACCATCGCCTATTACTAATTTTAGTTCATATGAGAACTCGATTGCAGTTCCATCAATAAATCGATTTATGAGCGAATGCATGAATGACGATGGAAATGTCTCTATGACCGAATACATGTGTCCCTGCTCCTTAAAATACGTGAGAAGGCACTTACTAGCCCCAGGTGTGTGAAGCACTTTGGAATAGTTCCTGACCACGACGATGTCGAGGGGGAGATGGTTCTTTGCCTGCACGGTGACGTTGTATGTCTGAAAATACTTCAACGACTCCTGGATCTGTTTCCTATCGGTTCGAACGCTTGTGCAGTTGTCTGCTAGACATATGGACACGGTGAAATTATCCGGTTGGATACCGTTGTAGGCGGTCTGCCAGGTGACGCTGTACATGATGGCGTGGGCTGTGATTTGCACGACAGCAAATTGCACGTCCAGGACTTCGGAGTAATCTGTGAGTTTCAGAACAGTGTTCAAAGGGTGAGGATGCTATATGTGTCATCAGCTGTTCACACAATACGAACTGAACCTATAAAAATTGCACAGATCTTCAGAGAGCTTGTTACATCGCCCATCTGTATACCGAAAATGATCGATGCTAAATCTCTGTTTCAGATTAGTGTGAAAGTTCCCTGGCGTTAGCTAGAGTGACCTGATGTAAGCTGGGGGTACATCCTAGCTTGAAATAGCTGAAGTACCTATGCGACACCGCATTATACCAGCAAGATCGAAGAGTTAATGGTGACGTTGCCTAGTAGACATAGCTGGTAAGACAATGCATCGTCTCCCCATTATATTCGTACCATTGCAATACATAAAATACATTCACACTGATCCGAACATATACTAAGCTAAAATGAACATATCATATACAATTGCTCCATCTGACCCTCATCCTCTTCACGCACGAAACAGAGGACTCGTTGCGTTTCACGAAACAGCTGCAAACACGGCCCGTACTTTTAGCAGGCGTGACGAACGTGGAGCTCAACGATTGGCCTTGATTTAGGTTGCCATCCGGTTGGGCGACACTTGGCGTGATTTCGACCATGTACGCAGTGTTGGCCCTTAGCCCTGTGATGGTTACGGCAGTCGTGTTTTCGCGTACGTCGATGCAGCTAATGAAGCAGTATTTGACGTTGTAAATCGCGGTGACGTTCCCGATCGACGTCGGCGGATCCCATCCAAGCTGCACGCTTCCCGATGACAGCGGAACAGCGACGAAACCCGAGGGAGGGCCAATTTCTAGATAAGTAAACAACAAGTAATTAATACCGGAACCACGATGGTGAACCGTTCGAACGTAGATATCTACAATAGCGTGGGTGCGTTCCGAGCTGATACCGTAGAACACAATACACAGGGGCAGCCTTTACTATTAGTCAAGGAGGCAATAACATCATATAGAGCAGAGCATGACAACGTATGTTGATAGTTAATCGGAGCATTGCTATTATTAACATACGAAGCGCCATTTCGCGATAAGCCAATTTTTCGACAGTGCACATACCCTGCAATTGGAATAGGCTCGTTTAACGGACATACATGTCAGCGCGGTGGCTTGGGCGGCTAAGTCTCTGGCTAGTAGAAGCCAGAGGGTGCAGGTTCGAGCCCCGCTGTGTGACATATAAGAGAGCTTAAGCATTGTAAAATTGCAGCTCCTTTAATAAACCAATATACCTTTACCTTTACCGTACACGTTCACATGGAATGTTAATCAAGGTATTCGGTCTGAAAAGGGCCCCACCTCAAAGGCGACAACAGCCGCACATTAGCCGAAATTCGACAACGATCTCCAGCTAATGGATGCGAGATCGAGAAAAAGAAAGTAAGAATGTAAAGTCGATTTCTCCAGCAACTCAAAGAGGACAACCCCCCGGCTGCCAACGTGGGGGCACTCAGCACCACGCTTTCCGCTCCTCTAACTGATATATCTGCCACCGGTGATGGTCCGATGAAAATCCAGGCCAAGACCTATGCTGCAGCAGTGTTCTCCATTGTTGTGGAAAATCCAGCTAGTTCGGAGATCCTTGTAAATGTGCTCAGAACGACTTCGATCCCGCAGATGGAAAAAGGACAGAAAAAGGACAGTGGAAAACGACCAAGAACTGGTCACGATCAAGTCCGAAGCTGAACTCGTAAATTGAGGCCCATGTTCAGTCTTCTCACCGCTGCTTGCCCGCAAGCCACCAAGTGCCTGAAGGACCTTGTGAAAGTTCTGGACCGTTCCTCTCTGTGATGCTGACCATGGGTTCGAATGGTGGGACACGTTCGTCTTTTTACTCATGGATATACTTGACCATATAATTCCTTTGTTTTAACAACGTAATGAATTGTCAGGTGTGGCATGAGCTTCCTGAACTAACAGTTACCAGAATTCAGGAGCAGATAACTCGCTGGTAGACTTAGGAAAATGGGCCAGCTGGAGACGCTGGTAGACCCCCGTCGGTGATGAGGGCCCTGGACAGGGTGCGGTAGTGGTAGGTGAAACATGGTTAAAGACAGCGGATGACGACCCATATGGCACCTCAAACTTCACTTTTATCGAATCTAGTCAAGGGACTACCAGGCAGGCAAGTGGTGTTGGGATCGATGTACGCTCCTCCTGTATTTTCCTTTCCTCCGTGTCCAGAAGCGGTGATGGTAGCCATGTTCGGGCGGTTAGTGGCCACGTAAAGAAGACTGATTTTGAAAGGTTTTTTATGGACCTCTACCCTAGTAATTTCACACATGTGCGGGGATACATTGCTAGACACGTCGGGTGACATTCTTTCGGTAAGTGGTGCTATACCCCGTATTGTTTGGGTGACTCTAATATTAACCTGTTTGGCGAGGCCATTTCGTGAAAGCTACTCCGCGCTTTGCTCCTCGAGAAGTTTCTGTCATTGGATCGATAAGGCTGCCCGTTCTGCTTCCGGCACATGCATCGATCATATGACCGTGAGAAATTGTGAGGAGTTCCTAGATATCTCCCCGGCTATCTCGTGTACTCCATTGTTCTCGGACCGCTACCCAGTGATAATGGCCATTGCTGCCAGGTACCCGTTAATGGTTAAGAATGAGTGCGGGTTCCCAGTCATAGTTGGGCGACATGACAGTGTTGTCAACAGCGTTAGCCGGTTAAGCTGGCTCGGCGCGGTTGCATGGTGCCGAGAACACGGATTGCGCTTTCAACTGCTTCAGCAACCTGGTCTTCGGTGATCGGACGAGAACCGACGTATTCGGTGGCAATGCGAAAGCGCTACCGTGGACGTCAAACGTTGGCTGAAAGTTAGCCCGAAAAAGTTTACCAACCTGGTCTATAGAGAGTACGATAGATGTTTCACTGCTGCAAAGAGGAGATAACCCCTCACCAGGGAAGGAATTGAGAGAGAGAGAGAGAGAGAGAGAGAGAGAGAGCGAGAGAGTGTGAGGGAAAGCAAATTTCTGGTACTAACCAACTGCCTGATAAGGAACCATGTATGAAGTCCCATCGCCGGCGAGATGTTCGCCCGTAGCGTTGACGTTGACAGCCCTCACTTCGACGCTGTAGTTGGCTGCAAGCAAGGGCCAGTTGATCGGTAGGGTCACATTTGTGGCGTTCAGTACGCCTCTGAAATAATAAATGAATAATAAACTATAACTTACTACTAGCATTAATAATAATTGTGATGACAATAGTAATTATTATATTACCTACTGTATCCACATTAGTAATAATTACTATTGTATGCAACACGTATCCATATTCTACTGCTTATATATTCTCCGGGTTGACCCACGTACCACTGCTACCAAAACAATATTATTAGATTATATTATTGACTAAAAATATCAGCTATTCTCAATAGACATGTATAAAAAAAACGTTTATATATATATATATATATATAAAAAAAAAGGTTATATATATTATAACCTTTTTTTTTACAGCAATGCTGCGAAGTAAGTTTTCCAAGTTCTCATCTCACTCAGCGGGTAAGGTAAACTTCATTGGTTTATTAAAGGAGCTGCAATTTCTCTAGGGGGTCATTGTACGTAGTGCTGTAATTGCGTTTCTCCTTTGTATAAAAAAAAATTAAATATAATTTTATAAATATATATATATATATATTCATCGGAATAACATGCCCACAGCTTGTTAGACAAAACACTTCGATTGGTAACTTGTTGATGCTGTACCATTACCTTGACAGGGATAGGTCAAACGAGGCGCACAATTCGTACGTACAATTCAAGGAGCATCACGCGTCCCTTGTCATAAAGGCGCGCGATGTAATAGTCGATTGGTCCTTTCGTCTCATTGGCATGGGGAGGATCCCACGAGGCCTGAATCCTATTCTTGTCCTTGACCTGGCTCGCTTCGAGATGCCGGACCAGGCCAGGCGTTCCGACGTCGGTCACGCACTGATGCAACGTTTGCTTGCCAAAAAAGGTCCGCCTGTGGAACGTCACCTGCATAGTGATACTGACGTTGTATGGTTGATACACGTCCAGGCCTTTGATAGCGAACATCTCCGTTGCCGACGTGTATTTCTTGCCGTTTGTGTTGTCGACGATGTGGTATAAGCGATGGCGGACAGAAGTCGGCACATTATAGGGAGGTAGCCACAGGAGCGTACAACTGCTGGAAGTCACATTCGTCGTGATGTTTCTAACCGGGCCGGGTTCTGTGTGGCCATTAAGAAATGGGACATGGACGGGTCAGCATGGCAGAGAAAATGACGAATTAGTTCATTAATCGCCAAAGCCACACAATGTATATTGTAGGTGAAAGCCGCCAGCTGAACGTGATTTAGACGTAGGCTATGCGAGCACGCTTCCCACCTTCGACCTACTTGCGACCTACAACCTCTTCGTCTCAGCATGAGCACTGGACAATCGACAAAATTCAACTAGAAATCCTATTATAGACGGATATGAAAATTATAACAAGCGGGTATCCCGAATTGCTCGTCCTCTCTTTCGGCTAAATATGACACAGTGGAGGTGCATGTCATAACCTCTGCAGAGGGACTTTCTATAGAGCATTCATAACGTCTATCAACGGCAAATAGAAGCCCGTCGACAAAGACCCCCTCCTCCTCCGGTAAGTCACCCTTTAAAGAAGCGCAGCACAGCCACACAAGCACAGATACGCTCGCAAAAATCACCGAACACTCGTCCAGTTACATGCAGTATATCCTGAAAGGAGTCGTGTGCTCTCCCTCACCTGATCCGGGGGTTGGCAGCGACGCCGAAGTGTTCCTGCTAATGGTCGTGTCAAGCGGCCGGTGATAGTTTGCCGACACGGTGATCTCGTACACTTGGAAGAACTGAATTTTTGTGATCATGTACTTAGACGTCGTGGTCTGCGATGAGAAGTATGTTGTGACCAGCGCTGACGTGTAGGAGGTGTGCACGTAGGCTGCGGGCAAGGGGAATATAAAGCGCTTAACTCGTTTTCGGCCCTTAGCGGCGTGGCTCGATTGCGGTGTCGCGGTCACGGTGAAGTCGTCTGGCTTCAGCGTCGAGGTGTTGTCGATTTGCCAGGTGACGTTGTACGAGACCGAGTCGCTGTTGTTTCCGACCTTCACATACTTGATATCGGTTACTGGTGCGTAGTCTAGGGATTTCGAGAGTATATGGTTACATATAAGGTAGGGGAAGGTTTTATTGGCTATTTGAATAAACTGCAGTTTTACAATGTCTAAGTTCTCTTGTATGTCACGCAGGTTAATACAAGAGGTCGCAATGTGTGTACATGAGTGAATTTGTGTATATGTGTGCATAGCGCTGATAGGTAAAAAGCACCACAAAATAATTCGTCAAGCGAGAGACCCATCTAATATTTACAAAGTGGATGACAATTCAGGCTTGCCGAAATTGGTAGCGCCATGGATATGTCTAATCAGGACAGTTACCCATAAACGCGCCGGCTACAACATAAACGATAGTGTCGGAAAGTCCGCACGCAAATACAGCACGAGTTTCAGCAGAACGAGATCAGAAAACATGTAACTATCACTACCAGCAACCATCATGCCACATGTCTAATACGCACCTTCATCTAGAGTTTTGAATGTCTTGTTTGAGTACGACCCATAGAAATTTGCACCATTCGTCTCCTTCACGTACGCCCTCACATATACGTTATAGTTTGAGTTAAGCTGGAGTTTTCTGATGATTACGCGAGTCTCGTTCCCATTGTTTATCTCGATGCAGTGGCAGCCCTTCTTGTTGAGGCAATGGTCAGCCCGGCAATATTTAAGTTCGTACAGAAACGTCACGTTCGCCCTTGATACCAGCGGATGCCAGCCGAGTTTTACCTCTGTCTGTGACAACGGAACAAACTGGAAGTTTCGTGGTGGGCCGATTTCTGCGAGCAGAAGTTACGATGGAAGTTAGAAACGAATCGTTCGGTAAATTCCCTTCGCAATATATCATCTGTGATGTATTATGTATGTTGTACTATGTAGTATGTGTGCGCAGATGATGGCTGTATCCTGGCGTATCCTGCGATACAACAATGTAACTAATCTGTATCGAGGTCGAAACACGAATGTCGAGAAATTTTGAAACCCTGCTGTAACAAATACAAGGGTAATGGAGCACTCTTCAAATTCGGTCTAGACGCATCATCATTTCTCCCCAATATATGAGGTAGTGGGCAAGCACAATATATTTGAACCTGCCAACGAAAATCTACCAACGTATGTGGTACTAACAAATGCATTAGCACGTACCGTGGTACTAACGTATGTGGTACCAACATATGTATTTAGTACCACATATCTTGATACCAACATATGTATTTAGTACCACATATCTTGATACCAACGTATGTATTTAGTACCACATATCTTGATACCAACATATGTATTTAGTACCACATATCTTGATACCAGCGTATGTGGTACCAGCATATGTTGTTTTCGCGGTTCACCGCTCGTAGCTCACTATTTGATGCACCTAAAGACATTATTCTTGCTACTGTGCTAATCATCACCTGCATGGAGCGTATACGAGCTCTCCGCTCCTAGTAAAGCCTGCTCGTAGCGGTTGACATTTGCTGCGCTAATGGTGATGTTATAAAGAGCGCCGACCTCGGGCGAGTCGATGGTCATCGTCGCATTAGTGGTATTGAATACAGAGCTGAAATGAGCAAAATTAAACAGCAATAAACTAAGGGCTATCATGGAACCGTTGGTGCCTCTCGGTGCCGCCTCGCCGAGACGTGCTCAGCACTTGGTTTGCGTTATCAGTTGGGAGAGATTCACCAAACGCAACTATAGGCTATCCAACGATGGTTATAGAGGGTGTTTGTATTAGCGGCACCGATGCCGACCTCATACATCTCTTGTTGTTACCATAGAATAACGAACTGCTTGGTGAGCAAGCACTATTGGCCGCAAGTCTCGTGAAAGGTCACCCCGGATCGACACCTACAATTCATCATTCCGCCCCGTAGATGGTCTAGTTGTGAGCGTCGTCTATTGCTAGACAGGCGGGACATATGGCTTGGGTTAAAATCCTGTCAGACACGGGGAATCTCTGGATTTCTGTTTCATCTTTTTGTTTATTTGTGGATCCTTGCCAGCTAAGACAATATTGAGAATAAAGCAAAGCCTAGCCTCGATATTCGTCTTCGTAGTGATACCTAAGCGTTCAGAGCCGAATCCTGTCAGCTAAGGGGAACAGCTCGAGAGTCTGCCTGCCCGTAAAGTCAGCCTCACAGCTCAACGATACGAAATGCATCATTCACGTACATCTGTTTCAGCTTGCGGTGCTCGTTGTCGTAGAGCCGCATGATGTAGTGACTAATTGGCCCGTTGGTCTCGTTCACAGCGGGCGGGCTCCAGGACACGTTGACTTTCCTCGCAGTGGCAACTTTGACAACGCGGAGATTCCGTACGAGGCCAGGCTCGTCCATGTCCGTTCGAAAGGTCACGTACGAGCGCTTGCCGCGAAATGTTCGCCCTTTCCATAAAACCTCAGCGTGGATACTGACATTGTATTGACGAAAGGGGACCAGATTCTCTAGGAGGGCTTGCTCTTTGTCCGATGTTTCGTCGATGCCATTGCAGCCATCGAGGATCCTGTAGATGCGACTCGTAGCCGTCGTCACCACAGTCAGAGGGGCTTCCCATTGGAGCCTGGCACTTCTCGTGGCGACGTCGACAACGATCTCGCTAACGGGGCCCGTACCTAGGTAAACAAATGAATACCATGACATGTTAGTGGTCTTGTCCGAGTACTTTACGCATTATGTTACCTGCTGACGCATTTGTACGCACCCATAAACGGTGAGAGATGTGTTACAAATGTGAGCAGAGCCTCCCAACGACAGCGTGTGCTGGATATCAGGCAAAGCACTCACCGGCGCCGGGTGTCACAAGCACTTGCGTCGCGTTCCGGATCACCATCTGCTGAAGAGATAGATAGTAGTGGGCCTGCACGACAATCTCGTACGTCTGGAAACGTTCAAGGGTCACCCTGTAGTATGTCTTCTTCGTCACTTCAGTGCTACGCGGGTGCATCGGAAGCCTCTCGAGACGCGTAACACTTGATTCGTTGTTGCTGTCAAGTTCGGCGAAATACACGAGCACAGTGAAGTTGTCCGCTTGCCTCGGCTTCTCCGCGACCTTCCAATGGATTTTGTAACCGATTACCAGCTTCGACAGACTTTCGATCGTGCAGCTGAGGTTCAGCACCGGCGAATAATCTGCCAAATTAGAGATAATTCAAGAGGGCGTGTTTTTTTCTCAACTATCAGATAAGCCAGTTGCTAAGGACGCCAGGTGGATAGATGGCCTCATGAAGTCAGCCATGAACCGTCTTTAACATAAACTTCTATGTTAAATACGACTGTTACATAAAGCAAGCAATAATTATCTCTGATTCTCAGCAAATAGCGCTATCGGGTATTAAACTTAGTTAGGGCATATAGCCAACGTACGTTCACGCAATGTTTGGTTCGGGCAATACGTGAATTGTGATTCCATTCTTAAGAACTTCATCCTTAAAGACTTAAAAACGCCTACCCTTATTCAGAGTGGAGAACTCAACGCTGAGAGGCGGTCCGAAGATCCCATTGGCGCTCGCTATTATATACACCGAGTATACGCTAGCTGGCTGTAGATCACTCAACGTTAATCGGGTGTTCGTCACATTTGTGGAGGTTGTACAATTGTTATGTCTCAGGCAGTAGGTAACATCATAAACGAAGGTGGAGCTCACTAATGAATCCGGGGCCTCCCAGATGAGCAATACATCTGTCAGTGACAGCTGGACAAATTGGAAGTCCTTCGGAGCGCCCACACCTGCTCGTGTAAAAGCACCGTAATCAGACAGCTAGGGTCAGATCATCTTACTGGGCGCCTCATGCGAGTCCAACGTAAATTGTGCGAGAGTACAACACAGGTACGCGCGTGTTCATGGTGGGAAATAACTTGTGGGAAAAATCACGGTTCAGTTACAAACGACAGGTACAATAGAGAAAAAGTGGCCACAACCGATCCTCAGACTTTTAAAAGTTGCTGAGGCCTGTCATATTGGGGATCAACTGAGAGTCGCATGGTCCCTTGGATTGGTTAAAAATAGTTGCAACCAACTTCCCACAGCCATGAACAAAATGGGAACGAAATCGCTCGTCTCTCCCACATCTTCCCATGATCGGTTGAGTCGTATTTAGGCAGTGCGTTATGTCCGATGTCATTCTTCAAGAAGGTGCCGAAGATCTACTTTGAGATGAGCCAAAGAAAAAGGGCCACAATAGAACTTCTTTCGTATCATGTCAAATGCCTCATTTGGCCTGATATATCAAGTACGTGTCCACTGTTCACTTTACCGATGCGACCTTCACCTCGGCACGCAAAGCCCTGATACAAGACACCCATGGATACTAACCGCTTTCATCGTGGAACTGTATCTCGTATGAGGCCTCCTCCCCAGCAACTATCCCGTTATACTGATCAATGTTCGCGGCTTGTACCGTAATCGTATAATTCGCGTTCGCAACGGGCTGGTCGATGGTCACAGTCGCATTTGTGGTGTTCATCACCTGCCTAGAGAATCACCCCCGCGAGAGGAAAATTGACGCACGGATCTCGATCGTTATCATCGTAGTCTGCATGTTTCATGTGATCTGGTTGAACGCATTCAATGTTCAGTATGTCTCATCAAACAATGATGCGTGTTCTAAACTCGGTGAGGTGCGATTTACTACGAGATCGTTGCTCGAGAGCAGTGATTTTGTGTACGTGGCCCGCCAGGGACCTCAGACCTCGATTCTGGAATTAAGCACAACGTTATAGGGATCGAGGGCACAGGCGGCGGATACACGTAAATGTGATAACGCTGTGTGGGCCTTGTTTCAAGCTAACTTTTTTTTGTAGATAGCCTGTTGACAAAGAAAAAAACGCAGTGTCTACCGAAGTGCCACGCGACTCATGTTCATGAGTTGATTCCTCAGCAACTGCATGTTGGAGTCACTCATGGCACTGAGTCTAACATGCAGTTGCTGAGGAATCAACTCATTTCAGCTATTGCCCCGACAGGTCCTCATAGTAATACCTAAAGGTTAAGAGCTGAGGCCTGTCACATAGGGGAACAGCTGAGAGTCAGCTTAGAAAAAAAAAAAAAAAGCTATTGCCCGCAACGAACTGCGTTACTTACATCTCCTTGAGCTGGTGACGCGCCATGTCAAAAAGTCGGACGATATAGTGATCGATTGGTCCATTGGTTTTCTGTTGAGGCGGAGGACTCCAGATTACGCTGACGTTGTTGCTTTTCCCCGATTCCTGCGCCGCCTCGAGGCCCTGCACGGGAGCGGGGGTTCCGACATCGGTCATGAAGTCGAAATATGACCTAGTCGCATGAAGCGTCTGATCGTCGCGTATCACGGTCAGATCGATGCTGACATTGTAGAAATGGTAGGGGATCAAGTTTTCTAAAAGAACGCGTTCCGTATCAGAGGTTGTATTTGTGCCGTCGATATGGGCGATACGATAGAGACGGGCTTTGGCAGTTGCTGGTATGTTCAAGGGAGGCTTCCACGTAAGCTCCGCGCTGGTTGAGGTCACATTGGCCGTGATGGCCCAGGCTGCTTCTGCAAGGGAGCAACATGTGTGTGTAAATCTTCAACTATGCAACAGTGCACGAGGCCCTACAGCTAGCGAAATAAGTGAGTTTTCAATTTGGGAAAAAGTAAGTAATTTACAGGCGAAACGGAGGCTGTCATTCGAGAGACGCAAATAACAGATCTGGAAATCTGATCTTAGAACGCACGGTAAACAATCTCTTCCTTGATTCGACCGAAGCATGATACAACCTTCATGTGTTCAGTGTATAAGGGTTCTGCCAACACCAGTGTTTGGGTAATCAATAATACAGCATATATTCGGTGAGGGAAGCTCTATAGATGAGATTCTTTGACATAGTCGCACAGGCGCGATATGTATATTTTTTTCAATATTTTCACTTAGGATTAGCCCACAGTGTTTTCAAATATCATGCGCAAATTTGTTCGCGCCCAAAATGCGAGTGGGCGTATATTTCTGTACGAGTGGACTACGTCGAACTCGGGTCTGTATCCAAAGTAACGCTAAAGGTTAAATCCTATATAAATTAGTCCCTAGACAAACATCAGGCGATATCGCATGCGAAATGTGGTTCCGGAGAAGCACTCACGAAGTCCAGGTGTTGACAGCGGCTTCGACGCGTTCCTGCTCGCGACCGCGTCGAGCGGCAGACGATAGTTCGCCTGTACAACCACCTCATAGTTGCGAAAGTATTCAAGCGTCGTTATAAGCTCATTGTACTTCGTTTCCGAGCGGGCGCACTTCGTGGTAATACAGGTGAACACGGTGAAATCATCCGGTTGTTTCCGCTCGTCGCCGACCTGCCACCGAATCTTATACGATATGGAGTCGCTCGTGCTGGTCCCGACCACGAACTGTATGTCTACTACGGCGGCGTAATCTGTGATTATGGACACGGCACACTCAATGAGTTAAGTCAATGTTAATAGATAAGATAGAATGGGGCGTGCAGCTGTATTCAACCACAATGCGCCTGGCTGGTAACGATCGCGTAGCTCCCAGTGGTCGAAGCGAGTCGACGGAGCGCTCATAGATGATGCATAGCTGAGTTTCGAGACAGAACACCGCACACAGCGCTACTTTCCTATAATGTGTCTATTGTGCGTTGCGTGTATGCACGCTTACCCTGCGCGAGAGTGGTGAACGAGCCCATCAGGACTGGGCCACTTCTTAGGAAGCCGTTTGGTTGCGAGACAATCGGTGTGATCCCCACCATGTACTTTTTGCCGGGTTCAAGATTGTACAGCGGCAAGCGAGTTGCGTTCCAGTCGTCCACAATCGTGCAAGCGTCGCGACAGTAGGAGATATTGTAGAGGACGTCTGCTCTGACTAGCTCAGCGGGACAATCCCAGCCGACGACAGCCGTTGACACCGAGAGCAGGGCAACCTGAAAGTTTCTCGGAGAGCCAACCTCTGTGGAAATTGGGCAGAAAAAAATAATTATAATCATAGTAATTAATTATGGTATAATAGATAAATGGTAACTATTGCCCTTTCACCGGGCCGATCTGCTGTACCGTACTAACCAACACTATTATACAGGGTCGTGTATGGAACGTCCTCGCCGACAAGTGCCTTGTTCTGACGGTCGACATTAACGGCGCTCACCGTGACCGTGTACCTGGCTGTAACCAGCGGCGAGCCGATGTGCACAGCGACATGTGTACCATCCACTTTCCTGCAGTAGCCAGTAGCAAAGAAGAGCGCACAAACATGGAACGTGTCGTGTTAAGCCCATTCCGTTACCCTTAACTCAGTCCCGTGGAACACGTTGAACTTCGTGAAATTTCTATCTTACGGAACTGTCTTGCCAGCATTTCTATTGCACGCACCAAACGTCAATCATTCGTATGGTTTCCCAATGCCAAAGATAGCGATGTGACCTTCCCGACATAATGCGGAGCGTGCTTATGGTTGGAGGTTATGAGGAAATCTAATCAAATCACTACCCGTCCATCTCCCAACGGGACATGTGCTGTTACTCACAGTTCTTGCAGTTGGCGACGACTTTCATCGTAGAGTCGCACAAGATAATAATCGATCCGTCCCTTGGCTTCGCTTGCTAAAGGCCTGCCCCATTCAACAAGTAGCGCGTTCGATTTCGTGTCCTGTTTCGCTGTCAGGCCCCGTACACGGCCTGGTGTATCCACCTCGGTGACGAACTCGACAACTGCTGGCACGCCCTGAAATGTGCGCTTCTCGTATGTCACTTGCAAGTGTATGCTGACCTTGCGCGTCTGATAAACGCCCAGACCTTCGAAATGAAAGCTCGTCGTATTCGACGTGTAGGCAACGCTGCGGTTTGCATTGTCGATGATATGATATACAGGCCCTTTGATGCTGGACGGTACATTCGAAGGAACTTTCCACTCGAGGTGGGCATCCGTGCGGTTCGCGTCGACCGTGATGTCTCTCACTGGGCCAGGCTCTACGAGACAAGCGGACACGAGACGAATGTCAGATCACAGTAAGGTCGTTTTTGTCTAGGTATTGATATGTTACCCTTTTGCAAGGGTAGTATACATTGTGCATCCCGCTAGCGGAGTGCCTTCAACAGGTAGGGTCTGGCCGGTCTCTGGCCGTCAAATCTAAGGTTGCCCGTTCGGGAGGTTCGCAGCAGGGAGCTATTATTTTATCTGTGTATGAATATTGTAATCAGATGCATGATGATAGTTTGTAGGTTATAATTTTACGCGGCACTGGCAGGCCACGGTCAGTCTCTTTGAGGAAACATATATATATATATATATATATATATAGTTTCCTCAAAGAGACTGACCGTGGCCTGCCAGTGCCGCGTAAAATTATATATATATATATATATATATATATATATACATTATAAAGCTGTTTATGACTATTATAGCAGAAAAAGCACTCACTTGTCCCGGGTGTCGTAAGCGATTCCGAGGCATTTTTTATCACAACTACGCCCAGTGCGAGGCGGTAATGCGCTTGTAAGGTAACATCGTACGTATCGAAATATCCGAGAGTCACCACAGCGTATGTCTGCTTTATGGTCTGGCTGAAACCGAACGTCGACTCATGTGGCGTCGATCTGAAGATATTTTTTGACTTGGAGATGGATATGGTGGAGTCCGTTGGTGGCAGGGAGTCCGTGCGGGTCTTCCAGGTGACATTGTAGGATATCGCCTCGCTTGAATTCTTTACGACGGAGAAGCTGATATTTACCAAAGGTGCATACTCTTCGGATTCATTGGCGAGAATTCGATTGAACCATATTTCGTTAGCAGGGCAGCGAATTAGTTAATTAGTAGGACTGTTTACATTTTACCGCGCATGTAAATTATGCTAACGGTGGCTAATTAGGTTAAAGGTGAGCGTATTCCTCGCTAACCGTTCCATCTATCGATGTTGCTGTCTAGTTCAGATGAAAATCTATGTTCAGCTATGTATAGGACAGAACTATCTCGTTTAGTATTTGCTGAATGTGTTAGTAATTAATAAGAAGTACGTCCATTTGCGTCATGCCAACGAAAACAGCAATATCCGTGCTAACCAACGGCTACATTTTAGTTCAGCTGGATGTCTCTCCCACAACGTAGACCATAATAAACTGTATTAAATGGGTGCAGGTTCGATGAATCATCTTCTTATCAACAATGAGAGATATATTGTTCATTTCTTCGAGAGGAGCTCGGAGAGTGCGACCTACAAAGCATAAGTGTATAACAGGGTTCCTTAACTGACCATTTATCAGACACGCTGCTCACCTTCAGGTACAGTAGTGAATGTGCCCTTCAGAAACGGGCCATTATGTTCGCTACCGTCGTCAAGCTTGACTCCCGCTCTCACCCGAGCCTCGTATTGCTCGTTGGCATCGAGTTTGTCGATCTTCAAGCGAGTGCTGTTCCCGGCATCGACGCGATGACAGTTCTCTGACGGGACGCTGGTCGGGGTTAACGGACAATAGATCACTTCGAAACGCCAGCCTGCATCCGGCATCGAATCCGGCTGATCCCAGCCGAGCAGCGCTTCTGTCGGCGAGAGCGCGGCGAACTGGAAGTTTTGCGGAGGGCCGATTTTGGAAAAAATACCTGTAAGTATAATATTTCAATGGCTGACGGTCTATTATTCGTAAGTTTCGGGATGGCAACGCACTGGAAAACCTTCTCGCTATGTTAACGGTCTTCGCGTGGCCTTGCAGGATGACTTCACTCCATATAGGGTAGCGCAGTTCCGCGATGCTGGCTCGTATGCTAAATCGTTTCCGTGTGTTAGGCAACGAGCAGAGATCACCCATTTACCTCCTTCGTTTCTACCTCGAATTTCGGCCTTTGGGTGACCTTTGGCCCTGGACGACCAGGTAAAGGCTTATTGGTTTATTAAAGGAGCTGCAATTTTACAATGCTTAAGCTCTCTTATATGTCACGCAGCAGGGCCCGAACCTGATGTTCTCGTGCCAACATCAAGAGACAGGCGATATGAATTAACTACGACACTTGAAGGGCAACCCTAACAGCAAACACCAGGCGACAGAGAAATAACAGTGAATACTAAGGACTACCTGAAGCTTAAAGTTTTACTTCATTATCGTCTCAGCTAGATGTGCAGGTAGATCAAAGCCAAAACGAGTTGTTGTATGCCGTACGTATGGATCCTCAACCCGCTCCGGGTCCCTGTGGCCCTAAAGCCGAAGACCCAGAATGGACCCTCCCCAGCTGTTATCGTTTACATAAGGTTCTCACATAAGAATGAAAAATGCATTTGCATTGAACTGAACCACCCGTTGAAGATGAGGTCACCCCTTACTAACCTCCTCCTTGGAACCGAATCGTATCCGTAATCTCCTCTCCGGCAAGCGTCTCCTTTCGACGATTGACGTTGGCAGCACTCACTCCGATGGTATAACCGGCTCCCTCGACAGGGGAATCGACAACCACAGTTGTGTGTGTGACACTGGAGACCTGTCTGAGATGATCAATGAGAGTAAGTAAGTAACAATTCTCGTGAACAAAATAAGAGCGGTGTCCTCTCGGTGAGGTGCTCTCTCGGCCACCGCCTCGCCGCCTTGTCGAGCCTACGCACAATAGATACGCCTGGCAGAAAGCAAAAGCCCGCGTGTCCGACCCACAGTTACAGTATATGCTGGGAAGTAGCCTATATCGAAATCCCTTATGCCTTGTGCGTTACGATGCACGTATATTTATATGCATGTATATCTATTTGTGTATGGCGTTCTTATATATATCTTATACTATGTGATATTGATGTCGGAAAACAATTCCGAGCGCGTCCGTCCCCTCAAGCATGACCGTGTTACGACGTACATCTCTTTGAGCAGGTGACGATTCTCCTCATAGAGTCGGACAACGTAGTGGTCAATTGGCCCGTTCGTTTCGTTAGCAGCTGGCGGATGCCAAGAGACGTTGACAATATTCGTCGCGATCTTGCGAGCAGCGAGATCACGGACGGCGCCGGGGGTTTCAACGTCGGTGACGAACTCGTAGAAGGTAGGGGCGCCATAGAACGTTCGATTGTTATAGACGATCTCCGCATAGATGCTAACCTTATACAATTGATACGGAATCAGGTCGTTTAGGCTGACGCTCTCTGTCACAGTCTTGTCGTATGGTATATTCTCCGAATTTACGATATGATAGGTGCGAGTTTTCACATCAGCAGGAATATTCAAAGGCGCTCTCCACGTTAGTTCGGCGCTCCTCGAGGTCGCGGTCGCAGCGATACTTTGGACTGGACCTGGATCTGTGAGGCACGAAGGATAAACAGATATAATATATCCACATTCGCATGTCATCAATACCCGGTAACTTGGGCTGTGAAAGGGCTTCAGCTAATGCCATTTTGAAAAGGACGCCTCCTCCTGGTTGTTGTTCATGCCGTGCGCTAATTAATGAAGCTCATTAATTAGCTACGTTGATTGATTCACTTTCATTAATTGATTACATAAACCCATGCTCCACGCTTTCCGCCGGGGACAACGCCCCGTGTGAGTGCAACAACCTAGTCCCACAACTGAACATAATCGTGCCCACTGTGTCAACGAACACAGGCAAAACCAGAGTACCAACCTCGTCCTGGGGTAGCAAGGACTACTGACGCGTTCCTTCCAACGAGTTTGCCCAGAGGCAAATGATAGTTGGCTTGTACGACGGCTCTGTAGTTCCCGAAATAGTTCAGGAGCACCTCGGTCGAGTTCTCCTTTGTCATTTTCGAGTATTTCAAGGACAACTTTTCGCGATCTCCCCGAGCGTTTCGGCTGCTTGCCACATGATTGGTGAGGCCACTCGAAGCAAAGATGAACACCGTGAAGTCGTTGGGCTGAACCGAGTCGTTTTCAGTTCGCCAACGTATTGTGTAGATAACTGAATTGGCCAAATGGTCCTTGACATCGTAACTGATGTCGATTACAGGAGCATATCCTGTGGATTCATGAAAATGTGACCGGTGTTATAAACTAATACGTGTGAAGCCCCGCAGGAGAGGTGGGCGCGGAGGAGAGGTGGAAGTAGGGCAACACCTCAGCACACCTAGCCTACAGGTTGGGAAAACAACTTCACAATGAGAGAGAATGTAGGCTTACAGTGAGAGTAGAACCTGCTTCGCCTGTGAGCCTTTTCTTTTGTTTCTTTTTGATCTCTGACTGGAACCCTATTTTTTCGCTAGCTACTGTAAGCCAAATTTCTACGTTCCTCCTGTATCGGGAAACGGATCAGATCGAAGTGACCCTCGCGCGAAAAAAGAGTATATACGAGAAACCCTGTCAGATCATTTTGAATGATTATCTGGTAGAGTATTTACGTCCTTATTATGGGCGTTGTTAGAGTACTAGTCTCTATTTCCGATTACGAAATTTCTCGGAGAGATTATCGGTCTTGAAACCTATTGAATTTAAATGGAATATTTCTCTGTACGGAACCCTCTTGCAGGCAGTAGGTCACACCACAAAGGGCGGTTAGGTTAGGCTGGGACTTCTCTAGCGTTTTCCGGATCTGACCAGTAGCACCCTCGTCGTTGATAGCGCGCACGACCTGAACATTTGTCGAGGAACGACTTTTGAAACGAACACAAGCTACCAAGACAATGATGTGATACCATCTATTTAGTGTCCTGTATTAAAAATGGGTAAGAATCTGTCGCCGTGCTCGACTAAAGCCGGGGTAACGAAATCCTAAGATTTGTGGACCTTAAGTGGCGATATCGAGGCGTTCACGCTTTCACGTGATAGTCAACGGCACCCGAACGGTTATTTTGGTGGCATGAGGTCCGTCGCCAGTTCACCATCCATATGAAGTAATGTTAACACTAGCTTCCGCGTGGACGGCGACATTGAACGATGATGAGTGGGTTGTAATGGGCGCGGGAGGCCAAACCATCTTGCCGTGCCATAACATCGGTCCTGAGTCCTATTCTGTCCTCGAGCGTCCGCACTCCGGATGCGATTGGCGGCCCGAGAGGCCACGATATATAACGCATTTCCCTTAGCCATTAACAGCAACAAAAAGGTCGGTCGGCAGAGATAGCTCTTATAACGGCTCCCGCCGGCTTGTCTCACTGCAACCGCCTGGTGGCGACGACGGTTGGCCTTAGAATTTGCTTCAGTCAAACTCCCACGAACGTGCACAGTATCGACAATATCGACGAGAGTTTAAGCAAATGCAGGTTTAGCGTTGCCATATAGCGGCTTATCAACGTTATACACGCGTCAGTGGTTGGGTATGTAAAGCCTGCTGGGCATCGAATCTGAATTCAAGGCCACGTGTTCAACCGGCCCGCAGTGGGCAACTGTATCGCCCCACCTCTAGATCGCATCTGCAGGAGAACTCATCGAAGGACAGGGTCACTGTAGCTAGTTTCGGATTCATTAATGACGTCTATCAGTTATTAGTGGTTACTTACAGTTGACGTGAACACTCGCAAGTCTCACCGGCGATTTGCCATGAGTGGCCTGTGCAGGTACGGTAATTGTGAATTGAAAATTACATCGTGCAATGATAAAGCTATCAGATGTCAGTGGAGCCTAATGAGGCCAGATATCAGCAGATAATACTCGAGGCAACTCACTATATCGCCGTCTCGTAGCGACAACATAGAGGCTTACTTGGAGGGAGATAGTCGATGCGCGCACCGCGATTCGTCGTATTATTCCACGACCGAGCGACTCTGAAACGGGAGAACTACATCAGTTAATTCAGGAAACTATTGCCATTTCGTCTCGATAAATAACCATCGCTTAAACCAATCGTGATTTGTTTGTTTAATCACCCACACTGTATTGGTGCTGCTATATTGTGCTGCGTCCGCTGCTGAAATTCAGCAGCGTACGCTGTCTTGCTACGGTGAAGCCGAACTGACGTCATTGGGTCGTCAGCGGTACAACTACAGCTGAAACGCCGCCGTTGCTGCTAAATCTCTAAAGGAACAGCGAGCTGACTTCGAAGCTGTTGCGCCGGCTAGGTGCGTCCGACAGACTTGGCTGGGAACGGCAGCCAGTCGATGGATCACGATATATCAATGAGATTCGAGTGCTTAGTGGACATTGCCCCAAAATCGAGGGTCTGATATCCTGATAGACAATGGACAACCTCGTCAGTGCCAGCCACCTGCCCATCTCGGGTGGACGGTACAGCGAGATCAAGAGTTTGCAATTAGCTTTGAGGGAGAAGTCTAACCCGAGTGTTACGTACTCAGCAACTTGACTGGGCAAGCTGTTGTTCTGACCTTGGCCAGGGTCAGGCTGCTCTTCGATGGCTCCGGTCCGAAGCTCGTGGTGGGTTTGCGCACCATGAAATGCCTGATTGCGGTGTGTTACCCGCAACGAAACGCTGATGTTGTACAGGTGATTAGCCGTGGCATTGTTTAGCTCGAAGCTCTCCGTGGCTGTCGTTATGTTAATTCCATTTGCGCGGTCGATGACGCGGTAGACTCCTTGCTTAACGATACTGGCCGGTATGTTCGCGGGCGGATCCCACTCGAGCTTCAGGTAGGACGCGTTGGCGTGAACGACAACGTTTCGAACAGGACCTGGCTCTGTAAGGCGGACCCTCGATAGGTTAGATCCGTAATTTTGTCCTAATTTCTTTAATTTCTTTAATAACTCTGTACCACTCGTTTTGGTTAATAAAGGTGTATTTGTATTGTATTGCATTATTGCATCTAATAAACTTGCCCCGCACAAGGTCGTTGGTGGTCAAAAAAAAAGTTAGATCAACGAGTACCAACACGAAGTGCACGAAAAAGCTAAAACTCCGCATAACATAAATTTTAGCGCAACTCGACGCGCGGTTGTTGGCTGAGCGCCAGCATGACAACGGAAACCCCTTGCAGATAGAGAGAGGTGGAGATCGACCCGATGACGAAGTCTGTGCCCACGTCTCTGATCTGACATCACTGTGAGGGCGGGGGGGGGTAGCTCACCAACTCCTGACGTCGCGAGCTCGACCGAGGTGTTCCTGCAGACGCCTGTACCAGCGGCCTGGACGATGACGCGATAGGTTCGAAAGTAGTCGAGTGTAACGGGGAAGAGGCTGTTCGCCGTTCGACTTCTCGTGCAGTTGCCCAGTAGCTTGCAAACAAACACAATAAACCCATTCGACCGCCTTCGGCGCGGTTGGCTCCGCCAGCTGATCTTGTACTCGATCGAGTTACTGGTATTACCCGCAGGCTCGTAGCGAAGGTCCGTTATGTTGGGGCACCCTGTGAATTTGTATGCAATCCGAAATCGTATTGTTTCAGCAGGGCCGGGACGAGGGTGAGGCCCTGCCATCAGCGCGCTTTAATTACGTCAAATTGAATCAGGTCTCATTTCAGCGCTAATATCAGCGGCGTACACGTCATGACTTTATTGTTTTGTGTCCAGATTACGATCCCGTACTATTTTTCTTTTTTTTTTTTTTAAGGGGGTGTTTTTATTATGTATAGTAAATATGGCTCCACTCAGATTTGAACCTCAGACTCCACAAAACACCCTTTTTGGAACTGTCAACCTTGTCCACCACTGCATGCCCGCAGCCTACGATCCCGTACTGTCAAACCTGTACTGCACCTTCTTGTACAGCGATCAGCACAGATTTTTTCTCTTTTACTCTTTCTCTCTCTTACTCTTTCTCTCTCTCTTTCTCTCTATAATCACCCCTAAAGAGACAAAGATACTGACCAACTCCCTTGAACTCGACTGTGCGCGACGACTCGCTGCCGATGAGGGTCTCGTTCTGAAGGTTGACATTAACAGCGCTAACGGCGATGGTGTAATTCGCGGTCGTCTCTGGCGCATCTGACTGTACGTAGGCTTTTGTGCTATTGAACACTGGGCTGGAATGGATATCACAAGATATCGTGAAGATGAAGACAACGGCTACATTGGGTATGGCTCAGCTAGCTAACTATTAGTCATCCCGGGCTGGGTATTTGCGAATTCTTGAGGATGCATTGCCCCTTTGAGAGGTATAAGAATTAAACTACGAGAAATGAGCTCGCCAGATGGCAAGGAATACATTTCCTTGTGTACTCCCTGTGTGTGTGTGTGTGTGGGTAAATGTCAAACCGAATAGAGAACAAACAATGCCGCCTAGATCTCACGTTCAGCAGGCACAATTATCATCCAGTTTTTAACAATTAACAAAACTATCACACAATCAACGTCTCCCAGCTACAGTTAAGGAATGAGCCTGCTACTGTGTACTTATATAAGGCATTAGCTTAGCCAGAGGCAAGGTATATTGTCGTAGAGCGAAACAGCTTTCCACCAGGCCCCAGATACGTTTTCCGAAACCAACCGAAGAGTCAGCTTTCTAAATTGCATCGGCTGTCCCGTTCGAATTCTGCTGTGGCTGAAGTCGAAATCCCTTAGAAAATCAAAATAACCACACGAGCTAGAGCACTGTATGGATATATCTGAATTAAAAAAAAAAATATATATATATATATACCCGAAAGTAACATACTATTCCTTCAGCTTGACTCGCCTCTCATCGTACAGCCGCACAATGTAATAGTTGATCGGCCCATTCGTCTCGTTAGCACGTGGACGATGCCAAGAGACCTCAGTGGCGCTCTGGTCGAAGTGGTGCTTAGCCTTAAGATTTCGCACACGACCGGGTAACGCGACGTCGGTCCTGAACGCATGAAATGCCGCCAGCCCATAGGAAATCTGATCATTGTGAACTACATGCGGTATGATGCTGACATTGTACGAACGATACGCGGGCAACCTGTTAATAAGGCACGAGGTTGTGTTGCTTTCCTTCTCAATATACCCTGTGCTGTCGCCGATGTCATACAGGACGTTCTTAAAGGAGGGCGGCAGGATCGAAGGAGCATCCCACGTTAAACTGGCACTTGTCGAGGTTACGTTTGAGCTGATATTCCTGACCGGGTTGAGCTCTGTAATCAAAACGGAAAGATGTGTGCGCTTATTGGGCGATAAGATCGAGGGTAAAGGGTTAAGCTTGATTGGTTGGTTCAAGGAGCTGCAATTTCACAATGCTTAAGCTCTCTTGTATGTCACGCAGCGGGGTTCGAACCCGGTGCCTCTGGCTTTCGACAGCCAGAGACTTAGCCGTCCAAGCCACCGCGCCGAGGAGTCGGATTGACGTTTTTCTTATGCTTGTTTTTGACCTTCGATGGGGATGGTGCTACGTGGGCCATGGTTGGCCACAGAGCTGCATTCGTATTGCTTCAAACCCCATGTGTCGTGCGGGATTCGAACCGGAAACCTTACGGTTTCAAGTCCTCGGCTTTGATCTTTTTAGTGCTTTTCTTTCTAGTGCTCCTCATGAGCGGATTCGGCTTTGGTCGCATTCAAACATTCGTACAACCGCCGCCAGCTCCCTTCTATCAGTGGGAACCGTCTAGATCCCAGTGAGGGTGCATGAGCTTCTACGAGCCGAAGGCTTAGCCCCGCTACGGAAAACCCATTCGAAACACTGGAAGTATCTCGAAGTACGATACTCGTGTTGACAACACGGTGCGCGGAGTCAGACGGATACTCACCTTTGCCACGAGTAGTAAGTGGCGCTCCTGAGGCATTTCTGCTAACGACTGTGTCCAGAGGCAAATGATAGTTGGCCTGCACAACAATGTCATAGGTCCGAAAATAGGCCAACTGCACCTCAAGGACGTGATTCGTCGTTGTGTTAATAGTGCATTTGTCCAAGAAGCAGACGAACACAGTGAAATCACTTGGCCTGCTCAACGTCTCGTTCATCTTCCAAGAGATAGTGTATCGGGGGAACTCGGCGGAGCCGCTCTGGCCTTCGATATGCGATATGTTCCATACAGGGGCATAATCTGAAAATGTAGGCTTTTTTCTTCAATGTTTATACGACGAATTGTACGTTGGCTTGTCTTTGCACCCCCAAACAGAGTTCGAATATAAAAACAAAAAAGATTTACGAGTAATACTCGCCCTGATCGAGAGTTTTCACCGCCTTGGTAAGATTTGATCCGCGCACTCGAGCGCCGTCCAATGCACTCAAGCTCAAATCGATCGTCACCTGGTAGGTGACCCCGCGTTTGAGTGCTTTGAGCGTCACGCTAGTCCCGTTTATATTTGAAGCTTTCTCGCACTTGCCCTCAAGACAGTACGTGACGTCATATGACGGCGTGAGGCCGGCCGCGTCATCCGGAGCGTCCCAGCCAACTCGTACCTCTGTCGGTGACAAAGGAACATACTGGAAGTTCCTCACGGAACCGAATCCTGTATATACAAAAAACAACGTCAAACAAGCGTTCGTTGGTTCGTGCGCAGGCCCCATGAACGTGAGCACTATTCTGCGGACACACGCTTACATATTCTCTTTCAATACAAGCACACACACACACACACACTGTCTTAGTTTAATGAGAAAATTATTAGTCGTGACTGTTAATTTCAGTTCAGTTCAATTAAACAGTGTGTGCCTTGAAACTACAATTATGCAATGCGTAAGTATCAGTCAGCTCTCAATTAACGCAGAGAGCAGTCTTCATTGTGATCGAGAAGCTGACTTGTCCCCTTGTCTAGTCTCCGTAGTATCACACGGGAGTCATGTGTACCCTATGCGTTAGGCCATGTCCTGCATTCCACAGGTAATCGATTTTGCATCAGGTAGCTGGTGGAACTGGAACAATACGCAAGACGTGCTTGCCCTGTTATATGAACTACTGAAGTATTCTTCGAGGGAGAAAATCGCCAGGCCCGTGGATGCCAACACGTTTCAAGGTAAAGGCACCAATTATGCGCGTCCCCCCATTCTAACGCGTTGTGACAACCGAATTACGGGTAAACTATCACTATATAAGGGACTATCATGCAATTTCCTTTCTGTCAATAATTGACATGCTTCGGTAAGCGTCTACGAAGGCCAAGCCATGAGGATCAGTATTCAGGTACTTCGTGCGAGCACCGTTTGATGTATCAATGCGTCATTACAAAATTAAAATTTAGATGCATGAACGTCCCCCTAGAGATCGGTAGTTAAGGAAAGGTCCCATTAGCTCGGCCAGCATCTGATGACACTAGACAGTAAATTGTATGTTCTCGAGTGGCTTCAGTGTTGTGGTTTGTCATCTACGTTTGATGTATAATGAAACTATCACGAAATATGTCAATAGTAGATATCGATCGGTTCGATAAACAACCACTATCTACGGAGGTATACACCGAAGGGAACAGCGCCGTGTCCCGGCACAATAAAAACTAGCGTATCACCTTTGCTCTGGAACTCTACCTCATACGAGATCTCGTTCCCGATAAGCGAATTATTCCGTCTGTCAACATTGACAGAGCTCACAGTGACCCGATACTCGGCTACGCCAGACGAAGGAACGGCTATACGCGACAGTGGTTTGTCGAACACTTTCCTGAAAACGGCACCAAATTGGCAGGGGACAAGGACGAATTAGATGTCGGGTCGTAACTTGTGCAATGGTCGCGCTTAGACTTCGCCACCCCGAGCCAAAGAACGCGAGAAAAGTCTCCACCGCAGGTACATCGCCAGCGATGTTATCTGTAAGGGGCCGAATCCTCTTCTCCGGAATGAATGTCTCCTTGGCGCAAATGACACAAATGTCACACTGAGCTTTAAAGGTAGGTAAAGGTAAGATAAAGCTTTATTTGTTTATTAAAGGAACTGCAGTTTTTACACTGCTTTAGTTCTCTAGTAGAAATTATATAAGCGTATAGTTGTTACGGCCCGCGTGTATAGTTGACCCCCCGGCGAGAGATATCGAGTAGCTGCAACGGGCTGAATAGGTGTGTCTCAAGAAAACCTGATACAGGAACGACAGCAATTCGACAATTCAACGACAATCAGACTAAAACGCTCAGTCATTGTGGGATTCTTTCCCTTTTGGCAGATCAGAAACGATGCAGGAAGTTCCGGCGCTTCTCGGGGCATATCATGCACCTGCTTCTACAAAACGAAACAACAGCCCCAAAAAAATCAGTGCATGATTGCTACGTACACTTGGTTAATCTTGTTGCCCCCCTTGTCATACAGTCGCACAAGGTAATGGTCGATCGGTCCATTTGCCTTGTCAGCTGCGGGCGGATCCCAGGACACGTAGATCACGTTCTTATCCGGCTCCTGATTAGCTACCACGTGTCGAACAGGGCCAGGCGTCGCTACAGCGGTTCTGAACGTAAAAATTGTCTTCGGGGCTTGAAACCCTTCGTCGATATATTGCACCCGCATGCGGACGCCGACTTCGTAGACTTGGTAAGGTGCCAAATCGCGCATCTGGAAACTCTCCGTGTCGGTCGTTTGACTAAGGTTCTTTGTAGGCTCACTGATCAGATACGAGAAAGGCCTAAGGGAAAGTGGCACGTTCGAAGGTGGTTTCCACGTCAATGCCGCACTCGTAGCATCGGCGACGACCGTGAGATTTCTCACCGGACCTGGCTCTGCAATGATTTGTCAACTGATTAGGAGGCATAGAGTTGTTGGTTCAAGTTCAGATGAACAAAATCCGCTGAAACACCTCTCAGATAGGTCCGCGTTAGACACCGGAGCGTTCTTATTTAGTTGCGCCTCCTGTTGGTTTCTCACACAAAACTACACAAACACCCGAATTTTATCAGCAGAATGATGACGCCATTACTCCATTCAGACTAAGTACATTCGTTACTCAACTCCCCTTAGTCCGACTTACTACAATACGCATATTTACCTCACCCTTACTAACGCTTATACTCTACTACTGAGATGAAACAAATACACCGCACTGCACACAGTGTGATACAGGCTGCTCGTAAGGAGTATCCCTCATTTGCGCCGTCGCAAACGGTTACGCCACCTAGGCTACGGCGCGACTTTGTCGTTGAAAGCACGCGAACTTATTTCAGGTGAGTTACACCGAATGAACGATCAGCTCTCCCCACGATCGTGGATTCGGTGAGCCGAGGCACACAGAGGCGGCATGTACGGCTAGCGTTCGGATTCGATTTGTTCCCGTCGTCGACGACAAGCGCAAGATTTCTAGGGCGAAGCTACCTGGGCGAAGAAGAAGCCCGAGTCCTTTGCCAATACCTCGTCCGCTTACCTGTTCCCGGTGCGGTGATATTTGTCGATGCGTTGACACTGACGACGATGTCGAACGGAAGGTGATAATCGGCCCGCACGACGATGCTGTAGATGCGGAAATAGTCCAAGCTCAACTCGATGAATAACTCCCTTGTACGATAAGACGTGCAGCTCGTATTTGACAACGGACAGGCGGACACAAGATAATCATTCGGCTGTATGGAGCCGGCGTGGGTCGTCCAGCGGATGCGGTAAGATATTGAGTTGCTCGAGGTGTGCGCCATATCGGACTTGATCGCACTCACATTGCGATAATCTACAGATCGACGAAATTAGGTCTGTCAACGGAGAATGGCAAATTGACGTGGACGGGGTCTGCCATCCGGCAAGCTGATACGAAGAGCTATTTTTCTTATTATAAGACTATGAGGTTTCAGGTAGCGTATTTAACCATCACGAAATTAGTCCACCTATATAGAGGACCTTTAGGAGGGGTGGCCAAAGATAAAAGCAACCGTACGTCCATAATTAAATAAATTCGCGCGACATTTTACAGAAGTCCTGCGAAACCCAGTACCCAGTATATGTGCCCCTCTTATTGGGCGGGGGGAGGACTTCTTTGTATCGTTGGCCAAGGGCGCGAGCGTTCATAATAGCCCCAAATATACTCGTTTAGAGTACATCTACTTGTGAGAATTGGTCGCAGAGACCCCAGAAAGTTCGTCCTGCACCAGAAGCAGTTCCCGGTCAACTCCAATAGATGTGCATATATCTTTTCGTTTGTTTTGGCGGCTGAAAGGGGTCCCAAGCCTTTCACCCACCAGAAAACACCTCTCGGCACTTATTCGTACGGCCGCACCACCGCGAGAAATGCTGGGAGTACATACCCACACTTCCCTGAGACCAAGGCAAGATCACATATGTGCAAATAACGATACACCCCCATAGGGTTGATACATTAATTGTTCTTCCTAAAATATACGTTCGTCTCTCCGCGGCGCCTACTTTATAGGTAAGCCTTAGTGTGCACCCCTTACTCTCATTTCTCTCTCTCTCTCTCTCTCCCTTCTGCCTTTCAGGTTATGCTGCATAAACTATGATGACACATACCCTGTCCGAGGGTGGTGAATGTACTGTTAGCTCGCGGTCCAGAGGATCGTTCCCCATCTGGCCCATTTTTGTTCGCAGTTATCCTGACCGAGTAGGTGGTGTTGGGAATGAGATTGTGTAGACTCAGACGAGTCGAGGTCAACGTTTGGTCCATGCACGCCTCGTGCAGACAGTAGGCGACGTCGTACCAGAGACTGGAGTCTCCAATTCCATTTGGCGGGTCCCAGCCAAGTATCACATGTGTCCGCGACATAGGGGCGAACTGGATGTTTTCCGGGGGCCCGAGCGTCTCTGGGCAGGTACATCGTAAATAGTGGACGACGAGTTAGCCTTCTATTATGACATGTGCACTGTAGCTCTTCGGCTACAACCATGCGCGATAGCGCAAACAGACTTATGGGGATATTTCATATTTCGAGCCCTACAGAATGCCACTGCCTTCTCCGGAGCAAAGTGTGGGTGCACTCGAGATGGAGCCACCGTCACCAAGTGATATACCCCTAAGCAACAAAAGTGAGGAGGCGCTGCGGACACGCCCGCTAGTGGCGACAGCCCCCTTGAGGACCAGATTTCAGCTCCGTTCTATCCCTCGCTCCCACCGAAAAAACTGAATATCGCAAAACACGGGATCAAAGATACCGACGGCAAATTGCATAAAGAAGGTCCCAAAATGTCCACCTGTCTCACAGCTCCCTGGCACGACCAAACATGATATTGATAAGGCTAGTAGAAGATGTGACGGCGCCATTGCGCCCACGCCGTGTCCACAACAGCCGTGAAGCCGCCTTTGACGACCTTCGCTAATACCACAATAATCACAATAGCAGCTGCCACAGCAAAAGTGCGTAGTCAACGAGCGGACGCGAAAATTCGGACGGATGAATGATTTCCTTCATCACTCGTCGGCCGCCTGCTGCTACCGTTGCTGTAAGCAGATCATTCGATTTCATTGTCACAGAGATTTGCACACGAATGCGGGCCATAAGCGAAGCCGGAAGGCGCCGGAAGGCAGGTGACGACAAGTCATTGACGAGGTACGAAGTAGATGGCCACCGAAGGCTTTAGTTACGTTGGACACACATGGTAAACCCGTGTGGTAGTATGGCGCAAGGGAGTTCACGCCTACGGCTGAGTCTCTGGCTGTAAAAAGCCGGAGGCCGCAGGTTCGAATCCCGTTGCATGACATATAAGAGAACTTAAGCATTCTATGCAGTTCCTTTAATAAATCAATAAAGCCTTACCTTACCGGCAATGATGGTGCTGATTATGCAGCAGTCTCTGATCTGATGACGTCCCCTGTGTGTGTGTCCTGAGTAGCTCACACAAATTGTGGAGATCATTTTGTTTCGTTATACATTTTATAATGTGGGCCAAAATTCATTGTGGTGACATTTCGCGTCAATTTCGCCAGTGGTTCTTGTCGACGGGAAACCGTCAGCTGTTAGAGGTCGACTGCGTCATCGGTAGGCGATCGGCCCTGATCGTTCATCGGGTAGCAGACGAGGTGAGTCGGGAATACCTGTTGCGTCTCCGGTGGGAAGAAATAGTTTTCCGAAGATGATGGCAATGCAGCATTGCTCTATGAACTGAAACGTCAGGCGTCCCGTCAGATTCCTACCCCTTGACCGCTATAGGCAGTCCCGTAGGTGGTCTCGTAGTGAGCGGCGTCTTGGATTGTTGCTTTTTTTGGAACAGCTGACCCTCAGCTGTTCCCCTATCTGACAGGCCTCAGCTCTTAACCTTTTTAGGTATTACTATAAGCGTCTTGGGTTGCTATACTAGAGCTACGGACATATTGGATCGAGCTGAAATCCTGGCCGACACTTTGAAGCACCTTTGCATTCCTTTATCCTCTCTCATTATCAATGGATTCCTGTCAGCTGGAACAACGTTGAAAACAAAGCAAAAGTGGCAACGACATCTCCCCGTCGTAATGGCCAAAAGTTCAGAGCCGGGACCTGTCGCATAACACCTGCAAGTCAGCTCAGAGAACATCGTACCTATTGCCTAGAACCGAATCCAGTTCTTACGAAGCCGCAGCGTGGGAACAGCTGGCGCAAAATGTGCCCCAATGGTACAGAGGAAGGTAGGGCGCTTTTTATGACAAGAGTTCCCGTCTAATTCTCTCGCAACCATCTCGGGGACTCAATCGGTGCGTCGTGTCCTCTGTTGTTGGCGTCAACCATCCATATTATCATCGCGTGTACTTGGTGATTTTTTCGCGGGAGAATTACGTGAATGCCTGATGCACGCACGCGCTGAGTGGCCCAACTGTACACTACCACCAGAATGGGACTCTCAAACCCACTGAACCCGCTTACCCACTGAATCCCTCCCCCCCGAATCTCGAAACGTTTAGCACATTAGCTCGACTACGTAAATATATTTACACTAAAGATTCTATCAAGAGCCTCGCTTGGTGTTAATACCAAATAGTAATACCAATTTACTCGAATACGCAAAGTGTTTCACAAGTGTTTTGGTGAACGTCGTGAAGTACTATGCATGGGGGTTTATCACCAGGTCGAGCCTCAACCATTCATTAATAGTATATATACCAATGCAAAGTTATTTTGTTTGTGCAAGTTCATCGACGAATCCGTATCAAACCATGAAGTCCTCCATTAAATCGAAAATAGTATCACATAATGACCACCAGGTGGCACTAGCGGTCCCAGGTTCGGTATGCTCGCACTGCCAGGTGAATATCGCAGCAGCCTGATGGAGCCTTCAATGTCGGTGTACCGTGATTGTGTTGGTCTCGATTAATTCGACTACTGCTACCACAACAATAAAGAAGCTGCGGACTGGTTTACCATGTCCAGTGTCAATAATTTGAGTTTTTCATGTACAAAATCATATCGTACAGAACGAACACATTTATAGACTAGTTATTGGTTAAAGGATGACACAGGTCGGAGTGTAGCTGACATCGAAAGGAACTTATGTGTTTCTTGCGAACACATCCGTAGTATTGGTGGCTTTTCAACAAAAATCACCCCTATAGGGAACGTAACAAAAGTTTGTCGCATTTCCAAAAAATAGCTCAGAACTGTGACACTTCCAGTAGCAATATCTCATATCGCTACTCTCAGCAAAAAAAAACGACTGAGCGTTAGCAGTGAATATGCCCGCAGAAAATTCGATTTATCTGTAAATTTTTGACGAAGTCGTGTCAGTGAATAAAGCCCGCCACGAATTCGAACAACAAAAGCCTATAATGGTAGCCAGGTGGCAGCACCGGTCATAGGATCGACCTCCTCTCAGTCCAGCCTTCAATGGAGGTGTACTATGCTTCGGGAATGAGTGATGATGATTTGTTTAACTACCACACAGTATATTTACTACTAATAATTCGAACATCGTATGTGAGATTCAATGCGTTCTAATTACGTTTATTCCACGATAACTTGGTGTGAGATGCGCATGAATAACACTGATAATAATCAAGTCAACAACCGCCATTGACGTCTTCAAAGCAGAAGCGCGCTTCAACCCGATCTCGTGTCGTGTAGCGCTTTCAGATGAATTCGCGATTGGCGTTTCTAAGAGCCGAAAGGGTCGGTACAACCAACGAATTAGTCGGCATCCTCGAAAACGTCATACATGCGTCTGTTACGACAGATGGATGGGAGACACACGGCAGAATACTGCCCACAGGACGAATGTGTTCCATGTGTTCCATCGTGTCGAGCAGGCGGTATGCCTAGATGAGAAATGACTGGAATAAAAGCCAACGAGACAACCCTAGAAATCAGCTTTCCTAACGTGGACGTTCAAGCAAGAGTAACGCTCCCAGCCCCAGCGAGTCCCATACCACTTCCAATGGCTCTACCACTTGCTTAAGGATGCAGCAGCGGAGAAGTGTTCTTATATTGGCTAGCTACTCACGACAAACTTCGTGCTTGCATGACCCGTGCACCCCCTGGCTGTAAAAAGCCAGAGGCCGCAGGTTCGAATCCCGTTGCATGACATATAAGAGAACTTAAGCATTCTATGCAGTTCCTTTAATGAATCAACAAAGCCTTCCCTTACCCCTCGAAACTCATGTAGCGGCCTTGCTATGAAGGCGAAGGTCTCACCCGAGGTTTGCGACTGCAGCCTAAAATGAACTGACCGAACAAAACAGCGCACGCAACCAGTGACAATGACACCACCGGTATATATGACGAAGACCGTAAACCTAACAAAATCCTGTATGATCTTGATCAGAACGTCGCGAACGAGAACACCGCGAAATCAAGCCCTCCTCCGCTCAGATAATTAGGCCCTTTTTCATACAGCTACATGAACTGGCTGCAACAGTTAATCACCTATTGCTAATGGAGAAATTTATTCTAAGTTGTTTTCCGTGGAGAAATTGAATCTATCGAGACGTTTATGTCACACCGAAATCACTGAGGGGCTGAGCAAAAAAGACGCCTACGGACGAATCGAGCACTTCACTTAAAATGTCCCGGCTAAAAAACTCGTATAAAGCAAGCTTCTGTAAGCCGAAATTTCCACGAAATATATAATATAATATGGTGTAACCAAATTAGTTTAACTACATTGAAATAGATGCTGTTAATTGTATCCATATTCACAGGCTGTGACCAGCTTCAGCCGGGTGCGTCGTATTTATTGAATAACCATACATTTTACATGCATATATATATATATATATATATATATATATATGTGTAGACGATCTTCATAAGTTAACAAAACATAAATAACTTAAGGTTCTTCATTCGAAGACGCACGCGCCGAACTGTATTGGCTGTGTGTTTATCTATCCGTGTGTCTCGTTGGCATTCACAGCAAATCGACAGAGTCCCGTCAGGCGGGGTCGCGTTCATTTATTCTCCATGCTGCAATTTTCCCGAACTACGCGCGAACAAGGTTCTGCGTGTCGTCTACGGCAGCCCGTCGCTTTCGGATGTAGATGACGCCTGCGGCAACGATCGCTCCGACGAGGGCGATCGCGAGCAGAATCGCGAGCCAAGGTGGGAATCCGCCCATCGAGGCTGAGCATTGAAATTGTCGACATGATGCAGGGTGAGAGAGAGAGAGAACGCGATATTAGTAGTTAGTATCCGTGGTGGTGGTTGTTGTTGATGTGGGTGGATTTTGTTACCAGTTACGTTAAGATAACGCTCGTTCGCCAATACCTGATGTGGATGTATCGCAGTGATATGTCATCGATGCGCACATGGCTAATTAGAATATTCTCTAGTCTGCTTGAGATTATCATTTGGAAAGCTGCGGTCCGTTCCAGTGTTTAGTTATCACTTAGGAATCAATGGAGCCAACGGATATTCTCTTAATTAGCTACGAGTTGCTGCTGTCAATCAAGCAAGTCAATCATAGCAGATCAGCTATACAGTTAGCACTGGGCAATCGGCGTACCAGAAGCAATTTTCACTTAGCGAAACAAAATTGCACACAGCAAAATTACTTACGAGATTTTCCTATCTTCAGTAATCGTTCCCCTTGCAATTCGCTACAAATATCGATTGTGGATAACCACCAGAGGCATTTGTGCAGGGGCAGCGGCTTGGCGGGTATGGCTTGCAGCTTAGATTCAAGCCCACTGGGACACATTATGTGAATCGATACCGCTGTACCCTCCCTTGCATTCTATACATGAGTTTACTATTATAATGAGCTTAGCTAGCCAGTTAACGTTAATGAAGTTCCCGGGTTCGCTTCATGTCCAATCAGTGTCTGAGTCCCCATCTGAGCAAAAATCAACGATTCTTCAAGAATCGCGAATTCGGCGGTGTGTTTGGCAATGCTGGTAACGACAAATCACTGTACTACACCGACCTGTTGTGAAGGAGTTGGTGCCGGCCTCCGATGTCAAGATGTCGCCGTGGTAGTTCTTGTTCGTGGCCATAACCGACACGCTGTACGCGGTGCCGACCTCGAGGCCGGAGATCGTGACTGTCAACTTCGGGCTGGTGACGTTCGTGCTGTGGATCACCTTCTTATTAGCGGTCTCCCATACCTCGACCAGGTACACGTCAATGGGCCCATTCTTCGTTTCGGGTTCTTGCCAGAAGATATCGGCGAACAGCTGCGAGATGTTGTTAGCCCTCACGTTGCGCGGCTTCGTCGGCGCTAGGAATAAAGACAACATCGTGGCGGTACAGTCAATAATCAAGGTGACGTTCAAAGAGAGGAAATATATATATATATATATACATATATAAATATACTGATACAGAGCGAGAGCGGGGGCGGGGTGGTAACTGTGTTGTTGAAAGAAGGAACCGTTGTGCCAGCGGTTGTACACTTACTTCCGACATCACTGCTGCGGACCAAGGATCGGGCCATGCTGCAATTCTTCACGGTGTCCGTCTCGTTATTTGCACATGCGTACAATGTTATCGGCACCTTCTGGTACGGCTTCAGGCCAGTGATGTTGTACGCGGTTTTCTCAGTGGTGCTGTCCAGCCCCACCTCGGGGGCCACGATACGGTAGTATTTAATTTCCCATCCGTTCACCTCGGGAGTCGTCCACGACAGCTGGATGACATTCTCGTCAAACTTCGTTTGCTTGCCGACAGCCGGCCGGGGCGCATCTAGAAGGGTAATTCCGCGGGCATCGGAGCGAAATGAAGTTGTATTTCGAGAATACGATGTGGGTAGATCGTCATCGATCATTTGTCAACGATCATTCATATGAGGCGCCTGACTACGTGGTTTACAATGTTCGGTTTTTTTTCCGGCGGTTTATTGTCGTTCCACAAACAGCTCTCAGGTGAATCATACGGCGTAGATCTCTGGACTACTTACGTGTTCCGCTGGTCTCGATCGACGCGTTCGTTTTGGTTCCGAGCACCTTGTGGTGCCGATCATCCAGATCGATGTTGTATCCAACGACGATGACGATATAACTATTGTAGTAAATTGCATCAGCGGAAATTAGTAACATGAAGATGAATATATATATATATATATATATATATATATAAATTAACACAACCGCAGACGAAAAGGAGCCGCCGCCGCCTCCGCCTAATGAACTTTCGAATCTCAATCCAATTTCGAACTTCTGCCGTTTTGCTCACACGCACGCAAGTCAGGTAGCGTTAAGTGGATGAGGTTCAAATCGGTATTTTCACCCGTTTCACACGGCAAAAGTGCGCTTTGGTTTTGCGGCGAAGTTCATTTGAGATCAACTCATCTAATTTCACTGTGATCGCGAAACGATCGATTTTCTTTAACGCCTTTATAATAGCAACGTCCGATGGAACTCTACCTGGAAACCGAGACATCGCATGCTGATTCATCGGCGCGAATTGAATCCGATTTTTTCGCTCAAATAGAGAAATAGGTCCGTGTATATAGTAGACATTGGAGATAAGAAGGGAATCAATGTATGTATTCGTACGGCCCGGCACAAGTGAATCTGATCAGTTTCTGAGATTGTTTCGCGACGAAACAGTGGGAAGTTCTAACCTACGGAACATCCTATCTCCCAGTCTCGCTATGCTTTATGCCTGATAGGTATTGGGTGCGGTTCCGAGGCGAGATTGTCCGGAAGACTAGCATTCTAACTGTTCATCTCATTGCCTTCCTCGGGAAAATGTCGGCCTCGGCCCCAGTCCCCAAATCATCCCGCCCTAAAGAATCCCTAGAACTTGTTCCTAATTATTGTATGTTTGAATAACTCTGTAAGCTTAATCTTAATCTATAGATTAGGCCAGCTGCTATCGTGTAACTCTCGTTCACCGTGAGAGCGTTTCCAATGGCATGGGCCAAAGGCGGTATAGTAGGCGCTCTAAACTTGATGGAATGGATAGATTCGACGGGAACGGGATGATATGACGCGAGTCGTTCTACGGTTAATGGCTCCGATAGCGGTGTGTGTACTGCCGTTGGTGTCGACTACGCGACAATCGGGCGCGATATGACGACTAGGGCGAAAATTGCGACATTTTCTAGTGCATTAATTTCGTTCTGGGGAAGACCGAACCAGGGCGAGGACTCGAATACCACTACTAATTGCTTACTACTTACATTAACTAATTACCATGACGAACCACAAAACAATAGAAAGAAAGAACAACACAATATTAGACTTCGTCTATCCCTAATCCCCCATAGTTATTCGCCTTCATAGCAGCCGCCGAAGTGATGCCACAGGAGAAATGCCTATTTCGATTGAAGGCATTCAATGAGTCGAGTGCTCTACAAGCTTCGCTTACCTCTCGTACTCCTCCGTGCTATTGAAGGTGTACGTCGTCTCAGTGCTGTTAAGCCAATACGTCTCGTTATGATCGTCATTTGTTGTGTCCACTACGGTGAGTTGGTAGCCAGCGACAGGATCGGAGGGCTCCTCCCAAGAGATGGTCAGATCGGTGTCATTCTCTCCGGATACGACCACCTTGAGGTTCTGGACAGCTTCGGGTTCTGCGGAAATAGTTGCAATGCAATGTAACAGAAATCACGATCATAAAAGACAATTAGTAAAGTGGAACGAAACTTTAATGAATTACGCCTGCGATCAATTGATGATGCTTGCCCTGCTAGCTACGATGATACGCGAGCCAAAACGTGGAACACCTAACGGGGCAGAGTTCGCCTGGACAAACCGACACGCTGCGGTTAAGAAGAGGTCGTCGACAGAACCGATGCGTTGTACGCTAGTGGGTGATTATGGACACATAAATGATGACCTCCAACGAGGACGGCACTTCGACCGTCAGGCAGGTTTCGCCGTGAGCAGAAGCGCTATTGGTTATTATGCTATTTCATTTTCTATGCTCGCCAAAGTACATGTCACCGCATATATATATATATATATATATATATATATATATATATATATATATATATATTATATATATATATATATATATATATATATATATATATATATATATATATGTATATATATATATAGGTTCGCGTTAACCGGCAGCAAGGGACAAAAGCGTTGCCTTGCGTTGATGTCATTTCATTGTTATCTTTTTCTATACGGCCGATATTTGTCTGAATGCAATCACACTAGCATGCACAGAGAGTCGGTACAGTCTTCGGTTACCTAATTCTCACCGAACACACACACACACGCAGATGCGCCCAGTCACCCACCTGCGACGTTGGTCTCGAACGTGTCCTCGAATTTGTGGGAGCAGAACATCTCGGTGGAGCACGTTTGCACGGAGATCGTCTCGTTAGCGAGCGGCTTTAGGCCGTAGACGACTACCGACGGCTCGAAGGTGAATGAGACATTGTTGGTCGACTCGGCCGTCACTTTGTAGAACAGAGTTGGCTCGTTGGCGGTTTTGTTCGCTGGGTGGATGTCGATCGACAGCGTGGTGCCGGTACGGCTGGTGCGAGTCATGCCCACGGGGGCGGCTGGACATTACGATCAAGCGGCAAACAGACAAGATTGTAAGACGTCCATGAAACTTAAATGCGTTGGCCATCTCCACCCGTCGGATTTCCCAGCCGCAAGCGGTGGTTTGTCACTTTGGGCGCTAAATACGAATGACTTCAATAATGTTTTATTTTTTCTTCTATATTTCATAGAAATGCATTACCCGGATATGCGTCTATAGATACGTCTGTTATATATTACGCAAAGAGAGTTTAAGTTTCATTCGCCGTTTTGTCGCGAACTTAAGCGTTGCAAATTGCAGTCCCGACAGAGAGAGAGAGAGAGAGAGAGAGAGAGCGAGAGAGTGAACCACGATTTGAATGTGAACAATTAGCAATCGAACGGAATAAGTAGATTTTCTGTTCGTAGCCAATGAGTACTCGTTTTTTGTTTAGCCGATTCGCACTGCCGTCAGCTCGTCGCTGACGAAGAGCATATTACAATAGTATACAGTGTGCCACATATAAGCTCTCACCAATGCCATGGAACCACACGGTGTATTGGAGTTCCTCCCCTTTAACGGGTTGTTGGTGATTGTCCAAATTGACCGCAGTTATTCCAAAGGTGTAAGTCGCATAGTCAACCGGATTGTTAATTTTCACTGTCACGTTTGTCGCACCGTATACGTTCCTAGAATCGCCCGAAAAAAGCTGAAATTAGCGGGGAATTACGCAGCACAAGCTTCGCCCGACACCCGGAGGCGAAGGGAGACGACAACTACGCCTTTGGCGTTTACAGCGTCAACGAAGTGCTTCTTCATCTTTAGCTCGTTGAACAGGGGAACGTGTTCGAGGAAGCTCACAATTGAAAAATGGGAATAAATTCGAATGCATTGAAATAATTAATTTGGTATAGAAACTTTGCCGTCCAAGGTCCACAAATTGTGGCTGTATGTGAGATCACCGCTTGGACCGCTATTGCCTAGTTAAGGGCGAACCTATTGTTTACCTGTTATCTATATTGGACCCCTATACCTATATGTTTCGCGTCATCCCTACAAGGTAATGTTGTTTGTGGCCTTCTACGTTAGATGCTAGACAAAGACTGCTTATGGCACGAGTGTATGCAAGTACCCCCTGCTTGGTTATTGTGTGAACGGTCGAAATTAGGTAGTCTGCTCAGCTTTCTCTGGTACTTACATTGTCGATAGCTCTGCGTTTTGGCTGTTGTAGGCCTTCACGATGTAGTAGTTAATCGGTCCGTTGGTCTCGTTGCTAGCTGGCGGTTTCCAATGGACACGATAGACATTCGTGTCAGGCTCCTGGACTGCTTCGATGTCGCGGACTTGGCCAGGTGTTCCCACATCAGTCAAGAAGTCTCGGAAGGTCGGTTCACCACGGAACAACTGATTCTGGTATCCTACTTCCATCTGGACGCTGATGTTGTACTGGTGGTAAACGGTCAGGTTTGATAGAGTCAACTCCTCTGTCGTGACCGGCGGGATATCGAGAGCACCTGCCATGTCTTTAATAATGTATGTACGGTTCGTGACGTCTTCCGGGATGTTCTCGGGGATGACCCAGCTAATGACGGCCCCATTCGATGTCACCTTGACCGTGAAGTTCCTGACATGGCCGGGAGCTGCACAAGATACACAGTGAGGAAACGAAGAAGAAGCCCATTATTATTATAATAATTATAATTACATTATTGCTATAATGGCAGTGCGGTAGACAGCATTGATTCCCGTTCCGCCCTCGCGAAGCCCTTAGAACAAAATGCCCTTCAGTAGTTCGCGTGTAGGCGAGAACTGGCCATTGTCATAGTCGGCGAACGGGTCCGATATCGTCTCTGTTGCCGTCACAAACGTGGACTGGCGCGTTAGAGCGTGTTCATCTATTCAGACTCGTTTCTGCTGTTGCTGAAGACCAGAAGCGCTCGTATGCGGCAAATAGCGCGGGTGCCGCAAACATCCTCGTTGTGGTCTATACGAGATGGGGTCACGATTGATCTCCACCTTGACCGTGAAGTACAATTCTTCACGGTCTGAATACTAAGTGACTAAATTGCTGAACTGTCCATGTAACCGTTTACTGCCAGTGATCCACCTATGTTGACAAGAATCTTACCCACTGCCTAACGTAAGATACCACAAGGGTCACAGAACTGAGTATGTGATGTATCACGGACACAAACAGAATTTGTTGGGCAGCTTTTGTAGGGCCCGTGGAATACAGGGGTCATTGGGCAAACCTTAGCAACACAGACGACAATCAGGCAATGAGGGCGCGACTCATTTTCGTTCGGCCTGGACAAGACCACAGTTCGTTTCGGTAGCACGAATGGCTAGCGGGGACTCACCCGTTCCTGGCGTTTCCACTTTAGATGAGATCTCATTCACTCGCTGTACCAATACGTCGAGACCGGGATAATAGTTTGCGGTCACGGAGAAATCTGTGTACACCTCGAAATGTCGAAGTTGCACCTCAGCGCTGGTGGTGTTCGATGAGCCGGTTGAACAGGTGTTCTTTGAACAGGCCTTCACGGTGAAATTGTCCGCTCTCACAGGCTTGTCATCGATTGTCCAGGTTACGTTGCATAGGACCGAGTCGCTCGATACCTCACCCAGGGTTGCGCTGATGTTCGAGACGGCAGCGTAATCTGCGGGGGTTGTCAATGCAGATCGTATCGGTTAGCGGCGGACTTCGCAGCGCCCTAGAGATGGTCAGGCCCTGAACACCCCCAGCCGTTCCGTCTTTTCTAGCTGCTAATGCCACGCTAATCATTTGCTATAGCGTCTTTTTTATTGAATTGATTTATTTTTATTATTATTTTAAGGGGTGGTGTTGGTATGCTAATGCATTTCAACACCGTGACCACCCCCTCTTCTGGAACGGTTGAAGATGTTCAACAGCACGATAGCGCTTCCCGGTATCGTTTAGCGTATTAGTTCAGTTAGGGCGGCGGTGAAACGCGTCCAGCCACAAGCACCATCATCGAGGTAAGGTGAAGGTTTATTGGTTTATTATTAAAGGCGCTGCAATTTTCACAATGCTTAGTAAGTTCTCTTATGAAATGACCTCCTCGCCAGGTCGCCGGACAACTCCAAACCTGTGGCTTCCGTCTTTTTACCACAGTCAGAAACTCAGCCGCCGTCCAAGCCACCGTTCTACCTTGTAGTGTACCGCTACAGATTGTGCCATTGCCGATTGCTGCCGTATCAGCGCAATAACACTTCTACATCCCTGTTCATCGATAGGCTAAAACAATGTTACACTGAAAACGTGATATCTTTTTGGTGGCGATGTTACACAAACCTTTCTTTGGGGGCTCGAAATTGCTGTTCAAGGTTGCAGATCCGCAGTGTCCATCTGTCATAGCTTCGCATGCGCTAATGGTTGCATTGTTCTTGGAGCCTACAGGTCCCGCAAGGAATCTGGGCTCTTCCACGTATTGCAGCACCTCGCACGTCTCGGAATGGCAGTACGTAACGGTGTAGAATAATTCTGTGTCCTTGTGGACGTCTTCCGGTCTATCCCAACCGAGTAGAATGTGTGTCTTGTTGAGGGGAACAGCCTGAAAATTTCTGGGGGCGCCAAAGGCTAAGTCAAGCGAAGAGTTCATAGCGATTATTACAAGATTGCATTACAATACCTGCCGCCGCCGCCCTCGATTCATTTTCTGCTGCTCACAAATTGAATTCGAGCTAGAGTCGTCGCTAAATGCGTCACATGATTTGACTGTGTACAATTCACCCAACGGCCACTGGGATTAACATCATATTGTCGCGATTTACGTGGACCATCCTATTTCACATTAATACTACTTCGTGAGATTGGCAGCCTCTTGGGGAATTGGACTCGCCGCTGGCAAGTGCAGGTGTACGAGATGTGTTTTTCTATTGAGAGCGCCTGACGTAGATCGGTGAGGAAATATCGATTAAGGCTATTGGGACCGATCGGGGCGGGAGATTCGGTGTCCTTCCGACCTCGGTCAATTAGTCGACGTTCACCACACCCACGAGTGAACCGTTCAAGGCCGACGATTACTGGGCGTTTACTGTGATCTCATCGGCTCTCCTTTTTTGTCTCTGCTTTGAGAGGGAAGAGGGGAGATGCATTATGCACAGCAGATTTTCTTTTCGTCTTGTTTCTACTAAAACCAAACTGCTGGATGGTCAGCTTTCAATGGAAGCTTGCTACACGTCTCGCAGTGTTGAACTCACCTCGGAGTCTGTAACCGCTACGTAGGAGGAGGGGATTTAGTGAGAGTATCGAGGTGGTCGGATCTTACTACGACGTTTGAAAATTATTTGTAGTCGCTCATAATAATAATTATAACAATGATAAGTGAGATAGATTTTACATAGTACCGGAAATAATAATAATGAGAATGTGCGTGGCGCCTCTGTCTATCGGGTAACATATGCTAGTGACAACCGATGTCGTCAACGAATCCAACCACAGAAGGACAATGGGGTAGATGGGGATGAGCAATGACTAATTGCTATGGCTCATTATGATAATATTATATTATACTAACTATCTTCGTGGGTCGTGAAGTTAACGGTTCTAGCATCGCCTCGGTAGACCTTGCCCTCGAAGTTTATCTCGGGAACTACGGTGAGATTGTACTTCGTACCAGATTCCAAGCCCTGCAGCTCCGTCTCCACAATACCGCGAGGCTGAAAGTCATGAGCTGAGTTAAGTTAACCAGCGAAGTTAGTCTGCGTCACTCTGGGCTCTCTTTGTCTTTAGGGCACTTGGTTATTGTTTCCATTTTGGTATGGAACGAATTTTAGCTTTTATCCTGCCTCTCGAGCCTGGTTGACCGACAAGGTTCGAATGAGCAGATAGTTGAGAACTCCAAGATTTTTACGTGCAGCTTGCGCCCGCTGATCTAACTGAATTGAATTCCCCACAAATAGACAGGCCAGGAGAGATTTCCTTGTATACCTACAAGGCTATGTGTATGTTTAACAAAAACGGGTCTACACGCCTGATGTATATCTACTTCCTATAAAAAAAAATATCTACTTGCTATCTCGAGCCCAGCCAGTGCGTCATCCCACCTGGGGCTAATTACTCTGATTTTACACGCCGTTGGCTTTGCAACTGTCTTTCGTGTCGAACACAAGCTCCACTAATCGAACTGGAAGCGAATCCGGGCAAGGGAAAGCATTCATGTGTACATACCCCATTTCGACTAATAATCGTAGAATTACAGAGTCCGGCGACGTTACAATATGTCAGCCTGTATTTGTCAACAGGCCTTGGCATCAGTGAAGCCTCGGTCACTGTTACATGGGCCGTTTCGTTAGATGGTCGAACGTCGATGCCGGCGACGGCATGAGGCGCTGTGAAAATGCAACATCGGAGCAGTTCAGTGTTAGTGGTGAGATCTTTCGACATGTACTCGATTGCATTGGTCTCCAAAATGAGCTGTTTCGAACACAAGGCTAATTCGATTCTTACCTCCTGGTCCCGTGTAGATCTCTATGTCGATCGTGTTTGACAAAACGCATGATGTCTCGCACGCAACCTTGTAATTTGTCCAGTACTCAGCATCCTTGAAGGTGACTTCTGTCTTCGACGTCGTGGCAGACTTAGAGGGTACGTGGTCACCTGTTAGTGTTACCTCGTATGTGTATTCTCCGAGCCAACAAGGCGTGGGAGCATCCCAGGACACTTTGAGAACAGCATTTCCTCCGATGCCGTCGCTCGGAACCGCCTTCAGATTCGTTTGCCCTGGTAACGGCGCAAAGAACAGAGTCTATTAAAGCACAAGTACATGCATACACCCGTCAACATAGAGAATAACGTGTGAACGAAAAACGGACAACGGTACATTTGCACAGACAGACACTAACACAAACAAACACAGAGACACAAGAACCCGCGGACATCAGTTCACATAATCGAAGTTCAGCTCGTCGTAATCCTCGTCGCGAAGCGGTTCAATCCGTTGGGTTACTCAACTAGGCGGCGTTAGGCCTTTGCCTTTACAGTATCGATACTGAGGGGTGTCGGGGGCAGGCAGAAGTTGGGGGAGGGGTTAGCCTAGCTGCATTGACTATATTCGTATTATACATCGGTACTGGTCATCGGGTGTCTCCTCTATCGAAGGCTAGTCAGCTGGCTTCAACTCTCGGACCGGCTCCAGCGCGGAGAAGAGTGGGCCGCACTTGTCTACCACAGCGGCGCAAAATGAAAATCCACTAATTTAACCAGGCGGAAACGCCACCTGACTCGTGGACACATCACACTGGAACGACGTATCAACAATCATAACTGATCTGTAGAACAAATGGCGCAAACGATCCAACTATACTATACGTATCGGCTCTAGTTGGGGGTTCAAAACCAGATCGAGAGAGAGAGAGAAAAGAAACGCTCAGACGTTTCACTATTGGTAAAATTCACGTACAGCTGCCTTCAACGCTGACCAGGGCGAATGCACCGCAAAGTGCCAGAATCTCGAACCGTCCTGGCGCCATCGCTGCACGGAATGAGCCGGCGGACGTTCGCCGCTCTCTTTAATAACGCCAGCCGACTTGACACCCTCCTGTCGCCAAGCAGCGGCAGAGCGGCGGCGGCAGCGGTGGTCTCAACGCCCACCCCAGAATCTCCAGATGACTGGTTCTCTCTATCCTATGACGATGGGATCGCCGGCAATAATCGCTCAATAGATATCTCCTTTCTCACGTAAGCTCGCGCTAGCCGCTAACACCGACCCGAACGTCGCATCGGTGATGGCTCGCGTCGATCGTCGAGAAACCTGAAAATCACGTTGAATATATCGATGGCCAATGAGTGGGAGAGTACAAGCGTGAGTTGTGTGTGTGTATATGTATATGTGTTTAATTAATCCTCAATGTCAGCAACGTTCACCGCGTTTAGGTCGACAACTACGTGTGACTCTAAAACTGAAATCATAGCCAACAGACAGAATACTAATTTCTCTGTTCCGCTGCCCGGCTATAAACAGAGAGCTTAAGAATTGCCAAACCGTAGATCTGCTAATAGACCAATAAAACATTTATCTTCCTGGGAATCTTAGGAAGATCAGAGGGAAAATCACCTGTTTTCTTTGTCATTGAGAGGTCGAAGGCAAAAATTCATCATGGGCAAACATCGGGCTTCACTCATTGCGCCTCGGTAGTGCGAGACCGCTCCTGAACGAAAGCCCCAGGGGACGTCAGAGACTTTTGGCTGATTCTGAACTGATTTCATGTTCCTTTAAACAGGGGGGGGGGGGAATCAAAGGACCCGAACACAGGATCATGACGAGATCGTAGCTCAAGAAAAATGAATTAAGCAGAAAAACTAGTCGTTGTCACAATTAGGTGCGTAGATTTTTAGTGGTTATCTTTTTAGTATATTTTTATATAGGAATAAGCTATGGAATAGAGTGGCATCATCGATCTAGCCTCAGGCTCAATGGGCAGCGGCTGCGAATAGTGAGAAGTTGTCCATGACTTGGTAGTGATTAGAAGAAAATACATCGTAAAAAAAGGACAATAAAATTTCACCAAGGCGCGTGTAGTTTAGCGTGTTCCTGACATCAGAGCAAGCAAGCGAAAGATACGATTGCACATGGCACAAAAGATCACACTTATTATACAGGCAACTGCAGACAAATATGAAGTTATCGATTTCTGTCTATCAACTCTTTCATTATGGTTAAGAGAGAGATTACGAAGTAATCATGAATCACATGTTCCGTAATTTTGTCTTAGTGGACTAGCCACCCGAAAGGTCGTGGGTGGTCAACATAAAAAAAAAATAAATAAATAAATAAGAGAGAGAGAAAATCTCCCTATGTGGAGACCTCACACCTGAGCACCTCACAGACACGCAACCGATCGGACACTATACGGTCTTCGTAACACCGCAGCAATTTCCCGGCCACAAACAAGAGCGCACATCCACAACCGAGATCGATATCCGAGCTACGCCGTTGATCAGTCGACCGGCTGATCAAAGGCTGGCTGCGCTGTTCACCAGTGAAACAAGAGACACTGCACCTAGAGAGACACTCCACTACACGTCACGGAGCAAAGCCCGGATTTGTGCGAGAAATCACCGACGCGCTACCCGAGCGCTCACTCAGCTCTGCTGCTGTTAACCTACCCGCTGCCGACTGCTCGAGTGCTCAGCGCCCGGAGCACGAACGTTCTTGGAAAGTTTACGAATTCAACGGATGAATGTCATGAACACCGGCCTGCCTGCCTGCCAGTCTAGCGACGAACAGCACCGCGCACGTTGCAGCATCTGCGGCCGCCGTTCAGTGCTCCTTGCCGGACACGCACTCTGAGCGCTGTCTGCGGAAGCAAGCGGCTCGTTCGGCTGCCTGTTATTCCAGTCGACGCCGTCGTCGCCCTGCGCTGCGCCGCGTTCGACGCCTTCAGCGCCTCCGAGTGGGGAGAGAGCGCGGGCCTCTGCTCGAGCAAACACGCCCCGTCGAGGTCCGGCCGGCCGGCCGGTCGGACGCAGCGACGCGCTCGCTGAGTATACGGCAAAGTCGTCGTTAGAACGCATGCATGCATTGTATGTGTGATTCTCTCTCTCTCTCTCCCCCTCCCTCCCTCCGTGTTTCTCTATGTCTGCGACGTCCGAACGTAGCGGCATCAGTGTAACACGAACGCCGTATCGCACCGGTCATGGTTAACAGCATGGCCGAGCCATACGTGGACGGGTCCCGCTGGTCGGGCATCAGCGGGTTGACTTTTGCTCGATTGACCGACGTCGACGCGTCTGACCGCCCGATCCCCATTTGCCTCTCTGATCCCTGAGGGAATTTCGCCGTCCGATCGACGGCTGAGACCACGGCACAACAGTATTTGGCTATTGAGAGAAACTAGCGCCACTTTCGTTCACACTCCCTATTTCAATGTTGCTCTACTCTATCTCGCAATTGTTTGTGTCTATATATACCTCGCATAGGCGGTGTGTGCAAGCAGTGGAGCTGTGGGAACCACGTTGAACGGAGGTGGAGGGCTGATATTTGAGTTGGAGGAGGCGGTTTACCTGGCGACGATGCTCGTCGTCGTCGAAGAAGGCTGCTGACCCTCGAGGTTGGCTTGGCTTCCCATAAATATAGGCAGGTCTATACGATCTGGGTATGGCAATACAGCCAGGACAAGAAGCTGGTCGGGGGTCTGTCTGATTCGGGTATGACATAAGTAGTGACAAAAGAACATTCTCATATAGCTAGTAATCATTACTACCTGTGTGGAAGCACCACGATTCGAGTTCGTGCCGATTTATAGGAGATATTTACAGGCGATTTGTTAATACTGCACAAACAATGGATTAATTAAAAATCGGGAAGACTATCTGAAGTGGTCCTTAAATTAAAAAAAAATTAGAACTAATTGTTGGATTGAATAGCTAGTAGTTCTTAAATCTTTTCTAAATCGTTGCAAAGTCCTAAGTATACCATATGTACGAAGGCATTGGAATTTTTTCAACAACTCGTTAAGATCATTGGAAACATTCAGATGCTGTCAGTCTATTTTAACAACCCTCCACGCCATTATTATGAATCAAGGATCAATCCAAGCTGTATTGAACATATGTGCGAGATTTGGCTAAATATATACATATATATATATATATATATATACATTCTACGTTTTCCAGCAGAATATTCCCTGGAGTGCATGCCTTTTCTCGGCTGCTCTAAACGTTAATCGAATGTGTAAACAGCTAGAACGAACATTCAAGGTACTTTTACAGCAATAGCAAGCGAACAAAGTGTCTGTGAAACTCGAAAACGCCCTCGACTGAGTATCTGCAGAATTGGCTCCATATTGGGCTGACGTGCACATGGCAACCGCACAAATATCTGGCTGACTAATGCCCTGTATCAACGAGACGAGTGGTATACGAAGCAACCACAGGCGTTCAGTAAGAATGCCACCTCAATGAGTTGTCTCCGTGCCGGTTCGTGGAGTGTTCAATCCCAATAACACTATTGCTGGTTGGTTTTGTTTTGTATATATAGGTAAGACAGAATTAGCAGGATCGCAATATTTATATTAGTGGCTGCGCCCGCAGAGGCAAATAGGTCGAGACTCACCCAATGCCGTTGTTACTGCTTATAGCACCCCATATATATATATATATATATATATATATATATATGTATATGTTTTTATATTCAAATTGTGGTTTGCTGAGTGAACCGAACCTTTTAAATTCTTAAGTTCTCGTTAAAATTCAATTCTATTACATCACAGTGGGCGTACTAATTCGAGATTGTTATCAAAGAATACGTTTCGGGAGAGAAAGGAACTGCGCCGTCACTCCATTGAGCTGCTCTTGATTTAGAACGAATACCACTTATCTAGAGAAACTACGAATACACACTTCTCTCTCTCTCTCTCTCTCTCTCTATATATATATATATATATATATATATATATATATATATATATATATATATATATATATATATATATACCTGCAATATCTTGGTTTTTCATTGCACTCATTGTCTCAGCTATTATATACTACCCACAGTAGTGAATAAAAACATATATATATATATATAGATATGGCTAAGATGATCACACTAGTCGAGCAGCTCACCTGCGCACTACTACCGGTGACTACAGGAGACACAATGGATAGAGTGAGCAATGGCTCATCGAAAACGATTCCATTTCAGAGAATCAATGGCACACAGCTCGCAGAAGCAGGGGGTCACACTCCTGTTCAATCAGCTGGGAGAATACATCGGGCATAGAGACACACATCGTTGTGGATAAAGAGAAACTTTCAGAATAAACTAAACGCCCCATTGGGTTTTGCTGTTCGAATGAGATGCCACCATGGAGGAATGATACTACGCTCATGTGAACGCTAGTCAGGCTGTAGTTGACTCTATTCTGTGAACTATCGAAAAGTCGAATCAAAGTCAAATAAAACAGCAGAAGAAAAAATAGTAAAAACAATTTAACAAAAAACACCAACAACAAGTATCCAACTTGCAAATGGAAATAGATTTCACAAAACGTGTGTAATTCGGCACACGCTTGCAATGCGGAAAATAGTAGTGCGATTGCAGAACGGCAGAAAATTGAGTCTCCATTGTGACTGGACAGTACATTGCGTAGCGGTCGTTGGCATCTGTTGTTCGGGAATACGTTCGGTGTTGTAATTTGTGATCAGCATTTTCTAGAAACGGCTTAACGGAGGGATAACTCGCCAGATAAATGGAGCAATCATTTGTTCTATCACGTAATAATCTCTCACGGATCAATTATAGCTTAGCTGTCGTGTGTCTCTCTGGGCAGACGTGGACGTCAGCGTCTGACGACAAAATGCCCAAGTCTCTGCGAACTGCTCTGGATCGAGGTAGGCTCAGATGAAGGGCGGCGAAGATCATTATTGTAAAGGAGGCTGTAGTTCGTAATCTTTCAAAAAAGCCCCTTCGGAGCCCTACAATGACCTTTAACACGTAGAGGCAGCGTATAACGTAATCAGTGTTGGTGGTGGTGGTGATGGTGGGGCTAGGAGCCGAAACGCAGCGGCGAGTCTCCGAAAGTCGAGCTAAGGGAGTAGTCACGTTCGTTCGGGCCAGCTGCGGTTTGTCGATCAAAGTTATGAATGAAGGGAATATTTTTATATTTACATGATTGAGAAAATCGATTAAATTGTACGTTCTAATACGATTGTATCTCTGACACCCACAGAAGGGGGGTGGAGGGGACGCATTTAGTTTAAGGAAAAGCGCGTCCTGAGACGGCAAACCTAACCTATTGTTTTCACGCTGCCCCTTAATCGATCAACATCTAACGTGTGTGGTATTGCCTTCGCACGGGAAACATTGTAGCACGCTTTTACGTTGTTCTCTTAGGACTTCGGCGCCTTGACCAGATGGCCGCCGCATAGACAGCCATCGGAATCGAATCCGCTACTTGGATACCAGTAGCTATTGCCTTATCTTTCCTTATGCCCTGGTTCTCGGCCTATACTAAGGCCGATCGATGCAACCAAAACAGTCGCTTACAAGACTAGGGCAAACATTCGCGCTTGTACGTGACTGGACAGTCCATAGGCAATCAGCAATATCCGAAAACAAATCTTAGCAAGCAAACGGGGTACCCCAAGGATGGGCTGGCGGAAACAGCGAAGTTTTTGCAAACCTGTAAATCATATACGGAGCTATCTCCTTGTGGCGGGTTTAACGTATGCAGACAGCCCGTACAAAACAACGTGATATCTGTGATGTAGAACTAGATACAGCCATGGAGATGAATGGCGCTCTCGAAAACGACACTGTTTGTAATTTTCTTGGGTCACTATAAGGGGTATTTTTCCATCATGTAACGGTATCGTTAGGAAAACTTTACCCAATGCTCACTGTATTTCCCTTCCTCCTGTTCATTTTACGATAGCTGAAAGCTACATGATATGTCTTACCTTATTGATGAATGTCTAGTGATCGTTACAACGTATATGACTCATAATTGCGTGCAATTATACGACGCAAAGATGACTGATGTTCCGATGCTCCTATCAGATCATTCATTACCTCTTCCCATCGGCGAGAGCACTATATGAAGGAAAAGACTCAACGCAAAGCTGAGAGCAGCGAAAGAACATGTTTGTGTGCGGCTACATAGGCACAGAGCACGGTCAGACAGATTTTCACAATATACGCCGGATGCGTCCATGGCTATGCGAATGAATAAAAACAAGAATCCACCTTTCGAGTTGGTTGTCCCGAGTCGAACTGTCCGCCAAGCGATTGCTGACGAGGAACACCCCATGCGATCGGCCCTTGCAATGTCGCCTGGCCCCGAGGTTTGCCAAACGACATCCCCCGGGACGAGGAACTCTCGAAAGCTTTCGGGTGCGTCCCATGGGACTTCGTAGTGGACCGGGCAGCCAGCAGTCGGACGCCGACTGGTCGCTGACCACGAGGGCGTCCGAGCGTTAGGGGATTGGGTGGCCGGCCGCTCGTGGACGTCTCGTCGCGAGCTCAATTTTTTGCCCTTAACGCCACCCGTCTGTAAAATGGGCTCACGGCCGTGCGTCATATTGAATGGCCGAAGGATGTCGGTGTGTTCGACGACTTCGGGGCGCATCCCGAATCGCCGTATGATGAATAACGCTGGAGATCCGAGAAACGAGAAGATTGCCTGCCCGATAATAACCGATGGTAATAGCATTATTATTGTTTTGTTTGCGTGGAGGCACCGGAGCGAGGTGGGGGCAGAGGACGGTCGAAGAAGAACGAATGCAGACTTAACAAAAAGGCTTTCGCATCGCCCATTTCGAGCGAGCCCAGTGAGGATTGAACGGCGCGCGCATTGTTCTGTGAAGTGGACACTCCGAATAACGTTGCGAGAATACAATATGTTGATTGTAGTGGACAAAGGGACACGTGGATGCGGTTCGGGTTGAATTGAAACCCTTGAAAAAAGGCAATCTACACAAAGGAACACAGGGCTGTTCTGAGCTTTGCTGCGCTGTCAATGCTGGGGAGCAGCAAGATTCGGGAATCCGGCGACTTGCCTTCCGCATAAAAGCCGCCTACCTATCTCTAATGTATGGGCAGTATATAGAGGATAGAGCATGGATGATTTTGCTTCCGTTCGTTTACAAGGCAAGATGTGGTGATTTCCTCTTACCGAGGCAACGGGTACCCGTTTTCCCAACCCTATCTTGCAGATCAAATAGTCGATTTAACATCGTTTATACAACCTCAAAGCCAAGACGTTTGCAAGTGTGCGTGCCAAAAGGCGGCGTGTTAAGAGTCCACTAAATCCACTTGGCTCATTAAATCCCATGCACCACGCCCTTGTAATAGTGCAGTGATGATCGCAAGCCTTTCACCGCAAAAGGAACACGCAAGCAACATGCTTTTGCTCAACACGGTTTAGGGGCGTCCACACAGCGAGAGGGACTGCGACAACTCAACTGGTCACACTGAACAACGCGTGCTGAAATCACGATGAGGAAAGATCACTGGTGGAGGCCTTTTGCTGGCGAATTTATAGCCAGCCACTGCAAGGCGATGATAAGGACAGGGTATCGGCGGGGCTTCCTTCTCTTATCCGGGCTCCTTGTTCCTGCTATCCATGGGAACCGAATGCCGGTACGAGCTCGTTCGATTTTCTCCTTTCATTGGTATTGCCTGGTGGCAGAGAGATCTTTTGTATATGCTGTTCGAAATGACGAGCTGCCAGCCTGAGTTTGACGACAGCCATCAACTCATCAAATCAAGCTTCGGCACCGCACCATGTTCGGCAGGGCCTCCTGCCAACAGCGGCAGAGCCAACACACGCCCCGCTCATAAATTTCACCGCTGTGTCCCAGGAGGGTATTCTTCTTGAAGGAAAACAGAACGACCACCTCGAGGTCTCGTCGGTGTACTCTCGTAATGATCGAACACTTATTCCTTTGTCCCCAGCCCGTTTAGGAACCCCGGACCACGTATTGAGCAATCATCCGAGGCCGGCTACCGAGTTTGGGGCTTTCAGGATCCAGGGCAAGTGAGTACCTAGTGAGCTACCCAGTCGTTGACGGCGAGGAGGCGTCTTCGACAGTATTGTGTATGACAAGGAGCAAGGTTTGTGTCTAGGCTAACCGTAGGTCAACCTTTTTGGACTCTGAGGAGGTTCAAAAGATGACACTTTACAGATCTTGTGGTGTAAGTATGAAAGACGCTACTAGTTAAGTACGTATTCAAGGAAATGCATTAGAGAGGACTCTCAGCGCAGGTCTAGCAATTAGGATTTGCCTTTCACAGGATAAAATCTCGTGAACACCCTTCAGATTCGAAATATGGTAGAATTCCTAATTGTGAAGCAAGCAATGTACAAGTATATGCAAGCGGACTTTATTAGTAGCATTGGTCATACAGTCATGTGTACCTATTGGAAACCTTCCGCTAACCTGCATGGTTTACCGGCCAACCAATCCATCCCAGTCACTTTTTTTAGTTCGGCCTGATCCTCAATGCGTTCGCAGCAATCCGATATTGTCACATCTCTCTCTCTCTCTCCCTCCTTCTCTCATCATCGGTTGATCATCGTCGTAGCCTGGCTGAGAAACAGTGAGCTTCTGGTTGTTAACGCCGAAAAGCATCACGACGTATCAATGTAGTACCATTGAGTACCTACTATATATAAATAACATTACCGCCATTTCAGTCTTGCCCCCATGCCTGGCCCTCCTTGACTCGACGACGCCGATCACCAGCTGAGTTCTGCGAGATCGCGTTCGAACCTGGGACGAGGGAGTCGTGTGACGAGCTCACGAAAGTCGGGCGAAGCCGGGACCCTCGCTCGATTTACTACTGAACGCTCGTCGAGTTTGGTGTAGCAAGCGCCACACTTTATGATGCGGCGCCGATGAATGACTTCACTCGCCACTGCTAGCCCCCGCGTAGCCATTTCCCGTGGGGCCTACTCCCAACGCCTCCCCGACCCGGCCCCCGTTCCCAGATCGATATAGCTATGGTTAGCGTGGACTGTGTCTGGTCATGTGCTTTGTCAGACCGACCACCTTCAAAATGCTGCTGGTAGTCAAGAAACGGATCCACTCGTCCCCACAAAGCTCCGTTCCCATCGCTGATTCCTGCGGAGTTTTGAGGCCAAGTTCGAAGTCTTGAGTTGACACATTCGCAGGCGTCTTGAGGTGACTCTCGAAGGGACGATGCCTCAGAGACGGCGAAGTTTGATCGAGGCGAAGCGTCCCATATTTCTCCCCTTGTCGTTGAGCCTCAAGAAGAGCTTCCTCTCTTCCTGCGCCACTCCTACCAATGCGTGGGCGGGCTCAAATTGTGGTTGATGCTTAGATTAGACGGAGCGACAGATGAAATAGGATCAGGGAAGATGCCGTTGCATGGAGCTGTCTACCTCATCCACGCCTGGTTTGCGAATGCCTGGATATGGTAAGGACGCCAGTTTGATGATAAGAAAGCAAAAACGACAGGATACATTGTGGATAAGGAGGCTTACCTACCAGAGACCTGGCTGTGTATTAGGCCGACGAAGAGAACAAGAGATAGAGAGAGAGCGAGAAAAACGAGCATACTTCGGCAATGGGATTTCCGTCGTCAAGAACCTGTGGTTAGGTTAGCTTCGCTTCGCTGACAGCCGTCGAGTCAGCGAAGATCAGTGGTGGCTCGCAGGCTAGCAGTACATAACCGATGTAAGGCGGGTGAAGCCGAGCCTCGCACAATAGTTGAATAGCTAATATTTCACTTAGTTGCGGAGACGTTACTCTTCCTCAAACCCCCTGCCTCGACCTGTCCCTCGTGTCTCATTCGCGTAGCTCTCTTGGGTAGCCGCGTCTGCGAATCAGCCAATTGCCACAGCTGTCATTGTGATGATGATTATATGCTATTAGCGTGCAGCCGGTGCGTCTTTATCATTCACCTGCGTCTTGTGGTCTGCTTTTTGCACTGGATACACCCTAGTTGTAGGGTGTATCCAATGCCTCGCTCCCTACGAACAATGCTGAAACGCAAGGCGAGCCGCTGATCCGGCTTGAAACGTCGGCCGGAAACACTGCTAGCGGGGGACAGAAAGAGCTTAAAATCACTAATAACCCAAACGTTCTTGTGTCGACTCCTCCAGATCCCTTCTTAACTATACCCATCAGCGCAAAAGGTAGAGAGAGGCAGACGGAGAGAGACTGTGTGTCTGTCTGTATGTGTGTGAGACACAGAGAGAGCTGAACTAAACAGGCTAGCGCTTTCAGAGCTGTAAATAACGACGCATCCGCGCACTGTGTCTCGAGTTTGACGTGCACGGCCACTAAAGTGCTGTATATGCTTCTCGCTACTGTAAAGGACAACAACGACGAGAGCGACCCGCCCCCATAACCGCAATGGAGGTGTGGTAGCATTTCGTCAAGGATTGTCAGGTGCAGGTTTTGGGACAGGATGCTGCCTTTCAAAAGGAGTGGACGAACCAAGCCGAGCTGAATGGAGGAAGGCCGACCAACCCACGGAGACACAGCGCCACTAGTCGTCACTGACCTGCTCCTAAAATGAGACGCAGCAAGCAGTTCTGATGGGGAGCGTCTGCTTTGTGGTGCACCATACCCAGTGGTCGTTGTAAATTTTGCGTAAAAGCAATTTTTGTCCGCCCTCCTACGAAACACTCAGTGCTTGATACACACACACACACGCACACACGATCTTAGATCGAGACCACCAAGCGAGAGAGCGCTAAGGTGAAATGTGTGGCAATTGGGGTGGATGCGTTTCGCTCCTTGTGATTTCTCCGCCTGCACAGTCCTTGCAAGGTGCACAAAATTATTTACGATATATACAACCCTGCTCTCTTTTCATGACTGCTCTCCTTTTCTGACGCCGAGTCGAACAACAGCGCCACAGCGGCCACCGCAGAGCGTCACCACGATGGCAAACGCCGCTCAGCCATCATCGGCATTGACAACGACAGCGACGACGATTCGACCAGAATTCGACACTGGCAACCAATAACAATAACCGGGCCAGCAGCTCCGACAACAAAATCAGGTGGTTTAACACCAACCTCCGATCACGACCGGGGTCTCCCCCCCCAAAAAAAAAGGACCCACATCCTGTACCCATTATATAAGCGGGTAAAAAGACACTGAAGAGCCGCCCCCGCCAGCACAGCAATGAGCCCCATCAACCCCAACCTCGTGAGCGGTGGCAGGAGTTCGAGCAGAGTCCTGGCTCATCGTTCGCCCTCGCGGAAACAAGGGGACGCCACTTCCCAGATGCAGCCAGCTATTTATTACACCCAAAAATAAAGAAATTCGTTACGTAACCGCCGGGACACTAGCAGCGTGGACGCAGCACAGCGTGGAGCAGACCGTCTAGTAGTTATTGTTATTGTTGAGATGCTGCAGTTGCTCATATTATCCTCGGTTCTCGTTGTTTTTATTGTTATTGTTGTTGTGATTGTTGTTGTTGTTGCCGCTGCCGCCGCCGTCGTCGGCCTCGGGCAGAAACCAGCGTGGCCAGGAAGCAGGAGCTCGCGTTGCTCCGCCAAGGTCCTAGTGTCCTCCTCCATCGAGGCATAAGCGGCGTAGGAAAACATGGTGGTAGGTAGGTGGGTGGGTGGCCAGCAAACGGTTCAACATAAGAGATGAAGAATTCACCCATTCCATGGAAAGAACTGTGACCGACTGCTATTTAAGACTCTACCCGATGAGTTCAATGGCGGTGGACGATTCAAGTGGGCGGCGGGATTCGTGACGATAACAGCAGAGCGCCGCTGCGCCCAGCTCCTACAAGGGACAGGAGCGGAGAGTGAAACGAGGGGGTTCGCATTTTTAATATCGGATACGCCACCGCCCCCAAACCGGCACCACAACCACTCCGATGAGGAAGCGTGCCACCCTACAGCAGTAGTGGCACCCGACCCGACACAGGGCAGGCTATGGTCATAAGTGTTAAAGAAAAACTGCCCAGTGGTGGGTTCGTTTTTTGTGGTAGAGTCGAAATGGCGCACGTTTCCTCGAACGCGGATAGTAGTCATCGCGTTAACAGGCCACATTATAGTTTCACTGCCGCTCTCTCATGGGCGAACTCACCGTTTATATCTGAAAATGCCATTTTTCAACTCGAGCTTCAACCGCGTCGGCGGCGGCGACGACAACAACGACAACAATAACAACCACGACCACCACAGCAGCAACAATAACAGCAACAGCCACCACAATAACAAGAATACAACTATTTGTAATAAGATGATGGGTCACCGAAGGCTACTCGAGAGCGCTTGAACGTTACTTGTCGGCGGGGGGCCAGTTATACATGCAGAGAGCCGCAGCCGACGACAGCACCAAGAGATATCTCAGCGTAGGTAAGCAACGAAAGGTAGTGTTTGTCTCGGCTGTTTTTCGGATCAGTAATTTGCTGTGGCAATTTTTGCTTGAATCGAGTTGTTGTTGTTGCTGTTGCTGTGCGCCATTGTAAGTATCAATTTTCACGAAGGCAACCTGTGGCCGCGGTGACTTCTCCCGGCCGTGTTCGCGTCCCCAACATGACCTCGTTCCATTAAGCGCCCATATCTCCTCCTGTCCCCCGTAATAGTTCTATCTGAACGAGAGGAGCAGTTTTGTTAAGCAATTTGTTTGAGAGAAACACAGCCACGACCCTGTTGTCTGGTTGTTGCTGTTGTTGCTGTGGGGCGTTCGGCTTCGCCATGAGACCACAGGGACACCGCCCAGCTGGCCTAGCCCTGGATGGCCCGCTCCCTTCATCCAGCAGATCGATGATACCTTTCGGCGTTAGTACCGCATGTACAGGATGGTCCGACACAGACGATCCGAGTCAATTTACTAGTCACGACCGCGGCGATAACTGCCGAGGAAAGAGAGTGATTACGCCGAGTAACTTAATGAAAATCGTAGTCGTCGTCATCGTTCTCCTCTTCCTCCATCCCGTTTTGTCAAGATAGCTAAAAGGAATTACCTCACACTACGCGTTCCCTACGCCGTTCGAATGCGTTAGCTACTCAATTGATGGCGATGACACGAGCCGCCACGTTTGGCCGCGGCCAGATGGCCGACGAAGGCTGTACGAGAAATGGCTGCGCCACGCGGCTAATTCTCGAGTTCGATGATGTTCGAGAGCGCGCGCGCGCGCGCGCTTGGGACGGCGTCGATCGAGATGAATCGAATAGAGGGCCTGCAATAGAGACGGGCATATTCATTATGTCAGATTATATACACATTATATATATATATATATATATATATATATATATATATATTGTGTAACTTATCCATTGAGGGTACGTTCATTAAGAAGGTGAATCTTTGGTGAGGACATCCGTTGGGAGAAAGTGTGATATCTTTCTACGAATTGTGAAAGATAATCAAATCAATTACATTGGAGTGTGTGCCTGCTCATTCACACGCGTAGATATCCGCGTCATTAGTGTTACTTTGCGGGCCGTAGGGTAAGTGCCTATTGTCCAAAGCTATACCTGCAAAGTGCAGGAAAACATGTGCAACGTATTATTATTTTCTATTATTGTTATTTTTACATAGTTTTAACATATAAAACATGTCTCTTGTGCAGCCTCAACGAGGGTACTGGCAAAGCATACGTAAACGACAAAAACCTACCGTGGTGTAACCGGATGTTACGCGTCAGCTAACGGTGGTGTTACAAGGCGACAGCCTTTGCCTAAGTCGTGGTCGGTCGGTCGGGAATCAAATAGCCCCTGCCAAAGCGACACATGCTGATCATTCGTTGGCACCGTTCGTCTGCTCGTCGTTGCTGTGTCGTGCGGACCACAGAAACGGCCACAGCTTCCTGTTACGTTTGATAGCTTTTGCCTCTCTCTGGAACACAGGCGAGAATCAATAGAAACAACGAATGAGAAAACGAGAATAGCCAGCGTCGGATGCTTGTGAAGTCTGGGACACCGGGACACTGGGACCCGTTGGGTATCCGGTTCGAATCCCAATCGACGCCGTTTTGTGTTCCCATATTTGCCAATACTAATAATGTTGCAAGTTAAAGCTTTGAGCTCCATCAGAGATCATGTCCTATCACGGAAGAACGTGCGGCCCGAGGATCGATTATATCGAACGTGTCCAGTGTTGTTGTGGGCAAGATTGATTAAACAAATTGTCTCATTTCGTCTTCATAAGCAACTGGTGTTGACAGTCGCATAGTTTGTGTATCGACACAGCACCAGACGACGTCTACACGTACTCCAAATGGAACACGCTGTGAAAAACAGTGTGAGAGAATAACCCACGGGACGCTGTTGACCCAATCAAGCAAGTCATGGATTCGCCTACGAAGGTTCACTGTTTGCCAGCGCATAGACCCTCCACGCCCACACACACACACACACAAATAAACAATAGTCAGTCGTCTCTATTCTATGCATTAGTCAATAGGTATTATATCATAGTCATCATATTGGCCTATCTCACCAACTTGCTTCTTATTTCGCTTAGATAGCCCTCCAGCCTGACATATAATTTCGATATGCAATTAGCTGCAATAGATGGTGTCCCACAAGAAAAATCCTCTCTATCCCTTATTCATTCATTTATCATTACAGTTCTTCAGAGTCTCCGCACACTCGATGTTTATGCCCACGCCGCCCACCGGCTCACCCCGGCCACAGTCGCCCCTCACAATGCAACAGCGTCCTCCGCGCTATCTACGCGCTGCCTCCGACAGCCCCCGAGCACCCAATGCATCGAACTCTATCTTTCTATATCAGTCTCTCAAGCGCGAGCCTTCTCTCATTCAGCACTCAGGCTCTCGGAGCCCCACCGTTTCTCACTCGCGACTGACTGCAACTGTTTCACTCGAGACAGTTTGTCTTTTCCCTGTTATTCTGTATCTCTCTCTCTCTCTCTCTCTATCTCTCTCTCTCGTTGCTTGAGTTTTTCGCCTCGTCCACCAGAACCTGGATATCCACGAGCCTGTTTTTGACAGCAGGATTCCTTTAGACGCAATTACGACTTGCTGATATTTAAATATCTCCACTCGGTAACCCGACGCCCGATAGTCTACCCCCCTAAAGGCTATGGCGATAGCCAATCGTCGTCGGCGGCCTGCGGCGTTCTGCTGCGGGTAGGCCCAATGTTTTTGCTCGCTAAAAACAGGAACGACCGGGCGAATGTAGCTGGCGGCGCGAGTTGGCGAGTTCAACCTGGCCGCACGGAGTGCGCGCGGAACACAGTAAGCTCACCGAGAGAGCTGCTATCCACCGGTCGAATGTCGGCGACTCTGGGGGTGCAGTGGCCGTCGCTCGCTTCGGGGTCGATTTCTCTCTGGGCTGTCGGCAGTCAACAGCGGGCTTGGGATGTATTCGAATCAGATGTTTTTCTCCTGGATGAAGAATAGATTAACCTTTTCTTTTCAGTGGGGGGGGGGGGGGGGTGAACAATTCAAAGGGAAAGATATCCTAACCTATTATCGGTATCGAACGTTTTTGGGGGAGATGATCGGGACTCTACGGTGTGCACCTTATAACACATTGCAAATGTAATGCAAAGTGTACGAGGAATAAGAATCATATGTAACCATGATAGTTTAATCACTATTTTATCGTATTTGAGCTCAGCTGAACGTAGGCAACAATGGGAATGACATTATATTCGCAGCGAGAACTTATCGTCGACGATGTCCGTTTTTAGAATATTTGGCGCCGAACATATAACGAATACTGACGCATAATTAGCGGTGTTTGTTATAGAGAGACTAATGAAAAGGAAAGCAAAGCGCGGAAAATCTGAACAACGAGAACAAGTTCATTATGAGAAATGTTCCGTATATCCCGCCACCCATCGTCGGGTCATATTGTCTGTCCCCCCCCAACCGATTCCTATAATATAAACCTCACCGTAAATGGTCGCAGGAGTCAGTTCAAATCGGGGTCTAATCTGCCCATTTGCAAAAACCACTAGGGATTTTAGAAGTAGACAAATATAACCACTGCCCTGTGTCAAGCTGTGTTTGATTTCCGTGAAAATCGCTATGACCAGATAGCATACGCAACGATACTGGTTATCAGCTCGTTAGCTGTGTGTTCATAGTTGCTTAGATAATTCATGTGGCCGCTTTTACTTGGGTACCGACGATTTTTTTTTGTAGTGCCGACGAGCGGAACGGGAAAGCCTGGACTTAAATTTCAATTTGATCCTTGAAACGTATTGCGATTTGCTCTTTCATAGACATCAGTATCCTGCTCCAGGCCACCCGGGTGTTATCCATTAGAGATCCGCGGCAAGCGTTCACATGCAAAAATTCAGCTCAATCACTGGAAACAATTCGCGTTAAAACGAGAAGCTCACAAAGCCGTAGTGGATTTCACCGTTTTATCGGTGGGAGGTCACGCCCCTAAATTGCCCGGGATTGGATCCCCTTAATCCTCTGCCGGCCGCTTGCGCACATTGGACGAATTATCCATCTCGAACAGCGCTGGAGGGTCTCCATCGATGAGGAGCCGAAGAGATATCTCTATTGCAGGGCCGGTCCAAGGGGCGGCCTTGGAGACGGTCAAATAGGACCGACTGCCTAATGCGCGGCATCTTTCCAATGAGAACATGAGACGTTTGCAGCGGAATTGTGCTTCCCTGCGGTGTTCGAGTGACATCCACGCTCGTCTCGCGTTCAGCCTGAGTATCGCCTAGGATGCATCAAGGGGTAGCAGCCGATTATGGTCAGTATTTTTCTCTTCAGTGATCAACGTCTATCCGACACAGGTAAACAGCGAAACAGCAATCACCCGCAATACGAAGTTAGCCTTAGTGATTTTCCTTGATGTATATATATATATATATATATATATATAACGTAAACGTTGTGAAAAACTGCAGTTCCGTTTAAACGAAGTCTCTGAATTGTATTGCATTGTACGTCCGGCAAAAAACAACCCGCTGCATAAGAGTCGTATGGCGTTGCAGCAAGGCGGTCATCATATATACAGAAACACGAATTTTTCGCTATCTTTCGCGTCAGTTATTTCACGTAGGCAACTGCACGATGATGGTTGGACCGTTTGAGGTTGTTCAAATTAAGCGGTTTGAATTAAACCTATGGGATTAAGCGCTTGCTATAATCGGATACTCGTACAGAGTGGAAACGACGAACTGCAGGCTTCAAGGTTTCATCAAGCTATGTACGTCGCTTCGTGGAATTACGTTCAATGAACATAAATGGCGAGGTCAAATGTTAAAAGAAAATATGTCTAGCGGACAGCAGACTCGAAAAATAAATCCGGGTCACAAACGTATCTTAGTTAACCATTCGGTGATCTACTGCCGTTTGCAGAAGATGACACTTCGATCATCATAGGATTAAATTGAAAAGGCCTACTTTTGCAAGTACATGTTTTTATCATGGATAGGCACATTGGCCTGTTCTCGGCTCATTGGCCTGTTTCGCTCAATCCGTAGGCGTCTGAATATAGAGAGCGTTTTCTCCATTTCCACAATAACATAACACACGCGTACAGCAAAATATAACTGAGAAATTAGACCTTCCGTCCAATATCAAATACAGCCTCGATAACACGAGACCCCATGTAAATACTTATGCCAAAACAGAACATCTCGTGTTGTTTCTCCATTGTAGTTGTTCCCACTAGACTGGTAAACGACTTAGCCTTTCTCGAACGTTTGTACAATGGATCTACATAGACTCAGGAGTGGCTCTTGGCTGGGTAGGAGCAGGTTCGCTAAATCCAACTTCTCGACAGATTGATCCCGTCCCCCGAGATATAGCATCATTGAGACATGTGACGCTCGGCACACGCCGCCAGTGCCCACGTTGGCCCTTGTAGCTGGCAAGGAAAGCCTTTAACTCACATGACGTATTGGTCGTAATCAATGGCGGAAATTGCCAGCCGAACTTGTCTAAGCTGTTGCCTCATTCTCTCGACATATATATATATATATATGTAGATATACATATGGATAGATATAAGCGTATATATACATGTATATATATATGCGTGTGTGCATGTGTTAGATTGATATGTTACAAAGTAAGCATCCTGTATCCCTGTGTAACTACATTTTAACACAGTTGAAAATAATACAAAGAGAGCAAGCTCCCAAAAGTCGTCCCTAAGGGTCGTAGTCGCCCATCACAAATTTGGATATTGACCAAATCTTCAGGCCGTGCCGGGATTTTAAGCGAACCTTGCTACCCTTCAAGAAAGCAACTAGGGGAAGATATATATATATATATATATATATTTATCTTTGTTGCGCACTTCGGAGCGGGGGGTGATCTTACATTTACAATTAGACCTCATAGATAAAATTATTAATTACTCATTGGAAACATACTTATTGGAAATATTGCTCTTGATACATTGGACGTTGTTCCCAAACCCTGCGAGAGTGGGACAAATAGCACGACTGCCATTCTATGTAGTATTATATTTACACCAAGTTTAGCCGAGCTCGAAATGACGTTGATCAAGTTTAAGTCTCCGGGTCGAAATATACAGGCAACACAAATCAGCTGAAACAGCAATTGAGCATGTGAGCTTATTTGGAAAATTTACAACGATCGTCAGCGTCCCAACTATGTATAATAACATAAATGTGTGAGTCTGTTATAATGCAATACGAGGTAGAGATAAGCAACTATCAAGTATTGATCAATAGTTAAACCAAAGTTAAATAGCTTAACTAATAGCTCAAACAGCTATTCGATATGTCAGCTTGACGTGCAGCCTTCAAAGTCCGGTATACAACATAATCGGTTGTCTAGCGCTGTTCAACTCTGAAATAATGAGCTTTTAACGAAAATCGCTGCGTGACTTACGCGTGAGCAGACACGAAATTTATAACAAATTGTATGAATATGTTGAGTTGGTGGCTTCGGGCCTAACACCTTGCTTTTTCGGTTGTAGTTAGAACCGATTTTATACATAGGGCGAAGCTGATGAAATTCGAGCGTTTGCGTCAAGGCGGCGCCATGCTCAACTGTTGAGGTGATTATTTATTTAATTATAAATGTGGGCGACAATTGGACTATCCACCGAACGTGAAATACAGCTGAGAACGACCTCGTCTATATACCCTTCATGTAATATTTAAACAAGGAAGTCCCACTGTTGAGATTTTCTAAAAGATTTTCTAAGTTTTTTATACTAAATCGCATATAACAGCATGCCCGTTTAAGCTAAGAACGACCTAATACCTTGCAGGCTACTATTGACAATTGAAACTTCTGATTCTCTGGAAAAGTCACCCCCTTTCAACAACCCCTGAACGACATGTGCTTGCTTGCCTGTACTGCTGCATCATCGCTACCTTCGTCGCTAACCCCCGGGATGTTGTCAACTTCAAGCAATGCGACTCCAACTCCCGAAGGACGTGCCCTCTAGGAGACCTGTACACGTTTGTATCAAGTCAGAGAGCAGGTCACGACGAACCTTGCAATTGCAACTGGGGTAATCGCGATTCGGCGCGATACCGCGAATTCGATAAAAGGGACCGCTCAGCATCGAACAAGCCTTCTAGTGTCGGTCATACGGTAGTCAGTCAAAATGAAATCACTCGAAGCGAAAGGTTGTCGAACGCTTGGCCGCGCCCCAATGTCGAATGTTGTGTCATCCGGCTGTCTTGCATTCAAATCACTGGCGTGTCGGCTATAGTTCAGAGAGTACAGCTGAAGGCAGTACTTAGAGAGATCTATCATATATTATTTGTCTATATAGACCCGTCGAACGCATAACAGAGACAGCATGGAAGGGACTCGAGAAATGACAGCTATAGACAGGCTCTCCCCCGATGATTTCAGATGCTTTTGGCTTTGGCGAGGACGTCTGCTCCTGCGCAGTCCTCTCGACCTGCCGAACACGAGACAGTGGGATCACATTGAAATGTAAAAAAAAAACACGGTTTGACGGCGGTGCCCAGAATCTCGCATGGTCGAGAAGCGCCTTCGTGGCTATGGAGTCCCCTTGGAAATGTGATACCCCAGGGACACCGGAGAGAGGACTGAAAAGCGACAGGCACCAAAGGCCAATTCGACTGAAGAGGCGAGCCAGGAAGAAAAGCGTACAGGTCGATGCAAGGCGTGGAGGGAGTAAAGGAGGTACACACCCCATCTCGAAGGAACGGTCTCAGAGACCTCTCTTACGAGAATGAAGCCTAGAGGAGTTGAAGTCAGGACCACACCCTTTCGAACGCAGAGTGAAGGGCTGTGCGCCTTTGCTAGTCCGGCTGAACAGGCTGGCGGCTGGGTCCACGCCTGAATCCTCCACGAGTATTCTGCAGGTGGCGGGCCCTTAGCGGCCACCAGTGACAAAGTGCGAGTCGACACTTCTGACTTGAAGGGGTGGTGCAGTGCTTCTTCAACAGTGATCACCCCTTCGAAAGGACGGATTCCCTCAGCCTTTCTTGGACAGACCCCGCACCGCGAATTCACGCAACGCCAACGTCTGCAAGCGCATTCCTACATCATCGTGGTAATGCGATACCCAGCTCACCGGGACGACCTCCCGTCCAGGGACGAGTTGAACAGATGTGTTTGGCTTCTGTGAGCGGGTTAGCCAAAAGAAGGACAGAGTTCAAAACGCCATCGGAGTTTCTCGTGCTCTCGATACCCTTTGTTCGTGGCGCCCTGATAGGTCCAACGTGGGCGTCTTCATCTGAATATATTCAGTATGAGCTAGCAAATATTGAAGCCCATCACAGACCACGGCAACTTTCAGTTATCTCTGATGAGTTATCTCTCAATACGCACAACCATTGTAGATCGACGCTGGTCAATTCCCCCATAGCCGAATGCTCAGCTCGGTGCTTCAGCCCCGCAGAGCATTTCCACTTTTGCGGGCGGCTCACCATTGCATTTTTATCTCATCGAGCGGTCGTCCAAGGCCTGCTTCATTTGACTGCGTGGCCAGCTATAAATACGAATATAGATAGACCGAGAGGGAGGAATCCGAGGGTGGCTTCGATGTTTGGTTAATGTTGTCCTGTAAATTTGTTTACTATCAGAAATCTCTGCCTTCCTCTTGGCCTTTTTTGCTCTATCTCCCTCTCTCTCTCTCTCTCTCTCTACCCGACACAGCCAGCCGGGAGTGTATCTAACTATCACGGTCCCAGGAGAGCGCTCACAGTCCTCCTTCCGCCATCCTGACGAATGCCTCGAAAGAAACAGCAAAGAAACTGGCCGACGGCTCCTGCGAGGCGGAGGGTCCGAGCGCGCATCGCTGTTGCCACCGCTTGTAACCACCGCTACGCACCAAGAGATAGCGAATAGCCGGTCGGTTGTGTTGCTCTCCACAGGAGGACGACACGGGGTCCGCTTTCATTCACAGGCCCTGACCGTGTCTGTCCCAGGCTTGCTGCCTGATCCATGCCCTCGTCGAGTAGTCTACCCCCGAAAGCGGCACCCCCCCCCCGTCAGTGTTCGTGCTTCGTGTCCTTTTTGTGTTTTCTTTGCGCTCATTTGCCTGTTCCCTTCCGAGTCGTTCTTTATAACAGCGCGTCCTTTCTCTCTCTCACTATCCACAACTATAGACGAAAGCAATAAAATGCCGCTACTTGGCCACTGCTGTATATAGATCGACAACCGAAAAGCTGTATGTGCTCGACCGCTCGACTGACCCTATTTGACTGTGTCCCTCTACGAGGAGCCTACTCGCCCTTCGGCTTCCCGAAGGACTGACCCAGCAATCGGCCCCCATGTGACCCCATGCCCAGACGCCCGCTCCCCGCCTGTGTGGACACTCAAGGGTAGGTTAGACGTCGAAATGAGGACGGGATGCCGCCGACGGGTTTGGCTGCAGTTGTTCCTCACTTGCTCGATGCCATGAATGGACGTCGTGCTAGGTGGCACTATATAGCCTTCGCGTAAACGGCATAACCTGGGTTGCCGACGATCTGGGAACAACGCGGCAGTTCAGAATCGACCGCTCCTCACTAACGTTCAAGCCCCTTTCGATATTGCTGGCGTTAAGTTGTTGCTCTCTTCCACCACTGCCTCTGCTGGTTCAGATCCCATTCGTGCAGGCAAATGTGGTCCGATTGATGAGTGTCTTCTCAGTTGTCTTTTTGTGAGTCGTTCCGTTAGATATCATTCAGCAACATGTTCGAGCAGCTGGAGATCTCTCGTCACCGGACCGGTGACCCATTACCGGTCAGTGTCGAGAGACATTACCACTCCTCATTGTACGACGAGCCTTGTAGCATACAGCGCTGCCCATAAACATTACCAGTTAGTCAGCCCCGAGTCCAGTGAATGGCCGGTAATGTTTTCCCGTCATGAAGCTATGAGGCGCCTGTACCTTACCTTGCCGAGGTACCCAGCCATACAGACAGTGAATTATCGAAATGCTAGTGTGCTTTTCGTTTCTTGTAGGACATTCGCAGCCCGAAGATGGCCTTACTCTAGCAAGAGCCCCTCGAGACGAAGAACGGAGCTATTTCTTCAATGATCGTCGACAGTTATGTTTAACGGGGGTCATTTGGTCAGCAGGTTGTTCCCGAGTCATCTTCGAGTGGTTTTCTCTCTCACAATAGCCTTATGGGTGTATATATATATATATATGTTCGGAGAGCTATTGTTCGCTGTTCGATGGGCTAGCTACATGGCGATTTAGATGCCACCGGGAAACTCGAGCGGCGGCTATAGCAGGGGACTCATCCACAGGCGGTCTTCGGACCGAGTCCCGGGGCGGACCGGAGACCCAGGGGGCGTTACGGGGGGGTACGGCATAGGGACATGTGAGCATCCTCGGCTCGCACATAAAACACACAACTGGAACGAGTCGAAATGCCTGCGGGCAGACACCATCGAGCAAGACTGGCCACAATAACAACAACAGCTAGAGAACATGACGGTGAATGGCTGCAGGGACTGCCCTCGCTAGCGAAGTCGCAACACTTCAATTTCCGCCAAATTGCACCGCAAATGACTACACAAATGGGCCACATCGTCGGATAGCCCCCCGCACGATCTAGGCTAGGGGGTCTGCCCTTGCTTCTCTCGATGGGGTGCAGCATTTGCCAGCGTGTGCGAACACTTTTGCCCGCTCGGAAGCGACAGACAACACGATTCGGCAGCTGCGAAACGCTGCACAGCCGGATCAAGACGACCGGCGACCTGAGTCGAACACGTTGAGATGGTTTACCCGTGGCAGTTACGCCAGCGGAGAGATAGAAAAATGATCGGTGGCGATTGCTAGCCGCAAATAGCCGCAGTGCTGGGGCATCGTTCGGGAATCGCTCACGCAAACGGCATACAGAATAAACTTAGCGCATCGCCATTGCGGTTATGGGCACGATCGCTAGCCGGTCAAGTCATAACGAGCAAGGTAATGATGAGAGGCAAGACAAGCCAGTTGTGTCTGTTACTGTGTTTCACGTTAGAACAAGCGAACGCAGTGATCGGTAACGGTGAGAAATTCGTGTGAACGAGCTTCTGTCCCTCTCGTTCTTAATGAGTGTTTGTGCGGGGGGAGGCGATCATTTATTAGAGGTTTTTGTGCCAGTTTGTGGCCCTTGTATTCTCTCTCTCTCTCTCTCTCGCGCGCGCTCGAGAGAGAGGGACAGAGATCTCATTGTGGGGCTACAGGCGTGTAAATGTCCACGAAGCAATTCGATGCATGATGAAGGAACTATTATAATAGTTCAGATTAACTGACTCGCTAGTAGGACGCCCGATGGAATACAAAACACTGCATGCTCTGCATCACTCATAAGGAAGAGGCTTAAAATTTATACCTAAAATATCGGTACCCGGTATACGCCACTGAAAATAAAGGTGGAATCCAAAGGAAGAGGTTTATTTGTTTATTAAAGGACCTTCAATTTTTACAATGCTTCTGTTCTTTTCTCATATATCCCCACGAAGTGTCCCAAGCAGTGTCCAACCAACTGGTGGAAAGTAACGTCTCAAGATACTCCGTACGATAATGTCCCAACAACTTAACACTGACCTCCGGACTGCTCTATATATAATAATAGACACAACTTCGTGAGCTATTAATAATCCCGAGAAAATCAACAAAGCAACGCCCACTGTTCCTCAGCTAAATCCATCAAACTGTTGAGGAACCTACTGGATACGCATGAGTCGCTTGTACCTCGAAAGCAGAGTCGCTTATATGTGTCCGTGGAGTCCGCGTCACCCCCTCGCGAGACGCGTCGCCACCGGACTCGAATAGCGACAACCGAATGGTGTGTGCATCGTTTACGGCCGGTGTCCACGAGATCGGTTTCGATTGATCGAAAATGACGGTAACGGCTGTGTTCAAGCCTGCTCCTTCCATTCTTTCGGCTCCTTATTTGCAAAGTGACCTGCGTCTCCCATTGTGTGTTTCTTGTGTCCCGGCCAGGGTCTCGTCCTCCTTGTCAAAGATGTCCCGCGTCCCACGGATGTTTGTCACTTCCGATACGTTTGCCAGACAGCTGAACGAGAATCATAGACTTACACGCTACGTGGGCTATGACCTGCTGAAGAACTGTTGTACAATTGACGATGAATACCCCGCACCGCGTCCGCCCTTGAAACAGCGCGCCCCGGAACGACACCCCTCAAATTCGAGTAGTACTGTACGGGGTGAAGAAAAATCTGAGCGTACATCTGGGTAGTGACGGAAGTGTCTAGTTGGCAAAAAACACAGTACGTTTCCAGCAAACAGAGCAAAAGTTGGTTTACAGCTGAAACTGCAAATGCTGCCGGAACTGTAAAGTTATTCTTGTTATACGTTACCAATGTTACCTATATATATATATGAACAATTGTCGAAATGCAATAAAAATGCGAAAATTAATGCAAATCTTCGCTCCTTTATTTCTTTATTCATTTATTATGAACAAATGACAAATGCACGTCAGCACGGTTCTAGTATTCGGTCACTTAGAACGAATCATACAAATTGATTGGGAGGGGAGATTCACCGCACTCCTTTCGCCAATCTTCGGGGATCAGGTGGGTCACCTTCTCGCTCCACTGGGACAGAGTGCAGCCTTCAGGCTTACAACCTACGAGAAGGTTAGGGGGTGCTCACGTTAGTGATAGATGCGAACTACATTCATAACTGTATTAGCCTGTTAGTGTAAGGAATCCTTTCCACTACAAACAATATATATATATATATATTATCGTATGTTGGAGTTGACTGGACGGACCTAATTTTTTCTACAGTTATTTTGTTCTTGCGTTTATATATATACATATATATATATATATATCGCAGGAAAAGACGCATGTATATTTATATCCATATATACATATGTAGGCATTTAGACATATGTGATAGTGCCGAATAGCCGCAAAATCGAGCTCGCAATACGGTTATGATTGATCATAAACAACGGGGAGATATAATGATTGGAGGAGGGCACTCACCAGACACTTGGAGCGGTTGAAGGTGTCCGGTTTGTGTGTTATTGCGGAAGAACATCTGGACGCGGAACTGGCCGGGGCCATCCTCGTGGAGCTCGGTGATGACAGCCGTGGATGAGGGCACAGCGAGGCCATTGAAAACGCCGAACGCGCTTAGATAGGCAGCGACAAGAACATCGTGCTGCAACCGGATAAACGATTCACGGTTAAAAATCCATCGAAAAAATGCGGCCTCTCTACACAGACTTCGTAGTTTCGTACACACACACACACATACATTCACATCAGGCGCTCGGGTTATGCAAATCGGAAATGACTAGTAATCCCTGTGACCTTGACGACGATGTCAACTGACGCCCCGTCAGGCCCCATCACAATGCTACTCGCGATCCCATTCAGCTAAAATAGCACTGTAAATTCTTTTGAGCTGGCAATATTCATATTTGCGCGATAGATCATGGTTCATTAAACGGGTCTACAATTTTATCTACAATAGCTTTGTGTTTTGCCTCTTCTAGTGCCTGGGAATAATCAACAGAGACAGGGTGCTATTATTCGATGTCTAACTGTCGACGAATGCCCTGCGAAGAACTACGACCCACAACAGTGTGTCTACAAATTTTCCCTAAAGGCACCCTGAGGTTTTGGGCCTGCGGGCCGAAAATCAATCCCACGATTGTGTCCTCTCTTCTCAATTCGCGCTGCTATTCAATTTATGATTCGTTCATGACCTACCGATGCGTAAGCGTAGATCTTGTGTTTCGGCGAATTGTTAACGACATCGCTGAAATGCATTGACGTATCCTTCAGGAGAAGGCCGGCCCTAAACCGGAGCCTCTCATCCTGTTGGTAGTTGAGCAGGGTCGTGTATTTGGCACAGTCCTCCATCTCCTTGAGGGTGGCTGCGTCCGCCCAATCGGGAATCTTCAGGCCGAGACTCTTCTCGATGGTCAACGTGTCGAGAAGATCGCGGACGCTGACCCAGTCGTTCATCTTCTTGCCGGATTTCTCGTACAACTTCTCCATAAGATCCTATCGAAATACGCATGCAAACGACGGCATATCAATACGCGCATGTCAACATGAGATCCTCGGTAATACCGGGCCCGATCCGTCAATGGCCCGGTATTTTTCCGCGCTAACGTTCAAATGCTCGCCTAGACAGACTCTACCAAGCACCACTCTCTCACTATCTGTTCTATGGCAGGAATGACTGCCATAAGCAGATTATGTTTGGGACATTATTTCAAAACAAAATTATCCTTAAAACACCTTGTTAGCACCAACCTTGTACTTTGTCATGATCTCCTTGCCCTGGCCGGTACTGCGGAGCTCCTCAATAGCTTCATCATCTTTTTTGCAGATGGCGTCCTCGTAAAGCATCTACATGCACACAACGAATGAGATCACTTTTAGTATAGTATATGACTATATGATTCGACAATCTCTACAAAAAATATATAGATCTTGTATAATATTAAGTACATATATATATTTTTTTTTTGAGCTGACCCCCTGCTCCTCCGCTATCTAACACCCTTAAAATATCCGGGCTGACACGCATTAATATATATGTATCCGAAGATACCCCCTATCTAACAACCGAAGGTTATCGGGCTGACTCTAAGCCAAAACCACCGTCCACGGTACTGCTCTTAGCATTGCTTCGTAACCTAGCACCCGTCAGCACCTAACCTTTAGGTATAACTATGAGGAACTATCGGGGCCACTATCGTACTCTTGCCGTGCTATATATATATATATATATAGCACAGCAGGTGCGCGCGTGTCTACCAAGCATTCAATATCATAGTTATTTCTCTCTCTCTCTCTCGTTCACCTTTTCAGCCTGTAATGTCTATAACATATGTTTACGTACCCCGTCAATATCGACCGGCATGCTCGCAATTGGCACAGGCTGCCACTTCAGATTGTTCTGGAACTTCTGCTTCTGGTTAGGCTCGTACAGGGCGGCGAGCATCGTCTGCATCGACTCAAGGCATCGGTCCCTGCCAGAGCTGCGAGCCTTAATCTCGTTCGTGTTTCCGGTCAGGAAGTTTCTGTAGCGTTTGCGGAGCTGCTCGCCCATGCCGTACAGGTCCTTCTTTCCTCTCTGTAACGAGTAGACGTCGTTGAACACAAATTAGGCACCAGTTATCGACACGGACAGGTAGTCACTCACACAGACACAAGGATGCATAGAAAAACCTTTTTTTTGCCTTTTATAGACGTTTAAAATAAGTAACTCCTGCATGGACACCAGGTCTCAAAAAACTAAGCTATTTGCCTGCTAGTGTCAGCCTCTTACCGACTAAGCCGCCTGCATGGGGTGCCTATATAGGGATATGTTGGTACATCTAAAAAAAACGCGTCAATTTTCCGGGCAGCCGATGCTCGAACAAGATTTGGGGTCCACGGAACTGTTTTCGGCATTGTCGAGCCCCTTGGTTGCCTGGTGGTGCCTTCGTGCGCGCATATGCGGGTTCGATCCCCACCGTTGCACATTTGCATTCATCCGTCGTACAAGAAGCGGGCCAACTACGGTGTCTTTGATATATCAACGACACCGTAGTTGGCCCGGTCTACAACATAAATCAGTACTTGCCAGCACATGACATTTGAATGTGTATGAAGGAAAGAGGGAGAAGAGATAATGCTGAATTTTCAATTCTTTTTTTCTCATTTTCTCTGAATGAAAATAATCCCTGCTAGATGTTTAGTTAACCGCGCGTGTCAGATGCGTACGATTCAAGCATGTATCATTGTGTCGATCACGGTGTATCACTGCTCAACACGTTCGCCAATTGTTCTCATTCTTCAATGTTATATAATACGACACATTTCGTATCGTTGCGGAAGGACACAAACCCATCATTGCTGAATTGCTACACATGCATCTATCTTTGTAAGGGTGGTCTATCTCTCTCTCTCTCGCATCCTATGTGGCTGCCTTGTGAAAAAAGTGCACCAGGTTTTCTTCCGTTATTCATCTTTTCTCTTTCTCTCTCTTCGCGAGGCCCAACCCGTTGAACTGAGCACGGCCATGGGTCTCTCTCTGTCTCGCGCTCGGCCTTCTTTCGGTCCGTGGCCTCGTCCCGAGACAGCGTCTAATCTTGTTACATTTGTCAGCTGTAGTGCGCCACCCCATGCATTTCGATAGTATTATTAACCAGCGTTCTGCGTAGCATGGCCGTCCTGCAAACGACAATGACTTCGACAAAAATGGCTCGTAAACCGCAAGCTAGTACACTGTCACCATTCCATCTAGCAGCCGGCTCCGAAAGTCGACTCAGCCTTCTTGCTAATTAGCAAGCCGCCAGTAGACCCCAGTTCGGAGGTTTCAAGCGGGGGCAAAAACGACAGCCTCCCTATCCTCTCCGTCTGGCTGTCATAGGCGTCAGGACGCTCGGCGTACACCCCCCTGTATGCAACCTGTGACAAGTGACGATGATACCCTCCCATATCCGAACTGCTGCGGTTTTGGGTAAGCGCCGCATACGCGCGAAGAAGGCAAGGCCTACCTACAGCAGGCGATTCCACGCTGAGTTCGGAGAGACTCGCGCAGCCGTCATCGAATGAGACTCGCTCCCGCACGTGAGCCCAAAACCTATTGCCACCTTCTGACTAGAAGAATCTGAATAGGACACAACGAGCTACTGTTTCGGGCTGCGTCCGGGAGCGCTGGCGGAAGCGCGTTATCGGCCGACCCATGCCGTCTCGAGGGAGCGGACCACCTCGCCGGCTTTCCCACTCGGCCAGAGCCGAGACTAACACGTTTGGTTGGCAAGGAATTAGGACATTTTCCCGGCCTAAAAATGGGACTCAGCACGGCGGGGGGGTATACACGAAGACTTTGATTTTTACAGCAGAAAGTCTCCAGAAGCAGAAGCAGTGAAACAGATACATGCGTTCGCGGGCGAGGTGACTGGGCAGTCTAGGGCCAGTGCTAAAGATGCGCGCCACCGGGAAACCCCACGCGCTCCCGGGGGTTTCACGTGAAAGCATCTCTGGGGTAAAGCAGGTACGAAGGAAGAAAGAGATCTCTCTCCCACTCAATCGAGAGAGAGAGAGAGAGGGGAGATGAAGGATCAAGAAGATGACGATGCAAATGCAAAATGCAACCATACGAGGCATCAGCCCTGATGCCATTTACATAGATGCGCGAGTCCATCACTCTGCCATTGGGTGAAGAGCAACTGGGTGAGTAGGGTCGTGGACACACCAATGAGACTTTGAGACGGGGCTGTTACTTAAAATGTCACAACTTCAAAGTGAATACAGGACAACTTGTGCATCTTGGCACACATCAACGTGAACCACGCAGCGCGCTCAGCTGTCAGGTAGAGATCCCGATTTTTGGGGACACAACGCGAATCGCTTAAGAGGGAAATCTCCGAGAGATAGTGGCATCGATAGATGTTGATGATAAGAATAATGATATAATAATTGATAATAATAATAATAATAATAATAATTATAGTAATTATTATAGCAATCATTAATAATAGTAATAAATGCGCCTGGTCTTCGTTTAGTTTCAACGCCGTTGATCAATTTCGCTCTAGCGTACGACGTAAGTTCGCCAGCTGCGTGAACTTACGCAAGCTGATGATAAGCGCTGTTCATTCCGTGGTATCTGAATTCATGTAGCGAGCACAAATTAATCAATGTTCCTTTATTTGAAAACCAAACAACGAAATTATTGATTTGGTTCATGCCCCGTATAGCCAAGCTATGAGCCGTATCTCAGCCTGCAGGGGAACGCCCAAGACTAAACGATGCTATTGTATAATGTTTTGTCTATACTTCAATTGTTTCGTTGAATCCACATTTCGTATTAATTTCGCACAGCATAACTCATACACTCGATCAATCAATCAATCACTCAATCAATGAATCGGGTCAATCCAGGGGGAGAATCGAATGACAAACTAACGTCAGCCGAAGGCCAATCACCAGCTCCGGGCGTAACTCGTCTATAGAAGCGCTCTCAACAAGAAAGAGGACACCGAACGGCCAAAGCCAACCTGGAAGAAAATACTAGCCAGATCGCGGCGGGTAGTCATCTCCGCCGTAAAGTGTCACAGCTGAAAGTCAGCTCGAAAGGGGGTCTCAAGAAGTCGTCTTGAACGCGTCAACGAAATACGCTTCTTCTTTGCCAGACCCGTCCGGTGCCATCAGCATAAACATCGGCTTCATTAATTTTGCCCTTCCGAGCTTTCATCGTACGAACACCGGTGAACGGTGGCCAGCTCTTTCACGGCTGGCTCCGCTCGGGCGGGCACCAGCAGCCAACTTCTGCTTTGTTCTGTATATGATATATGTATATATTTCACCAGTCTAATTGAGAGCCATCGTATGCTATCATAGGAAAGGCCTCATATCAACGTCGTGTTAGTGCTCAAGCCTACCCATCGTTAGTGATAATAATACATGCTCAGTTTAATGCGCACTATATATATATATATATATATATATATATATATATATATATAGCGTATTGTTGCGTTTCAGCGTTCACGGCTAGTGCTGTTGTTGCTGTCATTGTTGTTGTTCTTGTTGCTGTTGCACTCATTCAAAGATCACATCAATTTTCCACAAACGACCCAAGCGTTCGCCCTCGTGCCTCACCATTGTTTGTGGTTAATGTCAAATCGTCTATGGGGCAACGGACGCAGGCGCCCGCCTTTCACCAGGATGCGCAACGTCGTATCCCTGTGTGATCTATGGGAGGACGGCGATGTGTCCGTGAGGGGAAGCGAATTGGGGCCCCAGAAACGCGCACAGAAAGCGGCGCAGCTCGCTGCTTCTGAGCGTCGGACCCGAAGGTATTGCGATTTCTGCTCGGCGATGATATCAAGCCGTCGCTACATATGTCTCTGTTGAGTTGATGCAAATGAGCGCGGTTGCCACGGCGGCAACGATCGTAATGGATTTGAACGGCGGAATACCGTTTGTTTGTAGGATTTTATTCGAACAATTTTTTCTAATATAATAGATATTATGCATAAGCTCGTTGTCATCGCTAATGATACCGATGAATGACAACGATGCCTTTAGAAGGAAGCTAATTCATTTTGTCACTCGGGGGTATAGTGAAACACTCGTGGCCCATTCAGCACCACCGATGGTCGATGGCCAATGAATGAGAATGGTTGCGTGGTCACACTGGTCACACCATCGAGATGGTCACGTTTTTGAGGAGTACGACTAGTGGAGGAATAGGTTGAAAATGAGAAATTCACTCACGATAGAGATCCTGCCGAGGCCGTCCTTGAAGTCCGATGGCTTGTTCGGATCCGTCGGATACAGGGATGTGGGCATTCGCTCGCCGTGGCGGAAGAACTGCGATCAAAACGAGATTCAAGAGTCACTTCACAATCGAGAGAATTCAATCTAATATTCGTATTCGTTCGACGATCGGGCGCTTACGTTAGGCGCTTACGTTAGGCGCTGCCCAATTTTCGATACTGCCCGTCAATTCCCGTAAGCTGTACGTTGTGCACATACCATTCAACTCGTATTAGCTACCTGAATAATTGTTTGTTTGGCATGAGCTAAATTGACACAGATCAGGCAACTGGCAACAGCTTGACCATTGCCTCGCCTCTGCGCTATATACGGCATGCACTACATATCATGTGTTCCGTCTATCGCACGAGGCCCGCTGCGACATGTACGCATGCCGCAGTATTCGCCTGGCATTGAGAACATTTAAACGGTAAAAAGAGCGATGTCCTCCTGAATGATTAGTACACGTTCACGGGTCGTAGAACTGTTACCCGCACCAGATACAATGAATAATTCATATGATAACATCTAACATAAAGCTCAATAACGCGGGCCTTCACATCGCATCGGTGGGCGTACGAAACACGCCCTATCTAGAAGTGCAGATGAACTATTGCGCTAGCGGAAAAAAACGACCTACCAGGTGAACCTGTCTGAGGCTGTTCGAGCTTTCCAGAACCTCTTCGGCGACCTCTTCAATCGAACGGAAGTCCGCATTCTGTATCACACACACCGTCACCAGAAGAGCACCTACAAGTATGTAACTACGCATAAGAACATCAAAACATCTTGGTTAGAATAATCGAATTGGCCCAGATGCAGGAAATGCGAACGTTCCGCTAGCTCGATGCAGGGGTCGAAATCTGGTCTCGATTTGCATTGACCACCAATTTGTTTTCCGGTTTATCTCGCCGCAAGATCTCGACGCGGAAATCCTGTGATCATACCGCATTTCGTCGACGGCGACTCGAATCGTATCCTTACTTCCGCTGTTTGGCCTCTGTTCTGACGCAGCCAGCCGTGGACGGCAAACCTATTGGTCAGGCCCGGTCCGGTCAGCTCAGCTCAGGTTAACTGAGCAAGGACACTTGCCAGAATTCGCTGTTTGCTGCCGATCGCTAGAGGTTGTTAATGGTGGTGGTGGCGGCATGTTCATTTCGACGCGCCCTATCAAGCTCGACCGAAATTAGCGTTGTTGTGTTGTGCCATTGCTGTTCGCTGCTTGTTTTGCAGCGAAATTTTTTGGGACGCCGAGTAGCTTCACAGATCAAGTGCTTCTATCATGGTTCATATGGCTGATTGGATCGATAGCGAGATAGAGATAGATGGATCCTAGCGATAGTTAGTTAGCACACTCGTAATGTCATTTTCTCATAATGTATCCTGTGCGAAGTGCGGCTGCGATGGTGGTGTCGACCATGAGGAGAGATGGGAGAGATGCTAAACATTGATGACGGTTGCAGCAATTCAATTAGGCATGACTGTGACAGATGTCAGGGTCCAAAGGCGGGGGGCCGGAGTCTCATATCTTGGTGCCGGCCAAGGTTTTTTAAGAGAGATTTGCTATTCATTTTGACGAAAGGTGTGAACGACGACACGTGGTGTTCATTTTCACTAAGTGTCCAACTGTGCACGCCTCCGCAGGAAAGGACAAACAAATTTTGAAACATAGAACCGGCCGAAATGTTTAGAAATGGAGAGATCTTCCACAAATGGCAGGTGCCATTCGTGTTGTAGGTTGAACGATCGCAGTATATTACGAAAATTAATAGAAAAATCATCTGTCATCGTCTTGTAACGCAAGTAAGCAATGGAGCAAGTTCAAACTCCAATTGTAGTTTACTGATGGGACTGCAGTTCCTGCAATGTTTTCGTTCAAACAACCTTAACGTTCATATTCGAACCCAAATTGTCCTCCATTGACGGATCTGCAATCAGCGTCCGCGCGGATGCTTGCACGGTTAACTCTCTGGCTGGAGGAAGCCGTAGGCCGCAGCGGTTCGGATTTCTGCAACCTGGTTTATTTTCCGGGCTGACCCACAGCCAACATTTAACGTCCACGGCAATGCTTTCGGCATTGCTTCATAAGACGGATCCCTTTAAATACAAATGTGCAATGGTGGGGATCGAACCCGTCCACCTACGTGTCACTCCTCCGATTGCAAGGCGCACACGAATGCACCACAAGGCCACCGGGCTCGACAACCTGGTTTATTTATTAAATTCTTTTTATCTCTTTCAATAAAAAGGTGCCATTGTGATTGCAAATGTGATTACACCCTCGAGCGGATAACCCCTACAGAGGCGTAGGCAGCCAACGTCCAAATATCTCCTGATCCTTACTGGCTAAACGTGGTCGAACGTCTCATAAACGCAGCAGACCCCTTCGACACGAGTCCACGTATAAAATCGGCCTTTGCGACAGAAGGATAGTCGCATGTGCTGCCCATTCGGAATATGGACTCCTGGACGGGCTGGCGACGATCGTACGATTTTCAGACGTAGTAACATATCGCCATGAATAGAACGCTCAATCGGCCTTGATTGAGCGTTCCCTGACAGGTGGTCGAAACACAATTGTCATCGGGTGGATTCGATTACGACATCGACGCGCGTACATCGGACCCTAGGGCAACCTGACCGTCATACACAATTGTGCCGAAGGGCCGGCGAAATTTGTTCGTTTTGCAAACCCGTCCATCCATCCTGCGGATCCAAGGCCACATCCGAAAATCGGGAGGGCTCACACTCCCTCGGGCCGAGAAAATGTCGGTTTCGCCGCAAAGTTGACCAATCATACAATAGCATATAGTTGCAATGGCTGCAGCTGAATGTTGAGTTCGATACGCCGTCGTGTTTGCCCATCTATATTCTATGGAGACGAACGACGCAGGGCAGAGATTGAATGGCAGAGGTTTCATTGGTTTTTTTTATTAAAGGAACTGCAATTTTTGTAATGATTAGGTTCTTTTTTCATATATATATATATATATGTATGTATGTATTATAGCAAAAAAAACGGATAGATCGACCGAATGCTCAAGGGTATCATTGGGAGTAGCCATTGACAGATGGTTGATATGTGGGCCATGCAAAATATGGCTGTCACGAAAACATGTGTACAATATAGGTGTGGGAGGGTGATCATATGGAGAGTCTACTCTGTTCAGTGCAATTGATGTTTTATGGTGGACGACTAATTAAGCACACTGTTCGCAAAAATGCAAACTAATGAAAAAAACGAATATATCTATAGTTAAAAATGATATACAACTTGAATAGATATTTTTAACTTATGTAGATAGTTTTTCAATGGTTTTCTATTTGTGTCGAGGAAAATGACCTCTCTTCAATTTCGCCCTTGTAGAGCGCAAGATAAAATGAAATCCTACAGTAATTGTAACTATTAATAAAAAGAGAGACAAACATAATTTGTGAATACTATTATTGTAATGAAATGAATTTTCAGTACAGTGTTATTGTAATACTCCTTATATCATTGATTAATGAAAGAATAACTATATATATATATATATATATATATATATATATATAAAAGAACATTTTTCACAATGAGTCGTACTTCAAATCAAAGCAGTAAGTCTACAGTCGTTAACCAGTAGCGATCAAATAGCACTAAACACGTATACGCCGTGTTATATATATATATATATAAATTTAGAAATCGATACTATTCTAGATTCAATTTCACCCAGTCGGTTGTAGAACATCCAAGCTTCAAATAAACACAAAAATAGACAACATTTGCACATTTGTGTGCCTGTTACAAATCGAGCAAGACACCACTAAACAGTCTATCTGCGCGCCGTAAATACACCATGATAGAAACAAAACTCAGCCAAAATCACCTTGACACAACAGTAGCCCGCCCCAGTAAAGTCATTGTTCACAATTCAAATGATATGGGTCAATTTGATTGACTCCGGGCCACCCGCACGGTGACAAGTGGATAGGTTAATGGTGGAGACTTAACTGTGGAGTACACCCATTCTATTTATGCCTGCCGCCTACACATATACGAATCCAGTAAATGCACAGAATTTTATGAAAATATATAAATAGTTACAATAATGAAATTGGCGATGATGATGATGATAATGATGGTGATAATAATAATAATAATAATAATAATAATAAAAGTATAGTTTTTAAAAAATCTGTAACGACCTAGCTAGTCATATTCACATTGACCCGTGTACCTATTGGGAAAATTCGTTATACGAATGCCACCGAATGGACGTTGGCATTTCAGACGACGAATTTGCCGATATAATATATATGCATATATACGACATACAGATTATGAAGGTGGGCAATATCATATAGCATAAATGCACCTACCCCATGGCGTTGCCGAGGGCGTTCAGGACGCGGCGTGCAACTCCGAGGAACGAGATGTCACGAGCGACTGTTCGATCGTGCTGTCCACGATTCGGCCGGCGTATGAGAGGCACCACTTTGCACCGCGGCTCCTCTGACCACTGCCGCCCCTCTCGATTTCGACGGTCGTCATCCGAATCCTCTCCACCACCACCACCGCCAGCGGGCATCACCTGCAGCGGCGAATTGGCAGCGGACGCGTCGGATTGCCGCCGCGGACTCCAGCTTGAGAGGGTTGCCCAAATTGTCGACCCGTATTTCTAGCACGCTACTAACTACGGGCGTACACTGCACCGCGGCGGCTGCTGCTGCTGCTGCTGTTTCTCTCTCATAGTGTAAGTATGGTATACTTTGGCTGGGTGGTCTGTAACAACGGCCACTGTCCCCAGCGAGAAATACTGCCCCTTCCTAAAGCACACGCCACCTGGGCGGCCCGACCGACGGCCTCTCTAACTAGCATCATATGTATGACCAGGGCGGTGATTCGTAACACAAATTAATTATCTCTAAACTACGCCCGGTCGGAGGCGCAACTTTGCTGTTCGCTGCTCCGAGACGTAGGCGGCAGTTCTGTTGCTTGGTCCCCTGCCGAGCTGGCCAGGAATATGACACGGACGGAACTCACAGAAAACTTCTGGACACAGAGGGCGAGCAAGGGAGAGAGAGAGAGATGGGAAATCTGCGCTCTCTTATACTGTGCTCGGTCTCGAGTTTTCTTTGTCGTTTTCTGGGAGACGACCGGTCCGGCTACGTTTCATGAGCTATGAACAAATGACTCACGCACACATCGCCGACAGACAGGCACGTAAATAAACTAAATATATATATATATATAGATATATATATATACACTGTGCTGTGAACTGAGTCGGTTCTTGTGCCATACCTGCTATCCGTATCTTTCTACCATTGTGCCATACGATATTATATGCTTTCCACAGAGCGCGTATCGCTTCGGCCTTTAAACACCCAAAGTGGCGTTCCTCCCTCCCTATATCTGCATGCTTTTGCTGTTCCCTCCACGCGGCGACGGTGGCTGCTTTCAGCTGCGTCCATTGTTGAACAAGTGGCCACATGCTCGCTAACCGTCTGTGGTGGAATTGATCGCTGTGATGGCTCCATCGTTGCAGCTATCCGACAGTGTTCGAGATTGAGAGATTCAGAGGAAGAGAGAGAGAGAGAAAGAGAGAATATACATGGAAAAACATGGCCACCGCAGGAGGCGATTGACGCGATTTCGACACCGATACGGTTCCTCTACCGAGAATCGCAAAAGGCGTGTTCCCAGTGTCTCGTGCTTGCTGTGAACGTATCACGAGGATGACATTCGCGAGAGAGAGAGTCGTTTGCATAATTGTTCCTTCGTTGGTTTGCTGTAGCAAATGCAGCTAACGACCAGGTTCGAGTTGACAACAACAGCAGCAGCAGCAGCAGCCGTAGCGAGCACCCGCACAAGAAGCGACGATAACAGAGGTATCGGACACTGGAATTGTATCTTCACTGATGTCGGCTTTTGACTCGAACGTTCGTGCTCCATGAGCGAGAAGTGCGCAGCGCGGGTGGTGGTAGTATTATATCTGGATTTGAATTGGACGGCTAAGCAGGACGTAGAATGCATAATGATGAATTTGACTTGAAAAACATCTCGTAGTTCGGCACCGATGATGACGACTGGATGACTGTTCATGAAAACTGATCACTCGCTCGCAGTCGGCATCAAACGCGTTATGGAAACGCGAATCAGCGAGCAGCTAATCTAGTCTCAACGAGTGTTAATATTATCCAGCAAAATGTCACTATGTTATGGATGTGTTCGTAGTCTCTACATGGTCGCCGACTCGCTTTTTCGAAAACACACGAATTCACGTGGAGCGAACGAGCCCAGTACCGTACGGCTAAAGTGTGAAAGGGCATGAGGCGTCCGTGGGGAGCCCGCCACCATTTGGCCAGATCGTCTAAACAGCTTCTGACACGCGTAAGTCTGCTGTTTGCGCTGTGCTTGACGACGTCGTTCAATAGTTAACACTTTGCCTCTCTACAATTGACATGTTCACAATACCACTGGGCAGTCGCCAGTGGAAAATCGGCGGACGATCGCCGATCGACGAACGATATCTGAGTCGACGGTAGCACAACGGAAGCGGGCAGATATGGGAACGAACCCAATGCAAGTGGCAGCGTTGTAGGCTTGATAGCTTGTGGCCAGAGAAGTGTCGGGAATTTTGTGTATAGCCACACAGACGCCTATGTACACCAGTCACAATGAATGCTGCTATTACCGCCTGCGAATTGGGCACGACTCGGCGGGTCGTGGAGATACAGGCAATGCGATGTCCAGAGTCCATTGTATCCCCCACCGAGCCTATGTCTCATTGGCATACCATCTAAGACATCCGAATGTTATCTGCAAGTGTTAGCGCTTCCGTTAGCCAAGAAAGCAATTTGCAATTTACAAGAAACAATGTCGATTCCCTTTCGAATCGCAGATATAAACAGGAGCTGATCATTGGGATATCAGGCTTGTGGGAGCACGGGGTAGACAGACGAAATGTGTTATTGTTATATGCGATGCGCGGTTACGGACCTTGGTAAGGAAGGCAAACGGCCATTCGGTACCGGACCCACGGCAAAATCTCTGGCTCTAGTCAACAGGACAGAGGTCGGCAGTTCAAGTTCCGCGACTAGATGAGAACATCTACGAACGAACTTATTCAGCATGAGCATAACAATTGCAGCCCCTTTGAACAATTGCAGCCCCAAAGCTAGCAACCTTGAGATTTCTTTCTGTTACAATGCTGAACAGAAAACATGACGAAAACTTAAAGATTAAATGAGCTGAAGGGAGGTTCGGTCCTGATAGAAGGACAGGACGAGCGACAATGGAGCAGGCCGAGGTTCGATGTGGGGGCTGAAGCGCAAATGAAGACTTCATTAAATGTTGCACCGGCGGGCGAGCGAGCGGCGGGAAACAGGTTACGTTCAGCGGAAGTTATCGATGCAAACTCCAAGGTATCGGGGTGCGGTGACCCCACTGCGGGGCTGCGGGGGTGTTGTTGATATAGCAAAACTCTGAGGTGGTCAACAGGTTGCGCGGAAGTGGAGAATGCTAGCTGGCGAATTTGTCGAGAAGAGGATAAGAAACAGTCAAAGTAGCATAATCGTGCTCGAGTGTAAAACACACAAGGAATAGAAGAGGAGACAGATATTAAATGTGGGTGAGGTTGCACAGAGTCGGTGGCTATGGTGCTGCTGCGGTCGTGTAGCGTACCTGACTTGCAGTCGGAACAGAGACACATCGGTGCACTCACATTCGGGTTCGACGCCCACCGTTGCATATTTGCATTTAAACAGTGGTCGTCCATTTCGTGACTCGGCGACATCGGGCAACAAACAAGGAGAGTGGGCAAATGTAAAAGCTGGGAAATAGGCATGAAATAATAATAATTATAATCATAATCATAGAACCTGCTGCGTTTGAGGCTTACTGCACATAAGGCGCGCCTCTGATGTAAATGCAATTCGGTAGGACATGGTAAATTATATATATATATATATATAATTAACCATTCCCTCCCGAAATGTATATATATATAACTATACTTATGTATATATATACATATTTATTTATATATATATATACATATATATATATATATATACTTGCACACTTCGTGAAAGTTACACACCAAGCGATTGACAACAGTTAGACCTTTAATCTAATCCATTGTAGTATAGTGTAGAATATATAATACAGGCGAAGAGTACAGGCCAAACAGTCACGAACCGATTAATGCACTAAATATCGAGGAGATCAGAAACAATTATGGCGATTCCTTTATTTTCCTTGACAATATTGATTTAATCCAACAAAGAGGAAACAAGCGAACCCAACTCCTCTGGGGCATTAACAGTGGTGATATCGCTTCAACGTCCACTCGATTCGACGGGAGCCGGCGTACTGCATCTGACGAACAGGCTCATTGAAAGAACGAGCAAGGACACATTTTGAAAACTAAGGCGACGTTTTGCAGCGATTCCGGCATGAGCCATCGAAATGCGATGGACGATGTCGGCCTTGGCGCGTATCCGCCTCCGGCCGATTGAGCTGGCGACCGTCGGTGCAATAATAGCAGTTCGGTAGATCTCACTCTGGGTACTCGGCAGATACCGATATATATATATATATATATATATATATAAAATAAATGATATGAACTATAAATAACTTCAGATTAACGACGACCGAAGTGTTTCGGAAAAGGTATCACCCTAGCAGCGTTACAATTCGGCTCGAATATGCCCCATTTCAAAGGTGGGCAAATCCAAATCCAGCTCGCGTCCTGGATTACGTCGGACTACGAATGCAGGACGTTCTCCTTTATCAAGAGACACCGAGATGAATTCATGAACTATCATTGTGTTCTTTGTAAAATCAAATAGCAATTATCCACACTCAAAGTGACATTGAAACGTCCAATTCAACAAATACAAATCATTTTCTTCTTATTTTTCTATCGACCAACTGCGCAGTACTCGCTCCGAAAAGCTGGCATCCTCAATCGAAAGCCAAAATCGATGTAATCATAGTTCTAGTGTGTGATCCTATTGTCGTTACTGCTGCTGCTGCTTGTTCCGTCGCCTCGAACCTGATCTTTTCGCTAGACTTGTCGTGTAAACGAGGGAGAAAAAAAACAGCGAAACCAACTAACGAATGATTATGTAAATCAGTTCCCCTTTCTCGAACACCACCGTGATTCGCTCACAGCTAGCGTAAGGTGGTCTGAGCACGGCGGTTGGCATCGCGATGGTCGAATCGTCCAATCGAGTCAACAGGGCATCTGTTAAACAAGTATGATTTATATTGAAACAATGACCATGCAAATCTCAGGAGACTATGGCAGCGAACGTCTTAAGACGCACAACTGTAGTCGATATATATATATATATATATATATAGACGTTTTGAAACGATTCCGGCAAAGAGGATGTTGGTTTGAAGACAAATCCGCCTCTGGTCGATTAGGCTGTCCAACGTCATTGAAAACAGTGCGACAGGTGTCACTCTGGCTGCTCGACAGGTTCCGTGATGCGAAAGCACTACTTGGGGATCTTTTCAAGTTTGTTGCTCCTTGGCTTGTATTCAAGGCCAGAACTAGATTAGTGTACTCACTACAACTTTAAATATATTCGTATGGCGTGCCCACTTCTCATGCAAGGGGGCTTTGATCCATTTCATATTATAGATGGTGCTAGCCCAGGAGCTACAAGGCTCGGGTCAACCGAAGGCGCAGCGAAAACACGGAGCTTAAATCGAATAACATTGTTCAGGCCTAGAAATTAGGTGATTAACGCCAATATTAGTTCTTTACATAAGATCTCGATTTTAGCCATTTCAGGCAAACTGACTGCGGCCATTTTGCGCGGAATCGATATTAACGATCAAGCAAACGTGCATGTAAAATATAATTTCTAATTATCTAAACCTCGATTACGTGATCGCTAATTTATTCGTCATACTAGCGATAGCTTATGAGCGAGGCATCCCATATTAGAGATATTAGAAAGTGAGTTCTATGCAAACATCATAACGAACTTCTATCAAATCCTTCTATTTGACAAAGACTGTTATCCTTCATGACTTTTAAGGGTCATGCAGACGCTTAGCGTTCATTTAAAAACACATGAGCGTAAACAGGGTTGTATACTGCGTAAACACATCTGCCATCTGAAATGTCGTTGCACTGACAGCGAAGAAAAACTCCATATATATATATATATATATATAGGTGCATGGTTTTTAGCAGGTGAGGATCCAACGGTACCAGATGAATAGTTTAGTTGTGAGACTTTGTCTATACAACGCATTCTACCCTTAGTCCCTTGTACAATATGTATATATATATATATATATATATAAGGCAGACACTTAGGTCATATTATTGTATGGTTTAATATATGCGGGGCGTTAGGTCGAGGCCGTCATGGTCACCCTCGAGGGAGGCGATGGCATTGCCTCTCTGTGTCACAGCCAGGGGAAGTCGCTGCAGGTATATATATATATATACCCCTCGACAAGCCAACCCATTTTTTTTACTTTTTCCTAAACCGTAAGTAGCACTGCAGTTTCGCTTTCAGTCATTCAAAATCATGATATTTCCACAAATGTTTGGCTACCTAACTCAGACATAGACATTTGATATCGGAAAGTGTCGTTTTGAGGGTGTGCGTCAAAATGATAGCCCAGCTAGTGTTTGTCACTGAACACAACTGAGTTCTGACATCGTTATCCCACAAATTTTCTACGAATTTAGTATTTTCTCTGGCCACCGCCGTTCTCCAGAAAAAACAATCAATAAATTGGGCATAGATTTATAAAATTTACGTATGAGATTTTGATCAAGAATATGACTTTCGGCTACCGAAGTTTTTTTTTTTAGCTCATGTAGCGTTTAATACTGCTTACCACCTCTAAAAACAGCCTTAGATAAGATGCTCCACAGGTTTTCTATAATATTCAAGTCTGGAGAGCGTGCGAGCCAGCTCAGTAACCATTATATATGTGTTTGGTTGCGAAGAACTCCTTGACGAACCGTATGAACTGCAGCGTTATCCTGCTGAAAGGCGAATCTTCCAGCAGGAAGATTGACCTTCCAGCTTCTCAGTGTGATCCTTAAGTTGATCCTACAACATAGAAACGTAGGCACGACTATTCATTCGCCCGTCTACGAAGACCAAATCGGTCTTTCCGTTATAGCCAATACCGGCCCAAATCATCACACCACCACCCCCCGCTTCTCGTCGACTTACGGATTTCTCTTCGTTCCTAATGTCGTGGAAATAATAAGAATGTCCATCAGAACCGTCGAGATTGAATTTATCGTGTGTATTTAAATGGAGTATACAGACATGTCTACACATATGATATCTAGTGAAGCCAGTCACTAAATCGAACATACTTCACAAGCGTTAGTATTTTCGGACACATTATAATGTTTGGCTGCTCCTCTTTAACTGTTCCATTGTTTTATAATCAAAGACACCCTGTCGGTGCGTTATGAACAATCCACTCGTTGATGCTCGTTGAAAAAGAACAACACACATACGATAAACATTTGTTGGGCCGGCCTATAGGATGACCTATTTGTTATGAGGTTACGGGATAAAAGCCTGCCTGACCCCAACCGGACGAAGCCTCACATCAGAGGTAGTTACTCGGTACTGTGGGGCCCCCTCGCACCCAGCAAAACCCAGGACTTCAGCAACGTGCCGTCGCTTCGTTCGACCTCTTGCGGCACATAACCTCAGGCGCTGGCTGACACCAGGCCGCCGACAGATTAGCCCCCAACAGGGGTCAATCGATCTCTGCTCTATCTCCTGATCCATCCCAGTCTCCTAGTCCGGGCCTGATATGATCCTGACCGCTGCCTTCCAACTTCGTCCAAGTATTTCCTTCCCGCTCATTATCGCATCAAGAACAAAACACTTGCGGCTTTTAAGCCAACCCCTGACCCCTACGACCACGATGCTGTAAGCCAACGGCTATCTCGCAATATCCACGTGTGTCATAGCGTTCCTGATCTGTTGTAGGATATCAGAGCGGGCGACCGCGTGCTCGCTTTGTCATCCGGCTCACGTCAGACGCTGAACCGCACACAGGTATCAACGTCGGATATTCTAAACTTGACCATGTGCGTTTTTGCGGAAGCGACCGCAGCCGGTCAACACATCGGAGTCGCATGGTAAGACAGCTCCCCGCGAGGAGCCTTCCACACATAGATCCACGTCCGCAATAATGGGCCGGGTCCGTCTACCCTGCAATACCATGGCCTTTTTATATAATAACTGTCCTAGATTTCTTGACATTGCCTCGGCCGTTGTCAACAATAGGACAACGCTATGCTGGTCCTGAATTATTATTATTACTATTATCACATAGCACTCGGGTCATTCTATAAAAAAAGAACACACAACCCAAAACATGGCACAAAATACTAGCCAAATATGGCGGCATGGTATTTTTTCTCCAGATTTTTCAGCAGTAACAAACACTTTATGCAAAACAGAGCACAAAGCACTTGTTAGCACGTGCGACGACATATCGACATTGAAGCAAAAAGATAGATCCGTCATCTCGAGGTGTATAAACACCCGCTCACATACTAGGCTAACGTATCCACAGTTACTGGTCGCAGCTACTTATCACGGGTCGAGCGGGTCCGAGGAGATCCTAATTTCGTGGGCGGCGGCGGCGGCGGCAACTACATCACCACAAATCGTCACAATCATGCAGATGGCTCGGCCTATTCTATCGTTATTGTTGTTAACGTGTAAAAGTGTGTCCACGCGTTCTATCGCTATAGACCGGTGCAATTTCGGCGGTCGTCGTCGACGACGACGCAATCGCGGAAAATGCCCCGGCCAGTGTACGCATCCACTTTCAATGGACGATGCAGAGTTACACAGATCTCCCGCGCCAGTGATCGTGGCCATTGCTACTGCCGGAACGAGTGTGCGGTTGCTTGGAAAGCAGAGCTGATGAAGGCGGTCGTTGCCAATCGTCGAATGGGTAAACGGACGCAAGTGCGCGGCAAAAAGCTGCTTAAGAAGAGACCTGCGGATCCGCGCAGCGGCGGCGGCGCCGACGGCGACGGCGGTGGTGGTGGTGGTGGTGGTCGTCTCTCAGGGTCAAGAGAGGCGTAAATGATCGGTGAGCAATGAGAGGGTCGGATAGGCCGATAGTGAAAGCAGTTCCCGATGACTAACAAAGCGGAACAGGCTCCCTTCTCCCTTGTTGTTGCTGATTGTGCTATCGTTCTCGATGCTGTTCAAGGTCGTCAATTAGTCTTTCACGGTGGCAATAACAGCGGTGGAGGCTTTAAGCTGCGGTCAAACAAATCATTTTACTATGCAGATATGCGCGCAAAAATACAGCAGTTGTTCTGTCAGTTGATAGTTAAAAAGGTAAAGGATTATTGGTTTATTAAAGGAGCTGCAATTGTTACAATGCTTAAGCTCTCTTATATGTCATCACGCAGCGGGGCTCGAACCTGCGGCCTTTGGCTTACTATAGCCAGAGACTTAGCCGTCCAAGCCACCGTTTGGACGCACAGCTTCCCTTCATGTGATTTGGCTCAAAAATCAATATAGTGTTTGGCTAGTATTATGTTCATCCACATTGTAAGGCAAGCTCGAACGCTTCGAATTTTTGGCGTTGATATCTTCGAGACATTTCAGTTGATCGATCCGACATAATACCGCTAAACAGAATAGTGTGTCCAGCAGAGGTGTTCGGACTTCAGAGACCACTTCATTAGCTATATATATATATATATATATATATATCTCCCTCTGTTGAAGTCCCCGCCACCGCACCCACTCATCATCCGAGTCGCAAAAATCACACCCAACGAAGGCGGAATTGGTAAGTGACCTGAGCTCACTTCGCCCTGGTTACCGGTCGTTACCCCCTGACTATCACTGCCTTCTTCGTTGCTGGCAGCAGTGCAACAATCGAGGCGATAGTCAATTCAAGTCGACTAAATAGCATGTCCGTCTCCACCAGTCGGCCGGTCCGAGATCGACCAGACCAGGTACACAGACACACAGAGAGAGAGAGAGAGGTCTGCCTTCTCACAGGCCACTATCCCGGCCAAGCATGCACGGCCTGTGACATTTCCCCAGATCGAGGCGAAAGCCGCCGCCCCTCTTGCTCAGCACTGTAAACAACCTCCCGCCGCGAGCATCACCACCAGCTTTTGCTGGAGATTCAGGAGCAACGTTCATTCAACTCCATGTTCCATCACTCAGTAGTCAGTCAGAGGGTCGACCAGTCGGACAGGCTGCCTGCCTCTATTTTCTCTCTTTTTATTATTTATTGCAGTAGCAGCACCAGCAGCAGAACCAAGTTAAGATCGAGGACAGGGCGATGACCGGGGGGCCGCGGGGCGTGGAACGAGGAAAAGTGTGGGGACGGCGGATGCGGCCGGTTATCGAATGAGATGGGCCATCCGGTGGATGACTTGGGCCTTTGTTTATGAGTTCATTTCTTTTTTTTTTCGTTCGGGCTTAACGGTAGAGGGGGCAGAGCGACGACTCCTGTCCGCTTGTTCCTGCTGTCGCGTTGACAACAGCGGCCCCCACTCCTTCGAGGCCGCGGCGCGGCTTTCTTCAACACGTCGCCCGACGAGGGTGGGATTATTGCGTCCGCCATCGGTGGGCGGGCAGATGGGACACAAGATATAAACCTGCTCCAAGCGCGTGTCTGGGTTATGTGTGCGCGGGCGGCGTTTGCACCGGTCACCAGCAGCTCATCTTCTCGAAGAAACTTTTTATTGGTGAGTTGTGATTGATGAACAGGGCGGCGGTAGCCGAGGCTTCCAAACGAAGATTCGGACCGACCGAGGTTCGTTCGTTAGGGCAATGCTGGCTGGCTGGCATCGCCAGCCTTCATCACATTAACATTAGCAGCTCTCACACGAGCCTAAAGTCGTTCGCAAGACAGAAATACAGAGAGAGAGAGAGAGAATAAGCGGGGGTGCGCGAGTGGTGTGCATCGCGTCTTCCCAGCCACATTGCATCGCGAAGACATCAAATAAACGAACTACGCCGCAACAGGGGCAGGGTGCAATAGTATAGCGCCTTGTGTCGCCAGCCGATCTCATCAATGGGTAGCAACACCATTAAATGCTGGCGGGGGCGTCGGGGGGCAGTCAGCATTTAAGCTCCTCATATAGCAGTATCACAAAGGCACACTACAACAGACTTGCTGCCACAGCCTGGCAGAGTTGTGACGATGTCGTGGCCGTGGGCATTGCCACTGTTGGTGGTGGTGATGGTAGACATTAAAAATACGCAGCGGCATGGTGATGACGACCACCGACAGCCGAAGATGACCGGGCCTGTGAAGGGACCGAGAGAGAGGAACGGACAAAGCCGAAAAGCGAATTCGGCTGGGGTCTACAGCCGTTGGTTTACGGCTCGAGATGGAATCAATCGGGGGTGGAAGAGCGAGAATGTCGCTGGCGTCCGGTCCACTGGGGTTTGAGGGGAGGTGGTCGTCGCGTGACAAGAAGCGGCTGAGGAATTGCACGAGGACGCTGCCGCCGGCGCCGCCGCCGCCGCCTGCCAGATCAATGATGAGTCGCCACTCGAATGCTGCTCATTGGCATGTTGGGCAAAGCGAGGTTGCATTTGCGAGCGCAGGTCATTGAGCTCGATGCCATCGATCAGTGGTCAGTGGTGACGGCATCGTCGCCACTAGCATCGATTGATCTTTCAGCAGTTTCGAAGGCCACGAAAATCCCCGGCTGAAGTTTGTCGAATCTTCAGTATCTGTCTCGGAGATTATATTGAGGTAGGTCATACGTGTTGATGTGTCAATGGGGCTGCTAAATGTATGCATTCACGATTTGGATGATCTTGAAACGATCGTTGATGACTACGATTCTACGGGGGGCGCGAATTGCCACGCACTGTACACGATACTAGCACAAATTCGCTGGGATTATTAGTATTGTTGTTATTTATCAAATAAGCGGTGTAAAACACAAGTTCTATGCTGATGATTTGAAATTGTATGCACCAGTGCGGAGTGCTGAGGACAGACTCCTCCTTCAATCAACCATTACCGCTGTTGAACAGTGGTGTTGTAAGAACGACATGTTGATCTCCATTCCGAAATGTGCAGTTCTGTGCACCTCTACTTACAAAAATGAATACACGATCAATGGTGATGTTATCAAATGTGAAAGCTCCATGCGGGATCTGGGTGTCATAGTGACTTCCTCCCTTGTTTTTGATCTGCATGTGACAGAGGTAGTTCGGTCTGCCTCATTAATATGTAACACAATTTTTAGATGTTTTATTATCAAAAATGTCGATTTCTATCTTGCGCTCTATAAGAGCCTTGTCATTCCAAAATTTCTTTACTGCTCTCCCGTTTGGAGGCCCTATCTCAAAAAACATATCCTAGCGCTTGAAAGGGTGCAATCGAAGTTCATCCGAAGAGTCAGTCTGCGTTGTGATGTTCCGAAGGAAGTGGTGAAGCTTCCCTCCCTAATGACCATATTAGATACTGCGGACCTACGCTTGTTTCAGCGACTAAGACCAAATAGTTCTGTCAAACATTTCGTCGAATTTCGTCCAAACCCGCTGCGCAGTGGACGTACAGTGCGCACTGCGTCAGTAGCGCGCACCGAAAAGCTAAATAATTTGTTCTCCTGGAGAGTCGCACGTCTCCTACGAGACTCAGGAAGTGGACATCTGCCATTACCACAATTGTAAAAAATTCACTTCGCTCTACCAATTTATGTAATTTCTTTAATAATCTTTGTACCACCCCCTTTTGGTTAATAAAGGTGTATTTGTATTGTATTGTATAATTATAATCGACTTTCTTGTGTTCTATTCACCTTTATTGCATCAACAGCGTACAACACAAAACATTAGGATATCATTGTCAGCCAGGCGAGACAATCCAAGAAACAGCTGTATATAATATATTTGCACATTACTTTGCAGTACCAAAGGAATGGCATCAGGGTAATAACATTATGCTGTGTATACGTTTTAGTTCACGAAAATATGCAGAGTAAAACTAATCGCTGGGAAATTAATGCTGACTTTACTTCCAAGTTGAAATTTGTCAGAACGCTTATAGGTGGTGTAAAATGTAAAGCTTTATTGGTTTACTAAAGGAGCTGCAATGTCACAATGCTTAAGCTCTCATATATGCCGCCATTCCGCAGCGGGGTAGAGTTATAGCCTTGATCCGTTATGGGTGACTAAAATTTTAGTAGCAGTCACAGAATTGAAATGAATAAATATTATATGTAATACTTCGAATCACACGAATCGGCTAATCTTAGTCAATGTTTCAATATGGAGCAGTAATTATTTCACGATAGGCTCGTAGGTCTTCGAAAGCTCACTAACTAACTAACTCATGCAGTCGAGGATCTTAACGATCTTCATTAAAATCGCAGTTATCATTTAAAAATAGAAAAATATTCTTATACTTCAAAATAGAAACATATAAATAGAAGCATGTGTGTGTGTTTAAAGCGTTGTTTCGAGAATCTTCACGGTGACCACTGTAGACACGTAGACATAATGCGTGTCTTCTTCATATTCACGTATTATTTAACTGAGTCTCGTTATTCTATTGATTGATCCGGAGGGATGAATGAATCGATTGGTGGCTAACATCGAGCGGGGACAGAAGGTATCCATCTATGGTACAGGTTGTTCAGACTGTCACGAAATCCACAATTGGATGCTTGACGTTTCTATTTATTGCAGTCTATTCATTTAATATTGTCTTTATTGATCGGATTTTTTTGTTTGTGCTAGTGGCGTCTGTGTAAAAATAAATAAATAAATAACTCAAAAAGATCCAGAAAAAGGTTTCTCTACGGGACGGAAGTCAACGCTTAAAATCCCACCAGGACGTCATGATTTTAGCCACATCCTGCAGAATAATGTTTTTTTTTTGGATTTGTAATACGCTATTTTCTACGCATCCGACAAACTTCGATGAGGTGTCCTCGCCGCGCCCTTTGGTGGTCTGGTGGTGCGTCCTGGTGCGGATCTACCTGTGCAACCGGAAGAGTCACGTAGGCGCGCACCGGGTTCGATCTCTACCGTTGCCCACATTTGCATCAACGGGGGGAGGGCGTCCAATGAATCGGCTATGCCGAAACCCGTTTCTCCGTGGACTGAGTTAAATGTTTCGGGCTTGAGAATCTGGCTGAAAACTTCAAAGGGGGCTGTTGCCTCCATTCCTCAATATAATAAATATTGTGATATGTCGATCGCGCGGAGCAGGCCACGAAATGAGAATGTGAAAGGTCGAATCTAGATTTTTATTGATGAAACGCGAATGGGTGTGTGTCTGTGTGCGTGTGTGCGGTTTCCGTCACCGTTGATATTTCTGGCCAAAAATGGCGTGTCTACGAGATCAGCGTGCCAGCACGCCGTGGAGTTGGATACTGTCGAGGACGAACGAGGCTGGCTGAAGCGGCGACTTAGATGGATTTACGATGGGCCAGCACTTTGACCGGCTCGCGCGTTACCAGCAGCAGCGTAGCGGTCGAATAATGCTTCTAGGGTGCGCAGCGTAAATGCTGATTAGGGGAGAGGCTGATTCGTGGATGGTGTGGTCTTCGAACAGTAAATTCGCTAGAACAGCTTATCCAAACAGAAGGACAGAGGAGCAGAGAGAGAAACAGGCAGCTATGAAGATATATATATATTATATATATATATATATATAGACGTCGAATCTATTCTACGTGTGTCATTGATCGAACGAACAACAGTGTGAATAATCGGAAAGCAATAGAGAAAATATATACATATAGACAGATAGAACGGAGGGAGAGAGAGAGAGGTTCACTTGAGGAGATTGATTCGAAGAAGTGGGAATAATAATAGTGCTTCAGACGCGTGAATTTTGCGAGTGCTCAAAATTTCGTCATCAAATCGTGGTCATTTATCTCCGCTTTCAAAAACGGCGCCCAGCGCTGTCAGCCATTGGAAGGCCGTGCTAACCGTTATCTTATCATTTATTTGTTCGCTCTCTGTTATATTGTAGAGCCGTATATAATACCGGCGGCTGTTGGTGTTTCGAATATTGGCTGTCCATACGATATCCTTGTGGTGAGGTTCCGTAACCTGGTGCAAGGCGGCCTCCTGCAGACAAAACTTAAAGCATTCGCTCCCTCCCTCTCTCTCCCCAACTCTCTGTCTCTATTTCACTGGCGGCTCGATTTTACAAAACGCTTCAGAACACATCGCTTCCGAAGTTACACTTGGATACCATGTCGACACGATGTTGTTCAATTCACAAATGAGCAAACCTTTTCATCGACGCACGCCGGCTACACGGGTGCCGATCGATGGCCGGCCAGCGGCACCACCTGCTCGGCGAAATTAATCGACCGGAATCGCTTAGCGTTTCAACAAAATGAACATTGAAGACGAGAGACGAGTCTGAAGACGACGGCGAAACAACACAATTCGTCTGGCTAAATAGAGCTGCTTCATCCGGCGAACGGGATCGCGTCGACAAACAGCAGAGTCAGCCAGTATCCGGATGCGCTGGATGGTCTCGGATGAGTTCGCTCTATTGTCCTCTTGCCCCATTATCCCGCACCTCGGATCCAGACGTCCTCCTCGTGCGTGGGATCCGGATGACCGCACGCGCTATCCAGCGCCGCCAGTCCCCCTCACCCCCTGGATCCAGCTGGCCAGGCGTTGAGTGTTCGTTTTACAGAAAAGTGAATTACACCTCGCGAACAAAGTGCGCTATATTTAAGGCGACACCGGCGGCGATTTGTAGAACACGAGCGCGAAATAGGGGGAGAGAGAGCGAGAGAGAGAGGTGATCTAGTGAGAAACTTCAACCGAAGTTAGCCAGCAACAACTTGGTCGCCCGATCGATTTGGCGGAGCAGGCGGTGCGCGCGAGCCTTCCGCGAGAGAGCAATTGGCAATCGGCACTTCGTCTGTCGCCGATGGCCGATCGCGGCCATTATCCCTCTGGTAGACACTTGTCGTAACTCGCTGTGAATAGCGGTGGAGAGTGCGATGTTGAGGAAGACAGAGAATGCAATGGAGAGTGGCGCTGAAGTACAAGAGATTCGCGCGCTCTCTCTCTCCACATCTATTTATTTCTGTTGGGCTATTGTGAACAAATGAACTCCATCGTGATCTCTCTCTCTCTCTCTCTCTCGATCGTCAAGAAGAACAACGCAACGTAGCTACCTTTCACGGTCCAATGAATTCAAATTGTGCGCCAGCGGACGGGATATGTATCTATGCTGGGAGCTGAAATTAAAAAAAATAACAAAGTAGCCACGAGGAAGCAAAAACGACTACAAATTGCTCACGGCAAGATGGCTAGAGCACATAGGGATAGACCTGCTTCTAGGTCGACCGTAGGTCGATGGTTGAATAGCAGCCATTACAGTGATACACTCCTCGGGTCTACATGGAACATCTACGGGGAGCTCTAATCATATTTTTACTGGCCGATTCGCCCAAGCTCGACTTGAACACTCACGTGCGATCACCTCATCCGACGTTTGACTCTCGTCTACAGGTTCAACCAGGCGACGAACCATGTCCAACAGAAACAGCAACAACAATAACAGCCTACAGTCAACTGCTAGCGTCTAAAAGCTTGTCAGCGCAGGTTTGAGCGTCAGGCAGGCTCTGAACACCCTAGGTTGTGATCCTGCTCATATCCTAGCGCCAGCTTTATCCTCATTGACGACGATGATGATTCGGTTGAAGGGGACACTCCTCTATTTTTTCTCTCTCTCTGTCTCTCTCTTCGCCTGAGTCCTCAGACCCTCGAACACCATCTGGCGTCAAGTGGCCCACAACCAGTCCCGCTTCGGCGGTGTTTCCTTCATAGGCCTTTCAGCCTCTCTTCGGGCCTTCAACGCTTCGTGTCGTCACCCGGCTTTCCACAACCGAGCCAGTCGTTCTCTATCATACAAAAGTGGTGCAGGAGGTGCACCACCGATATACGACCCCCAAAATTCTCCCTCTGCCCCGAACTCCCAACACAGCCCGGGGGGCTCCATTGGTCTATCTTGTCCCGTCCCTGCGTTGTTAGTCAATGCAGTACCGTTGCTTTGTCTGCGCTGGGTCGTTTCAGGGATCATGCACCAAGCGACTACTTCGCGCCGCCGGGGTGGCGCAGGTGCGCAGCGCCCGTAGATTAAAAAGGCATTTAAATGCAATCGCCCTCACAAAATAACGCGGGGTCCGCTCAACTCGTGCGCGCATTCCCTCTCTCTCTCTCTATTGTCTGCTTTGGCTCGGCTAAGACGGGGATTGCTCAATCTTGGTGTATAAGCGTGGATTCCGTACGGTGTACACTTCGATTGTAGCCGCCTCTGTATTATAACATAAGCAGTAGTAGTTGTATGGCCCCTACCTGGCTCGTGGTCTGCCAGACGTCCACGCACCAACTGTTTTCGCGAGGTTCCGCGGAGACGATTGTCGCGGCCACCTTAACTGGTACGACCCAACTCCTTGGCTTCTTGGCATCCGGATGTGCACCGGATGCACGACATTCATTGGCATCCATTCGTTCGCGTGGAAGTCGCTACCTTCTCTGTCCGTTGCCCTAGTGTCGACTATTACGCAATTTCCCTCGGACCACTCTGCGCCCTTGCACCGTACCGGAAAGATAGGCTGCGTATATCGGGCAAGGATGAGGGAACGGTTGATCTTTTCATATATCCAAACTCCCCCCCTTACACAGATCAACACAGGCCATATAACACATTGTGCGCTGGGGGTACGTGGGTGCGCCCATGCTCGTGGACCACCCCACGACCGCAGCGGCTTACAGCGCCTTCTTCTGCACGCAGCGATGATCACATCAGGGATCGTGACGGCTGGCACCTTGGCGATTGTCTGACTACCGGAGTGGCAAGCAAAACGTGGACAGAGGATCGCGGCATGCGAGTTTGAAGGCACCTGGTAGCGCCCGGCAGAAGGGGTTTGTGGATTCGCATGAATGGCAGGCAACTAACATATACGAAGAGAGAAAGAACGTAGTATGCGGGGAAGATCTCGAAGGGAGAGTTCACAAGGCTGTGTGAAGTGCTCTAGGCACGGACCCGTTAAACTATAAGTGATAGGGCTGATTTGACACATACGCAGCGAGGTCCACATTGGGAACGAGTGCCTCATCGACCTCGGGTGGCGCTGGGGGATGGTATATTGTGGGGGTAGAATTTCCCGTGCGAGGAGAGTGGTGGCCTGGTCGACCAACTCTGAATGCTGTGGCAAGGGGGTGACCCCCGCTACAGACCACCGATCGCATCTTCCCCACCTCTCCTCACTGCTGTCGACAAGTGAATGAGCTGGGCGCTCTTCAGCCGCGTCAAGAAGCAACGCAATGTGCCTTGTCCATTGTGGCCGTGCTTTCTTGTGTAAACTTTTAAAGCCGTAACGAGATGACAGAGTTGAATGCCGACCAGCGCGATAGGGGACCAAGCCACAAGCATTTTACCTCTTTGACCGCGTTCGACCGTGGACGGATTAGACAGGAAGCGATTCCAGACGAACGCTTGCAGACAGCGGTTCTTGACGAGACTTCACTTCGGTCTGGAGCCCGCTACTTCGAATCAGGTGACGCGCTCGTATGTGATCCGACATGTCCATTGCGCCTTGATGATTACCCCTTGTTATTTCAACCACGGGCATGTCACCCAGAAGGCACTTCAGGCTGTTATCCAGTAGTTTTGCAAAGTGTGGCACACCGTTCACAACGTGCCACCTGACGATGTGGCCGGGTGCACAGCTATAAAGAGTACACAGAGATGTGATGAAGGCTGAAGTGCGAATTGATGGAGCCTTACCTCGGCGGTAAAGGTTTAGGCACAATGAACAGGAACAAGGACAAGTGTATGTCCTACAAATGTGTACTCTGTCTATAGAGTAAGTTAGAGCGGGTGGAGTGGGCGAAGTCTCCAAGACAGGATTCAATTCTGAACGACGATGTGGCTGTTCGGCTGCAGCCGCCATACCCATCTGGAGAAGTTCGGGAAAAAGCAGTCAGAGCAGAGAACTTGCAGGTCGATGACGACGACGAGAGTTTGTCGACTTCCAGTGACAGCCTGTCACTGCCGAGTGGCGAGCAGCAATGATACGGCATTTAGTAACCGATTTATGTTCGCAATGTACTAATGTCGCCGGGTAGTCGAAGCAAAGACGAACGGGAACAGAAGTACCATGCGTAGGAGAGAGAGAGAGAGAGCAAGAAGAAACATTGATCCCATTGACGAACAGGCAGCCAGTCACACGAACCCGCCACATGGATGGCGGTGATGCCTGGCTCTTAATAGCATAATGATACGACTTGCGGTGAGATTGCAACGGAAACACACGACAGGTGCTTGAGTTGAGATTTGAAATGAACGACAGTCAGGAATCATATCGTATTGTATCTCGCAGCGAGAGTGGATACATCCCAATGCAGATTCGCACAGGGGGGCTTGTTGCGAGCATAGTGAGATCGCTTCGTTCAGCTCGTGTGCTCGCTGGTTCATGGGTACGGGCGTGGAGATAATCATAAAGGAGTTCAATTTCAATAAGGACAAGAATAATGCAATGTTCAGCTGCTACGACATAGAATGAAATGGAGTTAGGATCGTGGTATTTTGCGAGACGGTAGCGGAGCTGTTCGGAGCAGGCTCTTGTAACAACATACGGTCGTCCTCGCATAGCGGCACTGAGCAGTGCAATTGATTGACAGGCAAGGAACCTATCCACATCGCTTGTGCAATCAAGGCTTCCTGTTGGTCCGTATGACATTGTTGTGCTGCGTGCTTTCCCTGATACTTCAATTATAGCGGATCGTCGGCCATCTCTCGATCTTTAATTGCTGAGATAGCATCATATTTCTTTGTTACATACGTTGACCAGCGAACCTTGAAGAGACCCGTATTGCAAGCGAACCCTGCCACTATTCAAGTCGAACCAGCTGGCTTCAAATTCAAATCGGCTACATTTAAAACGTGGCCGGAAACGCGCACTTCAAACGAGATTTTCCAATAAAATTTCCCACTCGGGATACGGGTTTTAGCCGAGTGATGTCTGCCGTTAAGGATCGACAGCGTCTACCTAAAATTGTACAAGGACTGCCTACAAACGTTAAAAAATCAATCAGACTACGATGTCTTCTCAACGTGGCGCAAGATATGGGGTTTACCCAATCTCGAGATGGGTTTATATATATAAATTTGAGATGATCGTGTACCCCACGCCATGAATCATTTTCTCTCTTTGTCCAATTTGATACAGACATTTTTAATGAGGTCAAACGAACGTGATTTCTTCTGAGGTTGTGGTCATGTTTCGGTTATATTGTTTTACCCATATTAGCGTTCTTCTGTATATAATTGTTAAGAATTATGTAAATAATGTTGTGGAATAACTATAATCAAACGTCGATGCGCGAATGTGTTGTCACCGGGGTGCAATTAATTTTTACTTGTTGCTTATTCTACGAGGATAACTTGAGCGATGGAACAGTTGTGACAGTTGCGTCAATAAACGACACTTTGTATTGTATTGCATTATTGATATATACGAAGTAGATCTTAAGTACGCCAGTTGAAGTTTGAGTTACCTGTTATCAAACGAAAATAAGTCACCCTATAGCGGCTGTGCTGCAGATTTCAATTCGCAATTCCTTGTCGAAGTGTCACATGACCTATGAGGCGTCCGTTTCTTTGGGAACAAGTACCAGCACCGCATGCTTCTTCCACCCGGGTGGATCCCTCCCCGGAGGATTCCGTCGGCCAGCCTCCTGGCAGCCTCAAAGCATCGCTTGGCTAGCGCTTGCACAACCTCTAGTAGAATCCCATCCAGCCGCCTTGACTTCTCTCAAGGTTGCCTCTGGGATTTCCTCTCCCTTGATGTCCGAGTAAGTGTCCGGCCCCCTGCGTCGAGAAACATGGCGCACCACCTCGCTTCTTTTTATCCGGCGGCAAGCTGAACGGCGGTCTCAGTAGTTTGGCCCTGGGTATGAGGTATGGTTTTCCCAATATGTCCCTCTCGACAGACTCAGCTCGACCAACTCGTCCAGATCTCATTTTTACCCTTTACTATGATCCTATACAGTCTACCTTTGGCCTCTGATCATCATTTTGGGGTCATTGTCATCTTTCGGCCAATTCAGTACCTGACAGCACTCAATTTGCTGAACTACTCCGGGCCCTCGAGTGCACCTTACTCGCTTGTACACTCCTTGCTCGTGACATGGTCTCGTCCCATCAGTATTCCGGTGGGTGCCCCCCTTCCCGCCATCTGTCGTGTAGGCATCCGCAAGCGATCCGTCGCTATGATCCGTCCCTTGGCAAGCGCCGGCACCACGCGTGAATAACCCTGAACATTGATCTACGCTCCAGGTGTCTCCACTGGAGGGTTGTTGACCATCGGGCCTGGCTGTCCCCGGTTAAGTAAGGGGCCCTGCCACAAATGGTCAGGATGTGCCTATGGACCCTGAGCGATTCCTCGCCATCCAGAGCTTGCCATTTAAATATCCCTTCCAGCTTAGGAGCTAAAGTACCGCTTTTGTCCTTCTGGGGAACAGGATTGTTCCTTCTGTATAAAAAAAAACGGCAGGTATAAAATGCCTAGTTTCTGCGATGCTAGCGGGTCTCCATCGATTGTAGGGTACCGTTGGGGTATGCCCGATCTGTTGGGTTTCACCGATTTCTCCCGTTCTAGATTTGCATCGATATCTCAGTTGACTTTACGTCAGCACGTGGTATCACCAGGCTGTTTACCAGAAGGGTGTTCGAAGGAAGCAGAGAGAAAATGCGAACAACAACCTTATGAAGTAATTTCCGAAAGCAGTTGTACCATGGACTGAGCAAAATGTTTAAAACTCGGGGTCCGCTCGACAAATGTGCTCCGGATCAAGGTCTAGAATAGTGTAAAAATTGGAAATAAATATGTCACTCATGTGACGAACAAATCACATTTCTTTATCCGCCTTTGTATTCGAAGATATCATCGTGCCATCCAAAGTAGGCAGGTGATTCGATGGAATCGTCAAGCGCGTATCCAATATACCTAAACATGTTATCTCTTCAATCTCGTGTTGAACCGAAGCTATCCCACCAATGGCAGACGGATATGACAAATTCTACCACCGCGAATGTCCCTACTGTTGCAAACATATTCCAGTAGTTCGCCTCTATAGACAACATCATCGATACTGTTGTTGTCGCCATCGGCAGCGGCACCTGTTTTCATCGAATGAAACAGCTATCGGAAGGCAAATACCACCACCCCTGCGCTTTGTCCTGGTCGAAGCGGCCCTACAGCTCTTGTTGCATGGCCTGGCCTGGCCCGACCCCCAACGAGATCGCATTCGATATCTCCTCGGACGGTGCATCCCCTCAGCATCTTCTTCCCTCATTCCTGCTAAGCTTCCTTTGCTCAAGCCACTTTCGATCATGAATCATGAGATCAGAACGAGATCAGCAGCATATTTCAGCGCGGCTTCCACCAGCCAGCCTCGAAGCAACTAGTCCGCCCTATATCGGAACGGCAGCGAAGCGATCAAAGACGATAAGGCCTGAAGCAGATGACCTCTGAGAGCTGCACCCCCGGCGCACACACAAAACCCAATGCATCCGGAGTCGCGCATCGGGGGAATGGAGGTAAGAGGGAGCGTGTGCTGCTGCTGGGGACTCACCATTTAAAATTGATACCTCTATCGTTAAGGCCGTAGAGGGTGCCTAACCTTCTTTTCGGCTTCGATTTGTAACCCGCGCCGCCGCCGCGCACCCGACACCCTGATACCATACGCGCCACCCCCCAGCAATCAATGTAGCGATGTGGGTACGGATGTAGGCAACGATCGTCACAACTGGAACTGGAGTAGGCCGACCTGCGCCTCGGTCAGTCAGCCAGCCAGCCAGCTCGCTAAGAACGGCAGGTTCTGCTCATTTCGGATCCACAGCTACGAACATAAAACAGATCATCGTGCCATGATGCGTCAACGAACCACTGCTGTTCAGTCAATGCGTTGAGGTACGCATGCGTCCGCTGAAGGTCCTCCGCAAGAAAGGACACGCACCAGCCACCTTCTTCAATACCCTCCTCCCCCAACTAACACGAACGAAGTAAAACTAATATTCTCTCTCTATCTCTCTCTCTCTCTTTGTTCCCTGTCTATCCCGGCGTGCCCGAGCTCGAAGGGTCAAGTCGAAGCCTCTGTCGGTCAGCGCGGCGACAGCACAGCAGCAATTCGAACAAAAATCCTGTTTAGAGCAGAGGATAGTAGGTCTTCTCCAAATTGGCCTGGCGGCTGTACTGGTAACTCGTAATGGTGGTGCTGCAATCTGCTGCTTTAGATGATGAAGCGATTGCTGCCGTCACCCGCCTCCAAGAGGACGGGTATTTCGCTCGCACACGCCGAACGTACCGTGCGACTGAGGTCGAAGGCCGGCGTGATCCTCAATAGCCGGACCCATCATCGATCCCCGACCGCTTGCGTCTGAAATGCACGGGATCTGAAATAATGATGCTTGCGACGTTGGCTGAACCTGAACGTTGGCGGAGAACAGAAGACAACGAATCAAAAATATAACAGGTCATCAATCGTAGGAGAAAGTGAGATTGAATTGATAGATAGATTGATCATCGTAGTTGAAAAATCATCGGCGAACTTAACCCTTCGGTGGAAGGGTTTTTCTTTTGTAGTGGAGCAAGATTCCTTCAAACGCTCGGACACCACTAGGGACATTTGGGTCTCTATCAAAAGTACGCCGATCCAGTGCAAGGGGGGAGGGTTGGCGTAGATGGCAAAATACCTCCATCAGCTAAAACCACGACCCTCTGTTGAGAGTCTGTCTCCTCCCTAGATTTAGAGGTTGTCCTGCTCGACTTCGGAGGGGATCGGTTGTCTCGGAGGGCAAATGGAAGAATTGCTAGATGAGGCAGTGTCTTGCACAATATACTAACAACTAAACTATCACAGTCAGCTGCAATTTTATATAATAAAAAAGCGTTGCTGTCAATAAACAACCTCAACAATATTTGTATTATGTTGTATAATAAAGTGATTTCAGGGCAAAATTCTACCGGGATAAGATCTACCGCTGCCCTACCGACATGATGTCTGGCGCTAACAGCGCAGCCTAACTAACGACAAGATTGAATCAAGGGATCAATTGGTCTATTTTTTTTTACTTTTGGGTGGTAGTTACACAGATGGTGGACGTACCCTCGGATACCTTCGGCATCGGCATCACAATCCACTTGATCGTAATAACAGCTTGTGGAGAGCTCACGCCCGAGATTTGGCCACAGCGGTAGGGACGCGAAGTTAACCTGGAAGTTGAAGAGGGTGACTGAGTGAGCGAGATTCGTTAATTGTCCTAGACAAGAAGGCTAAGCATAGCTCTCTTGAACGTCTCCAGGCGCGCACTAAGAGCATCGTCACTGTTGACCTGCTATTTTTCTCATTCATGTCTGCCTGTATACTCCTGCGTACAGTTACCTGTAGGAGTATACAGGCAGACATGAACAGATTAACAGCGAAGACGCCGCCAGATATCCCCCCCCCCCCCCTCTGAAACGAACTACTTCACAAACACTGCCTGGACGCTGGAGCGATTTCAGGTGACTGTTTGCGCAAATCGATATTTGTGTAGTTCCATATCGTGAGACTTCTCCGCTTCTTCTATGTCCTCTTCGTCTAATTATAATTTATGGCACTTCTCAAGATCGTCCAGCCTGCCGACGAATGCTACTTCTCATCAGCCTCACGACGGCTACCAGCATAGACGGCCTTTGCCGCAGCCGAGCGAGAGAAATAGAGAGAACTCTCAACGCGTGAAGCTTCGCCTTCATAAGTCCTCGGTAAATATTGATGTTCCATCTATCATCAAGCAGGAGTGCTCGATTGGAGTGCTACCTGGCCTAGGTGGCATCCTGGCATCGATATACGACACCCGGCGGCTTTGCCGATGAAATGCAACGGCAACGCCATCAACTCTCATGTGTGTTCGCACTGCTCGTTTACCTCATGGACATTGGATCGCCCGTCCAGAGGCTGACGATCGCATGGGCTACGGGTGGCGTCTACGAAGATCAAACATTGGTGTACGTAAATGGTCATATCTGTTTGCGATTGACCTTATGGCGGTGGCCGCCGCCGCCGATCCAATCTATAGTCATCTCTCTCTATCCCCCGTTGACTTATATACTTACCGGGATCGTACATTTTGCGCAGGAAGGGACCACCCGCAAATTGCGATGCCCTCTCGCTCTCTGTATATATATATATTTATATATATATATATATATATATATAGAGAGAGAGGGATAGGAGTGCCGTCAGTTTTGCTGTTGTCAGCAGACGCCAGGGCGAGCGTCGTATCTGCTGGTAGTTGTGGAGGTCCCGCGAGCAGACAGACATAGTTACCGTATTGCAATTGTGCAATCTGATTTGGCGATATTGGAATCGCTTGAATGGATCAGCTGAAGCTTCGCCCAATACCAGCTCGCCCGGTTTAGCAGCAAGTGGTTCTGAACACCTGTTCACAACTGACTACTGCGACAGTTGGATCTGTCCGAGATTAATCGCATATCCGACGAAGTCCTTTAGTGTTGATGTATGTTTCGAACTGTATGTTATTTATCAGCATCTATTTCGTACCACCAAAGTGGACTAAATAGTTAACTTATTGATCTATTGCTGTTTATAGTGGGCGATGCAGACTTGTCTTAGAGAGCTTTCTCTCCTCCTGTCTCTCTAACGACGGATGATCTCTTAGATTGTAAAGTTGACGACGATCGTAGCTTTGTCTGCGACGATCCACCTGAAGTTACAAATCCATATCAACTATTGTTATTACTACTATTATTATTATTATTATTATTAGTATTATCATTGGACCTAGAAAGAACAGGTGTTGTTAGACAAATGAAAGCAACTGTGGCTACTTGACGAACAAGTGACGAGCTTTTTGTACATACGTTGTTCTAATTATGTTGCCTTATTTCACTCAGGGGCTCAGCGTCAAAGGTGCAATGCTATATGTGATGATCAACTTGTTATCTCCACAAATCATAAATACATAATTACATCATTTGACATCTAATCATGTAAATTAGCCCAATTAATCACACTTGTACACACTTGTGCACAATATCCAGTTGGGGTTAAATCAAACAGAAAAACCGAAGCGGGCAGGGCTTTCAGCGTTTGCTCCTTTAGCCTCCTCGAGTTGAGACTCTCGGCCAATTCAACCACATCTGGGGCCTCTCCATCTCCACCTCCAATAGCTGCCGCAGCTAACTATATAAACAGCTAGTCTCGGTAACTATGGGTATGTGTATCACGGCGATGAGCGGCGAACAGCCACGAACTGACATGGCTGAATATAGTCGTAATTATTTATTATAATTGTCATCATTATCATGATAAGTTCGGAAGCTAGGATAGCGGCGATATTGATGACAGATATGGTGATGTCGGTTTTCTACTCCACAGCCTCACGACTTGTATGCGATTTCGGCTTGATCGTCTGACCATCGAACAGATCCGCCCGATCATCATCGTCAGGTTAGGCTGTACGATATTCACTCGCTCGCCCTCGTGCCCCTCAACCCCCGACCCCGTCAACTGGTCATTTGCTGTTACGAGAGCGACACCACCATCGAGCTGGTGCCAGGTGACCTCTCGATGTCGAAGCAGCCATAACCGAGTGAGCTGGGCGAGCAGATCTACAACGAATTGAGGACTGGCGAAAGAAGATATCGAGCGAGGATACTCATCCACTCCGAGGGAATCGTCTTCAAGCCAGAGATAATAAATAGTATGGGGCTGTGGGGACCATCCCGCACGCGGATGTACTGCTGACCACGAACACGGATAGCCGGCGGATACCGGCGCTGGCTATCAACGAGGTAAACGATTGTGGACGCTGATATTTCGCGATGCGCTGCGTCTCCGATAACGGCTAGGGTCAGTCGCCTAGCGTAGCGTTCCCTGATGACGGCCATCGGCCAGCTGCTAGATTCGTTCGGTCAGGAGCAAGTGACGCGGTCGGGAGTGACCGGCCGCACAGATCGTGTGGTCGCGATCGGCCAGCTCCGCCTTTGAGCTGCCACAATCGCTGCAGCCTGCCGCTGAGGCCGAGCTCGTACGCGTGTAAGCTCCTGCTGTGTTCGATATTCGTCCGCAATTCGTTTGTCTGGACAGCCTCCTATGCACTTGTTGGACCGACACGGACCGATGCAGCAGCATTGGTAAGCGTCCACTGCTGCTGATCTGCCGCGCGAGTCCTGTGTCCGGCCGAACGGCGAACGGATATAGAGAGATCAAATGTCTAACCTGATGACATGCGAACCGCTGTGGACAACGAGTGTGGCGAATCCTCATTGTGGATATTCCATCGGTTTTATACAACGATATTGAGAGACAGATAGGGTTGTCTCTGTTGCTGTTATTGTTGTGTGCTGTTGTCGGTGTTCGCACAAAAGATAGGTATAATTGGTGCTATCATGAATTGCCATAGATGAACAGATGGATGGATGCCAAGCGCGTCTTCGCTGTTAAGCGCAGGGGAGACAGCCTATACGTACTATGTAGTAGAGGATGATCTCTGGATGCCGGATAACAACAGCTAATCAAATTCGGAGCTCCTCCTGTTACAGACCCACAGCTGGCTTATGCATCTCTCGACGACTATTCAAGAGTTTCTGCTGCTGCTGCTGCTGCTGCTTGTCTTGTGGTTGTTGTTGAGGTGGTGGTGATGGTTTAATCGCGCTGTGGCGTAACTTTTCTTGTCAATGATGACCCAAAAAGGCACGACTTAGCTCTATCCTAACACGCTAGATGATGCGAAGCAAGAAGCACGGTTGGTAATGGCACAAGGCATTCGATACGCTCGGTGGCGAGCCCCAGTCACAGCGTCATACGGTCGGAGGGCGCGAAGCCGGCCAGCTAGACTAGACGGACCTAAACGCCTGACGTGCCTGAATTCGGTGGACCACTTGAGACTAACTCATCAATTCAACCTGCAGAAAAAACAAAACTGCTTCGTTGTTCGAATGGTGGTGGTATAGGATCGGACTCTCAATCGTGACATTCAGGATTTCTCTAAGTGCCAAAGTTCATTGGTTTTTGGAGTTCGTTGGCCTTGCGAAAAATCGTTTGAAACTCTGAGGTTTGTCATTTGCAGGTTTGCTTCCGAACTGGAAATTGAACTGATGAGGCGATGCGGTCTAAATGAAACAAAGCAACACAAATCCACATTTTTATTTAAAGCGATATATATGTATGTATTCACGAGACTCGGATCTTCCGCCTCGGGTTGTTTACAGCAACAGATTTTTAGCCGTTCGAGTCATCTCGCATTACCTCTTCTTGCATAATGCAGCTCGAGCAATGGTAGTGTAGAATTCCTTTTCACAATACAATATAATCGTCATATTACGCTCGCATTCGGGACCACTGCATTGTCTCGCAATGGAAAATGCCCATGACAAATATACTCTTAAAGAATGCTGCCACTAAATAGCATATTCAACCATTTCACACAGCAGATACTCCCCAACCTATTTGAATGTTTCCTCCCGTTTCTCAATGACTCAAAAACCATTAATCCTCCCAATAAGCTCCGGTCCCAGTAACTCTTTGGTAAACCGACGATTTGATCCCCACTAGATCATATTGTGTTATGTGGCTTAGCTTTTATCAACACCGCGGGGACGGTTTGCAATAATTCTAAGCCGCTCTTTCGTCATAGACAGCGCTCTCGAGCGCCGCCAAGGACAAAAGTGTTTAGTTGCTGGAGCAGGGCACAGTCTCAATGTGGAGCCGTCGTCTTCAACTGACCTATCGGTAGTGGGGTATTTTGCGCTATCGGGAGCATATCACGTGGGCCTGATTGAATCTAGATATTACGGAGGAAGACACTGAGTTAAGGGACGAGACGAAGATTCGACATTGATGTAAATCTATTTAGAATAAAATATAGGCAGGACTATCTACCTGGCTGAGATGTTGGCTGAGAATTAGCCCGAAAAAGTTTGGTTTAGTTTTTCTTAGGTCTACCTACATAGATCAGTGGTGGCGCATAGCAGGGAACGACACAAACACTGATATTCACAAGTGGATTACCCCCTCCGCTAGAAAGTGCATTGCATCGAACCTGTTCGATACCCCCCGTCCTGCACGTAATTAGTCATCACTATCCGACATCAAACCTGAGATTACTATTCATTATCAAATCGAAATATCAGCCTCTCGGTCAGCCGTTTACAATCCAGTACATATGATCACACCGAGCAATCACATACCCGATACCTGACAACCCTTCTACCAGCCTGCCGCCGAAACCAAACCTTCGCTGAATTCATACGCGGCGGCGTCAACGGCGGGGATTTCAACGATGATCCCGGCACTTGCACCGAACAGGCATCATTTGTGGTCTCGCAGAAGCCTGGTAGCTTTTTGGCGACGGTGCCCGCCCGGCCGCAAGCTTACAACAGCGTCCCAGCACCGAAACAAAAACATGTCGTCAAACGACAGACAATGGTTGTAGAATGTTCGTCACACAGCTATCGATGCTAACCAGCAGTGGAGTTCGGTACCGAATCATGCAGCGATCACTAGAGATTGTGATAATACATAAGATGAGAGCGCGAAAGTGTCAAGATAAATAACAGATTACAGTAGTAATAATAATAATAGATTTAATTAGTTGGGAATAAACACTTAATGACTTAACACCAGATAAATAACGACATTCATAGTGAGATATATGATTTTTAGTCTGTCTCGTAAATTAATGATGGAACATCACCAAGAGATAACATCGAGTGTAATAGAAAGATAAAATATGAGGAAGGTTCTAAAATAAAATTAATTAATGAAAAAATACTATGGCGTCTTTCGTAGTTATTATATGTTGTGTTACTCAGTTAGTTATGCAGTGTTAGAGTAATTATTCTTAGAGTCATTACTATTTAAATATTAGTTAATTAATATTTTAGAGTCCCTATGATTTTAATATTAGCTAATTATTATTGTAGAGTCATTATTATTTTAATATTAGTTGATTGTTATTTTAAAGTCATTATTATTCTAATATGAGTTAATTATTGTTTTAGAGTCATTATTGTAAGTGTTAGTAATTTCTGACGACCATCATAACGGTAGAACTTCGAGAGCGCTCAGTGATTTCTACAAATGATTGAGGGTTAGTAAGCCTGATAATTGTAATCCTATTATCAATCTGTTACTATATATGATGTAGAATGCTGCTACGAGTGTCTGTAAGTGTTCGTAGTAAACAGTGTACTTTCTCGCAAGTTCACAGATTCTGATTAGTTCAGCTGACTTAAACCGCACTTCAATGATCCTAGCAAATACTGAAATGCAATCCTCCTCTCATAGATGGCCAAATCGAGGCATACAGTTGAAAGGTAAGGATTTGGCGATTTCGAGTTTATTTCTGCACGACCGCCACGACCCCCCCCCCGCCCCCAAGCCAAAAGCACGTGAATAGATATATTAATGAATATTATTGACTAAACAGTGCTCTATCATTATAGTGAGGTAAAGCTTCGTTCTTCTTCTTCTTCTTCAAACAGCAATTGAAATGTTGAGTCCAGTTTATCTGAAGACTCATGCATCACTGTACGTGATTGCCTGCTGTGGGACAATACACTCAAAGAATGCTCGCCATAGCTCGAAGACTGGTCTTCGATAGATACATCGAAACAGAGCCCGCATGACTTTGTCCACAATTGCCTCGTATTCCAATAGCTGATTTACGCACAGACAGAGCCAGTGGCCAGTGAACCTCAGTATCTCTATGGAGACAATACTCCTGCACGCACGTCTACCATACGCAGTAGTGTCCCCGCAGTGGTGACCCATACACGAACACACATCATGCGCCATCGTCTCGAGCAATCATCGTTTCTCTAGCCCTCACCGCTACCTTCAGGATCGTCTAATCGAAACGCCACATGGAGGTCCGCCACCTCAACCCATTTCATCTTCCCCCCCGACGCTCGCTCTGTGGATGACTCGATGTGGATGCATAACCCGCTCGACCGCGCGGGCTGCCTTTTCCTAAACGCAGTGGCGCTGTGGCTAACAGCACCCCGTTGGGTTGGGCGCGTCTTCAGCGACGCGGAAGGAGAAATCGCGGGAGCACCTGTTCTGAGCTGGCGCTGAAACGCCGGCCACCCAATCAGCGTCGGGGACTCGGGAGTATCGGAGACCCCGCGCGACTCCTCGCTGCTTCTCTCCACCTTTGCCTCGGATAGATGTATATATGTATTATTATATATGTGTGTATCACATGTAACGAGGTAGTCGGCGACCAAGGGGGAAGGCGGCGTCACTATCCGATACAATGTGGATGCACCGCAACCAGAAACACCACGAAGCAGCGACGAGCTGCGGGGGAGAGCGGCACGGGCGAGCTGCAATTGCCGGATGCGTCGGTCTGGCGCTTGAGAGCAGCCAATTGGCTGAGCTGAAACCATTGACTTGCAGAGAGCTTGCAAAGGAATCGGCCGTAGTGGGACCGCGTGCAGTAGGCGCGCTATCAGCACAGGCGTTCTACCCTGCTCGGCGTTCTCGACGAGCCAGCGGTGGCCAGCCACTGCCTACGAGAGTCAGTGCTCGTAGATTTGGAGGTTTGAAGGCTTATGGAGTTAGCCTGCTGTGGCAATCGAAGATTGGCCTGGTGGGGGACCAGCTACCCCCTTTCTAGTAGGAAGAGAAAGGCGTTATGTCAGAAGCAGGACCAGCCTTTCAGCAGGTCCGCTGCAGCAGTTGCGCTAGAGGAAGGACAAGTTATTCGACGCATGCCTTGCTAAAGTCTGAGCTGCGACGTCGCGAGATCGCTGCACCGAAGCGAGGTCGCGATTGTCGATCGTTCTCGTCCGATTTTTGAAGTCTCAGAGAAGGGCGTCCACGAATGCCGGAAGGGGATGGTTCTTCAGGGCATGGGGTCGACTCCTTTAAAAATAGAGCTCTTCGCTGGCTTCCCGATCTCGGTCGAGTGTGGCTGGCTCAAATGCTGCTTCGCTGGTGATACAATCGCCTCGCCGAGGTCGCAAAGTGGCCCGCTCTCGCTGTCGAATTCGCTCTGGTTTGGCCGTGACTCTGCCGCCGCCGTCGTCATCGTTGTCCCACCACTCGGCCGTGATTACCCAAAAGGGGTAGATGGCAGTGGCGACCGGAGACCAGGTCCTCGCGGACAGAGCAACATAGAATCACTCGATTGAAACATGAGTCACCCGCCGCGGCGGCATGGCCTTCGCGAGTCTCTGTTTCTGCTGTGTCGTTTGTCAGTCTGTTAGCAGGTGCCGGGAAATCGCGTTAATTGCTATAGCTCCAATTAGAAGCACTAGGCAGGAGAGGGTGGGTGCACTTGAAGTATATGTGAGTGTACGCGTACGCCTCGGTGGCAGCTTGCTTAAGCTGGCCGTCCCGTTCGTTCGCCTGGTCGTTGAATGAAGCATGGCTCGTACACGAGGATGAAACATATACACGCGCGTATAGGGGAGGACAGGGTGGGGTGTTATACGTTCATATGTTTGTGTGCATCTATTACATTATAGAGATTATCATAATGACAATAATAATAATACATGTGGAATACCTGTACAGAAGGGCATTCTAGGAAATAGATGAATTGTAGCGTACTTATATCGTTGCGAGCACTGAACAATTCGTAGACGTAAAACTCTCTGAGGCTTCACAGCGACACGGTGGAATAAATCCTTGAGGGTGCGTCTCTATCCAGCATGACAGATTGACGTGAAGGGAGTGACAATCTCCCTTGTTGTGGCTCAAAGTAGTAAAAATAGAATAAGTATGATAAAGATAGAGTTCCTAGTGGTGGTGCAGAGTGTTCATGTTCTTCGGGACATTGTCAGACTAGTGAAATTTGGTCAAGGCGCATGAGGGCATGTGTATTCCCTGGGTACCCCCTCTGTTTGCCATATTTTGAATGAAATTTCTTATTTTTCACGATACGTATCTGCTATAATATCTGCCTCGTACATATATATATATATATATAAGTACCATCGGGCTGTGCGATATATATATATATAGATATATATATATCGCACAGCCCGATGGTGCTTATAGAGCCGCCGTTGGCCTGGTGGTGCATTCATGCGCGCCTTGCAACCGGAGGAGACACACGGGTGCCCGGGTTCGATCGCCACCATCGCACACTTTCATTCAGGGTTAGTCCGTCCTACGAAGCTGTGCCGAAAGCAGCACCGTGAACTTTAAATGTGGACTGAGAATCTGCCCGGAAAATTTTCTTTTGCCTATAAGTAGAGCTCGACAAATAGGTGGAAATTTAGTGCCGACCTCCACCAGTTCCTTCCTTGTTGGCGCTCCGGGAACGAAATCGGCCTTGATCGTTCGTTATTGCACTGTGGTTGCGCATAAGACGGCAATGCCGAAAGCAGTTCTACCGTAGACGTTAAAGGTTCGCTGTAGGTCAGCCCGGAACATTTACATACGCTATGGCCGCCCTTGAGTTCATACGGGCACGAACAACGGCATAGCGTAAGCTCTGCGATTAATATCGGGATAGGAAGCTCAGCGCAGGAGTAATAAGAGTCTAATAGATGAAAACAACACGCTGGTGTGGAACAACATGGGGGGCCACGTGTCCCGTAAAGGGAACCGGCCAGATTCTACGCATTTGGGTAGCTTTCGGACAAGGAACTTACCTCGCCGGCTCCCATTCGGCCTTCATAGCTATGACTGTGCCCTTTCGAAGAATGATCGGATGCGGCACATGCAATGCACAGCAGCTACGGAATCGGAAGCACCAGCCCCAATCTATTATATAATACATTTAGTCGCAATCAAATTAATCTAGTATTGTTGAGGAATAGCTTGTCACGGGCACAAGGGCTGCAAGGGTTCGCCCTACAGCCAATATCAGTAGGTTCTCGACGACGACCCTGTCGAAACAAGATCCACCTCACTGAAACACTACTGTGATGGATGACCGCCTACGGACGCATAAACGATTTGCACTCAAACATAATAGCTAGCGGCGCCGCAATTGCAGCAGGATGCAAGCATCAGCTGGCATAAGGAGACACTAAAAATGGTCCCATATGGCACAAGCGTCTGCGCGTGGCAGCCACCGTCGAGGGGGCGCGCGCGTTGTTGCTTAACCTTTGCGCCTTGTCCATACCATGTACCCTGAGCATATGGGAGATAGGCCACCCCACACGATATCTCATCAGTGATTGCAGTGTTTTCGTTCATGGTGCAGGTGCAACGTCCTTCGCGGATGCACCTATCGAGCTTGCGTGCCGAGTAGAGATAGGGTGAAATGTGGGCGTTCCCCACAGCCCACCTCGACGCATGAGATGGGGTGCGCTGAGATGAGATCGGATCGTAGTGTTCCGCTTGTGTCGTCGCGAAGGCCAAGTCGTCCCTTAACGATACCGCAACGATTGGGCCGATCCGACCGCCCTGATCAGGACGCGAATGGGTTGCGAAGGCGGAACGGGTCAGGCGAGAGAAAATGAAAAACGAATTGCTAATTGATAACGAATTGCCAAGCGCCGTTCCACGATGACTCAGTCGCTGACTGACTGACTCAACCAGCCGTCGAGGCTGGTGCACCCGACCACGGAAACCCCTCGAAGGAATGCCATAGATAAATGGCCTAATTAGAACGTGGCTAGGTCGATGCTTGGTGTTGGGCGGAAGCTCCGACCTAAATGGCCCCGAGGAGGTTTGAATGAGGAATAGGTTTCAGGTGGGGAAGGAGTGACTTCCGAGGTGGCAATGAGGGCTCGAACGTGGGCGTGTGCAGACGCGGGGGTACCATTCTGTTGAGGAGCGTACGGACGAATGAACGCATCGGATCGTCATTGCATTATCGGCCAATCTATATTATGCAACACTGTGCAAGGTGCAGCGAGAGAGAATGGTGTATCTGCTCCAAGGTGTCTTGTTCTCAGGTAAGTGTCCCGGCTGGTGGGGGATGGGGGGGGGTATAATTGCCGTATCCGGATTATGCATGCGTTACAGAATCGCTTATGAATGTGTATGCAGCTAAATGTATGTGTGGGGTGCTGACGAAGGACGTCGCGGGGCGTTGAAAAGGGGCGAGTCGCAAGGGAGCGACGCACAAGTGTCGCGAGTGCAAGAGACCCAGATCTTCAGTCGAGTGAAAACTTGGAGCGAACATAGGATAGGTGGTGTACGACAGCCGCTTAATGACAGGATCCCGACCGACGACGAGAGGATCATTCCATTTGCGGTGGAATGAAGTAACGACGCCGCTGGTGCTTGCCCGAGAACCAGCCAGACAGACGAAGTTCTTGGGGAATATGGCAGGCAAATGGCTTCATGATTCATGGTGAAGGAATTCTTGCCATCTTTCGCACTTGTTCCTCCATTCGTTCCTGCTCCAACATCAGCAGCACCGTGATCAACGCACAAGGTGACAAGGAGGTGTGTGTGTGTGTGGCTATGTTTTCTATTCATAGCGCAACAGGTTGCGCTGGCACCAACCAGTGGGGCCCGGCGGTCCTTCTCAAAGTGTGGTTGCATCTAGCAGCCGTACGAGTGAACCCTGTGACTTATGATCCAGCGTGGGCATTGCCTTGCCGCTCGACTTCGCTTCATCACTGGTGGGCGCAACGTTTGTGTCCATCGGTATCTAACGAGGAGCAGTTGTCGACCGATTCTGCACTCGGACTGATCTCATTTTCTCCCCCTTCTTTCTCTCTCTTCCTCTATATCTATTTTATATATGCAGACGTTGGCCCGTGTATCTTTGACGTGTAGTCTACTACTTCACTTACCGTCGCTTAGATTTGGCATCATCCATATGAACACCGGTAAACGATGTTCAATTCAAGCATTAACTTTATTGTAGACACTTGCCAATCCTTTGATTCAACCTTAGATCGTCATTCCTCTGTATATACACAAACCACCCCTGCTATAACAAGTAAAATAAGTGTGCTCTACACAGAATTTGCAATTGTAGGCAGCTGAGGAGGAGCTCGACCAAAATCTCTGCGTACCCAGGCCTTGATAGTGTTCCACAACGTCCCTCACGGCATTTCACTGCGACCAGGAAAAAATTATCTTGTGTCGACAGCGCATGCATCAATCTTCGTCGCGGGCAAGGCGCGCCTCGAGCACTGTACACCCCTTCGGTTAGATTTATTTCCCCTTCCAGGCTAAGAAACCTCAGTTCTAACCCGGTTCCCCCGTCCGCCCGATTGCTGTTCGCACAGTTCCTCCGACTGGTACCGCTAACCAGCCTCCCGTCCTGTGAGGTCACTCCCCACTAGGCGACATGTCAAGCCCCCAAACGCAATCCCGCCAACGGCTATTTACCATTAGTGTTAAACTCGACCGATGGAGGCGCGCAAATGTCTGCATCTCCATCCAACTCCAGCGCCAGGCTCTTCACTCAACACTCAACGGCTGACGGGTCGCAATTCTCGTCTGGCTGCCCGCCTGCTCGTCCGTTGCTGACACCGATGCGATGGTTTCGTCTTACAAACAACATTAGCATAACAACAAGATCCTCTGCGATCCCCTGCGAGATCCCGACTCTGCCGCCCAGTGTCTCGTATTTCTAACAACTGCGCACCGCCCTGGCCCCGCTGGACGGCCACCTTCCGCTCGACGGGAATCAATGAAATCCTTGGATGGAGAGGGGACCAGCCCACGTTAACCGCCCCCCATAGGATCCACCCATAGAAAGGGATATCCTGGGCGCTCTTCGAGCGGCTTCGTTGCTCAACCCTTCGCTGTCAAGACATCGCATCGTCGGCGGCGGTGGCGCCGATCGTGCAATCGAGTGTTACCAGAACCTCGGTATCGCGCTGAACCAAATGCATCTCGTGCCGCTGGCGCTGTTAGTTAGTTAGTCAGGTAGGTAGGTAGGTAGCTACGCCGCGACACCCCTTATACCTAACCCTGCCTAAGATGACTACACCCTCGGCAAGATCCAACGAAAGTGCCACTAACAGACTTCCCGCTGACAGGCTGTTAAGTTCTCAATCGCGCAGCGCGCGTCTGAGCTCGTGCACCTGCTAACCATCGCGTTAATACATAGCAAAACTTAAACACTGCCGATGCTGAGTGTCGGCTCCGTTATCGGCGGTCAGGTGTGTCTGAAACGAGCGAGTACCAGACGCGACGGTGCAAGTGTTAAGCAGGGTAGAGGACATGATAACAGAGGGGTTAACCCAGTCAACTCAGGCTCGTGTTATAAAATTCAGGCAATCTTTTAAATCGTTGTCGAATTGACGTTCAGCTCGAATGACAGGTCCACTTGGGCTTGTTGTTCGCGAGCTTATTTTGTCGTTGGCCAGAATATCGCCGTCGTGTTTCGCCTTCCCAGTTACTTGCACTTCATGCTTGGTGGTGAAAAAGGTCTCGCTATGGGTTAGGTTGTTGCGTCACACAGATCACACCTCATTTGAAGGGAACAGCGTCAAGGGGGCATGTTGGCACTGGCTGTCGCCTCAGACTCAATATCGCCTCCGAAATCGACGTACGCACCTAGTTCTTTTCTTTGATGGCAGGCCAATTCTTCGCAGGCGAGCGCCCCTCGGCGGAAGGCCTCCGTACCGCTGTAAAGCATTGCTTTAAGGATCTATCATGTCAGTCATACTGGACTCATTAGGACTACTGCAACTAAGATTGTCAATTCCACTGTTATTAACAAATATATACATTTCCATCTCTCTGGAATACATATATATATATATATATATATATATATATATATATATATATTGTAATGCCGCTCAAAGGTGGAAATGTGTATATTTGTGTACATGGTGTGTTTTCTGGTATAGATCATTAAATAAAAGCTGCATGCAGATAGGGCAGATATGTTGCTCCCAATTCCCTCGAAATCCAATGAAGCCAATGTCAGCTCCAGGCGCAGATTCTCGAAGCCACTCCTCTAACGTGTATACAATATATGCCTAGCATCGCTGTAAGTCAAGTAATACGGGCGGGCGATCGCACGAATCTTCGACCACTTGCGTGCGGGCGTTCACTTTCAATGTTCCGTATACTAAATTGGTAGGTACACCAATAATGGTAGATGCATTCTACAATTACATGGGTATTGCCGATTGGCTACCGGAAAAATCATCACGGACAGATGATGATCTGGTTAATGGCACGAGGCATATAAACACTGTAATATTCGTTTCAATTTCTGCTTAATCGATAAGTAGCACGGTCGACAACAGTGTAGAGAAAAAAAGGAAAAAACAGAAAGAAAAGCGCGTTTTCAATAAGTAATACACCCGCAATGTTAAGGACGAGCAAATTTTAATACAAATTATTACTATTATTTTTATTATTATACCACCCTGAAAAATAGCCGATGATACCATCGACAGGTAACCACGATTGTGCTACGGCTTTTACCAATACGTACACTAGCCTACCTTTCGAACACTGTTGACACATTGACTAATCTCCTCTATGCGTTTAGCCTGAGAATCCGATGTGTGGATGTGTATATAGTTAGTCTAGCGGGACCTCTTATTTATTGTGCGATCTCATAGTCGTAATAGCTCTAGGACATGTCTGCGCAGACGCTTACTTCCATATACGCTTATACCGAAGCAAGCCGGCGACAGTTTCATTCAGCGAGTCTGCTCGAGGAGGTCGCCTCCTTCAAGCAAACGCAGTGACGCTCGTGTTCAGCAGCAGGACACCCGCAGGACCCCGGCCGATGTAGCCTTCTGCGAAGCGACAAGCTACACGGCGGCCGGAAAACGAGCCGAGGGTGTTGGTTGACATGTCTAGCCATATACAATAGATTGGCATACAGAGCGCGGTTAATGCGCGTGTGTTCGGCTTTCGGCTGGATCCATTCGACGACGAGGCATGGAGAAGGGTTAGAGTTGGACAGGTGTCGTCGGCTTAACCAGCCGACACAGGCAGATCTCTCTCTCTCTCTGCTTCACCCGATCCGACGACCCCTGCTAAACTATAATCGCCATCGGATCCCCTGTAAACCGCACCCCATTTACGGAGGTCGGACCGGCTACCACTCGGGGAGACCGCTTCGCTCAGCTACGCTGTGAAATGGACAGCGACGCGGCAATCGAGCTGCCATATTATTTATGCAATTTATTGCTACACTACCCACGATAGAACAAAATGTCACCTGCATTTTGCTTAACGAAACACCCCGATGGCTACAGATGTATCATGGGCCTGTGCGGTGAGGCCCAGCCCAACCCAACGAAGCTGGTGTCGAAATGGCCCGAAAGGCCGACACTCTCGGCCTCGCCAGGCCGATGGTTCAAGTTCTATTTGTAGTAATAGCTCTAGTCGGTAGCTAGCTTGGTAGGTAACTAGCCAGCTCGATGCAGCTATATACAGTCGATTACTATCGGGATAGGCTTGCCACGAGTCTGCCACGGGTTGGAAACGCTAGATACGCTCGCTGCTCTGCCGGGGCGCATTGTGGGGAACAAGTAATCCGTTTGGTACACGTACGCCGCGTCGAATAGCTGCCTGCGCGAGGATTGTGCGTAATAAATATATCACTGCTAATGCAGCCGCTTTGACTACAACGTCACTGGTAAACCTTGACGGGAGAGCTTAGCTGACTCAGGCCAAACAGCGATCTTGGCCACACTCTCGATGCTGTCGACGTTGCGTGCTGATGCAGACGGCAAATATATGAACACCTTGTTCACTTTGGCCTTATTGCCATCAAGAAGGGCGGCGATCGTATTCGAACATGAGCCTATCGTAGGGAAGCAGAAACGGGTTCAAATGTTCTGTGATATCGAGTAGGTCGTGGTTACCCACCAATTGATGAGATGGCACAAATTAATTAGGCGCACTTTTGTTAACACATTCACCAGCGAAATGTTCGAACAATATTTGAACATGATTTGACAGTGTCATATAACAATGCTGAATTGTAACAATTATTAGTTTGTCTGTAACAAAGAAATCGACAATCATGTCTAATAGCGTGGACATATTCGGTTCGTCACTTCAGGGCGTAGTCCCGGGTGCGAGTCTTTATATGCGAATATATCGTCGATGAATGGCCACCCACAAGCAAACAGAGCTGATCCCGTATGCCTTTGCTCGTCCATAAACGCCTTCGGACGTTTCCGCATTTTTACATGAATACAACGGAATAGACAATACGTAGATAAATGCATAGCTTCGTTCTATATAAAAACAGCATGTCATTGTTACAAATATCCACATCATTATCGAACGAACCAACGAATTGTTCACCCGAGTTGCTCAAACTAGACGGCCTGGACCACATGGCGCTAAACCTGACCCGTCTGCCCAAGCTACCCAACCACTTGTCGGGTTGTTATCTGTGAGTACGCATACGTGTATACAAGCAGACACTTTATTTACTGCCGAAGCAACCGGCCAAGTAATTGCCCTACTCGCCAGCACTGCACACGCCAGCCAAGACGTTTTGACCTACGGGAAGCCATCGACCGGAACCAGTCTTCGCATTGCCGATGAACGGAACTCCTGCAACAATTTTAGCTGCACCACTTCCCACGATCCTTGTGCTATTATAGTTACACGAGCACCAGGACAGGGTGTCTCGCTTTATCCACTTTATGCCGCCCTCCGGTTCGCGCTGAGCATTTCTCTCCTCAATGCCAACGACGAATCATTGCTATTCACCCGTAGGGGTGGACCCAAAACCAGCGTATAGGCCCGATGGCGATATCGGGGCGCGGCGGGGCAACAATCATAGGATCATCCCCCTCTTCGTATGCCCTCGTACACAAATCCTTCGAAATCCTCAACCTGTCCAACCATTCCTGTCCATAGGAACGTACACTGCCACCACGGACTCTCTCTCTCTCTCTCTCTCTCTATATATATATATATATATATATTTCGCTCTGTCTCTCTCTGCACCTCAACGAGGACCCTCTCTCCTCCCTCTGTTACTCGCGAAGTCAAGACGTCATCGTCATTCGATGGTCCCCCCTTCTCATTCGATCAGCCCATAGCAAGCCCGTCCACCGACGGATTTCCCAGTAACGACGACGGCCGTGCTGGTCACAGCATCTCAACGGCTCTTCTTTTCTCCGATCCTCCTGTTGTTAACCCTAGCCGCCCACGCGTACGCAATTCGCCAACCTGATAGGTAAAAGTCCCTCTTCTACTTTCCGACCTGCCGCACCGATGTGACGATCCTGCCACTGCGAACCCGTGCCTGGCCGCGTCCCTGCTGCTCGTCGAAGTCTCTAGGGCATCCACCACAAGTGCTAGTGAATAAGAACGACACACCCTTTCTGGCCTCGAGCGGCATCGTAGACGCCGAACACGCTTCCCCTCTACATTGCTGTAACCCTTCTCTATCTGTAGTCCGCTCTCACGGCCACCCCCGCGATAGATTCGGTAACAGCCCTCATAGACCACCACCCTACTGCACAGAGACACTGGCTACATGAGTGCCTCCTCGCCTCGCACGACTTGTCTCATCGACATCGAGCGGGGGCTGAGCGGGGAAGTGCGGGGAGTCCTAGGGGGCAATTCAAAGCTACCCGCGCGTGATTTCCACATCCGTATATTACTTCCCCTTGCAACGAACCTCGGCCGTCTGCTTCTTTAGCCCTTCCTCGGCCTAGTTGTCCTTCTTCACTTGGGACTGAGTCGAGGAGCAGGCCACGACGACGACAACGACCGTGGACCTGGATAACCTGCAAGTGCTCCTTCCCATGCAGCTATTGCTTTTACTGCTACAGCAGATACACACTCACTCTCTCTCTCTCTCTTTCTCTCCATCCGCTCACCGTCTATAAATTCAAATCAACGATCCGCCCCTCAAACGCCCCTGGACCCCCATTCATGTTAGATGTTCTATCACTACACTCCTCACTCACTGCTCTATGTTAGCCGGTGTCGATGCGATTGAAACAACTTGTAACTTTTTTGTTCGTTGTCGGCGTCGACGACCTCGTCTTCTTCTCGTTCTGCGTTCTTCGCGAGGATGCTATCGCGAGGAAGAGCCAGGAGCGCCGAGGGCCAATAGTTCTCAAGAGCTATATATATATATATATATATATACATAGATATTGTATAAGAGGTCTCTCCGCGTGGATGATTTCTCCTATGGAAACGCGAATCTTTCGTGCTCCTCCCCGTGCTTCGGCTATTGCTTGTGGCGACGCGAAATACGAGATTGTGAGATCTCAGCCATTCCAGCTGAGTTTCGGGCCCCTGAGTCAAAACTGCTGTGAAGCCGCACCGCCATCCCACAGACCAACCCCCGGATCCAAGTTGCCCGCCGCCCGCCCGTCCGTCCATCGAAGGGTGCCAGCCTGCTGCATACGGTCCTCCCCGTGAAACGAGTGCGCCGGGCGAAGTCATTCATTGGTAGCAGCAACAGACTGAGGCAAGATTGTTAGCAACCCCCGAGGTTACTCCTGGTTACCGCGCGTGGTACCCCTACCCCCCCGCCCCCATATTCAGCCCAATCCACGCGCCACAGGCCCCGCGAATCGTGCCTCTATAGCATTTAGGCCTCTCCCGTGGGTCGGGAAGATCTTGGGCTTGTCGTTGTCATAGCAGTCGTGGGCTTTTCGGCTGGTTCCTCAACTCTGTCGGCTTGTCAGACGGTCGCTGGCCATAAATTTGAAATTGGATGTTTTAACGAAATTGCCGCACTGCACACTGTCGTACCACCATGTGCAACAGTACGGAGACAAGACACACTCGATGGCCCCATCCTGGCAATCGAGAGTAGCAAGAGAACATACGCGCATGCTTCAAATAGAGGAACAGGAACAAATTGAGATTGGAAGGGTCCAGCCGTCGGAGTTGGTTGAATCATAAAACCAAGCGATTGCTGCACATCCGACGACTTTGTACAGTTCACGTATTGGCGAATAGTATGCGATTAATTCTAGTCTGTAAAGAGTATTCACGCTTGAAAATGAAGGGGGGGGTTCCAGCGTCTAAAGACCACACTTAGAAGCAACTGTGTGACCATGCAAAACTTACCTTCAATTGTGAGCCAACAGATAATTTCCCACGTATTCCGACCGAGAGTACAGTGATGCACATATAAGAACATACATATATGGATAAGCCTATATCGTTTAATCACTTGCCAGAGTTCGATAAGAAAATACAGTACAGTTGTGAATAAAAAGTTCAACTGAACGTTTATTCTTGGAATATTTCGAAAAATGAAAGCATTCACGTACCTTAAAGGGTAGATAACCGTTCTGTAAAGGCTACTCATTTCCTGGTTTAATCTTCTAATAGAAATACTAATCGTTTTAAGGGTCGCACACGTTAACGTCCATTAAAGCATTTCGAGCCTTTTGCGGAAATAATCTGCCCTACAAAGACTGGTGACGGACCAACTCAGATCTCAGCACCCGTCGACGCCAACTCGAAGTCCCCTCTCCCATGTTAACTTCAATAGCAATGAAGGGTCACAAGGCCACATGCAGAGGAAGTAGCATATTTCGTAGTCTAATTTGAACAGCTCGACGAGACGAAGCAATTGCCAACGCGGAGTTTCCGAGCCCCGGCTAACCCTTCGATCGACATCCCTTTTTTGATGAGCAGGTGCTCGCGCAATTAGCGCACAGCAGGCTCTGGAAGAAAAATCATCACTTTAAACTTGAAATTAGCCTATTTCATGCCAGTTCATGTGATTACTGCGAGTGATCAAAGCGGAGACAAAAGCTATTTAGCAAACGGGAGGCGTTAAGTGTTTTTTGGGTGGTACCATACAATCTGAGTCGGGTGGTCCACATTTCCACTTTTCCTTCTATTAGAAGGAAAGATCATATATATATATATATATATATATATATATATATATATATATATCTTTCAATTTCACATCGTACAAGAAACTACACGGCGCTTTACTAGACGTGCCGTGCCGAAGTGGCAAATCTGTTCAATCTGTTCCTCAAGAAAACGTCATATGCTTCTCTTTTGAGGATTGTTTTGGATTCTTTCAGATTCTCTTTTGGTTTATTTTTCGGGATTCCGTTTTGTTGCTCCAAGGTCCCATTAGTCAATGAAGATTAGTGCACCACTTAGTGAGACGTCTTATTAAAATAGAAGGAAAAGCAAAATTGATGGAAATTAACTGTATCCTTTAGCTGTGAGGATACCTTGACGGCCCTCAACCTTCACGAAGCAATAGGGCTGCTCAGGTTGTGTAGGACAAATCTAACAACCGCCTGTCTCATCCTTGAAAAGCCCCAGTTGCATAATCCAACAAGATACCTCCCCCCGCATATGACAAGAACGCGGAACGCGGATGTCGATACCGTCGATATCTCTGCTTGACCAGACAGACCAACATAGAAACAGGTGCCTCCTGCATCGAAGGGTTCAATTCGATTGATCCAAGCAGGATTACGGGGCAGGAGACTCTCCAGCGTGTGTGGATGAAATAAAAACGAGAATTTTGCAAAACCCGGAACACCACCCATGGACATAATGCTTCTAAGTATGCACAGCTTCCACTCGCTGTACCTCGCTAAAGGAAAGAGAAAGGAGTTTGCTTTTCTGTACGTTTACCTTTGTTTTTTATTTATAGATGTTGTACTTGGCCACAATCCCGACGTTTTTTACCTGTCAGTAGTAACTAAGTTTTTGTCTCTAGTCAGTTTCTGCCGAATCCTCACAAGTCCCCCAACCCGCCTTGTACAGACAATACATCCTGCCCATGCATATCTATCAAGCCATTAAGCGATTGCTTCGTCCTTACATGTGTCCTGCAGCCGAAGTGCCATCTAAGATCGGACAGCTGCACATGTATGTGATGTGTTTGGGTAGGGATTAAACGATGGGAGCGGATCTTCTATGAGGAATGGCCGACACGGTCATCATGCGGTGTCCGGACGCGCCCATGAAGTATGATCATGGCCAAGACGAGGCGGCCGCTCCGCGCTGCTGGAGATTACGACTCGGCCAGTATGCAAAAGGATGTCCGTGCACTCGTACCGCATCGCTGGCAGCCGTCATGAACGAATCGGACATATGGAACTGCTCCTGGAGACCTCGCACAGTCTGCGGGTGGCACTCATTGGTCGAATTGCAAGCGCGAAGAATCGAAGAGAGAAAGAGAGGAACCTCACGTCTCCTCTTCGCGTCTCCGAATAAGAACCCGAAGAAGACGCCTCCGGGTGCGATTGAGTGGGAGAGATGGGCACAAAAACACGAGATGCGCCAAAACCCACAAGTGCTGGCCGGGGCAGCGGCCAACCCGGTCGAGGGCGCATGCAAAGATTCAAATCAATGTCGACCAGACGAGGGAGCGACGCGACGGTCGACAAAGAAGCTGTGCTTCGTGAAGGACGGAGAGAAATGAGCAAATTGAATTATCCGTGCTCCGTCCAACGAGGACAGCCTCCCGCGCGCTTCGGCAGCGAGGATGGCCGTGGTCACCGTGGACAAATATTTACGTTGCGCAAAATTATTATTGTTATCATGCGCCGGCTCGATCTTGCGCTGCATGTCAAGTTCGTGGGAACGAGTTCGTCTGCGGGGTCGGAACTGCGACTCAAGGTATAGGGTCGAGAATGGTGTCGACACCGGGGGAGACGGTGGTGTGGCAAGGCGGCAGCAACACCCGAAGGAATAGCATTCGATGATGAGTCCTGAGATGGCGGAAGAGGAACTAGGCGTACTAGCAGCAAAATATCGGCGGCGGTTGCGACTCGAAGACATGTGCAGTGGAAACAACCAAATCTAATCAGTCGATGTAGAGACAGGTATTTTGTTCTTGTATTACTTACATGTTTGTATGAGAATGGAGACCTGTATGAATGCGGATGTTGTAGGGTTGCCAATGAATCTAGTCAGGTTTTCCTGGAACAGCGAATAAATAAATAATAAAATATATTTTCCAAAATCAAGTTTCTTGTTGTAAGCAGTTAGTCATTATTGAAAACGCTTGAGAGTTACGGATTCTCATTGTGCGATTCAAATGCTACGATGTATCCCTACGATGAAATAAAATAGTACTTTTAGCAAATAGTGAAAAATGAAAAAAATCCTGACTTTTATGGACAGGATAGGATACAGGACGGCCTTTTGGCTTCTCCATCAGGTAATTGGTGAATGAGAGGAGCAAAAAAGGACAATAATATGTCCACTAATAAAATGGATAACATTAGATCTGTCTGTTCAAATATGTATACCCTTTTAGCAGAGCCCTCTGAGGCCTACATCTCATTGCCAACAGATCGTCTGTCGGCTACATTCGACAGCGGCCGCTGAACAATCGTAGCCATAATCAACAGAGCCAAGCAGATGACAAGCAACAAGCTTACTATAACAGCTTACGTGTGCATACATTTGATCCGCATATACCCCTTTCGTCCACCGGGACTACCCCACCATTACCGCCACCCCAAGACACTTGTCACTGTCTCATGTAACACAGAGTCCCTCTCTCGCTCTCTATCTCTTATCTATCGTATACAAGAAATTCATTTATCTATGTCAGCTAACAACAGTGCAGCACATGACACCATCCGGCCAACACCTTTCCCTACAGATGCAAGTTTCCACGAACGGGTCCCCCCACACGGAAGCATCGACAGACGGCCCCACGACACCCCTCGCCTCGGACATCTCCACCGCTCTTAGCCGGCCGACCAACACGTACCACTGTGGCACCCGTAGTCGACCAGCGACCGCTGCCGGCCGAGGATACAACAGCAAGCACGAACCTGAGGTGACACTCGGTGGCACGATGCGGAATCGCTACGTCGACCGGCAGCGGCGGCGGCCAACCAAACGAATCGAGGAACTTAGAGCCATATTTCAGTTTGTTCGGCACGCCGCCACCGCCGCGCCAGCATCGCCGTCGGTGAGCACGATGCACCGCCATGATGAGTCGACAATCGCCGCGACGCGACACGGGCCAACAGTTGACGAACAACGAGATGGGCAGAGAGTCAGCTCAGCGGGATTGCAATTCGCTCAGCAACATGGTGGCTGGTGAGCGCCATCAATCGACAAGTGCAATAGGCCGTCGACTGTGTGGTCGTATCCGCTGCGGTGAATAGGACTGATTGCCTAGTTGGCCCAATGTTCGTAACCCGCCTCCAGGCCGACTGGGACGATTGGACACATCTTGCACGTTCGGCACCTTCAGCCGCACTGCACTCATCACTGGCATCGTCTACATTGCACGTCAACATTGAGCATTGATCTGGGTATAATACCATCGTTCGCATATCACCCACCCGAAGAACAATGCACAACAACAACGAACCCCGTTAGTAATCTAAGGGAATCGACACGAGACATGTCACCCGCATCCGAACAGACACCGCGAGGTGAAGCGCGTATCCGACTTTGCAATCATCAACTGCAATCGTGTGCCAATTGGAGCTCGCAGTCGCAGTTGTAGTCGACAATGACCCATTGGTGCGCCTTGCTCTTGGCTGGTTATACCCTCAACTTTTCCTCCGGACTCCGCTCGTATCGATGGGGTGCCGAGTTCCTCTGCGGTGGCCATACCCCTCGCGAAGTCGCCGGCCTCCACCCCGCAATCACCAGTATAGTTCAGTAATAGCGCCTATCTCGCGTAATGTTAACCCCCTCGATACCCTGCACATGCCACTTGTCGAGACTACCCCCCGCCCCCCCCCCCCCCCCCTGCAAAGCGGCAATCGCTCTTCGTCTGCGACCACCTAGCCGGCAAACATTTGCTTGTGACTCTCGCTCTCTCTCTCGTACCTCGTTGTACGTCGCGGTTGTCGGCGAAGCCTGCTGCAACTTGCGCCGATCAGGTCTTGGACATCGAGTAGCCGTGGGGCCTACATCGAGTCGAAGGGTTGTGCCAATCTCTCCTCTCCAGCAGCACGAGACAACAGCGACGATAATCGCTGAGTCGCGCGATATTGACGACGCCGTGGGGGGGCGTGGCTTCGGCGGCGATATGCGATACACCACCGAGTGCACCCCCCAGCCGATATGCTCATACATGAACATTGTGCTTAATATCGAGTAGTATCTACAAGATGATAGTCCATTGGTCGTCTGTTGGTGGATCGTCAAGGCTCTCCGGTGCCCTGGCAAGCGGACTTCTGTAGACGCGTCGGTGTAATGACATTATATGCTTCGTGTCTCTCCGTCGCAGAGAGAGAGAGAGAGAGAGAGAAATAGGGAATCACCTGCCCATAAAGAGCTACAAGTGTTTATATATATATATATATATATAGGGGAATAACTGTAGTGGTAAATGGCCCCCAAAGGGTTGTTATGTTATGCTCACGAAGACAATTGGCGAAAAGGCGAATCGTCCTGTTACACAAACGAACGACCCGATCTGTACAAAGGGGTCGATAATGACCTTGATGTCTGGCGTCATCGTATTTCAACAACGACGCGAAACAATCGATTTCGCTTGCCGGCTGAACCGGTCGCCTTGCTCTCTGCCATTGTCCTCGGACAGGTCAGCGCGGCAAACCGTACAATGCAGTGGCATTGGGAACGATGTAACTGAAACATACGACTGGTCCACTTTGGCGACTGTTGATTAGGTGAGCTAGATTGGCTTTGCGAGGTGTTGCAGCAAGCTCCCAGTATGTTTGCTCTGGGCTTTTTGTACACTGTATATCCTTATGGTGCATACGAAACGCTGATAGGATGAGATTGTTAGCCCTTGACGGAGAGGACACAGGAACCAATCAGGTGCGTGTTATAATCAGATCTCCACGTGATTTATAGATCACATTTAACAATCAGCTTGCATAGGATGCCTGTAACGTCATTAGTGGGTGTCAAAAGCACGCGAGTTTGCTGTGTTCTGTAATGTAGATGTGTCGAATGTGTAGAGATTATAGAAATAGGTGCATAGGCACATATGAACACAGTTAGTATATTGGGTGAACTGCTGTTTCGCTAGTGTTCAGTCGTCTGTCCTAGCTAATATTATGCGATACATGTAGGTGCCTTGTATACGGATTTAATCACTGGCAGAGCTTGCTTGTTCGGTGAGATATCCGCTTTTATGATTCACTATTAGTATTCATTCATTTAATTATATATAAAATGTGTAAGAATTAGCAAAACAACGCGCATAGGATATATAAAACGAAGCACGAAGTACCCACTCTCAGTCTTGCAGGTCATCTGCATATCCAGATAGGAGGATCAGCATCATTATCAGAAAATATTTCCCATAAAAAATAAATCCCCACATTCAAACCTCTCTCAGTTGAACCCAATGGATATGGGTCCAGACGTTGGACTTCTCCCTACTCAAAATGATGATAAGATACCCAGGAAACTGTCAAGTTAGATCAATTTATTATTATTACTTATCATTTATAGGCCACAGGTAGAAGAATTAGTTATTCTCTGCCTAACTGAGGGGGCGAGACCCACCAATTGAGCGTTTCTGATTCTATATATATATATATATATATATATATATATATATGATAATACGTTAGGAACGTATCGAGAGGTAAGCTGGCTTTGTTCTCTCCGTGTGGCGCTATATCGCCTAATCAGCTACTCGCATACATATATATATATATATATGCAAAGGCTTAGGACAAATGGGGAAATTGAGCCAGAGGGAATCGGTTGCGCGACAGGATCGACTCGAGTCCAACATCAGATACACACCGGACCGACTCGATCGACTCAGGTGATGCTGCCGTTTGTGGCCACGTTCTTATTATTGTTGTTGTTGTTGTTGTTGGACTCGTTGCTGTTGTTCCCGTTGTGGTACCCAGTGGTAGCAGCCAGCCCAAACCTGAGCGTCTCCGGCAGGTGTGCCTGCCCCCCCGCCTCCCTTTCGATTCTGCAGTCGCTCGGTGAATGTATGCCGATATTTGTAAGCCTGCAAACGAGGGACTTCGACGGGGGCCGCACGTGAAAGGGGTAGATAAATGACATAAATAAGCTCGTGCGCGGATAAGCAATTCGAGGTAGAGCATAGGAGAGGAGAGAGAGAGAGTCAGAGAGAGAGAGAGAAAGAGAAAGAACGGTGGAGCCCTGTGTCAAAGGGTTGTCTCTAGTGATAACGCTGCCTAAAGGCTGTCATCGCGACTGGTACTGATCGAAATTTATTTTGTTGCTTCGCCAGAGCAGCGGGAGGTTTTCGGTTACAATGGCCAGATCGTGCCTTCGATTCCTACCTGCGGGATGCGGCTGATTCCTCTCTCTCTCTCTCTCGCTCGCTCGCTCGCTCTGTGTCTCTGGCGTGGTGAAGTCGAACCTTGAGAGGTTTGTCAGCGAGTTGTCTAGAACTCGTCTGGACACACGAGCTTGGTTAGATGGGGGGAGATTACACGGAGATGTGGCACAAATTAGTCCTATAGCGCAAATGCGAAGGGAAATTTCTCTAGTAAAATGAGTGTGGCTGAGTGTGCATAGGGCGCATGGAGGATAAACAGGTAAACAAGGACAGGAGACTGATTATAAACTGCAATGATAACCAGATACATTTGGTGGGAGCCCCCTTCGGTTACGTCAATTCGAAGGAAACGCGTTTATTACACAGTGCAAACAGCAGCTTCCACACGACGATTTTCATTGGCTTGCCCATTCGTCATGTTTGTAACCGTTACCGTCAGTAATCTTTGACTTGGTGGATGCAGCTATGCAGATGATTCTCGCGTCGGTAGCGGTCAAACACAAACTCGTATGAAGCAATTAGATGAGCCCCCCGTTGACTGACCGCTGTGAATCACTTATGAGCAGGAAGCGTCACGGGCTGTCAATCTTGTCCGAGTTTCCCCTATAATATTTCCTCCTACTACAAAACAAGGGGTGCCCCGTGATTGTTTCCGTTGGGGACAAGGTTCTGCTTTCTTTGGTAGCTGGAGCTTCGCAATTTAGTCTAGCTACAATATCATGCGGTATCTTCACGCCTACCAGCTTATTTACTTATGGCACTGACTGAAGTAACACTTTTCACAGTCCCGGTCAGTGCCCCAAGTCAAAATCGGTTCTGGGTGTAGTCAGTAAGAGTCCGACACTACCAGGTAAATACGTTAGGCGTGAGGCCTGGTGTCCATGCAGGATTTACCTTTAACCTCTATAAAAAAAAAAGAAAAAAAAAGGCCTTTTTAGGCAGTGGCCTAAATCATCGAGGTCCGGGCTTTTAGCGGGTGTGGGCCCCGCAATAGCAAGCAAACACCACAAATGTAAGATTTTAGTCTCTTTTATAAATAAAATAAAAACGTCCTTAAGAGGTCCAAGACCCAGCAACGGTGGCAATGATACGTAGTAGTTTCACACTACCGTGCCGAATACCTGTGGATCTCTGAAGCCCGAACTCCACAAAGGGTATTTTCAAACTCAATTTGAGAAGAATTCTGATTTTCAACTCAAAACTGATCCCCAGTTTTGTCTCCCTTCAACCGGCCTCAATATCCGGCACCGGTTTCGCATTGCTCTATATCCATATATTTCATTCACCGTTTTCGCCGCAAAATCTCAAAACCCCCACGGACTTAATCCATTGCCGTGTGGCTTTTGAGATTTTGTACGTGATTTTGGATTTTGAGCTTCTATTGTTAAAACTGCAGGGTCATCGGTATGGAATTAGGTTCGCGCATCTATGTATGCACATGCGTACGTATGAGCGCTACACATCTGCACAGTAGTTGCGATGTTGCTCCCCGTCTGTGGACCTTATGTCGGGTTCTTTGAGCCGAATCGGGTGCAAAGAGGGTCTGCCGATCAGTAGCGATGTGAAGGACTTCATCCGGGTGGCTCGTTGTCGCGGAGCGTTCATAAGGCCAGCACAGACAAAAGAACAAAAACGTCTCATGGAGCCTTCGCCAATGCTTAGTAAATCCTGTACTAATGTTTGCTGGCTTTCGTAACTCGAACTTAATACCACACCAGTGTTTTTTTTTCTAGATCATATTATTATAATATTTATTAACATTTTTTGGCAAATATCTTAGTCGTGACATAATTAAGCATACTCCGGGTTGTCACAAATTTTTTTGCCGTACACACTTCCTCGAACGAAATATAAATTATGTTGGTTTCGTGTGCTCACTATGACACAAATAATGTATTAGCGCGAATATATATTAATACATATTAAGTACGAATAGCATTAGCAATGCATAATCAAGGCAACACAAATGCCACAGATCTATTCCGCGAATGATTTTTGTCCGAAAATGTTGTTGGTTACGAGTTGCGATGACTCGGTGTGCAATTAGTACAGGTTTGGTTCGGCTCCTTGCCTCATCTTCCCAATGGTTATTCCAAGTTGGCCTACGAACCGCTTCAGCTCGATGTTGCATTCCTGCAGGAGGTCTCTGGACAACCCGTAGTATGGCTTTACAAACTTCATCAACGTAACAAGAGACGAAAAAACGGTCAATGGAGTTATTCATGGATTATATTACAATATGATATTGATTATTGATATATATATATATATATATATATATATATATATGTATATACGTTAACTGTCACTAATTAGTGCAAATATATTAAGACAAACAATAATATGAAATAGTATGGATTCCACCGTTATAATATTGTTACCGGTGTTCAGCACGAAAATCGCATCTATGCTCGGGCCGATATAAAGCACGTCTGAGTCAGCACGATAAATGAGACTAAACACACTGTTCATTCAATATGATCATGGCGAGTACCGCGTGGTGTCCGCAGCGTTGCTGACCCGGACGGCAGCAACTACTGATCACCAGCTGCACGAATTTGTCTAACTAATAATTCGTTAATCATTCATTCTGGCAATATGCTCGTAGTTTTTTTTCTTTATTTTAAATCACGGCAACTGCCTAATGCACATGCATGCTGAACGGTCCATCTATTAACCAATGCTAGTGTGCTACTTTCAGACCCACTAAACCCGCTTACCTCCCCCCCAGCATCCCCGCACCTAAAAAGTAGTAATTCAATATTAATTTGAGATTTTTTTCAAATCCCACTACATCACTACAATATATATACATATATATATATATATATATATATATATATATATATAATAAATAGATTATATATCAAGGTCTAATATACCTATATGATCGTAGTGTTATAAACCGATTTTGGTACCTTCATCTCATGTAGATAGACCACTTTTGAAATTCCGGCCTGGGTGATGGCTCTCGCACAGGCGATGCAGGGAGTGTGCGTCACGTAAATGGTCGACCCGGTGATATCAAGGCGAGTCTTCTGGACGATCGCACGCATCTCGGCGTGGCACACTGCACGGGGGGCGGGGGGAGGGAGGGGCAGGAGGAGGAAGATAAGAGATAACAACAGATAAGATAAACCTTTATTCATCAAACTTCGAAGGTTTTGCTCAACATATCGATTTGTCTGAGGTATATTCGTTTTCATTTAGCAGAGGGGCTTCTGGGACTGACCCGAACGAATCGATACCCATCCGTGTTGCCGGCTGACGATGACACATATGATATGGACCCGATGTCTGATATCGATAAGGCAATATGTATTATCACAGCCAGCCGCGGCGTCGCGAGTTGCCGTGGCCCAGATACAAACGGCTGGTGTCAGCCAGGCCTGAGACCAGCAACATCGATTGTCTGCCCTCGATTACCACGTACCATATCCATGTTTGCTGTCTTTCAGATCACGACCTTTGCTCTCCCACGGCAGATTATCGGCAGGCAAGTCGTTATAGCCCAAGCTAACGACATGATGATGATTTGGTGCAACTATCACAGCTCCGACCTGTAACATTAAAACAGGAAAGGGTATAGGATCCATTGAAACATCATCCTTACCCCACATCGTCTTGCCTCGTCGACCGCCTCGAAAATATGAATGTGTACATTGTACCTTGTTTTTTCTTCCCTGCACGAAATATATAAAATTGTGCGTATGCCACCTTAACGGGTGGCTAATCATAGAAGCAAGTGTGAGCAGGAACATTTCAAGATGCTTCATTACTGCTGGCGTTACGAAGAACCTCCTCCTCCTCCTATGGACTGAGTTCGTTTGTCGAAGCGTCGTTCACGCCGTGGAAGACATTGGCGAACTTCGTCGCTAGTGTAGTGTCGTGATCCAGCAGACAACTAGCCGTTTCCTAAAAAGGCTCATCTTCGCTAGAGGCGATCAGAGCGTCCGAGGAGAGAGCTTTACCTAGACATCCGATGCTTATGATTGAGTCTGCTGTGACAATCGACCTGCTCGCATTGTTGCTAGTGTTGTACGGAACTTGACGAACTGATTAGTAGTTCTCTGCAGGGGGCCACCGGTAGAGACGAAGCAAATCAGCGCACGAAAGCCGAACGCGATTAATAAGCGTAACTTTCCGCAAATACAGGAAATGAACAACCACAATCATTTTTACTATAACTGCTATAACGTACAAGTGACGGGCAAGCGCATTTACAGTAGCAGGTACTCCGGCAACTTGATGGGTTAGATGAAGGTCTAACGCCCTTATCAATAATAATAATTTGTATACGTTCAATCGAAGCTTCATAATGATCTGAGGAGTGATTTCGGTGAGGAAGTTATATAATGTTACAGTCGTCTATTGTGGCATACACCAATATCACTCGCGTACCGCTGTGCAAGATCACCTCCACGAATGAACACTGTTGGGTTGACGCATGAATGCAGACAGATCACTGACGAACTACTACGGAGGATTCAGATCGACCTTCCGGCGAAATCCGACGACTTAACATCGAAGAAAGGTTGGAGGTTGGACGCATTGAAATAAAATTACGCCTCTGGGCGAACTAGGCGATATAAGTATATATTAAAGGAGAAAACGAACGTTGGCATAAATCTATAATAGACAATTCGTTCCCGTAATTAAGGGACGATCCATTGGTACTTGAGACGACCTCATTGAAGTCATTAGTCCAGCTGACGCAAAAACATAAAGCCTACGTCACATGTGAGTCACCTGAGTAACGGGATCCATTGACCGTTGCGCTGTCAGCGCTGCAAGCGACATGAAGTAGCTTGCCGGAGGAGCGTGGTCCATGTGAAGTTCTGTCAGCTTCTGCCTCTTCGCGTCGGATGCACCGTCCGTCGCCCTGGTACGTGTGACACAAAGACACCAACAACAACGCAGGCAAACAAATGCAACGCAGCAAAGACATACCCATCTTAATTCGGGTTTACTACGACGACCCTAAACGGAAATCCCTTCCGGTAAATCTACATGTGCACGCCAAAAGGCGAATAGTTCTGAGTAGAAGAGACACGCCGAACAACGCACTCGATATGAATATTATAGCGCGAAAATATCCTGAAAGAAGGTGTCTCGTTTGTCAACAGTTCGAGACGGGGAACGAGCCACGGTGTTGTCACGCATGTCAGCGCGATGGCAGCCGCACGCCGCTTTAATAAAACAAAAACTACGGTAAATGTCTCATAGGGAAAAACGTGCAGGCGTCAACATCGGGAGAGGTCCTTTACTCGTCACGAATGCCGATTGTGTAAACCTAATCCCTAACGAAACCTAAATCGCCTGAAGGAAAGGCAACCGATCCTCTTTCGGGTGGACTAAACACTCTCGCCTCTAGTATACAATACAAATACAAGAACACCTTCTATCCAAAGGAAATGTTACACCATTGGGCTTGACACCGGCGACTTCGTGCTTCGTGCAGCCAGGAACCCAGCGGTGACGCAGTGGCCAGTGGGGGCGGTGTCATACGCGAGCTCGTCTGATGGCGTTCGAATTTTCCTTTTTTGTTTGTTCCGAAGTCGAGATCCGAAACCCTCTTGATTTTCAGATCTCATTGATATTTCGGCCAAACCACATCCACGCTGTGGACATTGCACCGAGACCGTCACTGCTATAGCCTTTGTGCCTGATTTGGTGATGATTGGACAGCACAGTGCAATCTCGTCACCGCATCGTGCTCTCGATCTCGTTGGGGCTATGATAGGTATACCTATATATATATATATACATATTCCCCTTATCCATATGCTCCATCCTCTCTTTTCTGATGGGATCCCCAGATCTCGCCACTACCTCTGCCATCCCCATGCAATTAGCCCGTTACCGATGCCCTTACAGATGATGTCCCATTGTACTGTTGTAATCGTCGTTATCCGATTAGTTCACAACAAGTGGTCTTGTACCATTGCCTTCCATGGCATCGTGTTGATTCGTGGCCGTTGGTAACTTCTGTATTATCCACTGCACGCACGAAATCATCTTTTGCATTACGGCACCCAGTAGGTAACTATAATAAAAAATAAAAACGCCCTGGGACATATGGAAACTCTGGGACCATCTGGGGATATCTGAATTAGCCGAACGTGATGCGTCCTCCTCCTCCTCGCGGCCTATCCCTGAGTCCAACTGTGAAACACAGCAACTGTTTTCCATCATATTATAATGCAATTCAACAATCACTCGAATGTCTACATCATTAATGCTGTTAATGACGTAGGATAACATGTACTCACTTGTCCGGGAATTTTCGAACTTCGATCTTAACGGCCTTGAGGAGTTCTTTGGATGCAATGTATCTTGCATCCTGCAGAGAGAATTGAAGGTAGCATAGAGAGAGATGAATCACATGTGGCTGGTAGATTTAAGACGCGTTGAAATTTTGAATTCGCCATGAGGGAGTGTCATCTACTGCACTCATTTATCTTGCATGCACCTTGTATTGTTTATCAAGAAAATTACCATTTAAACCGTATGACAATAATAATCGTAACAGTAATTGTTATTATTATTATTATTATTGAAAAAAATAACATACTTATTATCTTATGTGTTTTTATAATAGATTATGCGGGCAAACGATTAGCCAAAGTGATTATTACTGTACTATATATATATATATATATACCGCGTGCCGTGAGGTTAGCTGTCTGTTAGTTGATCGTTTTTGGCTAATTAGTGATCTGACCAGGAGGTTCAGTTGACTCCTACCTCCATTCCGGCTCGGCGCAGGTAGACCACCGTCTTAAGACCGGCCGTGGCAATTACTTTCGCGCACTGAAAGCACGGATAGTGTGTCGTGTAGATTGTCGAGCCCTTGATGTCGAGCTGGTTCCGATGCAAAACCGCATTCATCGCGGCATGACACCCTGGCAACACAAGCGAGGAGAAAATGGAATGAGAAAATACAAACGAGATCGTTCTTGCGAATTTTACCCCTCTAGACTTGCCCGTTGTTCCTTCGGGCTGGCGAAACGGATTGATGGATTCATTCGGCGCTTATTTGGCGGTCGCACAACTTCAACACGAATGTTCAGTGTTTTCATATCAGTATTGTATAGTCTGAGGGCTACGGCGGCTCGTTCCGAGCTTACCGAATTTATGCTCGTTGTGTATGTGGCGTTTGTTTTCGTACTCGGACCACCCTAGATGTTCCTGGGGTAGCTCGTTATGGCCGAGAGCGACGACGATCCCATCCGGGTTGACTATTACGGCGCCGGCCTGTAACAATGTGTCGAGGGCGGGGCCGGGCAACGAATTATGTTTTCATAGAATAATCTTTTTTGGTGAATAGATACGGTAAATATTCACTGGCTCGTAATTGCAGACGATTAGCATTTCACCCATTTGCAAAAATCATCTACAGGCGAATACAGGGTGCGATACAACGCCGTATGCCTTGCTTCCTGTAGTTTGTCATATCGCGGGACGATAGTAATTGTTTCTATGGCCAAAATGCTGAATAGGTTCCTTGGCATCTGTGGCGATTTGGGGAAAAATTTTGGAGGCCAATTTCGGGTGCGAGGTAACCAGTTGTAATGAGCGCATATACAATGCAATAGACGTTCTTTGACGTAACGAAAAATGACTATATCTAGACGCCATATCTAAGTAGTTGCGTGGCGGGCTAGACAACGGATCTATATAATAGATAATTCGCTCGAAATTCCTAATTAAGGGACGACCCACTCGAACTTGAGACGGCCTTGAAATTAGTTAATACAGTTGACGCAAAAAAAAAATAAAAACATTGGAGAAACAGCACAAGTCACATGTGGGTTACCTGCTGAGTGGGCTCGCTCGTCCGTTTCGCTGTCCACTCTGCAAGAGACATGAAGTAGTCGTCCGGCTCAAGGTGGTCCGTCGCATTCTGCTTCCTTTCGCCGGATGCACTGTCCATCGTCTTCCTTCAAAGACACCAACGATACAGGCAAAAATACAGCGTAGCATCGACGTCTCGGGTCTAACCCGACGACCCTCAATGAAGACAGATCAAGGACGACTTGGTAAGATCTTAGACTTTTGTGCAACTCACGACGGATCCTCAGTTGCATCTCCCCTAGGTTGACACCCTCCGGATCTTCAGCCACTTGGCACTACTACAGGATGCTACAGCGTACTATGATGATGTTAAAGGCTGCTAAAAAGCGAGAGAGAGAGAGAGAGAGAGGAAGGGGCTGGACAGGGGCTGTGATTGGGACGTATCTGCGATTTGCTCTCCTGGGTTGGTCCCATCAACCTGAGCTTGCCTCTACTCCGGCGGACCACCGCTGGCTCGCTCCTCTCCGTCAGTGCCACTGTCTCGGCACGATCAGCGCGTTTGAGTAGGTGCGATGGATGCCGGCTCGTATCAATAGCGTAATAATATAGACGCTTTAACCTCTAACTGGTTTCAGGACAACAGCAAAGAAGACCTGCTTCCGAGAAGGTTTCATTGTGCGTTCGGACCGAAGATTTGGCGAAATTTTTGGCTATTTGTACGATTTTTTCGGATCTTTTCTAGATCGATTGCGCGGGCGCAACCTATAGTATAATAGAATACATAGACGAGTGAAAACCTTTCGGGAAAAACCTACTGTAGGCGCGGGAGGTGCGATGAAGGCTAGGAACCACAGCATAGAAGTACAACGGAAAGAGCTCGTGAATTGAAACGGGTTAAAGGTTTTCTTGGTTTATGAAAGGAACTGCAGTTTTACAATGCGTAAGTTCTCTTGCGCATGTGTCAAGAGAGCTTACGCATTGTAAAATGTCATCCCACAGCGGGGCTCGACTCTTTGGCTTCTGGCTTCATACTGCCAGAAACGCTTTTTTTTTTTTCTATAACGGAAAGTTATAGTCTGCGCCTGCACACCAGGCCTCGCAACTAAACGATCTGCCGTGGTACTGTGGATCTCCTGCCTGATCGAGTGGCAGATCTACCCACTAAACTCACGCCCCACTTAAGCCTCACTCCGGTTGATCCGGATCTTCCGAGTTAACAACCAGAGACTTGGCCATCGCCTGAGCCAGCGTAGCGCTGACGGCTAAGTCATTGGTGCAAACGAAAATCGATCTTCGTCTCGTATTGAGTCAAATGTGTACTTTCACCTGTTCCCAACGTTTTTCCCATGATTAACTCCACTCAGCTAATCGCCCCCCCCCCGTACCCGATGGGATTCGCATTTTACTTGCTAACATCTTCGTCAGAAGTCGCCACTCTGACACTGAACTGGCATTGCTCAGTCCTTGATGGCACTGCAGTTACTGTAGTGGCACTCCCCAAACTGGCTATCGCCTGAGTAACCGGACAGCGGAAGCGAATATTATTCAACCCATTTTCAAGGAGGGTACTGCCATTATATATATATATATATATATATATGTACGGTTTAATTTTATTTCATTATGAGAACCAAATCATTATCAGATCACTATTCTGCCAATAAACCTCACGTTGAGGGAATGAATCGCCTACGGGTATATTGTTTCATATTAGCCATTCGGTTACACGCCCACCAGGAGGCAAGACTGTGCGTCTAGTTGTTCAGGCCTAAATCTAGTTTAATTCGCCCTTAGAAAGCCATTGGCCTGATGTCGAGCAGCGCTCGGCAACAATATCGCTAACTAATACAAAATAATGGTTGCGCAATTACACGTCGACCCGACTTTACCACCAGCGGCGGGATTACGGCCAATGAAAATTGTCACAATGTATCGATCGCGCACGTTTAAGAGCGTAGCCTACAGCAATCCCTCCCGTTGATTGGCGTTTAGCTTGCGATCGCTATCGACTAAGGTTGATTTCAGTCTGCAAGATACGATATTAATCTCAGCACGGAGAGAAATGTCCGAATTGCCGCGTTGTCTCTATTGGGAAAACTGTTGTATCTCGTTGAAGTATGAGTCGGCGCGGCAAGCGACAACATGCGACCTGACAAACCTGTGAAGGTTTTCGCTCGGCTCATTAAAGGAACTTCAGCTTTACGAATGTCTAAGTTCTCTTATAAGCCCGCACCAGGCTGCGGGACCCGAACCTTCGCCCCGAAGGTTCAGAGTCGATATCTGCAGATACCTCGGTCGGCATAGAAATTTATATCGTACCTAGGAGGTGTGTTCGAGACGAACCATCACCCGCTATCAGAGACAAGTGCAATTCACTCACACGTGTATAGGGTATCTTATCAGCTGCTAAAATTCAAATATATATGTATATATACATATATATATATATACAAAGCGATAACACAATTGCAGTACTTGTCCCCATAACAAGTTGGGTTCGAGAAACGCTTGAAGTCGCTTCGAACGGCCTCGCTTTTAAGCAAGCGCGTTCAGTTCAACACAACATCGTGAGCGCAATAGTTGTATCACACATTCGCCCATTCATCATTATTAATAGATATGGCATAGGCTGTGCGCAGCGATATCTAAGGTTTACTCACGAAGCCCTCAGAGCGTGATTGTTGCTCTCGGCCGCGTTCGAGTCGTTGTCCGCCATCGTCGTCCGAGTGCCTTCAAGGTCTAGATCGTGAACAAAGTCGACACCTTCAGCAGGTCACGTTACATCGTTCGAACTCCTCCGACTGCTAGGACCACATTGAATTAGTGCACCGATGCCCCTGAGTCTTATATATACACCAAGAGGCATACAACGTTCCTTTCACAAGCAGCAAACGATATAGATAACACTGAGCCGATTTCAAGTTCGGTATGCAATAACCGGCCTCGCGCCGACGTCGCTAGATGTCTACCTAACTGTCATGGGATGGGACAGCACCGCCTATTCCCGTTCCTGGCTTTAGTTGTTGACAACTTAACTCATTCGGCCAGGCGAATTCTAGTAGTTCTACAGTAAGCTGGCACGCACCTAGGTGTCCGTGTGTGTGTGTGCTATGTTATCAACTCACAATTATATGTGTATATATATATATATATATATCTTGTGAATTCTCACATATCAGTACCAACACAGTAAGAACAAGTACCAAACGCAGTAAGAACAAGATTTCATCGGAATCCATCATATAATTTCTCATTTATTTTTCAAATGATCTCCCATAAATTGTCGCCGTTCCGATGAGTATTATCATTGAGCCATGCTTAGATACCTACGCTGCTAATAGTGATTTGCGATGCGTACGATTCAGGATTGTCTAGTAATACGCATAAGAAATCGACTCGATTGTGAGCACAACACTGATAATCGAACGGCGATGGTGTAACAATATCGAGAAAATATCATGGCTTCGTTTCTATAGGAGGAAGTGGCCATATTCACAAGTTATAAAAGTACACCATGGCTTGCACGTGCACACGTAACGAAAAAAACACAGAAATTCTCACGTGAAACCCCGCTTGGGAAATGGTTCCCGCACAAAAACCGCTTCGAACAGTTAAGCAAGCGCCGGGATCTAGATTTTGTATCGTGGTGTCGTGTCGTATTCCGGTACGTGTCGATTTGCTTTGAATAGCGTGTACAGAAATGTGTCTTTGCCATATCGATATGCTCGTTATTAGCTAAGATCAATGATGAGTTGGCGTCTCTCCCCTTGGAACTGGCGGTACCGAACCCCAGCGGTGTCGAGGAGGAACGTCGACGCCACGTACATCGGGTCCTGCCAAAATAATGAAGTTAGTTAACGGTATATTTATTAGCATGTCCGTTTTGTCGTTTATAAACAATCCCACTAATATATATATATATATATATATATATATATATATATATACATGATTCCGGACTGAATGTCCAAATGTATATATATATATATATATATATATATCATCTTCAGTTATCCGCGTATCTTCGCATCCCGAAATGGGTTCATATGAAATCAGTTGGTAAAATCAACTGAAATACAACACACATGAGTATATTTTATACATTTAGATTCATGGTCATCGATTATATATATATACATTTGGTTGCTCCAACCGGAGCAGTCGACAGTCGGCATTTAAACGCAAGACACAATTTGTACAGGGTCCCTTCATTACCTTTGGCTTCTTATGGTTGAGATAGACAACTTGATTGATTCGGGCCTGAATGACTAATTTCGCGCATTCATTGCACGGGAAATGGGTGGTGTACAGCGTCGATCCGGAGATATCATGCGTGTTCTTGTTCATAATCGCATTCATTTCGGCGTGGCACACTGTCGAAGTCAAGAAACACACGGAGCAATTGTGACATGCGTATTCAAGTCGATTCCCCCATCCCTAATTCGAAATCAAGTTCGCTTTAAGATGAGCGATGCGCATAAGCAAGTGTACGAAAGTGCCGCGGTTGCTGCTGCAGCTGCAGCCGAAACTTACCGAATCCGTATTTGGTTTTCGACAAATCTTCGCCTACCTTACCCCAAGGCATTACGTCGTCGTGACAGCCCATCGGCATGCCATTGTAACCCAGCCCGACGACCTTGTGGTCCCGGGTGACGATCGCTGCGCCGACCTAAAACCACCACACACATCGAACGATTGCGGTTAAGTCAACGATGTCATTTTTATGACGAAAACGGCAGAAATCCCCTTATTTGCCGAAGGGTAAAATCCCCTTTGCTTCTTCTGGTGGCTTTTTTCTGTTTGGCGTTCCGCGTACTTTCCGACCAGTGGAAGATTTCTTCGTTCCGCGAAATTCACCTGTCTTTAAAGCATAGTCTGAGCATATCAAGCGCCACAATCGTTCAACGTCATCTTCTATAGTCATGCACCTGTTCGGCTGTCGGTCCACATATCGGATCCGAACGTTTCAACGGACGTTAGGATCATATCAGACGAGTGCTCGTGATTCTGCCCTATTCAGGCCTCCTTGTGAAATGCCTCGCAAAGATCATATCTCGGTAAATAACCTACGCGCGGCGCACAGTGTCGCACGAAGGGTCTGCAATCGACTGCGTCGAGTTCGGCGCAGACGCGCAACCGCAGAGATGCACTCCCAGAAAGAGAGAGAGAGAGATGTGCGGCGAGGTCGAAGCCTTATGACGGACTTCTTAACTTCTGCTCGCCCAGCAACACGGCTGAATAACGGTTCAGACGTCCAGCAAATGTGCAACCCTGTCGCTTGCACCTGTCGTCGAGTTCGTTCGTACAGGCCAACGCAGCAAAGTATGGCCAAACAAGCATAATGGCTGGTGATGGTCCCACAGCCAGCGGGAGGGTATCTACCAGAAGAAGCTAGGAAGATCCACAATATCGCTGAGTCGATAACAGGTGACTAAAATAATGGTGTGGTTTCACTGGGCAGCGAGAGAGAGAGAGAGAGAGGCGAAACGCGCTCAATACTCGATTATTTTCTAATCGGATTTCTCGATCAATCCATCACTCTATCGTTGGATAGGTAGAAGTCGAATTTCAAGAGGGGTTTGACTCCTACAACTGCAAACGGCATGGGACCCAATGGCGTCTATAGAGAACAAGTGTTCAGTTGACCATTTGCGATACCTACATAATAGCCAACCGAAATTGCATCGCGTGTACCTTAAGTCGCGGCAGGAACCGCAGCCCCTGACGAAAATGATCAACGACGCTTATAGGGGCCGAGATAAACGCGTGAAGAACTCTGGGTCCAGCCTTACACCCCCCAATTGTCCCCAACTATTTATCTAATTATTGTATATCTAAAGACGCATTATCATGGATAATGAGAAGCAAAGAAGCAATGTCAATCAACTGGCTAACAACACATGAGCGCAAAATAAAAAAAAAAAGACAAAAAACTGATACAACACACTATCTATATGTCCATCTGCTACCTGAGTGTTGGGATCCTTCGACCGCATCGAGGATAACGCCGCCAGCGACATGAAGTAATCCTCCCATCGTACGTAATCGGAGCGGGCCCTCTCTGGCGATCTGAGTTTTGTCGACGATAGGATGTCTGTCACGCTGAAATTTCAAGTAGAGATTCTGAGATAGCGTGATTCCTCACTCGATTGATCTCTGTGCGTTGTAATCACGTGAACTTGATCGGATGACAACGATTGGTGCACGGTGTTGTAATGCCGAACCTACCCTCATGTCAGCTGCGCGGGCAAAAACTACTACACGCCTAGGAGAAAACTAGACGCTGACCAAATCAAGCTTTCGTACTCAGAGCTGCTGCGAATGAGAAAAAGCTTTAATAGCTCGTGTTTAAATATATTACGTAGAGATAAATGGCTTGTCGAGCAGGTGCAATATCTGTTAAGAAATTAATGTACATTTGTCAACAGTGCTAGTGAACATTGCGTACTGGGTTATTATATTTCTGACAGAGAGAGAGAGAAGCGAGAGAGAGAGAGAGAGAATAGGGATATTCGTTGTTTGACGAATATCACTCGTAGACTGCTACTAATGCAGGATAGCGTTACCGATAGAGACCAATAGAACAAGAATCACCAAAACAACAATGATCTATTGAGCCAGGTCAAGTCTCCCCCGCTTGTAAAGCCAAAAAAATGAATTCAATTGCACCGTCGCCGGGAAATAGAAAAGTGAATGCAGACACGTGAAATGACGCGAGAAAACGCCGAAACACCTTTGAATCCGAAATTGTATCAGCCAATATCGCTACGCACTAATATATAATTACTGTATATTTAAAGACAGTAGCAACAGTCACTGCCAACTTATCTATATATATATATATATCTGCAACAGAAGATGGACTCGTCTATGAATTGGCGGCGATTATTCTCTATTAACTCCTCGCATTCGCTTGCCGTTCTATCCCGAAGGGCGGGCACCACAATAATATAAACACAGACACTCGCGGTCAACGTCACAGCCCGCCGACGGTTGAAAACAGCGAGTGACTCGTAACGGACCTAGATAACCCGAGAGAGAGAGATTGTTGCCTATCAACGAGAAATACAACTGCAACAATGTAACAAGCACCTCCAAAGTGAGCGAGGCTTGTTATGAAACACCCGCCTTGTTAGATATATATATATATATATATATATATATATATATACATATATATATATATATATATATATATATATATATATATATATGTATATATATATATGTATATATGTATATATGTGTATTAATAAGAAGGGTGCGCATTCTAATCAGCCGCCATCATCATCGTATAGCTGCTCATCATTGGGATGAATTCGTTTTTGTCGTTTTTCCTCCGTTGGTGACACCACCGAGTGTCACAAGCGAATTCGTATCTTTTTCTTCAACACGGAATTCACGCGGAGTCGACGTATACAGCGCTACTGCTCTAGCGATTGTCGTGTTCTGTTGATACGCTTAGGTAACCACATCCTGTGGATCTGAGCTTGGCAATGATTGCTGCTACTGTGTGAGGTTGGCCCTCGACTTGGATCGACAGCAGTGGAGTCGACGAACTGCTGGCCAATCCAGCCAATTGATCTGTCTCATCCGGAGCTATGAGCAATCCAGCTGATCTTCGATTCGATTCTAGAATTCGAACTTACAAGGGTCCTAGTCTGTTTGCCAGATCACCCTGTTGCTCTGTGTGCGACGGGACTGCGCGTTTTTGGTCTCTAAGGGCATCCAAGCTCTTCTCCACCGACGGGTCTGTACAAATTGACACAACACTAGTAAATGCACAACTTCGAATCGTTGACTTCGAATCTTTCGAATCTGAAGGCCACAACCATTAGGGTAATTCATGGATTCGCGTTCAAACAAAGATTTTCTGGTCTTTTTCACGGCGATATAAGCCCTAACGATGACACTGTGCAGTGCGCCAGCACAGCCTAATGGGCGCGAGCATGCAATAAATCAATAAATAAATCAATCCATCACTGTTATATAATATCTTTCACATCAGCGCTAGTACTCACGAATCAATGTTGTCCGCTCGTTCTGTCTTGCTTTGATTATCCGCCGAATTTGTGTCGGCCATCGCCTTACGTCCCGCTCGATCGTTCCAGTCGCTCACAGATCCACCACACTACACGACTCGAGTTGCGTCTTGCCGTCAGCAACGAGTGCAGCAAGAGCAGATTGTCGCAGCGTAAAATCTAACGTTTAAAGCCCAATCTCTCGAGGTCGATTATACGCGCACAGTTGTTTTTTTTCATCCACAGGCGGATATATATATATATATTGCGTATCACACTGATCACCCTTCTCTCCGCCAACGGCCGCTGCCGCCGATCTCCTAGCGTTGTTCACCGCCGTTGTTCACACATTGCATTCTCTCGTCAGCTATCCCTGATATTACTCGTATTCCGCAGCGCATACTGCGCTGAGATGATCTCCTGCGCTTCCCTGCGGGGCTTCGGTTACGTGGACCTGTCGGGCTGAGAGCTCAACGCGTTGAAAAACAAGTGTCCAACGAGAGCGTCCGCCTGGTCACCACAACAATTTCGCGCTAGAACAGAACGCAGTTGGCGTTTGAATTTTGGCTGGCTCTCTTAATCGACAGCGCCCCCTGTTGGCAGGCGCGTTTATGTGTGTGAGTGTGCGTGTGCGTATCTGTGATCGTGCATATCGCTGTTTCTCGGTAATTACTCTGACGATCTTCATGTGCGCCAACGGCTAGCGGTTGGACTTAGCGTCAATATACTCGTTAGAGCGGTATCAACTGTGCGCCAGCGATCGATCCCTCGCGCTTCGATGCGGTCGGACAAGCGCCCTCTGTCAGCGAACAGAGGAAGCAGGGAGAGGGCCCTCGCGGCGCGAATGGGGAGACGGAGATGATAAATCGATTGTTAAACATTATCGTGTTCAGTGTTGTCTTATGGCTCCTGTTGTTATTGCTCTATTGGTGACCTGAGCTGGTGTGTGCGTTCAACGACCCCGTTGTGACGCTTGTTTTGCTTTGGGGATCTGTTCTACAACCGGGCGAAATCGAACGGTGTGCGTCTGCACTGTTTCGCAGATTATATGGCGGATTTTTATTATATATATTATTATTATTGTATCCGATAAATTATGAAACTTTGAGAGATTTTGAGAAAAACGGAGACCCCTATGCTTTCTAAGAAAATTATCTGTTATTAGGGCGTGTGTATATTTAATATTTTGATCATTATATATATATATATATATATATATATATAATGAGAGATTGAGATAATATACCTAAATCAGTTCTATGGGATTTATGGTTGTTGATTGACGTTGATATTATAGTAATAATTATATATATATATATATATATTTATGCAGTGTAGAGTTATCGAACATGTACAAGCTCAAGCTCATTCATACCTCTGCCTCTGCCGATCGTCAAGGCGACGGCCGCGCTTCGAAACACCCGATATTGCCCTCGCATTACGAACCTTAGCGGCTCAAAAGTCAAAGTCTATTGAATACGGTCTAAGAGTCGTCATAGAGGTTAGAAGTCATACACTGTGCAAAATGTAAGAGGTCTTGCTCTCTCTCGCTCCTAAATGGGCGACCAAGAATCAGCCGTTTAACTACTGGTCCGTATAGCCACCACTGTATGATAGTTCTGTGGTAGTAACAGCGGTATTCAGCGATCGATCGTACGACTCGATTGTTGACCACCATGGGGCAATTTACGATAGCGAATGCGGCAATAATTTTAGAATCCTATCTTGAATATGGGTTCGAAGTCTATAGACGTGATTCGGCCCGCGTGATGCGACCGTTACGATGTGGCACGGGGGACCAACGGGGAAGATGACTCGAAAATGAATCATCTAACTAATGAAAATTAGTTGAATGATTGAAATTAGTTAAGCCTTTTTTTTTTCGGAGACGGAATCGCTGGACGGTAGACCTATCGTGCGCGGGCCTCGTCACGATCGAACATCTGAACATCGCATGGACTCGAAGCTCGAAAATTGACCTTACAGCTACAGAGATCTCCCAGGACATAGCCCGGAGCACATTGTCATGATGCGGCTGATGTCTAGCTATTGTCTAGTCGAAGGCTATGCAAGTTAATTGCTTAATTGCTATGGTTAAGTTATATTTGATTATGATAGACTTGCGGCTAGATATTTGGCATGCAAAATATACTAATCTTTAACAGATTGGCTGGAATAAATAGGAGCCCTATTATGAAGCGGGCTTGTTCTGATCCAAATTTAGTTTTGCCTTTGGACTCATATTGACGACGATTAAATACCTCCCCGAGCTACCTCTTCTGTTCTGTATCTAGCCTATTATGTAGTGCTTACGAAGCTCTTTGAGAGAAATTACTTTCGAGATCAGTTCCAATAAGCCATCAGTCGATTGTGTTGTCAAGTTGGTATCGAAGTCTGAATGAGGATTTTAGTAGTGGAATTTTGAGATGAATTGCAATGTCTAGCTGTTCGCCTCTCAATATATATGTATCGTATATTCGCAAACGAGAATATTCAAACGGCGACATCAATAAATAGTTGGTCGTTCCCAAATTAATCTTCTTAACCGATTCGAGCAATATTTTACGAATTCTAAAGTATATACTCTCTCCTTAACGAGAGCCCGAGGGCTAACAGCCATCAGTAAATTCGCACGCCACTTAAGTAAGGTTTGAATTTGGAGCCGACACGTTTCATTGTCCATTCGACAAAAAACTCATTCGTTCAGTGAAGTTTATTGACGGAACCGTCGTTGTCCAATGCTGAAGTTCTCCTAAAAATAACAATAGAAAAAAGAAGTTTAATAGTCATAGTACGGCACTGAAATAATGCCCTCGCCGCTGGTTAATCGGCTGATAAAAATGGCGGAGAATTATGTATCTGAAGAAGAGTACTCAGCTTGAAGTGTCTCTCCGATCCGCTTCATTTCGCTTTGAGAGGATGATACCCGACACAGGAGCTGCATGGGCTTCAAACTTAATTGTACCTCTTTCGATATGCACGTCAGTCAATCAATTAGTAGAACGAATCCCGCCTGTCCATTATCAACATCGGCGCAAACTCTCCCCTGCATCGCTGTCTCGCAAGCTTCGCGCCCACAAGTGCATTCTGCTGAATGTTAGTGTTTACTGATACTCATCTACACGCTGAACGTCATAATGTCTGACACTACCCCGATGCCAGCTTCCATTGCACTGGCTGTGACTCAACTCACTTAACTCGTTCAGCGCCTTCGCGCCGGCCAAAGATAAGATCTCGAGACAGGTCCAGTTGGACGGACTTGTCGTGCAACTTCTTGCGTGGGCGCCCTTCCCCCCCCATACCTGGGTATCGTCCCCTGCCTATGTTTGTATGTGTGAGCCTGTCATTTCGTGGTTGTGTTTCCCACATTTCGTTTCGCCCGAGCCTACGACCTAGGCTGGGGCCGGCTCTATCGAGCGTCCAGTGCTGTATCGTCGCCGACGACGACGTGTTCGTCGAAGACGACAGACACGCGGCGAGGTATAATGACACTCGATCTGGCAGCGCACTGAAGCCGGCCAATGCAGCCGTCCCCCTGCTGCGGGGCGCCTCCAGGCGGCGCGAGACACTTCACCCACGAGCCCATCCAGAATGAAACTCCAGGAGGCAAATGCGACGAAAGCCCCCTGCGGCCCCCGTGCACAACGCACATCCAACACCTTCGCGCATGACGGGTTCCTAGGATGTTCCAAGTCTCGATCTGGACAGGACGCCCGACGGTCACGAGAGCCAACGACCCATGCAGGACCACCGACGAGCATGCGATCGAACAAGATTAAGGAGAGACGAGAGTTTTGCCCGCCTGCCTGCCAGCCGCCAGGCGAGGCCTCCACCAGAGGTGGTATCGCGTACACTCTCTCGCCATATACATGTTACATGCCACGACGACAGATGAGGGAGCAAAGGGCGTCTGTCACGTTGTGCCTCGTGTGAAGCAACTGTAGCTGCTGCTGCTGCTGCCGCTGCTGCCGCCGGTTGCCGTTCCCTATCTCTCTGCTGTACCTCTCGTGCAAGCACAGCGCAACCACCCTTAAATGGCGTTGTATGTGATTCAGACACTGTCTGTGTGCGTGTGTGTAGTGAAAGAGTGCATATGTAGTGCATTCACAGTGTAACAGGCCACAGAAAGGCGCACTTGGCCAATCCTCTCCCTCTTTGATGAGGGGCCAGGACGGGGGATGACGACCACGGGGAAGGTCGAACGTACCAACACCGCTATCAATGTACATACATATATATATATATGGAGGCGATATGTGTAGGATGTGTAATATCTGCACGCTAGCGGTATGCATGCATCTGCCCCTGCAGATTGCACTAGGCTGACACTCGTGGGTGAGACGGCAAGAAACAAACGATTCCCGTGTTCTCCTTGTAGCACAATCCGCGACAGCAATAGCGCGCCTGTGGGATGGTGGTGGTAGTGGTGGATGGCCGCAGTGGATGGAGAACGTGAAGGAGGCGCAAGCCTTTTCATTTCATCCACTCGGCGGCCATGTGTCTCTGCCTGTGACTCACTCGACACGTTTTCGCCATAAAACCAAATGACCCTCCGCACTTACAACGGCACAGCGTCGACGAGGGCAGCGTCACCGATCGAACGAGTATCATGTCGGGACCGGAGGACCGAGAGATCGCGACGCCGGCGACGACCATCACCACCACTACCACTGCCACCACGCAAGAGGCATACTCGGATCGAGCGCGTCACCTCGTAGAGACGGGGACACGATCGCGGGGGCTGGGTCGCGCAGTTGCCAGTGACCAACGGCACGAGCGGATGGATACACCGCCTTGGCATAATCACCGTAGGCTGGCGCAGCCGGGCGGAGCAAGCACGCCGGCTGGGGGGTCACGGAGTTCGTTGGTGGGCGTCTAGTCGCATCACCACTGCTGCTTCTGTTAGTCGAGAGCGACCGAACGAACAAATGAACCAGCAAGCGAACGATGGCCGATCAACTATGCTCCGGTAGAGGCAGCGCACAATTTGATTTGCCCTTTACAACCTGAGAGCGGAGCGCGGATGATGACCGCCAACGCGTCGCGCCAAAGAAGAACCGAGCCTGACCGAGAAGTGGACGCGAGGGAGGGCAATGGAAGGGAGCCATAGAGCTACACGACACTTACTTTGCTTATCGTTAGGCTGATCATCGTGTTGCTGGCTTACTTGCCTGCCGGCCTGCTTGTAGTGGCGCGGCGGCGGCAGTAGTTCTTTTCGCCTCTGGAGCTCCCAGATCGAGAAGGAGCCGAAGTGTAGATGGGTGGCATGCCACCGCCGATGTCATGATGCTATGCCCCTGGATGGGATACGGCCGTTAGTAGCCAATAATCGGGTTAGAGGTCGAAATTTCGTTGGGATCAGGTTGGGGCACGGGAAGGGACGAAGTTGCTAGAAGTGACGTCGGCAATTGAATGGCTGTTGGAGGAACGCGCGCACACAAATAAATAGTGCGAGGGAGGGGGGGGAGAGACAGAGAGCGACAAATAAAGGAAATTGCTGCTGAGTAATGAAGTCAAGTGGAATGAAGACCACCAATTTAGAAGGAGGGAATCACCAGGTAGTGAAACAATAAACATTGACAAAATGGCTCCCGAGAAGTCGGTGTTGGGGAGCGTGCTTTGCACTCGCATACTGAATGCAATAGGTGTGTGTGTATGTAGGGTGATGTACGTCGGAGTTGAGCAGGATCCGGGCAGTCGCAACAAACATTACGCGCGACACTATTGATGGACATGAGACGATCTGCATCGTGGTAAAACCCGGCAAGAATCAGGCTAATCTGCAATCATTTTACTGCTACTGAAATGCCATGTTATTACCTTTGTACTCGAGTGATCTACAGCACGATAATGTACAAAGTGTTACGATTTAGCACTATTAATTACGTGCATCCAATATACGTAAACAAAACTTCTCTTATATTTAACATAGCTCGCTGACTTGCCCGTGATCTACAGATCAGGTCCGAAACGATATCTCACAACGACATCCCCACCATGCTAAACGCGAACTGCACCCTCGAAGTGCGACTTAGGTGTGACGGATCCAGATGCGACTTACGGTGGCGGCACAAACCCTGAACAATGACTTCGTGAGCAAGACAACGATCCCCACTTCGATGTTAGCCCAAAGGCCGAACGCGAGCAATGATTGTCGACGTATCACCCAACAGTCAGATTGTCTATAGCCTCGCCATATGGCCCGTGTTTGCGCAGCGATGACTGATGACTATTCTGAGATGGCAACAAAGCGGGCCAAACTCTACAAATAAATTTCAACTTGATTTGAGCGATGGGGGGGGGCGTGGTGGGGGGAGCTTATCTCGGCTACCCAAATCGTCCCCTCTCGCGGCAAAGGGGAGAGTCGTTGATTCACCATCAGGATTTTTTGATTTGTAACAGGTGGACCCTTGAAGATAGCATCGCCGAATCGAATGAGAAACTCTTCTGTGTTAAAATAGACTAATCATAAATTTCTCATGCTAAAATCTCGGATAGGCTAAATCGCTATGGTAAATTTTCACAGCCAACATCTAACGTTCACACGGCACAACTGCTTTCGGCATTGCTCCATAAGACGGACTAAAGGCTAAATCTGATGAGGATGACAACGTTTGTGGGTGTGGTAAATACTTACTTGTTTATTATTAGATACATTGTAATATTTGCAATACCTAAGTTTCCGTATAGGTGATTGTGTTCTTAACTTAATGACGATTATAACTGAAGCGAAGTTCAGTGGTTGTGACAATTTTCAAAGTGCCCTTGGCCAGTTAGCCTTGTACAGATGCTTCCCTGCACTGGATCGACCCACTCCAATGGAGAGTGGAACGTCTCTGGTGGTGTCTAAGAGTTAGAAGAAAATGTCCTCCTCTCAAAATAGAAGAGGTGTTTCACTACATCCTGTACGATGCGGCCTGCTAGGCACTGCCCAAGCTTGAGAGTGGGAGCTTGTCCTGCGCGGACGTGTCTGGGTTGTCCTTTTGGGGAAGATCTATCAGAACAGGTGAAACTACAGTAAAAGCCTTCGAGAAATTCTGCCATTAGAAGAATATAGCTTCACGTTACACCATACGCTACATTTCCAGGCGGAGAAAAAAGATTTTTATGTTAATGTAGCCTTTGTTAATTACTTATAGAACAACCGAACGAGTCTTTTGATTCACAATATCAAAAAGTAGCTCAACCTGAAATTTGGATCATATGCATTTTTGATGAAAATGTAAGCCAAATTTAAGCTTACAATGCTATTTGCTCTTATCAAACTAATTGCTTAATCATATGCATCAACGTTACTCAATTATCCTGAGTAATGAACACATTTAAGATCAAGGCCGCACTTTTCGGCTTCTAGTGCTCTCCTCGCTAATCCGAGTGGCCATAGAAATTTGTACCAGAATTGAGTCTCGCTTCGCGCAATACACACTTGTTATAGAGTAACGAACGACAGTAAATGGTAAATGGTAAATGTTTATTGGTTTATTAAAGGAGCTGCAATTTTACAATGCTTAAGCTCTCTTATATGTCACACAGTAGTGACGTTGTTTCCTTTATTGGCGACGAGCCGTTGACAAACAGCTGCCAGCAGATTTCCCCGTGACGAGGTCAGGTCCACGAAGAGTCGCCAGCGCGACGGTTCCAACACAACACGAGGAAAGTGAGTCAAAACATTATATATATATATATAATGTTTTGACAAGTGAAGTAACCCAGCAGGAACGTGTCTGCATATACTTATATATATATATATACATATCCACCCTTTAGCGGGCGGGGGGGGGATCAAATTTAAATTCGTTTTCCTCGTGATTTTTTCTATCGGTTTGAATAAATTTCTCTGAAATTTTCTTTTAAATTTTCTTTCGTTCGATCACCTCGCTTTGTAACGGATTACACCTCGTCGCTCGAAAATAAATAATTTATTCAAGATATTTATTTACGATATAGGTGGTCGACCATCGTAACCTTGACACGGCCCCTTCCACAGTGCTCGTCAGGCCAGTTGCACGACATAGCCTCCAGGTGGCGCTTCAAGTACCGCTTCGAGAGTTCCTCCATTCTTGATATATAACGCGTCCGCTTGAACAAGCGGTGCCCTAAATGCTGCTCGGATCGCTTAGCAACACATTTGTTAGCATGTATATATATATATACATATAGGATATAGCAGCCCACTTGCGCCATTACGTCAATACTCCTCGACGCCGCCTGTGTAAGGAAGCAGCAGCAGTCGTCATTGATTTTTCTCGAGTCATGAAGCAGAACACGGAGAGGGGGAAAGTTGATGAAAAGTCCCATGAAAAGGGACTGCTGGCTGTGATCGCTATGAAACGAGAGAAGATCGCTCCATCCTGTGTCCTGGACGTTTTTATTGGCTCAATAAACGTCTGATCCAGACACAGCTCGGGCCGTTCGGAGTCAACAGCACGGGTGCAGCGCGAATAGCAAGCTATTTATGCACTTTTTGATGGAATTCATGTTTGTAATAGAATTATTATTATAATAGTAATATTATTATTAATATTCTTATTATTGTATGCATGTCCTCATCTTGGCTCAGGTACAGCGATGATCATTCAACAGGCCGAGCGTTGTCCCACTTTCACGTACCGATTGCTTGCTTGTCCTGAACTGAATGCGTTACCAAACGCCTCTCCGCTTCTCCTTGTCCTTAGCTCTCATCGCAAGTCCTAAAAAAACAAAAAAAAAAACACCCCACGCGACAAACCACGAGAACGGGACATTCAGATCGTAAAAGGCTAGGCTGGTGTCCAGGTGCCCGTGCGTTTGAAGAAAATTTCCTCCTCTCAAAAAAAAAAAAGAAAAAAGGCTAAGCTGGCCGATTCTAAAAGCCTCGTGTCGTGCCTATTTCCAGTTGCCAGCAGCCATGTTGTTGACCGCAACAGATAAGATCGAGGCAGGTAAACAGATGTGCGTTTATAAAATCAAAAACGAGGACGAACTCGTTCGTCCGCGGGAGGGGGGTTTGACGACCCCGATACAAAATCCCGGATCCGCTCTATTCGTGCGCTTGCCCGGAGAAGGAACAGATACTTCGATTTGGGGAGAACGCTGCAATGCGCCGCTTTAATAATCCGTGATAATTTCGCATTTAGAATGCAGTAATTAATTCTGCATCAAATGATGTTATTAACTACGAAATACTACTATTATGAGTCATTATGCTATAGAGTATAATTCAATTACACATGCTTCACAATATATATATATATATATATATATATATATATATTGTAGCAGGTGTAATTGAATTATTTAAACAATGAAATGTATTTTGTGGTCCACCGGTTGTTGGAGTGGAGTTATTGGAACCGGTTGTTGGAGTTATCTTCACGCTCGGTGATCGACGTAGTAAATAAAAACAACGAGTCTCACCGCATAATAGGAAGCAGGCACGTTGAACCTTATGGGTGTTGACGGCAGGTCTACATGAACCAGAGAGCTTTGTGCTCGGCATTGCTTCATACGACGGATTCCTTTAAATGCAAATGTGCTACGGTGGGGATGGAGCCCCTGTGTGCACCTCCGCGTCTCCTCCGGTTGCAAGGTAGGCGCTCACGAATGCAGGCCACCGGGTTGATTTTGTCGGGCCCTGGGTGGTCTGGTGGTTGTCCATGTTGAGAAGCAATGTCCCAAACCATTTGCGCCGTAAACGTTGAATGTTTGATCGGGCTGAGAGTTAGGCCGAAAACGCAAGACAGATTTGATTTAATAGTTAACATTGCCCTGCCCATGGTCCCGTTGGTCCGGTAGAGAAAGCCCAGGTAAGTCCATATATGGCAGACAGTGAAGGTAGGTCCTTAAAGCAATGTCGCTAGAATGCCACTGTACCGAGACCTCTCTTCTATGGAAGGAATACAGCTAAAAGCCAGCCAAGAAAAAGATTCGAACTGATTCGAATTCAAATTGCAGTTTATTAACGAAACTGCAGTCTTTCTTACAGTGCTCAAGTTCTTGTTAAAATAGAAAATATTAAAGAAGACTATCACATCGCAGTGCGGGTACAAACAATCATTAATTACCGTAAACGTTGGACACATTAAATTCGAAAATGAAATGTACAAATAATTTGCCTAATAATAAATGCTATGTGTGAGTAAGTCCCGAAGATTCGCTCTCCCTAGAGCATGGCCTAAAGGCGAGTTAGCCTAAAAAAAAAGCTCGCCATTATAACGCAATTTCTATTGACGACCTTGGCTATCTGCAATCTATCGATTACAATCATCGATCACCCGTTGCTACATCCGATCCTCACAGCAACGTGTCCACAAGCCATATTCCAATCGTCCCCACAAAACCCGCCCATTGCTGCTGCTCGGCTGCGCACGATAGCGACTTCCAACAACAGCAACACACAAGAGTAACAGCCGCAGCAGCACCAGCAGAAGTCTTACCGAACGTCTTCATCTATATCCTCTCTATTCGTTAAGGACGAGCATGCCTCCAATTCAGACAGTCATCCGCTTCTAGACCATTAGCGCGGGACATATGACGGCTGGCATTCTCGCGAAACGACTCCGCTCAGCGCTCATTGCTTAATGGCAAATGGCCGCAAAAAACAACACAAGCGTAAACAATGACGAAATCTAAGACTCGGGTTTTCCCTGATGCAGAGAGAGAGAGAGCTCCTTCGTCTTCCGAATCTCTAGCGCTGCGTAGCCGCATGCGGCATGTCACTCAGCCTTCGCCGCCGCCGCCGCCGCCGCCGCCGAGCCACAGCTGAATCCCGAGAACGCTGAACAGGCAAGTGAGCAATGGCGGTGTCGAGGTGCCACGCTCCCGTCCGCCTCGGTGTCGAACCCCCCCCATTAGTTTCATGAAGTGAGTTGAGTGAGGCTGGCAACCGGTGCCACTGGCCACTGTCCAGCGGTTGCCGCTCTGGTAATAGCAATAGCAACTGTGTTGCAAGACGGCGAAATCAACCTCCTTCTGCCATCTCGCCATTGTCGTCGTAAAGTCATAAATTAACTGGCAGTGGCGGCCCACTGCCAACCGAGCGCGTCCACATCGCGAGTCGGTCATGGCGTTTGGCCATAGCGATTCTCTGCTATTCGATTCGATGTCTCTCTATCTCTCTCTCTTCTCTCTCGTTCGCGGTCTCTGTCCGTGTGTCTGAATGACTGACCAACCGGCCGAGCGAGTTCGCTCTCTTATTTCCCTCCTTGCGATGATGCCATGTGTATCCTGCACAGCTCTCAGTTGTTCCGCCCGAGACCAATATATCCAGCAGCAAGAATACATACATCTTATGCAATCGATAAACCATTGCGCCTTTGCGCATTGCCTTGGCGATGGTCCTCGTTTGCCATCACGGCAGTAGCAACAGCAGCAGCAGCAGCAGCAACGCCACGATCTGCTGGGGAAAATACCGCTGGTGTCCGCACCACCACAAACACTACTATCATGTCGTTCGTATCCTGCTGTAGGATGGCGCGATCGCCGCCGTCCACCAGCAGCAGCAGCAGCAGTAGGACCTCGGGAGTTCGGGACGCCCGCCCACAGTGCAGAAGTCCCTCTCGAGCCGTATGCCATTGGGCCATAACGTTCATGGGAGAAGGCAGGCACAGCTGAACGCATCGTTGTTTCATTTAAATTCGTCTCGGCATCCACCCCCGACTTCCGGACACGACAAGGCTGGCTCGAATCGAGTCCGGTCCGTTCGGCCAGCCGATCCGACGTTTATTGTGGCCGTCCATTATTCAATTTTTCGCCCCCATGCCCCCCGGCGGAGGGAACCAGGTTCTCAGCCGGCACGGCAATGTCGCCCCCTGCGCCAGCTCAGCTCTACGCAGCCCCGTTGAAGGGAGCCGAGTCAAGGCAGGGCCGAGTCAACCCCCCGCTGCTCCTTCTGCCTCTGGTCCTGCTGCCTCTGGTCCTGTCCTGTCCTGCTCGGCGGAATGCGCATCTAATGTCGCTTATTTTTTCTATTGCCTCTTTTTCCCTTACAATTTTCCTCTCTCCTCAGCTTTTCTTCAGGCTCACCCCTCTCTCTTCCTCTCTCGGTCACTCGCGTCGACCAGGCCATAGTGGATACAACGTTTCTTTGGAGTGTCCTTCAACGTTGGTTGGTTGCTTTGCCTCTGTTTCAACTACTGCTACCACCGCCGCCGCCTCCGGCGCCGCTGTACCAGTGGTGGAGGTGGCCGGGGGCGACGCCGACAGCGGCACCAATCACTGTACAGGGGAACGGCGCAGACCGTAATGGGCCTTCGGGAATGGCCATTCCAATACGCCCGCCCTGGCCAATGCGGGCCTATTAGATCTATTGCGTGGTATTGGTGGCAATTGTTTGGTTGTTGGCGATGTCGCTGCCGGTCGAGAAGGGGAGAGCGCGGCAAGGCGACCAAGCCGTTGCTGCTGTGACCACTCGTCCGTCCGGGTGACTCACGGACGTCACAGCTTGATCAATGTGTTTGTTGCCCGGCCAGCTTGCGCTCCCGTGGACCGATATGCCAGTAAGATCTGTGCAAGGCTATGGCGCCGAGATAAAATTACAACGCGCCACTTATATGTTAGAGCTTGCTTGCCCAAATCTGTTCAGTTGCTACTCGCGAATTGACTTGAGGTCTTTTTGGCTGGCTGATATTACCTGTGAAGTTGGATGCTGTGTGTGTGTGTGTCGTTGAACTGCGGTGGAGCGCCGACGTCGAGTTGACGAGTCGGTAGCGGCAAATGAAATAATCTTGCGTAGACGTAAAAAACGTCTCGTGTTAACTTGTCGACTTGTTACTGATACGCTTTTCAGTTGTCACAAGTCTGCCTGAATTCGCAGACGTGACGATTCGAAGTGGAAACAATTCGATTTTATGGTACCAAAACCTGCATTGTTCCCTCTAAATAATTCAACAATTATTATGATGCTGATGATTGGTGTGGTTATGATGAATAAACCTGGCCTTGACACTAAATAAATTATAGTATCCAAATAAGGATTGAGACAATCAAAAGATCCCAAATATATATATATATACGGTACAAAAGACACTAGTACCCGAATTGATTGCCCAGTCAGTCCGCCATACGATGAAATCTATTCATTATTACATACCGTTCGGCACTCGGTCATAACATTAAAACGTACAACGACCTGCAATTGAATCATATAGCAAAGAAACGAAAATGGTTACCTGGCGACGATAGACCTCGTCAAAGACCACCGTAATCCTCATAAACCGACCTGGACATCTGGAATTATCAACCGTAGGATTGGAAAGGTCTTATTTGAAATACAAGTTGGGAAATTGACTTGGAGACGACACATCAAGCAATTACGTCACAAGTCTAAAATAAAGACTCCTCTAAGGTGAAGCTTTAAGTTCATTATATCTCCATAATCAACAAACTCAATCTCGACCTTAATCTACATCACGCCCTGCTGAAATCACTCCAGTTTCGATATCCGAAACGAAATCGACATCCTCTCCAAGACCGACTTCAATACTAAGCAAGGGAGAAATGGTGTGATGGTGAGAAATAAGCCTGGGCTTGATCATGAGATGAAGTATTCAAATAAGGATTGTATCTCATGTATCAAGCCCAGATTGATTTATCATAATCACACCATTCCTCTCTTATTTGGATACTATAATTCTTTTAGTACCAATTATAGTATCCAAATAAGGATTGAGATAATCAAAAGATTCCAGATATCAGAAATATATATATATATATATATACGCTACAAAAGAAACTAGTACCCCAATTGATTGCCCAGTCAATCCACCATACAACAAAGCCTGTTCGTTATGATATACCATTCAGCACCCGGCCATAACAATGATTATTACCGGCCTGGCTTCCTACGAGGTGACGAAGTTTCGAGGAGCTACTCCGTCCTGCGCTCTCATATCAGCCACACGGTTATCACTTCCAAGCCATCGTTCTCTATCTGCGACGCCAGCAGTGACAAAGGTTGAGGTAGCGTCGTTTTGGGAAGGCCAATTGAAGTGTTGAACGTGCCGAGCGTATTACACACAGGACAGGCGTGCCTACATCGATCGTGCTGTGGGAACGCACCCACGAGGAAACACTCCTGGAGGGACGGTCGGGACGCGTTAGCCTGCCTGAGGACCGATAGGGCAGTGTCGACAGGCCGTATACGCGCAACAGGTGAAGCAGGGCCTTGTCCAATACTCGCAGTGCGCCATTGATGTTTTATTGACAGCTAGGGTCGTTAGTAAATTTTCCAGGCTGACGCGAGGCCAACATTTAACAATGTCCACGGTACAACTGCTTTCGGCATAAGGCTTCATAAGACGGACAACCCCTTTAAATGCAAATGTGCAACGGCGGGGATCGAACCCGTGCACCGTTCGATGCCCACCGTTCGACAATGTGTATGATTCAATGGCCGGCTCGGTTCAGCGCCGCTGCCGAGAAAGCGGCGCCTCCGGTTCGATCAAGTGGTAACGATGTGACGAGAGTCGGCCGTAACGAGCACGTTCACGTGAACAACTTGAAGTTTCAACTTGAATCTTGAAATCTATGCATACAACCGAAATATACGAAGGGAACGCGAATGGGAACTGGGCTTCTTCTTGACTAGCATCACTGTACCCTCAGGGGTGACAACAGGGTGATCCTTGTGTCGTAATCCCCTGTTCGATGTCATGGGAAGGTGTCGAAAATTGACACATTTATCGCCGACGAGTAACTGAACAGTGAAACGGGTCAAGCAAACGGGGCAATGAAACCAATAGAAGTTAGTGGTGCCTAGCGCCAAGGGCCACTGGGATTTAATTTCACACGCTGTGAGTTTCATTGCTGTTTACACGTACAGAACTCAATTGGGCTCTGGACTCATTCTCTGTACTCCAGCTCTCATTTCGAATGTGATGAAAGTCGTTGATATGTCGATATTCTACTCGGAAAAAGCGCATCACGCTGATCGGTATTGGGCTTCTTGATATTGCCTACTCTCTTTAGGGGTTCAGGGGACTTGAGACACTCAGGGCCAATTTGCCAGCGGGAGATAGTTAATTAGAAGTGTAATTTCGCTGAGAGCGTCGCTCGGACGATGTCATCGCCTACCGGCCGGCCAAAATTCCCGTCCTTCTTCAAACAAAACCTACCCCACCTACTTTGACAGGTCAAAGTAGGTAGTGTCCGCAAAACGGAGCGGCTTTGTTCTTCTCAGCATACGATCATATCACCTTACACAATCCAGCTCAAACGCCTATATACTGTGGTAATTTCGGTTAACACTTCGGGTAATTTCGGTCAAACCTATAGTTGAGTTTCCAGTATTCGCATACAGTATGCGAATTGCACTGGTCGCATATAACAAGTTTCTCATGGTTTCGTCCTCATTAAACCGCCTCACAGTTGAAGGCGGATTGAAAGTAACGCCGCGCCGCTAACTTCTAATTCACGGCACCTCGCACCAACGAGAGCCGGTGAGACCATTCGCTCAACACCAGACCGTTGCTGCCCTTCGTTTAACGACTCCTTTACTAAGGACAAGTTGCCTGTCCTAGCCTTCTCTCGCTCTCTCTCTCTCTATATATATATATCGAGCCCACGCCAACAACCGGTATCCGAAACGCACATGTCAGCACTAGTCGAACGTTGAAGTCGTCACGAGACCTTTCCTTGTTTTTTTGTGATAGGTATTTGATTACCCCTACACCGGCTTGTACCCCTCCCCCCCAGGGCGTCTTTGCTTCGATGACACAGCTGTCGTATATATCATTTTGCAGGTTTCACCTGATTTCATCACTCATTCAAGCTTTTCCTTTCGAAGTTGCCGAGTGGCAGCATGTAGCCACCCGGCGTATTTTATATCTTTGGCCTTCACACCCGCCGCGGACCCCTACGAGAGACGACGGCGACGAGAGCAGGGCCGTACATCGCGAATCAGAAATCCCGAAACGGAATTGTGCTCAGAGTTTGAAGTGAAGTCTTTAGATCGTTGGCGGAATACAATTCCTCCTCTGTAAGCGAAGGCGAATTAACCTCGATCGGGAACGCGTCCTAGGCGTTCCTCGAAGCTCTCCGTTCCCCTCCAGCTTGCCGATGACCTGATTGACCCTCGCTGGCGAACCACCGCAAACTCCCGTTATTACGAGGAGCACATTTGGTCTCTTACAACAGCAGCAACAACGGCAGCTAACAGCCGCTCCACCTCCGCATTGTGAGCAGAGGAGCCGATTGTCGCTGATGCTTCCCATAAACTGGTGGGACAGAGGTGCGCTGAGAAGAAAATGACGAACAACCTCAACACGGGAAGGAGGAGGAGGCGACTCCCGCAACGCCTCAAGGTCCTCAATATCTTCACCAGTATTCCCCTCTATCTCCGTCGCCCGCACAGCCGCCGAATTAACTAGTGGCACAGACGTTCTCATTTTAGCGGCCGGCAGCGGCTGGATGTCCCTCCCTATGAACAAGCGGCTCAAACGCCGGATTGACGACTGTGAGGATCCCGGAGGGTATCAGCTGCCGCCGCCGCCGCCACCGCCAGCACCATCACCTGAGTCGAAGGCGAGGAACCGTTAACCCTTAATTCTCTCTCACTTGCGCGCGCGCGTTGTGTGTGTGTTTAGGTTTATCGCCTACCTTTTTTCCTTTGGCACTAGACCCTTCATCTACAGCCCTGACCCCCGAGGCCGGTGCAGTCTTCGCGATTGCGCGGCACAGCGGAGAGTTCATTCCTGGTGAGTTCGCAGTGTTCCTCATTGTTCTTCGAACTTCGCCTCCCAGTTACCCTGGATTCAAACCAGTCATCAGTCGAGCATTCACTTGTGCTAACGATTGCGATTGGCCCTCCGCGGCGGGTTGACATTATAAAGATTACTCATTTTCAAACCGTCGATGACACCTTGTGTCGCCTCCGTCAGTGAGGTTTCGTCGCGAGCTCGTCTACTCTCGCGCGCTAGCCGATTTCGTATAGTTTCAGCTGCGCGTACGGCTCTCGTACAGATGCTATATATATATATATATATATATATATATAGAGGCAGTACTTACACGGCTTTCTTTGTATGAGCCCCCAACCACCCCCGGGCCGCTGCGCTACTGAACGCTTTCGAAAAAGATCTTCGTAAACTCGTCACCTTCGGCGCACCGCAGTGCGCAAGCCTGCGCTGCGAATTCCTCCATGTGCAGCTTGCTTTATCTCTCAGTCTCTCTAGTTCTCGCGCGCGTCGGCCGCCGGGAAGAAATGCAAAATAAGGATACGAACGTCGCGTAGTTGCTCAGCCAGCGCCCCCCCCGCAGAAGCGGCTCCTCGCTGGGTCGGGGGCTGGCGGTGGCTGGGTTCGTTCGCGCGTCGATTCGAGACTTCGTCATAAAAACAAAGTTTACGAGGCGAAAAGCCTCCTAATTTTATGAGCATCTTGTTTTTACTGCCGTAAAAGGCCACCGCCGCTGCCGCCGCCACCACGGGATCGCGAGATCACCGAGATGGGCGACAGGCCTAGGCTGCCTTCATCGAGGCAGTATGTCGTGGTGCAGCGCAAGGGTAGGGTAGAGTTGAGGTGGGTGCACGGACAATGCCATCATGGTATAGCAGGCGATGTATACGGATCACCATAGCGAGCGGTGGCCATCCAGGAAGGGAGCGCTGGGCTCATGCTGGTGTGTGTGTGATCTCTTGATCTTCTTTTTCGGCCGACCGCGGTGGCGCCGGTGAGATGATGATCACATTACTCTCTCTCTCTCTCTCTCCCTCCCTCTTATATGGTACGAACGTTTTTTTTTCAAGATAGGATCTTAATAGTGAACTCAATGGAAGTGGATAGAGGTAGTCACCTAAGAAGGACTACGCAGTCCGACGCCGAGGTCAGAGAACTATTATATATGTATATATATATATATATATATATACCTATCTATTTATCTACACAGGGAACAACGGCGAGAATACGACCGTCCACATTGGCACTGCGACGCAGTTGGGGCGCGTTCACTGCATAGACGAGAGATGCCCAGGCAGCGGCCAGCCACTGCAGCAGCAGCAGCGGCTCGTAGAAGCAAAAAGCAGTGAAGATAGAGATCATACGAGTTATACATATACATATCGCCTAATCCGTACTATAAACAAATCCCAGAACACACACGCACGCGTGGACGTTACTGGTGCCGTTGCCCTGCTGCCCTGCTGGTTGTTGTGTGCAGTGTCATTGTAAAACGATATTCACAATAATAATTGTCCTGCACACACTTAACATGTACTCGAAGGCACGCAACCCAAGGGCTAGGCCGAAACGAACAACGTGTTCAGAGAGGTATATCGCCCATGTGCCCATAGGGCCGGGTCTGGGCGGGTCGGTGGTTTTAGGGCAAACGTTTATTGCCTATGTGATGGGCGATGGAAGAGTTACCGCAACGGTCATGTTATCATAAAAGGGCATGTAGCTGGTACCTGAATGGAAGTAGAGGCGACACACGCGCAGTTCTTGATGCTTGGTGAAGCGGCAGACGATCGCTCGACGGATGGCTAACATCAAACATAACTAAAAATGAACCAAGGTAAGCTAATATTATTATTATGTAGACGTCATCTTTCTTTATCTGAAGATTTTCGCCAGGTACGAGGAAGGAAGAGAATAAGCAAAGGTGGCCCCGACAGGTCCTCATAGTAAAACCTAAAAGGTTAAGAGCTGAGGTCTGTCAGATAGGGGACAGCTGTGGGTCAGCTCGAAAAACAATTATTATAGTATGTAAAGGTAAAGGTTTTTATTGGTTTATTAAAGGAGCTGCAATTTTACAATGCTTAAGCTCTCTTATATGCAGACGTGACACTTCTTAATATTTATGCTCTTCTTGCAATTGGTCCGAGCGATTGTCTGTATGATAAGCTGAGGCATAGAAGGACCGCGTACGGTGGCGATTTGTTGCCCGCTGTCGACGCTGCGAGACGAACTTCGTTGTTGACCTTTTCGCGCATTTGCACTTACGTTCAACTCTGAACTTGCTAAAGCTGCGTTCTACTTTTTGCTTTTGTTATTATTCGGATACATCGGGATGGACTTTCCGTATTTGTGATCGATGCTGTTGACCATTTGTAAATCGGGATCGGCCTCGAATCGAAAATTCAACAATTCGTGATACTCGTGTGTTTCACGAGTTAAATCAGCAAATTAATGACCGGGTGGCTATATGGTTCTCTGCGAAATTAGTTACGCAAAACAGAATAGGGTGTTACAAACTGGTGACTTTTACCTGAGAATACATGAACAATTTGATTTGAGTTTAGGAGGCACAGCCTTCATTATGCTTGATATGGATGAACAGTCTTGGATAAACGCGTGAACAGCACTTTAAGACGTTCTGCCGTGCCTTTCCATGCCTATTAAAAGTTGACACACAGTGGCCGTTGGAGACGACGCCAACCTTGGTTGGACGCTTCATTAAGTCAGGATTTAATTAAGCCCGCACATATATCAGGTTCTATGCTATCCCGTTTTATCGCGACCTCTCAGCATTGTCTAACTGGTGCCCTTCTAAAAGGGTTGCCGAAGTTGAGGTTTTACTATCGGGTGCGCCACGGCCACAGTTTATGACCACTCAAGGCCTATGCGCGCCGGCCTGCTCGCTCAACGAAAACTTTCACCTTGAAATCGACTCATTTTAGGCTGATGTTGGAGGGGGCGATTTAGCTCGCTTAAGAACTTCGACTCGACGACAACGTGCAAGGGAGGGTATTGTCCGCAGAGGGCGATACAATTTTACGTTCAAGGGGGAACTTAGCGCCTTGGAGAAGTCGAACCACCGCACTGTCACCCTCCACTAGCGATCCGCTTAAGGATCTGCTGATAGGTCTCGCAGGGAAATTTTAACATGCGACTCGCTCCTACGTATGTAGATATATAAACATCCTGTATCCATCCTTCGATTCGAAGAGGACATCGCTGTTGGCATATCCACATCATCGGCGGTGACTGGCAGCACAAACAATGCTGCCGTTTCAAGTCTAAACACACGTAAATCTCGGGAAGTTTTATCAACTCCTCGGAGGGAGTTGCCACCAACTCGAGCGCTCGATGCCCGAGAAGCTATTGAACGCGATTTTATAACTAGAGATGGCCTCGCTCCCTATCTCTCGTTCCCGCTCTCGCATCCATCCGCGCCTTTGCGCCTCTTGAAACTCTCGATATGGACGAACTGACACAGCGGAGCAGTGTGTTGTCATTCCAACCGAAGAGGATCCGAACGGGCACCTTCGCCTTCAGCTTTCAGCTTGACGGCACTGCTGCTCCTTCGAGGCACACTCGTCGCAATGTCGAGGTAGGAGTAGACAGTGGGATGAAAGCGGCGCCCATACCCCAAAGCGTCCTCAGGGGTTCGCGGGAGCGCGGGGGGCTCGGGGGGCGCGGGGGGGGGGGGGTTGCATTTGGGTGTCATCCCTCGATCTTTTCGATCTCTATCGGCAACTGTCTCCTACCGCTATCCCGCATCGGCCGCTCAGATATCGGTCGGCTTTACACCAAGATGGATGAAATGCCGCTCCCCAGAGGGAGGTCGAACGGAAGTGGACCAGCGGCGCAAGGGGAACGCAATCCTGAATAGGCGTATGGAAGGAGTCGCCGTCTCCATGGGTCGCCCGCGGACGCCAATCCGCTCATCAATCCGACTCGAGCAGCTGTACTCAGCCGGCTGAGCTTCTCCGTAGTCAATGCAAGGAAGAGACAAAAACCAAGTGGAAATAGTTTGTTTCGAATGGGGAGAATCGCGCGCGTACGCTTCTTCATCGAGATTTCAATAGCAGCAGCAGCAGCGACGCTGGCAGAAGTGCCTGCAGTCGTATGAACAGCATCTACCCAGGCCAGAAGACCCAGACGGAGCGAGTGCAAGTAGCTGATTGCTCAAAGTCCCCGTTCATCCGCGCGTCTCCATAAATCACTTCGGGCTGTTCGGGCTGTTCGAGGTTACTTCCCGTCTTTGAGGGCCTTCTTGTCCCGGTCGCTGGCGACCGACTCGTCCGGTGATGGGGCGAGAGAGGCTGGCTCACAAGTCACTTCTTCAAAGTTCTCCTTTTTCCAAGCCTAGTCGGTCAGTCATAGCGGGCTAGTTTTCGTTGATTGGCTGTGTGACGATCTCGTCAAATCGCAAATGAGGGCGTGCGAGATACTCAAACTTCGCGAGCAATTCGAGCAGTATCTTCACATCCACACATCGTCTGCGTTGTCGACGATACTAGCGCGGCTATTAAAGTTTGAAACGCGCGAAACGAAAAGCCGAATCAGGAAGCCGAGCCGAGCAACCGGCACTCGGCTGTCAAGTGTTGCACTGCGGCTACTTGCTGTAGTTGTTGTTATTGTGATAGATACGAGGTGTAGATAGAGCTCGATGTTTTAGGCCAACCTATTCACGGCACCCACGAACCGACTGCCGGCGACTGCCGTTTCAGCATTCGATGACCCGTTGTTATTTTTGTTGACTTCGCCCGTAAATCAATCTTGACGAAACGCCGAGCCTGACAGTCTCCTCTGGTCAACAGCCGCCTAGCGGTGGAGCGACGCCAAGCGGACAGCAGCAATTGCAGCGACAACAGCTACAGCCTCCAGTGATCGCTGACACTGCAAGTGCCGTCGGTCGTGTGTTGCTGTGCTGCGGTGTTCCCCTTTGTGTACCACACGGAAGGTTCGTGAGGCAACGTGGGTGTACGAGGCTGGGCTGGGTGATGTGGGTGATTTTAAATTTGCAGGACAGCTCTCGTTTGAAGCGGGGCGGCGTGGCCGGCAGTGCTAGCCAGCGCGGGGTGGCGCCGTCAGAAAATAAACAACACGAGACAGCGTAATATGGGATCACGTCTTGGCAATGCTTGCCTGCTGGCAATGCTGGCCGCTCTGTATCGCGTAGGAAAATGGAGATAACAAAGGCACATCATATATAGTCGCTGATCTCGTCTGACTTAGCCGTCTACCGCGAAGCCAGCGTGAGGCTCCGTTCCTGCTTCGCTGTGGGACTGAGCCAAGAGAGAGAGAGAGAGAGGAGAGAGAGAGTGCTCGTAACACAGCTCCGTGCCCCCCTTCGTGCTGACCTCAGGATAGTGCCTAGATCCCAGAGTCCTGCGCCGGGTGCTGCTGTGGCCGTCCCGGTAGCACCACCACCGGCGTTACCATAACAGGATGATCTCGAGATCATCTTGACAGCTTTATTCCGACGATGGCTAGACGGTTAGATGAGGATGCGGAAACTCGTAAACGGCACCGCGGCCGTGCGGCTGATGCTGTCGAGTGAACAAAAAAAAAAAACCAAGATGCAATAGTTCCTCGTCGCGCGCCTCGGAGCGCCCCCGAGATGATCAGGCGAGATCCACGCGGCACGGAGTATTCCTCGTGTTCTGGGGGCGGACGAGAGGTTTCACCCGAGCCGGCCAATCGTCTCGCCAGCGCGCGCGCGTGCGCCCGCGCCTGGACGAGACCGCTGCTCGATTATTATTGCCGCTGTTTCACGCTGTTTTATAGCGGATTTTTATGCTTTGTAAATATTCCGGCATTATGTTACTATGTGGCCGCCGCGGCCACAAGCCACTCGCATGCTGCAATCGTTTTGGTTGTCGCTGCTGAGATTTGCTGACGTTCCGGTGGAGTATCTCGTTCGGGCTGGCTAGCCGCAAGAAGATGCGGGATGCTACCGAGAATGAGGCCGTCAGTATATTCTCGTGCAGGGTACGCCTTCATTTCAAAGCAGCACCATTAACCGGTAGACAGCTTTGGTAACGGATGCGCGTGGACGTCAACGGATTACGAAGTTTAACAGCCCTTCGATTCTGTTGTTCTTTTTTAACAGCCGAACTCGCCCGCCTACTCGGGCCGGACTGAGGACACATTCAAACGCAGGCAACCGCGGATGCATTTGTCTGCCGTCTCGGCTCAGGTCAGGATCGAGTACTCCGTGTCTCGGCTCACCCTGTCTGGTTTGGCCGACTTTGCATTTGTGTAACTGAGCTGCTCAATATAGGACCCTTATAGGCCACCACAGGCCACTTCCATCGGCCAGCAGTAGCGGCAACACCACCGCCACTGGCACAGTCGCAGTTCCGCGCGACTCTGCGACCGTCAAAAGTGCCACGACTTCTTATGTCACCTATCGTATCTTCTACAAAGTACAGCTATACCGCTGTCGATCTATAGCTGACTTGGCTGAGCGACTTATGCAGAGGCGCTCGAGCAGGCGACGAGATGGCCCGATGGCTTCGTATCCGTGAGTAGCCACCAAATCAAAGGTATCCTCTTGGTCTCCCTCTCAAGGAACAAGAACGATGCTGGTGGCATCTCGAGACAGACTCGCTGGCCAGCTATCGCGTTTCACTTCCGAATACACTACCCCGTGACATCGTCCCATCTCGAACGCGCCTCCCATATAGTCTACCATAGTGGGCCATCGAGTTGTCGAGACTCTTGAGGGTCGGGGGCGAGCCGAGCGTGAGTGGCTATCAGCACGCCTTGGTGCTTATGTGCAGCCGTTCGTGCGCATGCGATGTTTACAAAATGCACTATCTACTCGCCGACGAGTTGCCACTGGAAGTCTACCCTGACAAAGAGAGTAAGAGAGAGCGAGAGAGAGAATCTCAGAGAGATCTGCTGAGAATGTTTAACATCCCTCACCAGCGTCACGCCACCTACCGGCCATTATGGCCAGTGGAGGGATCCGGTCGATGGGATCGCCACCATGTATATATAGGCTGCAGGTCGACTCATGTCCCATGTGCGCGTCTATTGGTGCATGTGTGTGTGTGTGTGTATGAGAGACCTGTCATAAATTTATCCGCCAAAATGTCAAAGTGAACCCAGGAGAGCTCACTCCCCCGCACATCAGGGCGATAGCACACAGACAAGAGACTCGGGTGCCGAGGGTCTCGAGTCGAGCCACCCACACCGTATATATGCTCCGTGTCAGCTCTCTGTGATCGTCGGGCATGCGTTAGCCCTATCGGATGGGGCAGTTTTGACTGCGCGATCTGATATGAAATGCGAGTAACGCAGCGTTCCGACATTGGCTCTGAGCGAGGGGAAATGCTTCCTTGCCAGCTCGGACGCAGTGCATCCTCCCGGCCATCTCAACGGCAGAGCACGAACGCCACTGAGCCCTCTGCCGGCCTGAATCATTGGCGTGCATAGCTCTGACATGTTGCGGCAGGGGCGGCAGGGGGGTTGGCGGCGGCAGGGCCGGCAGCCGCGGTGTCGCGTAGAGTTGGCCCGAACAGCCGGCGAATCTAAAGATTCAGGTGGATCTCCCCCCGAGTCGCTTGTCTCTTGGACCCTGACCATCGCGGCCATCTGAACCGAGTCGAGCGAGTTGTCGCGGTGGTCAGCCGCCATTCATCCAAACCATCAGACCGCTGCCAGTTCCAGCGACGACCGACCAGTGCCTCGGGCCAACTCGGAGAAACCTTACACCGTCCGCGTTGGTCCGTTCGTGGCTCAAGAAGAAGGAGGAGAAAAAAAAAGTCACAGCAGCAGCAGCAGCAACAGCAGAATCTCTCGTTGGCTTCTTGCTTTTCAATATAACCAGATGACCCAACCAATAGTGGAACGATCGGAGGACGGCAGACGGAGAGCTCTGAACCCTTATTTTCAAATAGTTCCCCTGAACGACGCTGTACTTATTAGTTCCCGGCTCGAACGGGGAGACCCCGCCGCTCTAGGGACGCCAAATCGAATCGATGTATCGCTCTCTCTCTCTCTCTCGTGCTACCGATCCATTTCTCAATCGTCGCAGACTGACGGCAAATGCCCGCCTGAAGCCAAGCCACCACTTAATCGCTGTCCATACCGTTTGCCGTAACGACACCACCACCGATACGATCGTAATATCAATATCCTATGCGCGTTCGGCTGCTCTGCGCTCGTCGGCGGCGGTAGTCGCCACCGCCTCCGCCGCACTGCCTACTGCTTTACACGCATCATCAAATTGTAAATACCATCGTACTATCATAGATACACGTCACACAACAGTGTCGTCGTATCTTGTACGAGCGGAATACGGCGAATAGCCATCACGAGAAGCGGCGACGAGAGCAGGACGGTGGCAGCGGCTACTGGGCGTCGCGTGCTTGTTGTTACATACGCCTCATTGTACGATATTCGCTCGTCATAGGGAGCAGATTCAGAGACATCTGTCCTCAATGAACAAGTCGAACAGAGATTCGGATTCATACGCGAGCCATTTGTCCTAGACCCATAGCTGGTTTAGATTAGTTACTTTGCCGGCTGGCAGCCGCTGAGCTGTAATAGTATCAATAGTCCGACACTGATCTGAGTCCTGCCTTTGTTTAGACGACTGCGGGCCACAGGTGCGCCACCTGGTAGCACGGCACAGCAGGGACACCACCTACGCGCGTTGGTGGTGTCACCGTGGGCTGGGATCGCGTGACAGACATCCGTGCGTCGGCGCATACGACGCTCGATTCGGCAGTGTTTCGGTCGCCACTTCGCTGGGCGGGCATTTCAAGCCAACCCACGCATACTGCACGAGAGAAAATCTGGTCTCAGGAGCCTTTTTCACGACGCTCGTCGATTGCAGAAAAGGGCGCGGCCGGCAGAAATACAGATATATATACATATATATATATATATATATACATAAGTTACAACTTGTGTATAAGTTACATCTGGATGTCGCTGTATGTCCAGCCGCGCGTGGTCGTGGCACGAGGCTCGTGACGGACCGGCCAAGGCTGACAGTACCGCAGAGCGACCTGGAGCTATCTGAGCGGGGTGGTGTGCAGCCGTGTTTCGGCAGCGTCAGTCAGAAGGGCGCTCAAAAGCTCGCCGAAGCGCGTAGCAACACTCGACAGTGTTTCTCTCATTGTATACCTAACCTTTAAACAGCGTTTGGCCAACGTCTGCTACTGCTGAGTGGATCGATAGACGAACGCCACCCCGACGGACAGCCGAGAAGCAACTTCGTAGCGGGACTCAGCATTCGTCAGATTGCTCTCGTTCGCCCCCGCCGCCCCCTTGACCAAAACGCGACCCATTTGTAGGACAGATAGATGTCGTTTACTCGGCACGGAAACAGCGGCGACAACGGCCATGGCTACTGCCGATGTACGATGTCAGTGAGCCTGCTCACGCGAATCATCACTAAAAAGCCATCATAAATCCAAGCGCTGGGTGCGTTTTCGTCGGTGGGCACCTTTGTGCGTTTGTGGGCGCGTGTGTGGGTTTTTCTCGGCGGACGGCAGTAGCGGCGGCGGCGGCGGAATCTAGCCATGGTGAAACCGTAGCGTGGTACAAAATGCGGCGATTGTGATTGAGCTCGTTTTTGTGGTCAGTTTTCGTGCCGGAGGTACTATGTAGGTAGACGGCCGGATACGGTAACAATACGTGGCCTAGGTCCAGGCGACGGCGGTGGCAAGGTGCATGAGGATAGGCACACAGAGCGGGCGCGGTGTGTGAATGAAGTTTATAGGCCGAGTTAATTGCTGTGTCGTAAAATTGCCAGCTAACTTCCCGAGTTGCTAGTTGTAACTTGGTTCTCTTTGCTTCTGTTCATAATCATCGTTTGCCGGGTATATCGATCAGACGAGAAATGGTGGCGGCCTTTTGCGAAACTGAACGAATTCGGTTGGCGTGAATTGTATGAATTGTCGAATTGTGGTACCGTCAGAGCAGCTAGAGACTCGTTCATTTCATCCGTAGTCGGTGGTTGGAGATTCATTTTTGAGCAAAGAACAATTTGGTATATTATTACCTTTTAACAGGTGACAGGGCCACAGTTGAACCCAACGAACGTGTATTTCTAGTTGGACAGTTAGTTGTATTATATTAATGTGTATTGTTAATATGCAAGTATACTAGGTTCGTTATCTATTGCCGTGATGTAATATAATTCGGTATTGTTGCTAATAGAAATATTTCATTGGAAACTAAGAGGACTAGCGTACGTCAAATATACACCCTTGCGGCGTTGGCGTTTAACGAACGGAAGTGCTTACCAGGAGGATTCTCATTGATCGCCTTCGCATAAAGGTCGATTCTGCCGACGAGGATGGCGGAATTAAGGCAGCAAAAATTCGGTGCGGGAGAGATATTTCCTTAGACGACACGAAAGCACTACATAATCAACTGTATCTTATCTCTTCAACTCTCGAAAGCGCATTGTCACTGAATAAATAGGCATGCAATATATTAACTTAAACATCTCCACGCACGGTGGGCCTGTCGGTGTTTGTTGACAGCTCAATACTGTGGAAACCAGAGTTAGCTGATCGGCAATAAAGTATCCGCCCAACGAATTCAACTCTGGGCGCGGATGAAGCCATGACAATGAGTGTCCACACTCATTTTCAGCGGTCATTGCCTTTGTGGCGTGGTGGTCGTCAAGGAAACTCGAATTTCGAGCGTAGTAGTGACACTGTCTTCATCTCAGCTAAGCTACCCCATCTCCACCTCGAACCGGTTAAGGACACAGCGCGTATGGCGAGCGAGAGAGTGAGCCAGCCATTCATTTAGTGTTTCGCTTTTAAACAAAACCAAATATTACATCGCCCATCCGCCATGAGTGGGGTCGAGGCTTCTTCAATTTCTCTTGGGCTATATTTAGTGAGGTGTCTGCAGGCGAGACTGCGCTCTGATAGCGTTCCTATGTTTTGATAACACCCTCCGCCGTCGTAACTTGCACCTCGTCGACAAACCCCTTGCGGAACCCCATAGACAAGGCTCAGGAGCCTTTTTCAGGCCGAGAGCAACAAGGCGCGCATCTGAAGTCCATCTCAGCACTTTGAATACATTCACTGTCCATTCAGGCCTCGTGTCCTTGGCCGATGACTATTTCGTCCTGTCGCCGTCGAAGCTTCGAACCCGGCTGTCCCCACCCGCTTAGCTAAATAGTACGAATTTAATATACACTCTGTCCCGGGGCCGTTCTTTCAACTCGCAGCTAACTGCGCCTTCCAGCCTGAGTCGCTGCGACAACGTTGGCGGATTCACATATCTACAAAGGGTTACTGACTTTTGGCTACAAGTATACCCACTTGGCCTGCGCAGTGGTCAGAATCGAGGGGGATTGATGAACGCCACCGGCCAGTGCCGGTGATTCGTCCGCAAACCAGTTATGTTACCCTTCCTCTGCCCTGCGAGGCGACACTCATCGCTCACCATGATCCTTAGTGCTCGGTGCTCGTGCAGGCTTTCTCTAGCACAGTCCCCTCTCGTTCTTCGATATGCAACACTTAAGTGCCTTGGCACTATCCGGTGCATTGGCGGTGGTGACCGATGCTCACGGCCCCTCTTGCATCCATTCCTCTCCGAGCCTCCGCGTTATCGTGCGATTCCCGGTGGCCAGGGTTATTGTGGGTCCCATTAAACTTGCATAACCGGTCGCCACCGAGCACGTGCTCCTGCCCGGCTAATGTTCGAACGCGGGGCGCAGCGCTTATGATGTCACATCCGCCATCTTCGAGTTTTCGTGAACACCTACGGGCGACCGGCGAGTGTCGCTGGCCTCCTCGCTTCCCGTCTCACCCATCGAGGAACCCTGGCCACCGCCGCCGCCGCCGCACACACCGGAGTTGTTCCTCGACATCTCGAGCGGGCAGCGTTTTCAGACTCTTCCGAGACGTTTGTACAACCCGACGCCGCGACCAAATATGGCACAGCGCAGAGAGATAGAGCGGGGGATCGGCAGCTCGAACGATGGCCAGGGCCGGAAGTCGATCGCTCGTGCGCACTCAGCGTTTCGTCGTTGAATAGTGCGATTTTTTGCCGCGACTCTTTCAACTGCTGGTTGCAGTCGCCCCAGTCGCACACGGTCGCATATACTCGGCGTGGCCGATCCGCCATAGAGGTCCCCAAATGACCGCCCTTCTCTCTCTCTCGCTCTCCCGTTCCGAAGTCTTTCCATAGGGTAGCAACTCCTACATAGTGTGTCGCTCTTTCTCTCTCTTTTCCTCGTTGATGGTGATCGATTCAACGGGGTGGCGGCAGCAGCGGCAACGTCAGCGTAAGTGACTGCCAGCCCGCACGAAGAACGGGTTCGCGTTCCGCCTCGGGAAAGGGTGTCCGCAGGTAATGAGTCGCGGAGATGGGAAAACACTATGGAGGAGCAGAATGAGAACTGGCCGACAAAGAACAACTTGCGACTTGATCCATTCGTATGGTCACACGCAATGCGAGAGCCCCTACGAGAGCGAGAACAGGGAGCAAGCGTTGATGGGAACGCAAGATGGTGTATCTTGATCCGGGAAACGATCCGGCGGGTGTCTTCATGTAAGCATATCCGCGTCCCCGAGTTTGACATTTGTCCGATGCCAAATGTGTTCAGCGGCAGTACACGAGAACAAGCGGTGTCTCAGCCAACCCCTCATGCAATGGATGGATGGGGGCGTCATATAGGCTCGCGTGAGCGATCGGGACGCGACGATATCGGAGCGATTCGAATTGCTCCGATTTCCTCGCGCGTTAAGCGATAGGAAACAACAGACGGGCCAGCAACACGGTGACGACTGTTTGTCGCAAACGTCGAGCGCTGCTGGGTGAAATCCCCTCAATTGTTCGCTGCTCGAGCCGTCAGCGTCCTCCCTTGGAATTGGGTGGGCGTTAGTCTCGCACGCGCGCTAGTTGGATAAGGAACTGTTCCTTCACTGTTTGCTCGCAGAGCTTACTCTTGGGGTGAGTCTCAGGCCGAGCCGGGTCGGTCCTCAGGCAGGATGGCGTCGGCGGCAGCAAACACGATCCGCCCTCGAACTGTTACCGCCTTGAGCTACCTGCTGCTAACACGATTAGATTTAACTGATCGTGTGTGGCAGAACTCAAAACAAAATGTCACCCCCTCGCTCATCTTCGAATACGGGTGAGCCTCTCCTTTTGATCACGTTGCACGGCTAACGGACATCGGCCAGAGCATCAACATTCGTACGCCCACTCACCCAGGGACGATAGAGTTGAAATCGCCGCGGCGACATCGGGAGTGAGTTCTGCTTGACTTTGAGAAGTCGTCTAGTGCACTAGCACTCGACCGCCGCCTTATCCCCTGTTCGAATTCAGAGTTCCCAGAATGAAACGTTGGGAAATGCTTGTCCCTCGCCGCATGTAACCGGTCGCATGTGTCTGTTGCGCTGTGCATACAGCTTGTTCCAGTAGTTCAAATGCGGCGGCGGCGGAAACTGCAACTGTGAATTTTAAAGGATGTCTGCACTCCCAGATTCAAAATTCACCACCGTCACCACCCACAACTCTGCCAGAGAGATCCCGGGAGGCAATCGTGTGCCGACGAACAGGGCTTGTCCGGGGGGTGTTTCACGGGGACTCTGCATGGGGTACGAGGCGGTCGCGGCGGCGGCGTCGGCGGACAAAAGGACAACGAGCTGTCTCGTCGAATCAATGTCTCGGTGAGGATTAAAATTCCACGTTGAAACTTTCCCGCCACAGGCCCTCTGAGAAAGAACGAAAGTAAGCCAGCCAACGGGTCGGGGGGGGGGTATAGCCCAAGCTAATCAACAGTGGGAGTGAACAGCGCGGTCTATCCACTTTGCGGTTGCGAAGACGAGGGGGTGGCTTCCGAGCCCATCCCAGCGGTAGCACGAACGGACCATGATACCTCTCCTCTTCAGCTGCAGAGAGAGGCACGCGTGCAGAAGCAGTCACACCTCAAATGTATACACTATCAAATACCGACTTGCCACAATAACAAGTACTATCACAACTACTACAACCTTCTGCCAGCGGTAGCTACTAGCTGATGACGCCATAATATCACCATATACCCACGACGATGTCGTGATTCGATTTGGCGTCGTGCGGCCACACACGAAGAGCAGCGATTCGATGTCTGCTGGACGTTGTGACACTGAACGGAGATTAGGTGTAGTGCAGCGCCGACGACTATGAAAATATGCACGGCCTGCTGTGTGGATCACGTCGACCCCGGCGCCCCTCAACCAACAACAATCGCCCCTCTTCTGCACCCCTGCTCGTACTCCGCAGTCGTAAGCTGAGGGGCACACCGGAGCCCCTGCTCCCGGGGTCCCGGTAGCAACTTGCCACCGACGATTTCGACTTCTCCCTATGTGTGGTGGTGGTATGCTCGCCGGAGCAGCACCGGTAGTTCATCTTTGCCATTTGCCAGTTCTCTAATCAATTTAAAAGCGAACTCGAGAGCGGCTTCGCACGTCGTCTCTGTTCAAGCGGACCCTGCTACCGTCGACTGCGGCCGCGACGGCCGCGGCGGCGGCGGCGGCAGCAGCAGGAAAATTTAAATCCAAAATTCACACCATCGTACATCATCATTTCCGCTCGCTCGGTGTGACCGGAGCGGGGTATTTACATTGAGTCGACGCAAGGAAACTCAAGGCCCGCCAGGGGGCGAGCCACTTTTGACTCAAAATCGGCGCTTGCCTTCGCGATGAGCGCACACTTCGAGTATTTAAATTGGATTACGGTCACACTTAGCGAACGACGAGAGGCGAGAGGGGATGAAGTCGGAGCCAGATAGATAGAGGGGAATGGAGAAGACCCAGTGTTTCATGATTATCCTGTTGCCGCCACCGCGGATGCTTTTCCACCCTGAACTCGATCGCTACCCGTAGTCCTGGTCGCGGGCGCTCTTGCAGAGCGCCCGCGCGGACGGAGCTCAGCAGCACGCCGTAAACGGCCGGGGACGAGTTCGACGAGCCGCACATAGGGACACTAACGCGAGTATATATATATATATATGTATATATATATATATATACTTATATATATATCTGAGTATGCTTGTGCGTGTCTGTGTCCGTGTCTATATGGTGGGAGACGATCGTCAATGTAGGAAGCCGCAGAGAGAGGAGCAAAAAAAAAGAGACATTCATCTATTCATGTGGATATCATATTTATCCACTTGAGAGACACCGTCGGCGGATACAACAGGACACAGGGCGGCAGGCAGCGCTCTCGGCTCGACTCCGCGGGGGACACGACTCATTTGTTGTGCCACCTCTCTGGCGCTCTACCGCCAAAATGGGGGCGGTCTATTTAAATCTGATTGAGGAACCACATCACCATCAGCACGCTCACACACCACCAGCAGCATAATGAAGAGGGCGATGGTGGCTGCGACTGTATACGCGTGTGTGTGTGTGTTGAGAGTGGGGGCCAACGGAGGTGGAGGCTCTCGGCGGCCCTTGCGCGAACCGCCAGAGTGTGGGCAGAGCCCCCCGTCTGCGCGATGCGGAATACTTATGGACGGAGACTACGCGAGTACAAGTTGGCTGTGTGATTCTAGTACAGCACGCGATGCGTTCGCCGGCACACCCCGCCGCCGGGGGGGGTTGAGAAGTCAGCTTGACAAAAAGTGACTCGAGCGGGAGCTGTGAATGTAAGACGAGGATGGGGATGATCAGGAGCCGGGGGCTGCTGCTGCCGCCGCCGCCGCAACCGCCAGGATCCGCTCGCGAGAGACAGAGAGAGAGAGAGAGAGAGAGACAAACGATTGGGAGCTGACAAAATATTCGGTCAGAGGGCGCCGAATGGCGATAGCCTGTGAGATGAGAGCCGGGACATGATAGCGGGGACCATTGGAAGGAAGAAGAGTCACTGGCACATGAACATGGAGTGACAAAAAGTTTAAAGTTTAAATTGATCGGCCGACTAAATGCGCCGCACAGCCGCCGCCACCGCCGCCGGCTGCTGCGTTTATTACATTGAAGTGGCGCTGGTTGCTGGGGGGATGCGCTCGGCAGTGGTTGGAGAAGCTGCAAGGGACGGAGATAGCTGATCACTGATGATATCATGAGTTTGCCGACGAGATGAGCGAGCTTCGGAGTGTGGGAACCTCCACGAGCCATTGAAAAGCAGCAGGAGATCCTTATGGCCGAGGGGAGGGGGAAGTGTATACGCCGACGACCCTCGCGTTCGCTGCTAGCCACTAGTGCAGGTAACTTCGCAAGGTCAACACGCTGCTGCTGCAGCAGCAGCACAATCGTGAAGGATCCTGTGAACTCCGGCGAGGCAAGGTGAACGCTAGGCTACTCAGAAGGCCGATACGTACGGGTCAGTCATTCGGCGGTCGAAGGAGGGGATGATCTCTCTCCTTGGCATCAAGGAGCGATAGCTCCTCACGACGGAAGCAACGTCATGGGGCAATTCTCAATTTGTCTCGCGTGAATAGCGCTGTCTCAAGTAGGCGCACCCCAGCATCATCCATTTACGGGGACGTTCGACGCGTACTCTGCCACGTGAGTTTTCCCGCTTGATCGTCAATAGATTGATTTGTTTTCGTTTAGGAGTCTCGTCTCGCTTGCGCAGTGATACGATTCGATAGCTGTAGATTCAAATTCAAATTCAAACAAATGTTTATTGACGGAACTGCTATGGTTGCATGCTAGATGGTTGCATGCTAGATGGTTGCATGTTTACGCCGTATGACGTTGTATCATTCTCGTCAGCGAGCATTTGTTTTTGTACGCCTCGCCTTCGTTCGCGTTGCAATACTTTTAATTAGCGGCTGTACATTTAGCAGGAGGTCGCTCTGACGAGCGAGACCCAAGGAGGTTTTAGGGCTGGCTCTCAGCCGACATTTGACGTCGAAGGTACTGCTTTTAGCTTTGCTTGAGAGGCTATCAGTGCCGAACCGTCCTCTATACCGGACCTATGTGGCCTTGTCAAAGTGGCCTTCTCATCGCTTACGCCTCGCCTGAGTGGCAGTCAGAGAGAGAGCTCGAACCAGCGTGCAGCCCCTTGTACACGCGAGTAGCTGGTTGTTGAGCAGAAGTGATCCGAGATTGAGATGGCTCATAAGAGCAGGGGACATTTAAGTATTGAAGCGCGCGTTCGCGACTGATCTCGGGACATGAAGGCGATTCAGTCCGATTTGATCAGCTTCCATCTGCAAAAACAACGCTTGATTGGCAACAACCAATCGTGACGTTGGGCTCGATCGAGAGAGATCTGATTGGCGTTTGATGCATATTACCTGAGCTGACACGCACGATTTGTTTGTACATTTAAATATCTCATTTAGAGCCGAAATCGATATTCGTAGGAATCAACAGACAGCTTATGTTAGAATCGTTTCTGAATTGAGTTTATCACGTACCTACGCTGTGCTCCAGTAAGAGCAACGACATCTTGAGAAATTAATGCTCTGGTTGATGCTGTATCTTTGGACTTGGACGAGATTTTGTAGATTTTATTGTGGCTCCATCGTTTCAAAAATAATCCTATTGAAAGCAGGCGAATGTGAAGCTAAAGACACACAATTTTCTAATATATATTTTTATTGATATATCGAGTTCCGTAGGAAACTCAGCGAGTTCCCAGTAAACTGATCGAGCGCGCGGAATTGAAACCATTTAGGCCTTTAAACAAAGAAATGCAAAAAAAACACCCTGAACTAGTGCCACAATCAGAATAGTTGCTTAATTTTACAGATATATTACCACCCTTATTCAATCATCTACCGCAGTCGAGCTGCAGGCAAGCGAGTTTTGAATGTGTCCATGAATATCGATGCGGCGTTTGACGGCGGCGTTGGCACCATCTCTATCTTGTGCTTCATAATCATCGATAGCTGCCAATCATTACTCCCTATTAGGGGATGTTGCGGATTATTATTGAAATGCTGAAACACTCGGTCTCGAGTCCCACGCTGAAATACTCCTTTATAGGGATTACACACATGTGACGGGCAAGTTAATATCGTGGCAAATGCGACCGCATGAGCCGTTCCTTAGCCAGGCCTTGCATACATATATATATATGTATATATATATATATATATATGAACGGTAAATGCGGGGTGGGCTACGGATTATCTGCGCGTGCAGAGCTCAAATATATGCATATATTCCCCGCAGGCGGATGTGCCTTAATCACAAAGATGCCGGCTAGCATATAGTGCCCATGAGGGACAGGTGACCTGTCTACGGCCGGCTTCTATGGTTGGCGACGCGATGAGGACACATACTCACGCAGAGGCGCGCGCGCGCGTACACAGTTCGAGATAATTAATTCGAGGCGATCGTCGCTCAGCTTCATGCGGTACTTAGACGCCCAAGCGGACGACATTGAACGGACCGGCGTGCGTAACTCGAACACCGAACGTCTCCTTCTCGAGCGAGGCCTACCCAAGCTGACCATGTGTACCCCGTAAGCCCTCTTGTGACACAATGTATCAATGTACGCGTATGGACTCTCGTGTAAACGGTCGATGAATGGGCTCTTAGCTGATTCGGGCTGGTCGGCCACCAATCGCTGCTTATGCGGAGCAAGGCGCGACCGGTGTAGACAGAGCGCTGGTTTGGCGTATGCGAAGCCCCCTACGCTAACCATTATGGCAAGCAGATCTACGGCATGAGGACCTCGGGCAGCGGAGGGCCTCCTTCGACATTGCGTATCTACTCAGAAATACGCCGACTTGTCGAATCGCTATACCCTCCCAGGCCCACGCCTATGCTGGCGTCCCTAAGGCCGTACTCGCGATGCTACGAATGTATTCATCTCAAGTGTTTATTTGTTTACAACGCTCCATTCGGTCCTGATGCTCAAGTTGGGGAGACGTCGGTAGCCAGGCCGAAATGGGCGGGCTCCGGGGGGGGACAGTGGGCCTGGGTAAGCTGCAGCCCTACGGCAGTCGCGCACAGGGATCCTCGACAAATCCCTGAGTGCCAATGCTCTGCAGGGTTCGAGGGCGAGGCAGTATTGTTTGTTTGTCACTGGGCACAATCGAAATCTTCGCCCAGCCTCGTGCGGTGTGTTTCGTTCGCTTTCCGCTAGAAGACGGACCGCTGCAGGCGCGACACGCGGACTCCGAATGCTTACCTATGGCCCCTGCCACGTTGCTGTATACGAGTGGAGACATCCGGTCCAATGGACGCAAACGGCTCAGTGGATCTTTCGGAGCGAGATCTTCCTCGACTGGATTCTCTAGCTGGCGCTGGGTCTATCTTTCGCGATCTGAGCCGCGTCGTTATCTAGCCCCCCTCCCCCCGAACAGAATGGCGCTGTATTGTTATGGGGGGGACAGGTCCGTCACCCGGCCATACCTCTAAGTGCATCTTACAGCCCTAAGTAAGGCTTCCGATGGCATCATCGTACGCCACTCCGCGACGCGATAGATGAACAAACCCAGAATCGACTGGCTGACCAAATTCGAGCCAGATCTCCTTGAGCATCTTCATCAATACGATTGTATCCGATTAGATAAAGCGGATGAAGAAGGGTGGGCCTAAGTGGCCAGTCATATGTGGGCCTATATGAGGCCTGCGGCAGTGTGTGATTAGCGTCGCAAATGAGCCTAGCAGAGACGTCGAACGTTAGCTCGACGAGTGAGCCTGTACACCGCAGCAGACGTTTATGCCACAACAACATTAGAAGGTACAGATTTATGTCGAGATTACTTTATGAGAATTAAATATTCAATCGTGACAAATGCCCGTTATCCATTTCTAAACATAAGTTATTATAATTCGTATATTTTACCTATGATAATAATAATAATAATAATAATAATAGCATATGTCTCTTAAGACGCGATACAATTTCTAACATCATATCATTATTATTGTTACCTGTTATCTGTATCGCAGCGTTGCATGCATGCTGTATTGGAAATTTACATAGATTCGGACGGCCAACACGTTTCCACTTACGTACAGCCTCGATATGTCCTGTCAAACCTGGCAATCAGGCCGTGGTCAGGGATTGTCATGGTCCGTCTTTGCCTGTGTGCAATGTGTCACATGTGTATTTTGCATTGAACTCGTGAATTCGTCTACTTAATATTTGACTTTATACCATAGGCAAATGCTATTGGACCATATTTCGTCTAGATTCCTTCCTCCTCGACGATGTCCAATGTTGTGTTTACGTTGCGCTGATAGTTCATATATATATATATATATGTATGACATCGGCATGCATTGTACTCAACGGTGAGCTACCGTCTCATCGACAATCATCGGTCCGCTCTTTCCCAGCGGGAACAGATGCGATGCCGGGCCTCCGTATCGTTGATCTCCCCATAAACCCACAGATACCTACCCCCCCCCCCCCTCCCGGGCCAAATCGCGGGCCACTGCCCGACGAATGCCCGCATGTCGCCCAGCACGGACAAACATGATGCCGTCGAGCCATCCTTCGTGCATGGCATGCTCCCGCGATGCTCTCGAGGCAGGCTGCGCTCGGGAAGGATTCCCTCAAGCGGAAAATCATGTGAGCTTCGTTTCTTCAACCGTTCGCTCGCCGTCGCCCGGCGCCGGTGTACCAGCAGACTTGTGCCAGCCGAATGCGCTCGCGCGCGCTGTCCGTCCAGCGATAGCACGATATGAAGGGAGAGAGGCGCAAAAAAAACACAGAACAAATTTACCCGTTCATCGGGAGATCACTGCCGATGGACGGGTAAATTGTGTGCTCCGATATGTGCCGGACCAGCGGTCGCGGCTGACTTTGGTTAAGCGATAGCTGCGATTGCTGCGGCGGCGGCGGCACTTTCTCGCTTGTCTGCATTGGTCACATTTGCATACGCGCGGAGAAGAGCAGCAAACCCCTTTGCGAGGATGTCGCTCGGATTCCCAGTGTGACCCGCACCGGAGGCAGCATGGTCCCAACAGAACATGCAGAACAATTTGTACCCATCGTATTGTTCTATCCCGAGTACAAGCATAGCGTATTGAGAGTATGGTGTCTGTGTGCGTGTGTGTGTGAGCTATCCGTTGCGGGACACATTGGTCGGTTCGGCCATGTGCAAGGGTTGCAGTTTCGTACGATTCCACCAGACACTGGAGATCGATCAGCTAGAGATTGCATGTGTGTATGTGTGTGCTTATGTGTTTGCGTATGTGTATCTATAGTATTTATTTTAGAGGGCGTGGAACCCAGAGGGGCCAGACGAGCCCAGAGTCGCACAGACCCCTTTGCGCTATTGCGCTCACTATTAGACCGACTGCTGGTTACGTTAAAGCCCGCTTAACGGCAGGATAGCCTGCCGATCCTATGGCTCTCCCATCAGCTGCTCAACAGACAACAGGGGACCATTACGATCTGAACAGTAGCAACAAGAACAGAGATTCCCCACGATGGGAACTCGGCTCTCCATGTTAACGACGTCATTAACGATCCAGCAGTGGATCCGAGTGACATCAGATCGGTTAACGAGTTAAACAGTTTAACACCACAATGATTTCACCCCTGCTGTGGGACTGAGACAAAATTCCTGCACAAGTTGGCTGGCGGCGAGCCCTGCACACTACGAATCGATATCATTAAACAACTCAGTGCCGTCAGCGGGTGACACCGTGGAAACGGTGCGATTCGACATCTCTGTGCGAAGAGCTTCGACGATCGTCATTACTAAGGTATAGGGTCTGACCACCGTTGGTATTCCCCAGCTCTCTGGCTCCGCCCAACCTTAATAGACATCTGTCTATAGAAATGCGATTTATACGGACACAGTACATTTCATAGGGCGTACAGTATAAAAATCAGTCTCTACCCCGTAAACCTGTGTTGGCCGTTGTGCATGCGTGTACCGGTACACCGTGTCCCTTTCTCTAATTTCTATTCTTGGATCAGCCCGATCAAACCTCTCTCTCTCCATATATATATATATATATGTGTATACACATATAGCCTCATAAATGTCCCCTTGGGCTAGCTATATCTTACAAGAGCCTTCAGCCGCGACCCGTCCATGAAGTTCAGCCGAACGGTCGAACGACAATCGAGATCGACGCCGGACCCTGAACAGCCGCGCACATGGAACGAAGAGATCTCCAGATCTCCGGGTTCTCTGTTTGATAGAGATGTCATTACAAGGCATCGCAACCCGTCTGATAGATCTCGAGTAGTCCTACAGTAGGCCGGTTAGGCCGAGTCAGTCTTCTGGGGGTTGCTGCAGGGACAGACGGGCAACCCCTTGCCTGATCGCGCGTGGCCTACGATCTGCGCCTCGTCGGCGCAGATCGACAAATGACACTGCTTAGCATCCGAGTGGCCGGTGGCTGGAGCCGCAAACTCGGACGGAGCACTGGACGGCCGAGCAGACGTCGAACGGCGGCGCGGCCGCTGATGACCAGCGACTGAAGGCTAAATAGGCGGGCGGTCGCGCGACAGCCATAAGCGATGGGCAGGCACGCGCCACTGGAGCAGAAACAAAAAGTAGTGAACGCTATTGCTTCCGGGAGTGTCCAGCAGCGGACGGCGGCGGAGGCGGCGGCGGCGGCCGCCACACTCAGTGGATTTGCGGAGTGGCAGATTTGTTCGTGCCAATCCGGCGAATGTCCGTGCACGAATTCCGAGTCAATCCGGTGGCTCGTGCTCGTTCTAGTGGATCTGTCGACGAGATGAGATCGCCAGGAAGCGGGAACTGATGCACTTTGTGCATAAAGCCGTTTTTAGAAAAAGAGTTACTTCCGTTTCACTGGGAGACAGAGATTGGGGGGTTGGGGGTGGGGGGTGGTTGGGGGTTGAGTGGGTGAAGAGATCGAGATGTTGACTCGCTTTATGGACCCGCTCCGCTATTTACCATGGCGTGCGTATACAGCGTGCAGAGATCGGCTTCGATATCGGCTTCTGGTGGGACCGCGAGCTCCCGTGGCGGCGAATGGGAGCGAGGGACAAACGTGAGCTTAGCTTAACGGCATTTGTTTACAATAGGATCGATGCTGGACTCTTGCGATCAGCGCTAAATACGATTGAGTGACATTCGGTAAGATATACGATTATGACGAATTTCGAAAGTTAGCTCCACTGAGAGAATGGAGGCTGCGAGAAATCAGCTGCTGCTCGATGCTATTGATTCTTGCTCTGGCGGATGGACGATAGCAATACACACGGCAAGAAACGCCGTAAAATCTCGCAGCCGCCGACGCCGTCGTGGTGGTGGTTACAAGTGTAGGCCTATGTAGCGACGTCTAGGTAACATTGTCTATATGGATGCAGGCACGAGTGTCGTTCACGTCTGTAATTATGTGAATTTTAGATGACTACGCGTTTATTTGCTATTAGTGAACAACCCGCAGGTCAATGGAGGTGGCTTAGGAGGGATTTTCACCCATAGACCCCACACGTTTGGCGGTCTCTCTTCGTCTAAGCTCCGTCTGAGCGAATCAGGGAACGCTGTCAGAGATGCTTTTGCTCAACCCATTGATTGTCGTTGACGCGATCCATGAGGAACTGCGATGGGGGCGAGGGTCATGGGTAGTGCCATCTGAAATGCTGTGCCTTATCTGCTGGATTTATTTACTATAGAGAGAGAGAGATCGATGCTTGTTACCGCGCTGGTCGACGTTTCAAAGTCGCTTCATATCATGTCAGCAGCTGTCGGTAACCGGAACGAGTTGGTCTTATTATATTAGAATAAGAGTAATTATTAAAATTAATAGTAGCACTAATAGTGGTAGTTTGTATTGTCGTTAAATGTTGGCTGTGGGTCAGCTAAAATTTATTTTATTCTTTAGTAGTATTGTCGAGCCCGGTTGCCTGGTTCATTCGTGTGCGCCTTGCAATCGGAGGAGTGACACGTAGGTGCACGGGTTTGATCCCCACCGTTGCACATTTGCATTTAAAAGGGGTCCGTCTTATGAAGCAATGCAGTTCTACCGTGGACGTTAAATGTTTACGGCTGTGGGTCAGCCCGGAAGATGTATTTATATTAGTATTGCAAGGTCAACTAATTGATCCCATACATGTAGTATCCCATACATTAGCTTGCCTCCGAATTTCGATAGCTTGACCGGCCGCCAAACGTAAGCTTCTACTATAAATCGCTTTGATTCCGTAATCGTTGACTCTACACCGGTGACTTCCAATAGCCTTACATTGAGACCATCCGGGGCAGTTGTCTGTTGAGCGACGCCGCGTTCCCATAACTGGATTTGTCCATTGCATCCACAGGTGAGCCGGCCCCACCCGAGAGCAAGGGGTGACCACGTTCCTCTAACGAAAATGATGATTATTACCTGTCTGCTGTTGGGATCTGACTCCGTCGCAGAGGAGTCAGATCTCTCTCGGTTCACGTGACCACCATGATAATGAGAGCAGCGCCGAGCGCCAGTTCGTCAGGCCTGAAGCTATGGTCGGGCGGAGAGCCGCGTGTCGTGAAGCCACATCGGCCAGAACCTCGAGCTGAGCAGGCAACAATGATCGCTGCTCACCACGATCATCAAACGAATGGCTCGCTGAATGAGCCCACTTTGGAGGACAATGCAAGCGATCTGACTACCCCTACTATTGTTTACATGGTGGCAGTGGCGGCGGGCATGTTTTTGTTGTCGTGCCGAAGACCAGGACGGCGATGATGAGCTGAAGAGCACGTGGGAGGATGCAGATATCCACCCCCTATCTCAGACTATTAGACCGGTGCGGAATCCGCGGGTAGCGTTGATCGGAGGGGCTAAGCGGACGCATCACTTACGAGAGATGTGCTAGTCAAATCTATCTCGTTATTTCTTTATTTCTCTCACTCTCTCTCTCTCTCTTCTACAGCCGCTGCCGCCGCCGCCGCACCCATTGTCGGCGATACGGCGTGTGTCCCCGGTCGGATCGAGACCCCAGCCGCCGCCGCCGTTCGGAGCGGTTCGGCCCATCGACAACGCAGACGAACATGATCACAGGGTCAGTGGCAGGGCGTTCAGGATACCGCTTGCCTATTGCGTCGGAGCGGGTTGCACGATGGTCGGAGACAGAGCACGATCATGGCACGATCATGAGAAGGCAGGCTTCGGGCCAGCCAGGAAACAAAGGGGTTGATCGGTGCAGAGCACCACGACAACGGGCATTCGTCTAATCGCCTCGTATCTCAATGCATGTCTGCCTATCTCACTGTTGTCTTCATTCCTCTGCCGTTGATGAGAATTGGACGCTGTGGGAAATAACAAACAAAGCGACATCGATACGAGGGTTTCAAGTGGCCGCCGCAAGTCAACAGCCAGAGAGCTGGTATACTTGAGCGTGACGGCGATCAGTCAAATTCGTGACAACTCCCACGTGAAGCACCGTGGACACCATCGTGTACCCATCATGTACCCTCTATATATATATATATATATTGGCGTGGAAACGATGCTGTTTAGACCTCCAACTGCTCGTAGTGAGGTCTTGATCGTGGCTCGCGGGAGTCCACCTAGGGAGGAAAGGGTTGGGACCGGACGCTATTGATGCGGTGAGCTTGGTATCCATGGATGAGAACGGGATTCTCCCCTCGTCGGCCGGTATCGTTTTCGTAGGCCAGATTTGCGTACCGCGGCCTGCGAAAACAGGACGCGGACGTCAGTGTGTCGTTTGTCCTCGCTACTTTCATTATGGCCCAGCGCGATAATTGTTTGGAAGGGAGAGGGGGCCTCCGTTTACAGTTTGCCAGTTCGAATAACACCACACGTTGTAAGTACCAAGATACTGGATTTAACGGCGATAGCCAACTAAGGTTGAATGCATCATCAATCCAGACGCTCTCCGAACTGATTTCATTTTTAGCAACTTTATTTGATAAACCTTCAGGAAAAGACCGCGCCGATTCGTATGCGCCCCCAACGCGATTCGAAGCGACGACAAATGGTTCCAAGTCATTGGCGGTCCCTCTGCACCATCCCGGTGATGGACAGTTGATCGAGGCTGTGATTTATCATAATAACCACATACACCGCATTGCCACACAGGCATACCCGATGCGGTCCGGCGTCGATATTCTATCTCCATCTGGCGAAGAAACCAGCAGGCCGCGAAGGTCAACGGCGAACACAGCCAACTGAATGGTACATGTCTATTGTATTCCTATTCATAGGAAGGCAGATCGTCCCCACCGTCGCACATTTGCATTTGAAAAGGAGTTGTCCGTCCCATGAGGCAATACCATGAAAACAGCTGTACCGGGGACGATAAATGTTGGCTGTGGGTCTGCCAGGAAAAATAAAAGAAATAGAAGATCGTGATCATTTTCATTTGGCAGCATCGCATTGCGTATTCGTACACCTTCTTATTATGCAGCTTAGAAAAAAGTGGACATCGTCGTGCGAAGGGTTAGCCCCGTATCAAGACACTTTTAAAGGTTGCGGCTGGTTAGGTTTTGGGGTTAGGTTCTGAGTTGTTGAGGAGCTGTGAAGAGCGCGTCGTCAAGATCAGCATTTCAACCCAAGTGCCAATAGCACAGCCAATGCGAAACGACGTATTAGGCTCTCCGTTGAGTTCGCTGTTGGCGCAGAGAGAAATGGTGATGAAAGCGCAAAGATAGGCCCTTGGCAGATTCGACGATTTCAGGCGCTGTTTCTGCATTCAGCCTCAAATGTATACAGGTTTCATGCGTTGGATTCCACATTATCGGATGAGTCATTTGTTGGCTTATTGGCGCGTTAATTCATGCTCGTATCTCGTGCTCTATTTATATTTGTATACTATTAATTCATTCATTCAGTGAGCTTTATTGATGGAGCTGTGGTTGCACAATGCACAAGTTCCCGTAATAAAAATAATTAAAAGTGAAAATGACTTTTACAACATGGTACTTTGTGCCAGTCTCCGGTTTCCTCGTGTATTAGAGCGGCCATTACTATATCCATGTTATAATCCAGTTATGTTCAGGTGTACGCGCCACGGTTCTCTCAACTCCTTCCATTAATTGCAGTCATTATGATCTTTTCAACTGTCTGCGAATTCAGTGAAGTTTCCCTCCAAGAGAGCGGGCGTCTGCCTCGCTTCCGACTTACGACCTATAACAATGACTTTCGAATACAGATCGACAAAAGCCTGTCCTGCTGTCCTGTTTGCTTGTGTATCTCGTCCATCTTGGATGAGGTCATCCTTGTGGGCGGATCCCTTTCAATGCACGATCAGTAGATCGATCGATCACGCGCTCATTGATTGATTGATTGATTGATGCAGCAGAGAAAACTGTGTCTGTCACGAAATCTGTGAATCTCGTAGCACCCTTTCGTTGTTGTTCACCCACATCTCATTCAAGTCTTTGTCGACAAACGAAAGATCGCTAAAGTCGTTCGACCAAGGCAAACAAACATTGAAGCTCTGTACGGTATAGCATACGACTGTTTAGCCTTGCAGCAACACCGTTCCCGCGTACCTCTGAGCTAGTTTTCCCGAGAAGATGGCCCGGGCCAGAAGTACTCGGTATTCATTCTGCCGATGCGTTATCATTAGTCGGCGACTTTGACTAACTCGTTCTCTGGCTGACCGCTGAGCGCTGTCAGAGGGCAAGGGGCCGTATTGACCACGATTAGATCAGCGTTTCGTCATCGACTCGAAGCTACCGCCACCGCCGCCGCCTCTACAGCTGCCGATCGAGGACGATTTGCTATACTTTTATCCCTCGTGCGACAGCCAACGAGCTGAAAGCACAGCTATGAATCAATCACTATGTCGATCTCGGCTGCCGCTGCGGCTCTTCCCAAGGAGAGGCTGGACTCCGACATCGGACAGGTGGGAGCGGTCTCCACCCTTTCTATGGTCGTCGGGGGCGGCGGCGGCGATACCGGCCTTCATCTGTGTGTGATTGCAGCGGCGGCCGCGGCAGTAACGATCAATGACGGCTCCCCCCATCCCTCTGTACAGCTACAACTCGTCGTTGTCATCGTAGTTCGATTTGACGAAGTTCGTTTCGCCCACTCGACCGCGCACCCCGCTTCGATATCAATGATGAGGCTCGTCGACGATACCGCTCTTGTTATATGTATATATGTATCTATTATGTTATTGGTGGGTAGCAGTGAATGCGTTGTGTACAAGCGGACGCTGCAGTAGGTGGATACCTAAGCGGTGGCGGGTGAGCCAAACATTGAAGCCACTGCCAGGTCATCTATCTGCAATATCTATCTGTTGCCGCTGCTTCTGCTGTCGTCGTCGTCGTCGTCGTCGTTAAACCGATCGCGAGCTGTGTTGTTGACGATCAAGCGCCGCCAGAACTGCTCACGCCCTCGGCAGAGGGTCGGCCTAGGTCTACAATGAGCAAAGCAAACTCGGTATGACCGGGCGGATCTCGGATCGAACGGCTCGGCGCACCGACCCAGCAACACCGTCGTCGTCAAAGGACAGACAAACGGTGCGAAGGTGAAAGACACCAAATTCATCTCGTACCCCCATCGTCAGATACGGATCTGACCCGCCTCTATCTCGTCGCTGCAGCACCTGTCCGTGCTGTACGGCGAACCTCAGCACGAGACCGTGCTGAGGCCCCCTCCCCCCCCCCCCCCGCAATTCAGATCGTTGCCTTTCGACCCCCAGTACAAATGGCGAAGAGGGCACAATGTTTCCCTTGTCTTGAGATTCACAGAGATAGTGCTCAGTTCCGCTCGGATTGAAAGCAGCGGGTAAAGACCGCACTCTCGACAAGGCCAAACACAGTCTGCCTCGTTGACTGCGTATGGGGGTGTGTATGTCAACGTGGCGTCGATGCTGCCAATAAGAATCAAGATGCGCTGACTCCTATCGAACTGTGTTCGGCCTGCCTGCCCCGCGCTGCTGGTCTGTGCGCAGTGGTCCTGTGCTTGGTTCCATAGAGCATGCCACTTGTGTTAACGGATGTACAAGGTACACGCTCCCCTCAGCTGCACCGACCCCGCCCTTGTTGACGTCGCAGGAGGAGTTGAGACACACACACACCGCTTGTGGAGGTGGATGGTACCGATTTGACTGGCCACTATCTATAATATCGGATCAGGTCATTCGAGTGAGGGACATTGAAACACACCACTGCGTTAGGGACCGATGGACTACGAGGTATGGTTATGAGTTATAGCGTTTAGAGCTCCCTATTCAAGAGGATTTTGATCATGGTCAGCAAAGGTCGGTCGGGTCAATGTGTTGTACAGAAGACTTTTGTTTCAGCAAAATGTGCTGTGCCGCACGTGTGCAAATTCTGTGCGAGTGGTTAAACAGGTTAATAAACGAGTGAACGAACATTATGTGATCATTCTAAAAAGCTTAACCAATCCAGCACTTCTATACATTTCAAGGCGGGTCTGCTACCTGTTAGATTCGTTGTTAGATTAAATCCTTGGTAGCTTAGAGCTTGTTTTTTTATTCGTTTTGGACTACGATATTTCCCATAACCGAACTGCTGAAGCTTGCCATGAGCGGTGTCCCGTGGATGGTCCAGTTGGCTCGGGTTCAAATCCCCGACGCTGCCAGACGCTTTGGAGAATATTTGGATTTCTTTATCATCTTTCTTTGTCATCAGCGAATTCTTGCTAACGGTACGATGTCCTTGGAAAAGCAAGTAAGGGCGATCCCCCGGGACGTCCTCGTAGTTGAACCTAAAGATTCAGAGCCAAGGCCTTTTTCTTCAAGCGGGGGAAACGTTCTTTAAACGCGCGTACAGCTACAACAATAAACCGTCCACTGCTTATCTTGGGCGGCAAACACAGAGATACAAAGGCGTAGTTCACCGCCGAGTGTTATCGTTCTGTTGGCGTTGGTACAGTTCACAGGTGAACGGTGGCTCGAGCGCAGTGCATCCCGGGGCCACCAGTGCATTTGGCGATTTCGTCTTTACTATCTTCATGTTTACCCCGAGATAAGAACGTTAACACAGGTGGCAGCCAGCTTCGCCAGCAGCGTACGAGAGGGTGGGGTCTGCGGTTATCGTTGGCGACAACTGCTGCGGCTGATTGACGCGATAGGCCTTAGGTTCATGTCCGGACGATACTCTGGACCGCTGTAACGCTGAGGTGTAAGTCACTTGGCCTTGTTGTAAGGCGCTTGGCCTCCGTGTTGCCTCACTCTTCGAGAGACTACCTAGGTGGCAGCGGTACCGCGATGTCGAGTGGGTTGGCGTTGTCGCCCATCAGCAGGTTAAGGACGAGTGGCCACACATCAGGTGGCAACGCCAACGTTATGGAAAAGGCATTGAGGCCTACGCTGTAAAGCCTTCGCTTTCAGTACAATGATGAGTTGGTGCACTCCTGGGTGGGCGACTCGATGGGATCTCTGATTCGTTCCGCAGTAAGGTGGTGTTTCGCCTACCCGGACACACACTCTCTCTCTCTCTTTGTCTACAAGGCAATATATAGATCTATGTATGTATATATATATATATATATATAGGTATAGCACTACACACTTGGATCTGGAGCGCTCCGGGCCGGTTAGGAGATGGATCGTGGTGCTCAATGCTGCTCGAGTGTTGCGACTGTCTATATTCGCCTAGTGCAGACCTCGAACCAACAAGAAGGGCCTAACCTTCCCTTGAGGTAGATGAGGTGCCATCCAATCCATTCGGGAGAGACACAAGACGGGACGATGTTCTTCGATAAGTGCGGCTGGTCTGAAGCTACTGTCCATGACGTCTACCTTCACACAAGCATGGATTTCCTCAAATCTTTCCTAAGCGAACCCATATGGACACCATTTCCATAACTTATCGCATACCAATTGTGCTGCCTGGCTAACAGCGCTTTGTAGAAAGCAGAAATATTAGTCAAGCTACGTTTGAGTACGAGTTAGAATTTGCGTGAATTGCGCCAAATAGCGAAGAGCGGCCTTCTAACATCGCCCATGCGTTACGAAGGGTCTAGAGTCTGCTCACCGACAGATCATCCACCACCTTGCGACCCCTGCATAGAACGTCCGGCAACTCACTGACCAATGTCCACTAGCCAGCATCCTGCTTGAGATCGGCATGTGCTTGTCGAGAGGGGGTGGAATTTGTTGATGTGCCGGCAGGGGTATAGCTCCGTCCGCGTGTAAGTGGATAAGGAAGCGATGTGGTGGGTTAGATTTAACCGGAGAGGCAGCTACTTTTTTACTTCGTCATAGTACACTCTCGATAACCAAGCGAGGAACTGATACACTGTGGCGCTGTGCACCGCACCAGAGACGCCGAGAGTGATGGCCGTACAAGCATATACATATATATATATATGTATATATATGGGTGACATCTCGTGAGAGAGAATTCACCGAGACAGAGCGCTAGCGGAAACGAACCTCTTAACAGGGTCAGCCAGCACTGAAAGCACGAACGCGAAGACAGTCGAAGGCGCGGTGGGTTTAATATCTGAGGCCTGGTATAATCCTACGCCAGTCACAGCTACTTAGTGGACACTGTCCCTTACACGGGCCGTGCTAACAGGGTGGGCGTGTTTCTGACCTGGCACGCTGAAAGTCTTCGGGAGATAGATATATAGATGGGATGACTCGGCACAAAGAGTGGCATACCTCGTCAAATCGTTGCGCAGTAGAGATCAAGTCGAGCGTAAGGATGAAAAAGTTCATATAGGTATTGGGCCATATATGTATACGGTATGCAGCTAGGTATACAATACAAGAACAAGCTAGCAACATCGATTGGAAGACTATGACTTCTACGAGCCGACCATGTTACAGGCAACGCCAACTTCGGGTTCTAGGTTTTCCGCCGCGTTTGCGTTAAGTTACTGCGGGACGTTTTTCTGACACAAGCCACCGCTGAAGTTGTGTCGATTTTGGGACTTCTGAATTTCACCTTCTTCAACTTTTGAACGAAAGCCAGAGGCGGCGGGTTCGAGCCCCGCTGCGAGACATATAAGAGAGCTTAAGCATTGTAAAATTGCAGCTCCTTTAAAAAACCAATAAAGCTTTTGCGCGCTCAATCGTTAACGTGTACAGCGTGATGCTGGTCAAAGTTAGTGCAGCACTGACGCAGAAACGGGGGAAGGTCACCTGTCGACGTTCGCCAAACCACAACACGAACCCGCACACGAGCACGGGAACCGGCTGGAAGCTGTACGAGTTTTTGTGGGGCGTAAGGATACAACCACAGATAGAATAGACACCGATGTTCTCCCGGCCATTCGTTTTCCCATTCGGAAAAGCGGCATCTACAAGGAGAGATCTTCGAATGCCGAAAAGAGGTCAAAAAGGGATCGATGACTTACTGAGATCAACTCAAGTTCCGTTGGCGAAGGACGCGAAAAGCTGTTAGGATGTCTTCAGGCGATTTAAATGAAGAATGTTTCCGCTGCAGACCTTGCATTTGAACCACTGTTTTTGTTATTAGTTTTGACAAACGTCTGAAGCTATGCAGTTGCTATATATATATATATATATGTGTGTGTGTGGTGAAGTACGAATATACACACTTGCACGGCTTCAAAAACGCAAATGCAGGCAACACTCGAAAATGCACTCGATATGGCCAATATTCGATTTGCGGCTGAGAGCGAGCATTTTCGTCTCAGTCTCCAGCCCCAGGGGAGAAGGCCACCAAGCATTTCGACTGTCAATGCTCGCCAAACAAGTAGAAAAGCGTTCGGAACAAATTGACTAATTTACATACGATAGCAATAGCCAGACGTTATTCCCGCCTCGGCACTCCCAACATCTTCAAGATCGATGCAGATATTTTGTGTTTATGTGCACGCCCAGCTTGCATCTTCTGTCGAGTCGCTGAGCCTCGCTTCTTAGCCGGTCAACAGCGGCACCTTCCCCTTCTCGCCACGACGTCCTCGGCACGAACCTGCTGAGTCCCGGTCCTACTCAACTCAAGGCCTGCCCGATTCTCCAGATTCAAAAGTAGCCTCCAACTGAATCGCAGACCAGAGCATCGCATGGCTTCGGCCGACACCGATGCGATTTCTCGCAACGTGCAAATCCCCAGCAGACAAATTGTCACCTCATACATTCTCCTCTCGGAGCGGCACATGCGCTTTGCGGCAATGCCAAAAATGGATAGGGCTTACCTGTGGTGTGGCTCCACTCCACCCTGCATCGCTACCCCGGACAAATGTCCATCCACCCTTATGTTAAGGCCGGGAGAGGATGCTGGCTCTTACCGACCCGACTTATCCCCGCTCACCGGATGCTTGTAGATTATATATATATATATATATATATATATGTAGTATATATCTTATTTATAGCACATCACCGCGTCGTCATCTCCACTCTATGAGCTCCACGTTCTTGTGACAGACACAAAAGTGGCCTTGTCTCTGTTCTACTCCCAGCTCGTTGGCAAGGCCCTTGTCCACAAGCAGGCACCTCTGTCGCTCTCTCTCTCTCTCTCTCTCTCTCTCTGTCTTTCTCTCGTTCTCCCTATCTACAATGGCCCTCTATGTGCAAATCTATGTATTGAATATGTGGTCTTTGAGTGGGCCACTTGTTCGCTTCTCGTCATCGAGTAGCACACATGAAAATCCTTCCCTTCGAGCTCAGCCCGGCGAACGACTAATTCTGGCGCTGGTCGCAGATCCAAAGTAGGCACCACCACCGCCGCCGCCGCCGCTGCGCGACTGTATCCGCGCCCTGGCGTTTCCGCAACATCCCACCAAATATGATTATTACCGCTGGCAACCGATTCGCCCGAGCGAGTGACCCATGCAGGGAGAGAATCCTCCTTCAGACTGACTGGGTTATCTGCGTACATGGCAAGTGTCGACCCCGTCCCATATATGCATTCAGGTATATGTTGTATCGTGGACATCTCCTGCCACGCTAGCTGTTTCTCGAGATGTACAACAGGTACAAGCAGGCGACCGCAGCGAACACGACACTTGGTCTTCGTCCGTAGCTGGCATCGGACCGCTGATCGGACCCGTTTCTGCTGGTGAGCACCACGAGGAGCGGGGAGATTTGCCTGCAAATATTTGGAGAGCTCTCAATGTGCAGTGCCGTTGTACTGGCCGAGAGTTGCCGGATCTACTCCGTCTAGCTCGCTGCGTCCAGACCGGTTATGTTATATATATATATATGTATAGATTTTGTCCATGGTTCGGCAAGTGCTGCCGACCTCGCTAGCAATTTCAAGACGTGCGTCCAATAGGGCCGCAATGAAATCCTTCGTGCGAGTATCTGGACAGTACTAGTAGTACTCCTTGTCTGTTGAGCTTCTTCACGACGCGGCCGCGTCCTCTTGACTACTCAGCCTCATATTTGGCCGAGCTTGGTCAGGCCATGACGTGGCTGACGCCAACCATACAATGTTTAGTTAAGGATATTAACCAGCCAGTGTTGGACGCGAAGTGCACCTCTCGCCGGCCTCCTTGTATGGCATCATTCGAGCAGAAAAGATGCTTTCCGAGACCCCAAGCCCCCGGAGGTCCAACATCAGCGCTAACACAACCAGCCATATTGAGAGGATTGCTGCATTAGAACGGCGCGCGACGCTTCGTTCTCAAGCAGCAACTGAAGAGCTTTGGGCGAGTTAGTTGGCGGATGTTTCAGGTAAATCTCATTCTTTCCATTTGGGAAGAAGATTACCGTTACCCCCGTTTGCAGTGTGCAGGAGGGACACTCCGACAAGTAGTTGACAACGACGAGTTGGGGCGTTTAGCGTGGGCTGATTGCCGGTACACGATTGCGATAATGGCATGGCATATTAGTGGTGGTGATGGTGGTGGTGGTAGTAGTTACTACTGAGCACTTCATCATGCTTGGATTGTTATGGTGGCAATTTTATCCGCAGATACAGAGACGGCGTATCGTCGTCGGGCTCACAGGTTCTCATAATGTTCGGATAAGAAAGATGTCACTCGTGAAGGCTGAATACATTTGCAGTATAAGGTAATTGGTTAATTGAAGTAGCATTTATTTATAGTTCGCCTCAACACTCTTAAAGGAGAACAAAGTACGCTTTTCATTTGCACGGTATTAGGCGATTTTAGTAAAATTAAGTTAGCTCATTTTTCACTCGATTTCAATTACTACCTTTCAAGGCCAGAACATAATCGTTCTATCGTCTATCACCTATGGCTGATCGATGGGGGGAGGCTTCCATTGTTTTGTCGTCGGAGCAATTAGTTCCTCTCTAGCGGATCACTCCAAATCGCCCTAATCTCCTCGACAAATCATCTCTGTGAAGGGTCACGGGAAGCATATTTCTTCGGCAACATTTCAAGGGGATATGTCTATCGTTGTCGGGTTCGTACAACAGCTTCGATCCAACAGCCACAGCCACAAACGCACACAACACCGATGCGTACATGCAAACCTCTTGATCAGCGATCCCCAGCTCCGGGGCGATATTCGTTGTTAAATCAAGTGGCGATCCACCGCAGCCACCATCGCGTGCCTGTGCCAGAATGACGAACTGTCAAGTTCTCACCACCCCTCAGAGACCCCGTCCGCCCCCCGCTCCGGGCAGATCCCCCACCGGCAAGTAACAACGGTGTACAGCCGGCTCGGCATTCGTTCGCTCGGAGCGCTCGATGTAGTCAGAGCCGACACATCAAGCGGTTCTGTATATCTGTCCATCAGCTTCGCCGTCATTTCCTCGGAGCTGTCGCTGCTCGACGACCTGTTCCATGAGTTGTGCCTGCTTTGACCTTAAATCGGTCTCGGTTAATGCTGCTATATGCTGCTATTGACGCTGACGACCTCTGACGGCGGCTCCCGATCGCGATCGCTGCCGACGGCTATTAGGTCTCTCACTCAGACAAACACCAAACACCGAATTGATCCTCCGGCCTGATCCCGAGCCGAGATGAGTCGCCTGCACTGGATCACTGTGACTTCACCTCACGCGCCAGGTTAATGCCGCTGCTGTCGGAGCTGGCGAGTAAACAGGCAGGCAGGAAGGCATTCACGCCGGACCCGCTCGCTAGCTAGCATCTGGCTGGCTACCAATCATATCGTACGGTCGTCTGATATTGTTGTCACGTAGCCACCGATCCGTGTCATCGCCGCTGGCGGAAGCATGTTTTTTCTTCGACTCGTTCGTGTTATTTTTTTTTATATCCCATATCCACTATTCTTGCGCTGTTCGCTGGTGCTGAACGTTGCCGATGCGTGGCCATGCTGTTTAGGTGACCGCGCGAGAAGCCGGTCGGGTTAACCTTCGGCATAATGTCGCCGCCAGCGGCCAAGTTGCGCCAAGCCAAGCAAAGCTCGCTCAGCCGGGCCGGTTTCACCCCTGGGTGTCCATCACAAGGGCGACAGGAGCAGTCAGACGCGAGAGGTAGTTTTGCTGAGGCTGGGTGTGATGGACGAGTCACAATGGCGAAGGCATGGCCCATTCTTTGGTGCTCATTGATATATATCTATATATATTATTCACGCGTATGTCTGTGGCGTAGCCAGACGTAGCCTTTTACTTGCTGTGTTTTCTGCTTTGGCTAAGCGCTTCCTCTTTTCCAGGTCGCTCCAATGTACAAATATATTGTATCACACATATACGTCTGGCTCGACATCGCCAGCTTGAACACTTCACTCATATCGGTGTGTATAGGCCGCGCATGTCGACGGCGCGCGTTGCTCACCTGATATTTAGAACCCTTTGTGCCGTCACTAGCCGAAGGGCAAACCGAAGACGGATCAGAGGGAACTCCCTGTGTTAATATCCACTTGAATTGAGCACCAACCTAAAGCATCGCTTGTCTCACTCCTTAGTGTTTCGAGTTCGTCCGAGACAGGAGTGTCAGATCAACACGAATATGATACATGTTACTATTTATTGTCCTCTCTGTTATCATTCTGCTCCCGGAGGTAAATCTGGCAGTACCAGCTAAATCCGATGGAAAAATCTCGATGAAATTATTCTAGGTGAATTTTTCGGTTTTCAAGAAAATTTTAAATGTTAATTGAATGTGTTTTTCTTTCCTCAACATGTCCGCCTTATGCATCTCTGACAAACTGTTCTATTCAATGCATGTGGCCTTCGCTCGACATTTTCTTTGATTTTTCGACCCGAAGCCGGACACGGAGAGTCTGATTCAATAATAATAATAATAACAAACACTTTAACATAACAAACACTTCAAAGGTATGATATAATTGCTACAATTCGTATACATTTGCGAGAACTAAGCAATTAAGCCACTTGAGTCGTTAAGATACACCTCCGTCGAATAGCTTAGCATCACACATATAATGATAGCAATAATAATTAAGTGTGTTAAAAAATGGGTCCGACTTTCTTCAAGCAACAAGATCATTTCTTCCGTGATTGAATTACAACTTGAGTTGACGATTATTTTTTTATTAAGTTTTTCCTTGTTGCCTCAACTCCCATTCGCCGTAAGCACAAAGTGACCGTGCACCTGTGCCTGGAACCGATATCAAGATGCCATTATACCTAGCTCGATTCACTGTGTATAATCTAAGCACGACGTCACTAACAGTACGTCATCACATCCATGACTATACATGGGTTGTACACGATATATGTTCGTAAATAACCCATGTAGTCATGGATGCGGTGTAGTCATGGACATACAGCTAATCATCGAATATGAGTCCTATCATATGGGTCGAGGGTGGTATCAGACGCTGAACTCAACACAGGCGAGCGACGTCTGACGATTTGCGTCAGAATCAAGAGCGTGTAAGCAGCGTGGAAAGTGTTCGGCGGTCGCGGGTCCCCGGCTCATGTTGGCCATTGATCAGATTGACTTCGACGCTGACTCCCCACGTCCGAGCAAGTTTTCGTAAGTACATTTATTAATAAGTTTATTCGTTTACGACGCCGACCATGCGCGGGGGGAAGGTGTGCGATGATCGGATGAACGAACGGGTCGAGCCGTGTGCGTAGACAGCCAGCAGATATATGTACACGATGCTAGATCGCCGACCGAGTCCGGCTCCCGTAGAAGCTCGCGCAGGAACCTGTTCGCGAGTAGCTGGCCAACGAGCTAACACATCCTATGGATAAGACTGACGTTGGGGATCGGCTGAATCGTGGGTGGAGGGTACGCCACGCACAGGTATCATCATTCACAGAATGGAGGAGACGTGTATAGATCGAACTGGCTGCAGTCGATTCAACGAAGGTTGGTCCGAGTCGCTCAGATTGGCCCGGGGAAGAGGTTCGCCCATCAATAATACTGCATTTACTTATTATATTTTATAACTCACTGATCGTAAAGCTGTGTGTTGCACTCAAGTGCCATCTGCCGGCGTGAAGGGGAGAATTGCAAGATTTGAAAAGTGACTTTGTCTGTTGCTATTTGTATTGTTGAACGTCTTTGTAATTTTGGAAATTACTTAGGTACATATATACTGCTCATGTGATACTTTCAACCGAGAGTGGGCATAATACATGTGCTGGTAGATAATTTTATATACACTATAGTATTTATTTATTTATTTGACACCACGCGTCCCCACAGCTACCTCAAGCAAAGTTCGGCTTTCGGTTGGAGCTTATAGGAAGATTTCTAGTTTTCGCGCTGATTCCGATTGAGCCTTAAACCTTTAGCATCCACAGTATTGCTTCATGAGACGGGGGCTTTAAATGCGAATGTCCAACGGGCGGGGATACGCACACAAATGAACCACCAGGCCACTGGACTCAACCACTTAAGTTGACTTGTACGAGCGCGTCCGTTACTGCAAGAGATCGTAGAACGATGCTGTCCGTTCCCGTGAACTCGTCAAGGTCAAGTAGGTGTTTTCTCCAGAAAGACAATACCCATCTATAATAGATATGCCTAATGCGGCCCTCGTGAATCAGACGCTCTTGAAGGAGGATCAGCGATCACGAACGGGAACGCGCTCGTACGAAGGTTCCCATCGGCACAAGCGTACACCCGCTCCCCCAGCCGCAGTGGTCAGCCCACAACGGTAGAGTGATACGCTTCCGTCCCAGGTCTTCTTCGCCGGGTCACGGGGATTGCGTGCTTCGGGTACCATCCGTGTCATTCCTTCGAGTGGGCACTGGTCACTCGGGATTTAATCTCCAGGCAAAGCTTCTGCTGCTGAGAACCGTTGGAATAACAATGCACTGAATGTGTGCATGTACACATCGATCCCACGTGCTATGGAGACTACAGAGCCTACAGGACACTCGGCCGCAGCCGGTGTTTGACTTTCAATATCACGCCCAAGTTGTCCACCCGAATGTTCACCCAATACAATGCTTACAAGATACGTGCAAGGGGAATGACAAGATACTTAACTCAACTATAGTTAGATATCGTAAGGGAGGGAAGTTCGTCCGTACCTGCCAAGTGACCGACCGTTGGTCACTTGTTCCGCGTTTCCCAGCAGCCGACAATTGGTCTTCGTACCTGCTAAATCATATTGGGTATCCACATAAAGTCACGGCTCATCGTGCCGTACCGCAAACCGCTCCAAAACAAACGGTACAGAGATAATCGTCTGTTTCTCATTCTATAATACTGATCACAAGTCTCAAGTTATTGTTCTAGCACATAATCACCTCATCGAACACTCGACATGTGAAGTAAGGGTGAACCTGGGTGCTCGACACCCCTCCCTTCCTGACCAAGACTTGCTCTCTCTGACAACTCGACGGGGTCATTCGTCAATACGAGCAGCTCTCGCATCCTCTATGGCCACACCTTGAAAACCAGCACTTAGACCAGCACGCTTTCGTCCCATGGCCGCCTTCGTATTTAACGACGGACAACGGCGACAAACTACATCGTCGATCAATCTTAAGCGGTCGCCGCCGCCGCCTCCTCCTCGTCCATTCCGAGTCGACCAAGACAAAGGCTGGTCTCCCTCTCATACCGGCTGTTCTGGCATAGGCTCACTCGCGCATCACACAGCCGGTACAGCGGCCACTCAAGCTGGTCGAGGAACACCGCCACCTTCGTTGCTATCATCGTATCGACGCGATGACCACACCACAATCTGGTCCGAGCGCCTATTGAGCATTATCGTCAATTCGTCGTTACTATTTCTGCTGCTGCTGCGGCCGCCGCCGCCGCCGCCACCATCTCTATCGCTACCGGTTATCGCTAGTTATACTGGTGGTCGAGGTCCAGTCACCGAGCGGCGAGTGCGTCAGAAGCAAGTGGCCAAGGAGAAGGAATGTGCTGTACTTGTTCCTGCGGACAGGAGAGATACTCCAAGACTGGGCCTCCCCTTGTCCGGATCGCCCCCAACTCTCTCTCGTGATGCAGATTAATTGGAACGAGCCGAGAATGATCGATGACCTTGTTCAGAGGCGCGGCTGTTGTTGCTGCTGCTGCTCGCCGGCAAGGCGAAACCATGTTGTCGATTCTGTGTTGCCGGGTAGAGAGAACCCCTGGTCAAGAGTTCTTCTCAGGACTGGCCCCCATCTACTGCTGAGGCGACCTATCAACCTTCGTCGCTCGTTCTGCTATCAATGCCATGGGGAAGCTCTCGGGAGCTACTCGGCCCACGTCGCATTTCAGCGTTGCCATGCATCTGCATTTATGGCAGTTCTGGGTATGAACAGGTGGCGGAGCATATACGACCAGCAGCCGTATCCACCACACATTGATAGACGCTCCCACATAGACATACATGGAAATATGTAGAGATAGACAAATATGCACACACAGCAGCCCCGGTCTCGGAGGTTGTAAGCTTGGGTCTAGGTGGAAAATTTGTTCGACGCTCGCCCGCTCGGTCACCCCTTTTCTTTGCGATATCGATGCGGACCGGACCACGGATGGTGTTCGTTGCTGTGGCAAGCCGGCTATAGATGAGCCAAGAGCTCGTATAGAGGTCTCTGCATGGGGTAAGAGTTGGGTGCTCGCCAGATAGATGTTCCCGCGCAGCCGAGAGCTGCCCTTACGGCGGCTGCAATGCAGCCGAGGAGAGAGAAGCAAAGGAGACGAATTGAACGAGTGCGGTTTGATGCTATCTATCTTTGCGGAGATCATCAAAAGCGAAAGTAATAGATTTCTCTGTCTCTCGCTCTCTCTCTCTCTCGAGTTCGAGCCTGAACCCTATGGCTGCATCTGTCCATGTTGCTGTGGCGCTCGCAGCTACACGAAAATGGGGCTACCCGCCACTCAGGACAAGACGCACGACGGCTACGTTTCCTGTTTCGAGTGTATATATATATATATATATATATATGTTGTATAGTTTCTGCAGGGTTGTGTACAGGGGGATAATGGTAGAGGAGCAGGTAAGTGTAGATTAGGCTGGTGGGTGGGTGAGTATCTCGAGGGCTGATACAGGGAAAATTCAAGCACACAAAAAAGCCTTCCATAAAGGAAAGAATCGCGAAAGGTTGGGCGGTACGAGGCCGCGTACAAGGGCTTAGCATGGAAGGTTTGGGAGGCGCGACAAACATAGAGGGGAAGTGCTCCTGGCATTTGCATATTGCCTTACGAATGACAACATTCGTAAGGTGGTCACGGATCCGTGGCGGAGCTCGAAGCGGCTGCTACCACGAAAGATCTGTCACACGAGGCGTCTTGCACAGTCTACGGACTTCCAAGGCCCAGTGAGTCGAACCTACTACCTAGCCCTCGGTATTCCTCCCCTGCATTCTCCTCAAGCCTAGACAGGGATTGCCCGCCTTTTCCCGACATCCTCCTCCAGATACACCCCCTTTCGACACTTGACGCGCGCAGTCCATACCGTCAGCGAGTACAGTGTACCGCGAGGGTGAACACCTTCGAAGGTGCAAGGTTAAATAGGAAGGGTAGGGAGCTCCGCAAGGCACGTTTGCTTCTGGAGCTGCCGGTGGATTTAGCCGCGGCCGTGGCTGCACGCAAGCGTGGCAGGGTATCAGTCTGCGACGGGCGGCCGAACACCCCTGATGCACCTGCCTCGCTGGGTGCGCCCTTATGTCTCGCGCAGCCCAAACCTCCCGCCCATCGCTGATGTGTTGTCTTTTGTTCTTCTCCCTTCAAGAGAGCAAGTGCTTGCTTGCCGAGTGGACCTATGCACCACAGATCTCGGATACGCTCGGCTGGCGATCCCCTTGTGTGTGCTTGCGGCCGCCATACGGTGTCAAGGGGAAATCGTCCGGCCTCGCCTTTGTTCCTGCTCCTCGCGCCCGCGACCGAAGACTCGGCCGCGCGGTCACGCCGGTAACGAGGTGGCCGCCGCCGCAACTCGCCTAGGTGAGGATGTAGACAGCCGCCCGCGTTCGAGACAACGTCTGAATATGATGAAGGAACGGTGCCTAGAGTGCGCGAAAATGGCACGAGGCCGTTAGACTGTGTCGTAGATGGACACAACGATCCATACAGGGAGAAGGCAATCGTAGAAGGTGAGACGAACAAACGAACGAATGGGAAAATCGCTGTCGAACAGGTGCATGCGCCGAGAGCTCTTTGGGCGTCTGTCTGATCCTGGCGATGGTAGATGCCATCATGAACTCCTGCGGTCGAGGGTTTTGTCTTCCGTTCCGTCTGCGGCTATATTGTTTCGAGATGTAGCTGAGTACGATTGACGGGTCCCAACAATAGAGACTAGCGTTCCTTCGTAGTGAAGAATTTTGACAAGGAAAGGTCAGAGGAGGAGCTGCGCCCATGCGGGGTGGGGGGGCGGCAGCAATGATTGCTCATTGGCTCATTCACACGCCTTGCTGGGAAGATCACAACCTGTGCCTAGGTCGCCGTCACGCCTGGTGACTCCCAAAAAACTAGATATATATATATATATATATCCTTAGGAAATAGTCAGGTCATATTTGGTTAGCAGCACAGGTTTATCTAGCTCGGCTCGATGTAGCTAACCACTATTTCATTGTTTCTGTAGAAGGAGGCTACATCAATACAGAGGCATAGATGTATCGCGATCCCTTTTCACCAACGAACACTGCGATGGTTCCAACGCTTAGACATGGTTGTGTGTTGCAGGCGTCACGTTGAGCCACAAAGGCATTGATTCGCTCGCCATGCACAAGGCAAGCAGCGTGCGACACCCGAACAGGAGCCACCTTGCAGGCGCCCTGAACAGTTCCGGGACAATATTTCTCCGTACTGAGAGTAGCAAGCACTTTCGAAACGAGATCGTCTACTCGGATCGTCGTTGAGAAACTGCCACCACATTAAGCTCTGAATGTATATATATATATATATATATATATATATCTTATAACGACGCTGGTAAAGATCTATACCTGCGATACGCCTATGTCCACGCACAGAGCAATGCTAACAGTCAGACCGAGAGATAGACGAAAACAAATATACAACAGAAGGTCAAATAGAAGAGCAATGAATGGGTTTACAGTCCCCTGAGAGTTCCGTCGCGTTGGTGAGCTCTCCCTCCTCTCCCTGTTCTCCGATGGTACCATGACACCTCGAGCTCTCACCGCGCGGCCGCTGGCGGCGGCTTCGCCAGCGGCAGCATCAGCTTCTCTACATACTGGCACATTGACTATCTACCGCGCACGACTAACAAGCCTCCCCCGCTGTGACTTGCCAAACGCGGTAGCGATCGGCAGTCTACCGCGGCAGTTCATTTCGGCCTCTGGCTCGCCTTCCGCGCAAGACCCGCGAGCTATTCGATTTGATCGTTACGGACATGTTGATGGTACTACTGACGCCGCTAACGCCATCGAGCCGGCATCATCCATCGTATATCAGCGATTATGCAACGCATCCACGTCTCGTCGCGTCGACACCCGTTGTACAATCGAATCTCGAGTCGGTCGACGTGGCCACCGACGGTGGCCAGCGCGCCGTGGTACGAGGGTATGACACACACTGGCCCAACTATTGCATTTAGGCTGCTCATTGTGGTATTATCAGCGTTCCGCCACGGCGTTCCTTGTTTGTATGGATGCTTCTGAGACGACGTACATTGAATCCGAAGTGGTGGATCCAACGTCCCATAGACATTGTACATAGCCGCTATTGGGCACGGACAGCACACGCAAACAGCTAAGAGCGGAAACAACGATAATAACGATGACACCCAATAACAGGCTGCAGCAGCAGAAACAGCAGCAGCAACAGGCGCAGCAGCGGCTGACACCCGTGCATTTCCTCGCTATCGTCAATATTATATTTATTTATTATAGCTTTTATTGGTGTTTAGCCAGCGATAGTTGTTGTACCGGTGGCGGCGGGCGGCGAAGGTGGCGGTCAGGGACCCACAGTGCTAGGCCTCGTTTAGCGCCTAACTCGCTCTCGTCTAACATGCTTAGCTTCGAGCTAGACAATGTCTTAACGCGGGAACTTCGGGCGGCTTTCGAGAGCGATTTAGCAACCATCGGATCTAGTCGGATTCGGCCCGACACCGATGTCCTTCGCCTCAGCAACACCCGATTGACTGCTGGTAGTGCTTCGGCGTTCGACTGCACCATGACAGAGATAACGGACGGAGTCGGCGGTGGGGACTGTCCGGGCGACGGTCGTCGCTCGCCGCTGGTCGGCTATGGCCGATCGCGGTTCCATCGCTCCGGGAGGGTGGTATTCCTCCTTCGTGGAATCGTTCCCGAGCGGACGATTAGACAACAACAACAACTCGCTGGACGAGGGTGTGCTATTACTGTTCGAGGATGTCGCGTTAGTCTGTCCACCAGCGAGTTAGTCTGCTTGTGCCGCCGCTTAGGCGGGTCGTCGATGACGCCAAATGACGCCTCGGAACAGACAAACGACATCGCAGCAAGTTTGATCCGCTCGTGTGATGTGCGCGCGCGCGCGCAGAACGACCCTTGGTCGGGAAAATTTACAACCTGCATCAATCCGGCGGAGACACACGCCAACATCTTTGACTCGACTCCTGCCGATCCGGATCGGGATCGGACCCGCTCACCAGTCTGGCGCTGCTTGAGTTGATCTGGTAGCAGCAGCCGCAGTAGCAGTAGTCGAGAGAGAGAACGAGAAACCCATTCGTAAGATAGTTAGCAGCGTCGTAGGAAGTGTAGCGAGATATGGGCGTGATGAACAGCAGCTCATGGAGAGACGCAAGCTTGTTGGGCCTTTATGTCGACTGTCGAGCAAACGAGGCTTGCCGTTGACGACGACGACGACAAGGGAACGCTCCAATGCTGAGGGTGCTAGAGCGAGAGGTGCCAAAGAGAAGACCAGGATGGGAGAATTAGCGGGAAGGACTGTGTCCGAGAGCGGCACAGCGTGGATCAGCAGGACAACGCCGCCAGGTAGCGGTCAGTCGGTCGACGACGTTCAGACATGCGTCGTCCCTGAGACGAACCCGTCCCGCGATGGCGCTCATAGAGAGAAAGTGGGTGAGAGACGGCGAACTACCTCGATGAAACGATTCGCATACACAGACACACACAGACACATGTGAACCAGCCACCGCCGGCTTCTGCCACTGCAGACGCTGGTTATCCCACGATCGCCGAAGGAATCGTGCCACTCGCGCATCCCGGCGAGGAGCATCTCCCCGATCTATAGTATTTATTATAGGCTGTTAGTCGGAGCAGGAGCTGTCCATGGTGTGTCCTGCGAAATTGCTGTCTGTGCTAGCCCACGCAAGTAGCGGCTGCGGCAGGCCAAGCCTATAGGCCATGTTCGTCAGTAAGCTGAACGTCGCTGGGCGTGCGGGATCTGCGATCCCCGATGAGTAGCACGCACAGCAATGTTGTCGTCGTCGTGGGTACACTATGCGGACGATGCCGACCGATATCCGAGTATCGGCAGCGAGATATGAAGGCACGGGTGATCGGGGGAGAAAAAACGAGCCCATGCCCCAATCGGCCGATGGTGAACGACTCCCCTGCGGGGGCTGAGTATGCTTGGGGGTCCGAGCGCGGTCCGTCAGATACCAAAGCCGGTTTACGCTATGTGTCTGTGTTGGGTTAGTCCGGTTATCGGACGACACGACAATGACTTTTCCGTTGTCCACCAACACAAGACAACGGAGAAAAGAGAGACAGATAGACAGAGAGACAGAGGGAGAAACAAAGAAGAATGTTGTTTTTATGGGTGCTTTGCACATTAATAAGCAGCACGAAAATAGGAGTGAACGAGGATGGACGGCGGGGGGGGAGGGCGGGGGTCATCGTGTTGAGCTTGAGGCGGCGGAGGCGGGGGCGGCTTGCAGCGACTTTCCAATGGGATGACATTCGGACAAACAGCCACTGTCCGAACAGCGGCAATACAGGTAAGTAGATTATCCCTCGGAATGCCATCGTCGTCCCCTACTCCTCCTCTTCCTCCTCCTCGGAGATGCTGACATCCCGGGGATCCGGCCGGAGGTTTCGGTGGATTGGAAGATGTGTTCTCGACATCGGACATTGCCTACCTCCATATACACGCGCACGCACACAATACCTCTACTAAACAGCACCACATACGCTTAGTGGTATGGGACGAAGACGATGTCGTGGGCGGAGGCACAGCGCACCCCCAGGCGCGCACACTGAGTGACTGACTGACCGAGCTACAGGCCAAATGTTCAGGCAGACAGATCCGAACACTTCGGAAAGATCGGAGCCGCTCGCGCGGCGAAGGGGGCGACGCCACGCGGACGACATCAACACGCGAAGCTTCGCTAATCCCCTCTAATTCGCTGAAATGCACAAGAGTGTGTGCGGCCGTGTTGCGTTGACAGCAGCAGCAGCAGCATCACCAGCGGCAGGGTCAGGGGTAGGCCGATTCGCTTAGCGGCTAATGCGCTGGCATTTGCTGGAAGTCCGAGGAGCGGCATCGACGCGAGCGGTCCGGGCCTGAATTGCACGGGACTGCGGCGGAGACAGGAGATGGGGACGAGAAGCCAATAGAAATAATAATCATAATCATCTGAGAAAGGCGCTGCCTTTCTATGGTCAATCGGAGCGGAGGTCACCCTCGGAGGGGAGGATGGACGAAATAGAGCTTCGCTAGTTAGGTAACGTTTGACATATATGAATTGCCCTGTAGCACTGTTGGATGATGTTCGCTGGTGGAGCATAGCTCAGCTCTAACTGAGTGTCGCTGGATGGATCAGAAGGCAGCGTTAAACGTAGGATGGCAACGGCTTGTGGTAGAGGGCCGTGCGTCCGTAAGTGAATATCAGCATTGTCCCTCGGTAAAGGTAAAGGTTTTATTGGTTTATTAAAGGAGCTGCAATTGTTACAATGCTTAAGCTCTCCCTTATATGTCATCACGCAGCGGGGCTCGAACCTGCACCCTCTGGCTTCCGATAGCCAGAGACCACTTAGCCGCCCAAGCCATCGCGCTGACTGAAGGTAGGAAAGGTAACACTAAAAACAATAGAATATACAAAGTGATACATTTCTGGGAGATGCACAAGTCGATAAACGTTAAATGAATCATTATGGTCGTATGATGATGGCTTTAATAGAACGTTCTGAATGTTTGTGTGTCTATGTGTGTGTGTGTTTTGTGAGATACGACTGTGTCAAAGTGCCCGCCAAGGGAGCCGAGCAGTGTCGCCGCCTGGCGGCCTGGTTGCACTGTCAATCACCAACCGAGGATAAACCAGCGGGTTGCAACTGTTCAGCTCTCGAGCTGTCAATACCTAACAATTGTTTTTTGGGCTGACCCTCAGCTGAGCCTCCCCTATCTGACAGTCCTCAGCTCTTAACCTTTAAGGGAATTACAATGGGGACCGGTCGGAGCCACGTTTTCTTATTCTCTTCCTTACTCGTACCTGGCAAGAATCTTCAGATAAGGAAAGATGATAAAGAACTCCAAAGATTCTCCAAAGCGTCTGACAGGATTTGAACCCAACGCACACGTCCCTCCGGTCTAGCAGTCCAAGACGCTCACCACTAAATCATCCAGGGGACTGTCAATACCTAATCTATTAATAGTGGGTGTCCCTGTGTTAACCAATGATCATTAGCATTGTGTATCATGGTACTCTACACAAATGTAATGATGACATGCAATTTGTGAGAATAATTCGTAAATCCACATTCTGTGTTAGCTAACGCAGCGTCTTTTCAAAGCGGATCTCTTTCCTGTTTTGTGGGGTACGTTGCTGAGTGTTATGCCATGCAGGAATTTGTAACAGAGCTGATACATTTACTTTCTCGCTTAAGAGGGAGTGCGGGCGGGCGTGGAGGGGGTGTCGTCCTTCTTATGAACCGGCACTGCCGAAAGCAGTTGTACGGTTGTGAACTGCGTTAAATGTTTAAAGGCTGTGAATGAGTCTGGAACATTTACTCTAGTTTGTCCTATCTGTCTAATGCGCCTTAATCAATTTCCCCTTTTGTCGCTCCTTAATGATCCATATTGTCTTGTTAGATCTGACCGTTACCTAGACGCATGCGTGCTAAAGCTCGCAAATGCACCCGTAATTCAACATTAGATATCGCTACATACTTCAGAGTTGCATATTCGGCTCGGCCTGGCCGTGGCGAAAATCCCAGCCTGCCTGCCTCAATCCTTGTTGAAAGTTGCGTCATCTTCGCAGGATGGCGAACTATTCAGCTACAACAGCTCGCCTCTTCCCTAACTCATCATTCGATGACAACAGCTCTTCGCCACTAACCAGCATTAAGGGGTAGCGAAATAGCTATGCGTTGGTCGGCTTGCGGGCCGGTATGCACTCAAGACTCCGGCTGTACCCATTAGTGTTGTGAATTATGGTGACGATCCGGCGTGTTCGTCAAAGAAAAATCGCCCAGCAGCTCAATTGATCCCCATCTAATAGTCTAGCTTCGTAGCCGAGCCCCGTAAGTAATCGTTATTTTTCGAGTCCGCCCCCATTGTTCCCCCCCCCCCTTCAAATAAATGCTGTTTCCTGCTCCTCCTGCGCCTGCGGTGTCCATCGGCGCTCACCGCGAGTCCGGTGTCTTGGACCAAATCTTGACCGTCACTCTGGTCTCGGTTGGTGGGCCGGTGGCACCAGTCACGATGGTTGCTGACACGCGTCCTGGGCACGGCAAGAAGGACACTTTCCTCCTGCATCGTTTGGGGAGAGTGCGCAGCTCGAGGATAAGCGGGAAAGAATGGCGCGAAGAGCTGGCTGGCCCGCCGGCCAGGGGGTCTACCCGGTCGTGCTCACAAGCCACGGCAAGCTGGTCATCTCCGGGATCTTTGTCGGCGAGGCGGTGTTGTCAGCGAGACTAAGCCTCGACTGCTAAACTGCGGACGAACGTCTCGCACCCCCAAACAGTGCACTCGTCCTTCTAGTCGTGTGTAACTCAAAACCACTCCTCCTCCCCCGGGTTCGTCTCCACCCACGCGGCAGCGAGCGGACCTAGGCTAAGTAGACTCATCGAAATCCATCACGGCTGGCGGCTGATACCGAAAGCCCTTGGGCTGCACAGCACTGCCACAAAGTACCACCATTCCGTCTACCGGTACAAATATTGTTGCCGCTACAGTCTACAGCATATTACTGCATCACCTTATCTTCCCGTATCTCAGCAGCGTCCAGGGCGGCACCAGCACTTCCATCCGCTGGATGTCCCCGGGCGCGTCTGAGCGGCCGGCGCGTCGACAGCAGCCAGCCGCCGACAGACGATGGCGGTCAACTTTCGTCCCGCGGTTGCTTGTTCTGGCGTCGTCGTATCCGCCGCAGAGAACGGCAGTAGCCGTGGACTAATGGCCACGCGCACGGAAACCCAGTACCGCGACGGCTGCCCCGACCCAGTTCTAGGACCCAACGATGCTCGGTGCCAGTAGTGATGATCGCCCACGATATCTATCGGCTGGCTTTCTGTTCGACCGATCCGTTCTCCGGTCTGATCCGCCCGCTCGATCGGCGATGTCGTCTCTGACTGGCCTGCCGCCGCCGCCCTCACTGCCACCACCACCACCACCGTGATGGCATCGTGAACGTAGCCAGCAAATGAACAAAATGAATTTGGCTCGCCGGTATTGGCCTCTGCCGACGGCCTGCTTCCCTCCCATCGGTAGTTTGCTCGTAGTTGTTCATTACATCAACAGTATATTTACTAGCAGATCTAGGCTACAACCATGAGATGACAATGTCTACAACAACAACAACAACAGCAACAACGACGGCAAACGGCGCTGAAAGCTATACATGAGGACGATGCTGCTGTTGCCGTCGCTGAGGGCGATCCCGATGGCGGTGTGGGGTGCGCAGAGAAGGCGAGCAAGCGAATCAACAAGCTGGTGAAAGCTGCGACTACTTCACGAGGTCGACTGGGGGGGGGGGGGTAACCGGTGCACGATGCACGATGAGGTTAACGAAAGCGAACCCCCTAATTCACCGAGCGAATAAATGTAAACCCAGAGAGAGAGCGGGGGTGAGAGAGAGAGAGCGGGGAGAGAGAGAGAGAGATCTATTCAATTCTATTCTATAAGCAATATCGCGCCATAGCCGGCTTCATAGCGCTGATCCCTTGCTAATCGCGCGCACTGAAAGCCAACTCCACTTCTTCACAGTGTCACGGGACTGTCAGATAGCTTGTTCACGATGGCGAACCCCGCCCCGCGTTCGGCCGCCGCTCGTCGACCATTTGGGACACCAGTCACTGATAGGCAGTGACTAGCCACCTTTTGGACAAATTTTCCCACTTATATGCTGCATCGTACCATAACAGATATATGTCGTCTTGTAGTACACTATTGTAAAAATAGTCGAATATTATACAATAGAACGCACAGCTGACCTCAGTGGTCTCAGTAGTCGATGTCAATGTGGCCTGTTTGTCCTCGTGAGCCTATGTCGACGAAAGCACGCTAGGCCATCTGTTTTCATGTTGAATAGAGCTCCATCGCGAGTAGAGCGATGTGTAGACGAAGGCTTGACATTGCATTGGGCTTTGGCCTATGAAGCAGATAGCACTTTGGGTGTTGCCAACGTTCTCGATGGCGACGCAGGCGAAACTAGCCGATTTCTCCTCTACGGTGATGAGTGGTCAGCTAGACTGATGACTTGAGTCTTGCTCATATACATGTATTGACCGAGATTGGTTCAACGACGCGGTGGGAAATCGTATCCGCCGCGACTTTTATTGCTCAACCCGAGACCCATCAGCACGATACTTACTACCTGGTGGCGTTTTTCGGCAGATTCGTACGCAAGTTACATATATGGTAGGGTGGAGATTCCTCAGAAAAATCGATTTAACTCTTTTCCCGTTCGTTTGTACAAATGACACCTGTTACCGTCAGAATCATTCATGCAATCAGTATCTTTTGTCAGCACCGTGTACCGCCTTCGTACCGCTACGAGAGCCTATTCAGCAAGTTGACCAAGTATACCGAACGAAAACCTAAATGCAAATATTAGCACCACCGCTGCAGCTTGGCAGTTGCCAAGTGGTAAGTGTTGTTGTTATTGTTGACAAACTTAGTCGCGCCATGGCCTACTTCACCTGCGCTATACTCCATAGCCAACACGAGTATATCCTCGCCGAGGTGCGTCACCACAGTTGTTTAGTTCCTTACATAGCTTGTGTTCTATGGTCGTGAATCTGGGCGTGTGCGCTCCACAATTTCCAGATTCGACCGAGAACGGCGCGGGTGACCTGGTGCTTCGTTGCGCTTGTATGTATATCTGCTTGTCCTGGCTTTCAGCGGCCTACCTCTCTCAGCCAGCTCGATCTATGTATGTGTGTGTGTGTGTATGTATGTGTAGTACGTAGCCGGCAGCTCCACCACCAATTTTCGCAAATAGGATTTACTCCCGAATGTTCAAGAGTCGGGACGAGTCGACTCATCGTCGTTGAGTTTAAATTTGAGGACCCGCCACCCAATGCCGCCGCTGCTGGACATCTCAACACTCACAGACACACGGCGATCGCGGCAGCAACAACAACCACAGCAACAACAACAATAACAACAGCAACAGCTACAACAACAATGACAACCAGCGGAGTGACGGAAGCAGCATGATTTGAACTGTCGCGGCTACAGCACAGAGCGTCTCGGCTACAATCCACTTAGGTGGCACTCAACGCCCGTACACTTGCTCGCTAAGGCACAGCCTTGGGTCGATCGGACGAGACATACTTTCGTTCGTTGTCTCGCCTTTGAGCATTATCGGCCCCACATCGGGAGCAAAGCATTGGTGAGCCAACAACGAGAGCGACAACGGTGATCTCGTTTGGCCGCCAGCCGGCTGCGTCGCTAGCGCTGTAAACATGTCACCCGACAACAAGTGACAAGGGCCTAAACGGCGTTCGTTCAGGGCTGGCTACCGCATCACCCGGAGTCACGGAGGACTGACGGTAGTCGGACGTCGTTCGGTCCCATGATCAGTGACGAGTGGTGCAGTAATGGCTTGGATGGGTGAGCATTATAAATTTAAATCAACATTACTTACATCGTTGTGTGCCCTCTGCGCGAGTGACTAGCGTCTCAGAGCGACTGGGCGCCGACAGCGCGACTGGTGCCCGCCACCAGAAGCTCGCCGAAGCCGGGGGTCGAACGGCGATGCCCTGCCCCGAACATCAGAAGTGTCAACGGGGCCGTGTGGCGGCGAGCATCGGTGGAATCAAGCACAAATCTTCATGTTGGCGTCGGCCATACCGCGAGATCATTGACATGAAACTCGGCCGAAATCCGCCTCGGCCGACCTGGCCGGCCCTGTCGGTCGCACAAGGAACTGGGGACTCGCACAGGCGAACGGTAGGCCAAAAGTGGAGACATTCAACTCGACCGGGAATGGAAGAGATTCAAAGAAGGGTGGCATCGCACCCATACCACCCCAAGGGCAAATGGGGGTCATGCCGCGGAGCGGTCGGTGCCTTCGAGGAATTGCCAAGGGTCGAGCGTTACGGGCAGCACCACTGCTAGTGACAACACGGCATTGCCAGTCTCGCATTGCTTCAGCTGTTCGTTATCTGCCTGGCGACGTTGTTTCCGCCAACGTCTGAACATGTTGTTTAGTAGGCGAAGAACGCTGCTCCCGGTCGATGCAGACCCTAAAGTCATAAAGCCATCGGGTGAAAGCCATCGAGGTTCGGGCGCGCGGCTGTGCATCGACTTCAGGCGGAGGAGGTGGCCATGCCTTCGAGAATGTCGTCCGGACTCCGACCTAAGGGCGCTGACAACAAGAACAACCCCGGCTGATCTCATATGGTTGTTGTCTGTTATAGGTCAGATGGCCAGGACAGATTGTCGGGTGGTGGCGGTGGTGGTACCGTTTTCGTAACAGCCGCTCGGGCAGGCAGCACGCAGCGGAACTGCGCGCGTTATAGGCTTCTTCGTAAGGGTTTTTTCTTCGTTTTGGGCAGAAACCCCCCTATTCTGTATTGCCCCCATTACCATGCACGTACTATTACGTTTGAATTTACTCACGGATGATGGGTGAGGCAGTGCTTGTTTTTGCTGAAAAATAACATCACCGTAGGATGCTATTTCGAATGAACATAAGTTATCCTGCATGGCATCGAACCCGGACGTCGACGAAGTTCCCGGAGCAATCAAATGCAATCAATTTGAAAGAGCTAAAATTTGCCGGTAAAATCTATTTAGCAAGAGGTACATCCAAGTTAAACATATAGGGATTTTAGCTCGAATGACGTCGGAATCTGTGGAATCCTATTTCACAATATAGATCTATGTACATCTGTTTTTCGGAAACAAGATGTTTCCTGATGAATACGAAATTCACTAAGATTAAATATGAAATTCGTTCCCGGGAAACTCTTAGCTGCTACGCGCACTGGTAACATCAAGCTAACGAGCTTGCCATAGCGAGTACCTATGTTTTCCCAGGATCACCACGGTTATTAGCTTCCAGCATAATTCGCGATAGTCGAAATGATTACGCGTTGAACTATAAACAATGTTTACACACGCAGAAATCTGCCGACCTCGAATCTAACCTGTGAAAATTTCCAGCTTCGTGCACTACCCGCACCTCATCAGTACGACCTCAACAGCCAAACCGATGAGAGACAACCCAACACCAATTGTAAATACTTCAAAAATATCGCATCTCTCCCTATACAGGTATTACAATCCTATACATTAAGGCAACCGCCATCATCGTTGTTATCGTATTATCATGATTCATTATTATCAATATTCATAATCAGATCAACACAATATTTTCCAAGACCCCTCCTACAGCCCCGTTTGCAATCTCTGCTTCTTCCCAGAATTCCACCACGACCCATCACCCGATCGTTATCATCTCTCCAACGATAAGCAACGATTAATTGAACCCGAAGTGCGCATACGTAGCGAGGCGTTTGGTTGACCACAGCCGACACGTTGATACCCCCACGGTCATCCCGCCCCCGGGGCGCACCCCATCACCCCCGCTCCTCGCCCCCTTCAACTGGTTACTGCCTTTGCAACACCCAACGTTCAGCTCTGGTCGCCTCTGCCTGGCGCCGAGGTCCAAGGCTTGTCGACTTGCTACGACGCTACTCGGCAGCCGCTTCGCGGCGATACTGTTCACCACTCGCCGCTCGTCCACACTGCCGCCCCTAACTGTGACAGGCGCACTGCCCGAGGAGGATAGGCCAGTCCGAACGCTCCTCGACTCGTTGTATCGCTCTCTGACTCGCTCTCATACACTCCCTGTGTATTCTCCGCCGATGGCTGTCTCAAGAAGCGGACGAATCCGTGATGGATCCGCGTTTAGCGTTTATATCGTCTCTTGCTTTTTCTTTTTTCTTGTTGCTGCTGCTGCTGCTGCTGTTACTAGCTGAACACCTGTGGAGGTGACTGAACTCGCATAGGCGGACTGGCTAGATTTAGCGCATCGGCTGCGGCGGCGGCGGCAGCGGTGGTGCCGGGCCCAGGATCGTCCTCGGTGCCGCCAGCCGGAGATAGAGACGGGGGTGAGCGAGAGAGAGAGAGACAACCTGCGCCCGCTCTATTTAGTTAACTGTAGTCAAGGCCCAAAGCCTCCGTCTAGTCGACCACACCGCCTGTGTCGACGTGTTCGTGTGTGCGCCTGTGTGGTGTGAATGACGAACCGCATTTCCCTGCTTGACTGGCTCGCTTCTTCGCGCCGGCGGGAGCCGCGCCAGTGGCGAATTGGTCCGCCCGACCCGTCACCATGGACAGCACACTCTCAACCACGGTGGAACCAGCGCGACGACGAATCACCGAGAGAACGGGCTAAAACGCCGGCCGACATAACGCCTGAGCCATAACGATGGACCATCACATCATCTGCGGAGAGAGAGAGAGAGACAAGCGAGAGATAGAGAGCGACAGAAGTGTCCGCGTAGCCTCGGTAGTGTATAATAGCATGGACAGTAGACGGCACTGCACGCCAGCCAAAGCTCGCTCCACTTGCTACCCTCGAGTGCACACAAGCGATCGAGTGTGTGCTGGACCAAGCGAGGAGGGTAGACCCCCAACCAAACGCCGCCCCGGCCCGCCTCTTCACTAACTGCTGCACAGCGGACATGAGTAGCGCACACGATAACGCGTAGACACTGTGGGCACATCAGCACGCTCAGCTTGACCCGTCTCTCGCCGCTCGTCCTGGCTTGATACTCGTGTCTCTCCTGTTAACTGTCGACCGTGGCGGCGCAGGCTCGTCAGCCACTCACGACAGAGGTCGACCACACCAGACCAATGCTGTGTGGATGTGTTTGTACGCGGTGGCGGCGCGGCGAAACGCGTCATGCTGGGGCGTTGGTGGGGGGTGTATTGTCCAAACTATCAGCGCCGCGGCGGCGGTAGCTGCTGCTCTGTGCTGCTATCAGCGGGCGCGGCCAACGCCGCAGTACGACAATACTACACGATATGGTATGGTAGTTATAATATTGGGACTAGGGCTACGCTAGTAGTGTCCTCATCGTGTTTGTCGCTGGAACCGCGAGCGAGTGGCGCGGCCGGCCGGCCGCGTCGCACCACAGCGGCCACAGCGATCGCCACGATCTCACATCGCACCTGGCCGTCAGCCGATCGCTCGGTCTATAGGCCAATTGTCGATGACGACGGGTGCCCCTCAGCTAGCAGCGAGCAGGCGAGTAACTGGATGTGGCTGCTGTATGCTATAATACCAAGCTCGCCCTCCCTTAACCGTCCCGCCCCCACAAGAGCAATCCCCGTCGACGGCTGCTCCTCCGTGGACTATTCCCGTCTGATGACCTGGCGCTGCTTATCAAGTTCATATCGACGCGGCGTCCCACAAGGTTCGGCCGAGAAGATGCTCGCTGAACGGGGAGGGGGGGGCAGGGTAGCGAGCGGGGTGCTGGCCGTCGAACGAGCCAACAGACGAACGAGCAGCGTCGATCTGCTCACGCCCAAGATTCGCTGCCGTAACCTGTACGGGCGCGCGGTAACAGGCGTGCGCATGCAGGATCGTGTGCATCTAAGTGCTCGTCTGCCTAACTGGGCAAATACAACGTCGACAATAGAGGAGGCGAGCTGGTTTGTGGAAGAGATTACGGCCACGTGGTTACGCTCACTGAAGACTGAAGAGACAAGACGCATTGGATAGATGTACATGATGGAGGAGTTGTGTATGCACACATATATATATATATATATACACAAACGCCCGAGACCGTTTAGGCTACACCGCGTGTATCTAACGTCGGAGAAGAACCGTTAACTGTGCCGACGAGGCTGTTGTCGCCTGTCACAGAAATAGGAAGTGGCTTAGTGCCTGGGGTCAACCGTTTTGCAGGTTGTGTGGGAGAGCTTGAAGCGAAATTGAAATAAAATTTGTGTTTCGGTGTTTTTGATGCTTCTAAATGAAGAATCGTTTGATCTAATGGGAAGAGTTTTCACTAAAGGTGAAGGCAAGTGGCTTTTTGAGATAGAAAAAATAGTGAAAAAGAAGAAGAATAGTAAAGTGCTATGTTGCAACTAATTAATTGTAAAGTCGACCTATATAACGAGCTGTTCGGTTGACTGTCAATGTTATGAGCAGAAAGCCAGAGGATTGGCACGGATTACCCCAAAATAGCGTTATGTCAAGAAGCCTGCGATACGTATCAATTTAATAATTAAGTCACTACCCCATGGGGTTTGTCACGCAGACCTGCGTGTCGAATGCCGGAAAAATGCGCTGACTTTCAGGCGAGCCGACGCTGAGACCGCACCGTCGGGAAAGTTGAGATCCCTTCATCGGGCTGCATTCACACCTTGCGGCACATTTATATATGCCTTATAAAGATCACCTTTACGAAAGCGATCCCAACATCTGCTTAGGACTAATTTCGCAGCGTCGAACCACGAGGTCTTGACAAACAGGACAAGAATCGATGACCGCTCCCCTGTCGGCAAACTGCTAACTCGTTGACCAGCAACTGCTGAATCACCCCGGCGGCTAGATCTCTACCTCATACAACAGATGTAAGCTTCATCTGTATCCGGTTCTCTGTTCTACGTTCTCCCGTCAACGTAATCATCCACAACTGCTTATTACTCATCGGCATTCGAAAGCTGCACAATTTCGACACTGCGCATTAAATGTTACAGTATAATAGAATTCTGATCCATCGGTTTATTGCCCTACGTACAATGGCGGGGACTGGAACAAAGACCGCGCTGGTCATAGACGATAGCACACGAGTTAGTCCCTCCCGATAGGGCGGCATAGTTAGAGGGAGAAGGCGTGCGGGTTCGCTGTCTCTCTCGCTCAGGTGCATCCATCGTGTCAGCGTCGCCATGTCAGTGCATAGAGGCATCACATCATCAATAGCTCAGTGCGAGCTGAGGTCACGCTATCGTTAAAGCATTAGCTGAAACGGGTACAACTGGTGCTGACTGTTCCTCGGTCGGCCAGTCGGACTCATCCGACTCCGATGCGTTCAATTGTGACAGCCCGCGTGCAGAACACCAGAACGATCGCGTCTGGAGAGCCCCAAGGCTCGGCCCCGCTTGCCAACAGTCGACGACGCTAGGATTGTGGGTGTGAGGGAAGGGGGGGGGCGGGGGGAGGCGGTTATGGAAGGCGGAGCGGGTTCGTGGACGAGGAATATTTCGCTGGCATACAGGTGGTGTCTGAGCAATCTCGGAAGGAAGTTGGCCTCGGATGGCCACGCGACTCGTCCCAATGGCCAGCCCTTCGGAACGCGTCTGTCTTCCCCATGACGACTCGTCTACCTGCTCCGACCATAGCGGCGGAGATGGCCGGCGAAAGACCTCTCCACCTCTTGCGTTCCATTGTCTCCGTGTTACAGTAGACAGATCGAAGCATACGCTTGCTTATTTGTGCTAGACAGCCGATTTCACCAGACTTGTTTCAGGGGCTAGCGGCAGGAGCCACCAGCGCGCCCATGTTGCTATATCCTCAGCCCCAGACCACCCCACCCGTCGCGGTGGTAACCTAACCGCCTATTCGCGTCATTCAATTTTAACTAAAAATTTTGACCCCGAACTCTCGGATTTCATTTCCTTTGAGAATCGTTCGAAGCAGCCAACTTAACATCAAACCAATCGCATTGCAGCTTCTATTGAGTCTTCGATGTCGGGTCCGCGGGATTACCATCCCGGGCGGGGGATTGCCTCAGATTTTAGATATGGGGTTATTTGAAAACTTGAACCTATCGTGGCAAAAGATGACAGGCCTCTCGCGGGCCGACGGAAGATGTCGTCGTCCTCACTCGAAACCACTTTACCGAGGTTCCGAGGTCGATTCAGGGAGATAGAGGACCCTGCGGGGGGAATTCGCCCGCTTCTATGCGATACTTTGCCAAATTACATCAAACCACCGGCTAACGCAACATCCACCCCTCCCCCAGCCGATCGGACTGATTGAAGATTGACAAATCGCCGAGCTGGAAACTGAAAACTACAAGGTGAAACCTGCCACCAGTGACGTGTCTACGCCTCTCGCCCGTCTCGCGACCCATTTGCCCTACACGAATGTTGTCACGGTACTACATGCTAGCCGTTTTCGGCTACTTCAATACTTCACAACTAGCAGTAAAACGCCGCGGAGTCGCTTCTCACGAGCGCGTAGCCGCCATCCACTTGATGGCGACTACGTGACGGGCGTCGGGGACACACTTGCATTGGGGAGAGGCGCTCGCCGACGAGTAATCACTCACACTTCCAGCGGGTAGCTTGCCTTCCTATGCGCTCCCTGTCATTCTCCACTTCATTGATACGTGGCCACGATGGCTGTTGACGCCCGTGAATATGCCTTTGTCCTTCGTTCATCTCAAGAAAAACTTTGGCCCGCTGGTGACACTCCGCCGCGCGCGGATCCACGGATGTGCGCCACCGGCTTCCGGCGACACGGGCCGAGACGCGCCGGGCCGAGTCGTTCGTTCAAACGTTCGCGCGCTTGACATTCATCTGTCAGAGGGCAGAGAGAACGGGCAGAGAGAGAGAGAGAGAAAGAGAGAGATAGAGAATGATTCGTGGTGGTGGTGGTAGAACTTCTGCCTGGCTGCTGGCTGTCGAGAAGGTTGGGGAGGCCCTGCCAAAAACTGCTGGAGGCTCTTTTTGTGGGGTTTTCCTTCGCGAGCAGAGGGGTTGGGGGCGATTTTGCCAAGGCTCCGTTCTGCTCCTGCGCTCCTAATCATCATCATCGTCATCATCGAACCCTCATAGTTTTCTGGCGTCGTCCACCGTCTACGCATTTCGCATCTGCCCGCCTCCCCCGTATGCTCGATGGGGGGGTATCGGCCACCGTGCACATTTTGAGCGGGAGCAAGCGAGGGCGGATCCATACAGCTATTGTCACGGCGGCGGTGGCGGCGCCGGTGGTGGTGGCTCGGATGCGCCTGACTGCGTGCAGATGATTCACCGCCGACCGAACACCCCATCGCTGGAACCCCCCAGCCTGACGTCAGTCCAAGTCTCCGAGGCTCGGCCAAGCTTGCCACCCATACATAACAAGCACATCGAACGCACATCGCGAACCGAGGGGCGGGCATGGACTTGAAGGAGATCCTCTTTGGCTGTCTTCAGTCCGTCAAACCACCCGACGCTCAGAGGAGACCAACCCGCGTTTCGCTTCATGCTGGACGCCTCATTGCGGCTCGTTGGACCACACCAATTCGCATGCAGCAGCGTATGTCTATCGCGGCGGCTGCTCTGGCTACAGGTGGCAAACGGCGAGGCTCACTAGCTCCATTAGCTATCTGCTATCTTTTGTTTGCTGTAACGCGTTTGTTGTCTACATCGATTTGTCAATGAGGGGAGCCGAGCCTCCTATTCGGGGAGCTTGAGGGAGTTCACCATACATAAACCTGTTGGAGCATCCTCGCGGTTGTTGCGCCTAACAATGAGCTCGATGGAACGCACATCGAACTGCACGGACAGAGGAATCTTCCATCCCAAGCCACAGCTCAATCTAGCAACAACAACAACAGCAGCAGCAGGAGTGTGGTGGTGGGGGGGTAAATGCTGGGCACGCGCATCTCCGACTCCAGCTAATAGAACAAGTTGGCTTTAACTGGTGGAATGATGCGGACACGGCTCCATGAATTCCCTGCTAGAACCGTCCCGCCCCGCCCGCCCCCGTTGTCAGGATCATACTCGAGGCCCCCTAATGGCTCTATTTCGTTTACAAAATCGCTACGGATCGCCCATATCATCATACATATGTGTACAATAGTGTGAATGGATACACAAAGGCGTAGAGAGAGATGCCAGCGTACGACGCGTGCCAGCCTTCTTCGATTGCAAACACACTCGCATAAATACACGGAGAAGTAGCCTTATAGTGACGCTAGATTATATATATACATATATATATATATGTTCGGTAGAAAAATCAGCGATGAGATGACGCGTGAGGGCCACAGCCAAGGGCGTCTGTCGTCGAATGGCCGGCGAACTCGGCCATTTTTGCTGCCGCCGCCGCCGAGGCACGCGTTCCGCTGTTGATAATATAGCAGCTATCCAAGTTTAAATACCACCTTCATCAATCGTCAGCCGGGCGTCATTTTGCAGTATGTTTGCTGCCTCTGTCGACTACTACTGCAAACACCGTGCACTATGAGGCGCTCGATGGAACAACGCGAGACTGGGCGATGTCATAATTAGCTTCGACAGATGGCGAGACCGCACACACTCGTTCCTTGCTCACGACAGAATGTGCCGACCGTGGCCGCGCTGGACCCCTCCTGCCTGACCCGCCAGCCCGCTGTCCGATCTACACAAGCATCCGTTCGGAGTGACTGGCGCGGCGGTGCCCCCGCCGCCGCCGCCGCAATCGAGTGGATTCCCACTGAATCTGTTCCCGGCGACTTCAGCCGGATCAAAGTCTCAAAGCTAGTCCGCTCGCTCTCGCTCTCTCGCTCGCTCCAGCGCGCTGTGCTTTCCCTGTATGGAACGTTCTCACAAAGTTAGGTGTAAACTTTTTAAACTCCCAACCGCATTTCAATGGACCCGGCCACTTTCGACGCGCTTTTTTAACCCGTGACCAGGACTTTTACCCCTCTCTCTCTGTCTCTCTCGCCCATTGTTTCTCACTGAGTTGGTCTGTGATTTGCTTTGGGGCTTGTGTTCACGCGTTTCCTCTATCGGGATAGTCTGCTCTGATAGGGTGTCGCTTGGCCCGCCCGTGTCTGTGTGTGTCCGTCTCGCGCCCAAGGCGAGCCATGACCAATCGAATCGTGTTCGCATTCAAGACGACATCGATGACGACAACCATCGAGCTAATAGGCTAGAGTCGACCTAAGCTTGTGGCACGACTACCACTGCTACGAGAATGCTACTGCTGCTACCGAAAGCGTTTCCCTTGCACAAGCCCAAGGCGGTGGCATCAGGCGGCAACCTCCATCCGCTCGAATCACGCTCGAACAACTGCGTTTATTCAGCCCCGTTCCGACTGGTTTTAAAATGCCATGAAAATCTTTTCTCTCCGAGCCCCCTTGTCCCCGGGAGTCCGCCGGACTCCGTCGGAGTCCGTCACACCCTGTCCGAGCGACTGGTCCACGAATGCGATGCTGTAGGCCACAAGCTGAGGCTCTAGCCTATTGGCGATACTGGCTGGAGCGCGTGGCGGGCGACTGTCGACGCGGTTCGGCCTGCCAAGCGTGTCGAGAACACTGGCCGGCGAATTGAGTGCCTACTATACGATAGAGCTTACGCGGAGCGGCGGGCGCTCTTTGCCGGGCGCTCAGCAAAAATCTACTACTGATCTCACTAGAACTGTTGGCCGGTAGTGCGCCGAGGTACGAGGGGCACGAGAGGCGGGTGCCGAAGTCAATAGTCTTCCTATACTTTTTCTTGTGTAGTGAATGTTCTGCCGGTGTCAGGGTGTGCGCTCGTGTTGCGTTCAAAATGCCCACGAGCCGTACGAAGCGGAGACCAAGGAACAAAGTGGTGGCAATCTCGTCCTCATAGGAAGGGGGGTGGGGTGCCCTTACTTCTGTAGGTAGTGTGGTAATGTTCCACTGCCAGCCGGTGTGATCGTTCTTCGAGACCTTTAGACAAATATGGACGAGAGGTAATATCTGTTTTCGTTTCGTTGGTGGTCGATTTTTTCTGTTCATTTCCTTCGAAATGCTTTCCACCCCGCCACGTTCCCGGGTGAGCCCATAGCGCTCTGCCCGCGTCCCGAACTCCGGCTTGCCTCGTGGCTTGGTCTGGCTGCGCGGTTGCAGAAGCGCAATCACTCTGTGAAAACTCCGTGGCCGGCGACTCCCTCCTCGTGTGACCTAATGTGGTAGAAACATCACGCCCCAATACTGTTGCACTAGAGACAGAGAGAGTCGGAGACATAGAGATATATATATATATATATACATTATGTAGGGGGAAATAGCGACACGGTACCATGCTGGCCAGTTCGGAACACGCTAGCTTGTAGGCTTAAACGCCAGTGGAGTAGATCAGTGGTAGAACTGTCACTCCTCTCTTCCGTGGGTACTCCGAGGTCCGGGGCTCGTTAAGACGGGTTTCATGATAGCGATGACGATGGCACAGTGGATCAGCAGTCGGCTGTGGGCACGTGAGGTGGACAGCTGGAGCAGGCGTTTTCGACGATCGTACAAAGGGTTGAGAGTTGAGAGAATATGGGCACACGCATATTTAAGACAGCTAATGAACGGGCAGCGAGATAAAGCTGCTGCTGCCGCCGCCGCCGCCGCCGCCGCCGCCACCGCTGCTGATGAGCTGCTTAGGGCACACTGCACCGGGGAGGGGGAGGAATGAAGGTGGCCATGGCCTTTGGCACACACGAACTTGCTGCAGGACGACAGACTCATCCGGGAGACTCAGCTCGTGATAGGAAGGTGTCCCCCACAGTAGACTAGGGTTGGCGAGATGCGAGTGGATGGCTAGCTCGAACGAGTGGATGACACGATCGCAGCAGCGGAGCAGGCAGAACGGGCCGGCCCTCTAATAGCAAGCAGATAGACAACGCTGATGATGAGCGCTCGTCAAGGCGGATCCAGAGGGACGCGCAGAGGGCGCGAGCGGCGCGGGACGGCGGAGAGGAGACGCATTTGAAAGGCAAGAAGCACGAAAACGAGTAAGTCTTCAACTGGCTTAATGCACGCGGTGCGGCAGAACCAGATGCGGGACCTCGGCTCGACTGATGAAACAGGTTTGATGAAATAGGGGGTCAGCCGTCAAAGGTGTGTAATGATCAAACGCCTCTCTGCTTCGCCTCGGATCTCCCAGCTCCGCCTCGGGCTCGGCCCGATCGGCGTAATCGAGCTGGCGGCGATTCGAGTGAAATTTATTCCACCGCATGCGGGGCCCACCGGCCAGCAACTCTTTAACGAGTTGTATGGAAGTGAGTGCCGGCGCGCCAACGGGGGGGGGGGGGGACACAATTGGATCACCGTTGAATCACAGTTGGGCTAGCCTAGAGTGGACATGTCCATCACCTAACTGTCAGAATCGATGTATGGAGCAGTGAATCAATTGAAAATATGATTAATCACCTCCTCTGCTATGGTGGTAATTATACATTACTGTAATACCTCGAACATCTGTATTCCACAGCGGTATTCTGGCCTTGCCTTATTTTTGCGACCGGTTGGGTAGACGCCACTGACCACTGAAGGCTACTGAAATATAAACGAAACCATAAATATGCCACACGTCAAAGCCAGTCCAGCCATGAGCAGTTTCAATGCTGTTGTTCTTCTAATTCCTTTGTGAACTCATAGGCTGTGAATCGTTGAGGGTTGGCTCAGATCGGAAAAGTGTTAAGTATCTATGGTAGACGATTCTATCACCGCATGTCAAATGTATCTCTTTTTTTAACAGGTTAAAGGTAAATCCTGCATGGACACCAGGCTCACAACTAAGGTATTTGCCTGGTAGTGTCAGAGGCTTACTGACTAAATCCGGAACCGATTTTGACTTGGGGCACTCATCTTAAATGTATCTATTACCACATATATCAACATATATCGTTCATTCTCTAAATATTCGTTTATTTCAGTTCACGTTATTACGTTATCTCCTCATAGTAATATCATTATCGCTGTTGTTCATCCGCTAGATTTAATGTCGTTCCTAATACTGATTATGCCACAGACCCTACCTACGATCGCGATTCACTAATGAATATGTTGTTATTGCTATTGTTGTTGTTGTTGCTGTTGTTATTGCTGTTGACACTGGTCACGACGCTGCCATATGCTGTTGCTGATCGCCCCCGATAGCGGCGAACCCCACAGAACCAAGCGTACCCTCTCATTAAGCCGCTTATTTAACAGCTCCTCATCATGTTGGCGTTTTCGAAACGCAGCTGTCGCAATTATTCTTCCTGTCTTTCGTCCACTAATCCCCCTGCTCGCCCACCCGCTTATACCGAAGATATATTCTCACCGAAACGGTTACCCCCTGTGCGTGTGTGTGTGTGCGCGCAACACCCACGATGACGGCCGGACCGGCGAACGGATGGGTGAATGGATTCAGTCGTCACTTATCATGGTGACTCCCACGTCGCTCGGTTCCCCTCGTCGGTTTCCGAGCCTTACACCATCTGCCGCTCCACCCAGGGCATAGGCAGAGATCCCCGAAGCCCCGAAGTCCCTCCCCTCAACCAATTCAGTTTAACGACTCCGTCATTTTCCTCTCATATATCGGTGCGGGCACAGGGGGCGGGCGGGTGTATGCGCGTGAGTACGAATCCGCAAGATTGCGCAAAGATCGCCTCGTCGGCGCGAGGAAATGAAGGCGTTGGCGGCGGCGGCTGCGGGAGCGGGGGTTCGTTTCGACATTTAAAAAAGCATTCGGACGCTTCGGACCTCACCTCGCGTTCGGCTCCCGTCTCCCAGCAATTACCCCCCCCACCCCAAGATGTCCATCGTCGCGTCACGGGGCCTTGCGTTCGTTCCCGCCACAGACGACGGTGACGATGGCCACTGTTGCACCCCGTTCGTTCCGCAGGGGGAACGCGCTTGACGCAGTGCGTTTGCCGTGTCCAATTTGGTAGCCGCTCCCCTGCACAGCATTGTTAGACATACATCCTGTAGGATTCTCACGCTCGAACTGCGCCGAGTTCCCGCTCTCTCCGAGGGCTTGCAACGAGGGTCGAAACGGTGGAGCTGTCCCAAAGGTGCAGCGCAACAACGAGACAGCAACCATTGTCCCTCGCCACGTAGTACCACTCGGAAGATACCTCTCGCCAATGCTCCCGGAGCGTGGTGACACTGTGGCTCGAGGCATTGAACTGTGTGGGTTGCGCAATCTGAACTCTGCTTATAGGGAAGTTCCGCTCACGTGTGTGTGTATGTGTGTCTGTATCATTTGTGGCTCCCTCGAGACGGGCGTTGGTTGGCACACCCTTCCTCTCTTACCTACAGGAGTCCTTAGATGTACTGCGAATATTGCGTAACAAGCAGGACATAATGGGTAAAGGAACACGTATAATGGATAATTTTATTAATATATATTCTATAATTGACGATTGTTCTATAATAGTTTCCCTCCCGCGTTAATTCGTGATCTTCGACGAAACAAACATATCTTTTTTCAAGGACTGAAACCTCCCAGCATCAATACCCCCACGTCTTGCTCCTAGAGCGGCGGGGAACACTGCGCGAATACATTGCTTGAAAACAGTGTAACAATATTAATTCCGTATAAAAAATCCGTGAAACGTAACCTCGTGGTCAGGGGCGAGAGCGCTGGACGCAGCGAGTTTCCCGTGTCCAATTCGGTAGCAGGTAAGCACTCAATGAATTTGGAGAATCGCTGCGTCTTATCCGGCGATTGAACCGCGCTGGCCGTGAGTCCGGCGCCGTACCGACACCGTCATCTCTTCAACGGGTACACCCCTGAGGCCCAATTTGTTTTCTTGCCAATTTCCTGTTGAGATATCTGTGTGACGTCGCCACTGACGATTCGCGTTACAGACACCCATTACTAAACCACTTCAAACGTGTCCCCCACGACTGTTCTAGCTGGCCTGTGTCTCTTACCACAGTTCGACATGTAAGCTGAGTCAAGCAATACCAACCAAGTGCCATGAGTCAATTGTTACCCCCCCACCAATCAAATCTATGACGCCGCAAAGGGGGGTGGATAGATTGGGCAACGGCCCAGACCCCGCGTCCCAAGCTCCCCAGCTCTAGGGCTGAACTCGTGAGAATGTTGCAACATTTTTAGCACCGACGCCACCGGCTTCAATCGTGATCGTCAGGGGGCGTCAGCCGAATGCAATGCATTATATAATAGCTGGTGGGACTTGTTGGCGCGTGGTACTTATTTTCCTATGCTGTTCCTATTGAGGAGAGCGCGTCTCGGGTCCCTCGGCCTGCGAGCGCGTTTCGAAAGTGCACTGGTACTGTAGCAACAGTGCTTGCTCCCGCTCTGCTGTGTGTGTGTGCTTCAATTCATTCCCATATTAGCGCAACATGCGCTCTGCGTACCCCGCGCATAGGCCTCTCTGTCCCTCTTTCCTGGAGGGAGCCATGCTGAGGTACCGTGTAGCTCGACGGTACTTCGCGCAGTTGCACAGTGTCTGCGTAATGGCGCACAGACGAGACCAGCAGTGTACCACTCCCGGGGGTTCTTAACAGAGAGAGAGAGACAGAGAGAGAGTGAGTGAAACCAGCGCGCTGGCGTTTCACGAGAAAGGCGAACGTGTTGAAACCATTAGATGGTTGCTGTTGCTAGCGGCCAGTTGCTGCAGCTCCCTCCGCCGCCGCCGCCACCGCCGCGGTGGCGGTCGCCCACCGTCGGCCGGCGCCTGCCGCGTCTTCGAGCTATGTCCGCCTCTGTATGCAGAGCCGTGTCGGCATGACGAGCAGCAATGGAAGGAGTCTGCGAGGAGGTGGAGGGTTCGCGCTGCAGCGGCGAAGCCCTGCGACAGTCCGAGGCGAGAGCCTTTGGGGCACGCTACCCAGCACTGCCACCCCACCGGGCGTGCGAGACGAGGTGGAATTGCCTGGGAGGCCGACCATTGAGCTGCTTGCAATGGGAGGGAAAATGACGATTGCCGCCAATGTCGAACCTCCAGTCGCTCTTCCCCTGTAAATGTACTTCTACTCGTACGAACATACTCTCACTACGCTCGGAGACCGAAGCGTGTAGTGTGGAATCACACTAGTGATGCCTACACTGCTCGGTCTATGATGCAAGTATGCCACTAGAGCCTGTTGTTGCTGCCGCTGCTGGTCCTACAGGACGAAGATGAGGGTGCTTCAATGCACTGACCCTTGGGATACATCCGCTGGATGAACCGAACGGAGAGCCCGATGTGGCACTGTGGCTGTAGCCAAGGTGATCAGGGAAGAATCAAGAGGACAGTTCGGATTTAATCAAAACTCGCTTAGTTTCATTCGGGTTAATTATCTCAATTTTATCAAAATGGAGGAATAGTAGCAATTGGACACTGCTATGAGTCGAGCTGAGAATGCTTCAAGGTGCTTTGGTGATCTGCAACCGTAACCGGCAAACTTAGCAGGCTAATTGTTTTTGTTTACGCCATTCCGCCGGTTTCAATAATCTTTGAAACGTATTTATATATTATAGTATAATCGTAGATTAACACGCTACGCAATCCGTTGACACCCATTTTGCTGAGCCCGTTTGAAGGAAGTGAGCCACCCAGACCTAAACCAGCCACCTTCAATGACTGTTCATATTCAAGTACAGGCAAAGCTACGAACCCGATACAACAGAACTCCGTGATACTGCTACGACGCACGCACACACGAGCGAACAATTACTATTATTATTATTATTATTATTATTATAAAATTCTGATCATATACATTTTTTTCCCTGAGAGCCCCCTCCGAGGTTTCCGCCTAATGTTCTCAGGCTGACTCTCCAACGCGCCAACGTCCATGGAATTGCTGTTTGCATTGCTTCGTAGGACAAATGCAAATGGTGTGTGCATCGAACCTGTACGTGTGGCACCTGTGGTCAGCCACCAGGCTACCGGGCGTCGACACAAGAACCTCTTCCAGCATGCGACGATTGTCCCTCAGCTATCCGGCGCCGCCGCCGATTCGAACTATTCGACTTTACCTCACCGACTGCGGCCACGAGACGCAAACCTCGTCTCATTTGCCCCCAGCGCCTGCCTCAATTCAATTTCCCACCGATGGCAGAGGAGCAGAGCAATGATTTATCCCACGGCCTCCTCCGGCCATCAAGCGCCTTACCAGCACCGAGATACGACGAATGTCGTCCTCTGTGTATCGCACCCTCGGGCACCACTGGGAACGAATTCCCTGTTGATGCCAGCGGTTGTGGCCGTGCGGCCGCAGCGTTGGTGGTGGTAGCGGCGGCATAGTTTAAACAATATGTTTCTGATTGCATGTCCTCTCTCTCTCTCTCTCTCTCTCTCCCTCCCGTCCCTTCTTCTAAAACTCCTGGACCTCCTACTTTATTTCTCGTTGTTCCCCTAGGCGACCGGTCGTACGAGTCCGCAAGACCTACCGATCGACCGCCCGCCCGCCCGCTCGTCCCCGTGCTCCACTAGTCCCTGCACTTCGCAAGGCGCTGTCTCCTCTTGCCGCCTGTGTGAGCTTCCTTTGTGGCCAGCGAGCTTCTAGCTCTTGCTGGATTCTGATAGACTTCGCAGTTCGGAGTGAAGTCGTGGCAGGCTCTCGAAGGGGGGGGCCTGTGTGAGCAGGTCCCCGGCGGCACGCAGGCGGCATTGCTCTGGCACGAGGTGTGGCAAGCAGAGACACGGGTATCTCCACAGGATACTCTCTCTCTCCCGCTCCCTCCCTCTCGGTCCTGCGAAGAATGCACTTATGCGACGGGGACCCCTAGTGAAATCGGCCTACCGATCCCTTTTTCCGACGACCCCACTGACTCTCAGCCACTTGAGAGGTGCCCTTTGCTAAAAACTCCGCGTAACTCCACATCGCGCGTTGACGCCTCCCCCTATATCGACCCGGGGCTCGCTCGCCATGGGGATCCACCTCGCCACCGTGTCATGCTCAGATTTCGGCGGGCATCTCACACATTTTTGCTGTCGTAGACACTGCGTGCAATCCCTTCACGCGCTGCAGTCAGCCAGAGCTCTTCTGCCTCTGTTTCTCTCTCTCTGTCCTTCTCTGGTGGGGAAAGTCGAACCCCAATCAAGCCAAATTGGCCATTGGAATTGTGTCAAACGTTTGTCACCTCATTGAATCGGCCGATGAGCGAGTTCCGCGAGGGGGGGGGCGGTCACGGGGCCAAGCGCCATGGATGAAGAAGCGCAAACCGAATTGATATGGGATGACGGCTGTTAGGCTCTGCCGTTACGAAACTGTATCGAACTGGCGGAGGTGGCTGAAACTCGAGTTCATTTGTCGTCCGAGAGTTCGGAGTCCGTGTGAATGCAGCGGAGGACCGCCCGAGACACCGGAGTAGAGTATGTGTGTCTGTGGCTGGGTGAACTCGGCAACAACCCTCCTCTCGGAGCGAACAGTCCATTGACTCGGTAGGTTACATTAATCAGCACTGGTTGCTTGCTTGAATCGCTGGTCTCACGGCACGATTTTCTCGAGTTCATCTCGAGTTGACTAACACACCAACCGACTCAACGCTGACGGGTTGTGTTTTGTTGCATGTGCAGGCTGTCCCCCCGCTCGTGACTGGTCTGCGACTCGGGTGTTGAGGCGAGAAATTAGCACGGGGAGGTGCACGTGAAATCTCCTTTGCTTGTCTCGTATGGCGTTGGTGAGTGTCTATGGTGTGCATGCATCCATGCTGAACACATATGTTGGTATCAATTAATCAAAGCGAACTGCGGTTTTGTTTTTTTTTTGATTAAGTAAACGTGTATGTATACATAAATATACTAAACATAATAATATTGATATTGAAATTTGGTGAGTGGTGTATGTAAATATATATACATGTATTATATATGTATATATATATATATATATATAATATTATATTATATTATATATTAGCCTGATCCAAAAAACGGCACTGATATCGTCCTGTGCTGTGCACTGCAATGCTAGGGCACATCGTATGCCGATGAAATCACGTCCTGGCTTCATATATATATATATATATATATAAATCAGTTCAAGACTTGTATGCTGGAAATACGATACATCCTAAGAGCGGACGACTAACCTAAGAACTGGATAGAACTAGTGATCAAAGGCAATCGGAACGTGAATGGAACACTTTTGCGTTATCGATGCTAATTACCAAATAGCTGATTTTGCCTCGTTAGTTCAACTCTGACAGAAGGCAGTGTTCCGTAGTGCTAGATAATTAATCTGCATAGCGTTTAATGCAAATTTCGGCCAGCATCGAGACAAGTTTTCTGTTTATAATGTGCAAATGTCTTTTGAATCCGACGGCCCGTGTAAATAATGGTTTACCTGTCAGGTCATTTTTCAAAGGACTTTTTGTACCAAGACTGGATCGCTTAGACACTCTCAATGGCTTATTACGAAGTTCGCAGTTGCCTTGGTGTAGGGCCTATTTGAGATCGTTCAAACAACGGCAGCTGCCTGCGACTTGCTCTAGTGCGGATCAATGTCAGCTTAGCTCGAGGGAGATGGGTGGATTTGTTGTGACCAACAAGGCGTATCGTAAGGATTCCTTCAGTAAACCGAACATCAACATAGCTAATCGGGAAGCTAATTAAACTGTGATCAACTGTTGATCTTCTTTGTTTACTGTGGGAGAGACAATTTCCCACTTCGTTGAGAAATAATTCTACATCATGTTTACGTATCGTTTAGGCCGATCGGATCAGCCATACCGCGCAGTAACGCCACCGTAGAAAGGGGTGACGGTTGGGCGGTGGCTAAGCTATTGGTTATAGTAAGTGGCCAAAGCCCGCAAATTCAAATTGTCCCACGGTAACTAGTGAGGACGCTTAATACGAGAGGTTACTAAGCAGTTTCTGTTGATAAAGCAATCAAACCTTTAAAGTGCACTCATGTTTTGTATTCACAAAGCTGACAGAACTCAAATTATAGATTTTGATTTAATTCTCTATTGAAGATTTTGTCATTAGTCCGAGAAAATTTACTATACATGTTAGCCGGGAACGCGAATGGGCGATTTGGCTAGCTTTTTTTTAGTTGGCTCGAGGCGTTCGGAAAATTCAGCGAATTCGAGGATGTCCTGTAATACCGTACGAATTTATTGTATACCATATGGCATGTAACACAAAATTCTAATTATTGATCGAATAGAAGATCCAATTCAATTTACCAAGATCAATTTTGGTTGTGCGTAATTTTATCTGATCGAGGTGGATTTTGACCATCTGACGGACGCGAGCACCCGGGAAGTCGAGCTTATCTTTCACAGTATACAGTTGAATTTAAACATGCTGACTATATTGACAAATAATACAATTCAAATTTGCTAACTGTATAGACAAATAATAAAATTTAAATTTACTAACTGTATTGACAAATAATTAAATTAAATTTAATAACTAAATTGACAAATAATTAAATTTTAATCGATATTTGTAACACATTTTAATACTAAAGAAGTATTTGTATGATATGAATCGGATCGATAATTATGTTCTATACAACCGACTGCACCACGCAGTATATTCAGCTGTAATTGAGATAATTGTCATTACGTTCCATGATGATCACATTATTGTGACAGCCATCCATTCTCTCTGATTATTTTTCCGCCTCCTCCACGCCCGAACCAGAAAAATTTAAACACCACCCCCCGGATCAGCCGGCGGTAACCCCCCGCGTGATCATCCCTTGTGTGAACAATTCGAAATCAAAGTGCGCCAATTCGGCATTAGCGACACCAGCGTCGGCGCGCGGGTGCCGCAGCAGCAAGCGGCATGGTAATGACCGCCAATCGGCCGGCGTCATCATGGCCACCGCTGGGCGAGCTTAACTTGTCAGTTCGCCTGTTGTGCCTTCATCGCCACGGCTGCTGGCCCGTCGCCCCTGCCGTCAAGCAGCCAAGGCAGAACAATCAACAAAAGTGCAGTCGAGCCGTCGTACCCGCGACAACGAGAAAGAGACACGTGGAGGGGGGTTACGTACCTTGCCATGCATCAAATATACATCCCGCGGCAGCCGCGGGCGGGCGCGGGCGCGCGCGCGTTTCGTGTCAAGACGACGCCGAGACGGCAGCGAAGACGGCTCTGGCTACGATGAGGATCGGAGGGCAGGAGAGCCCGTCAGACGACACGAGACAAGCCGGGAAGAACTGTTAGAAGACAGTGCAAAGGCAATGTCGAATATTGAGAGCGAAATGCGAACGCTGCAGCGGACAGCTCGCGACGCGCAGCAGCAGCAGCAACAACAACAGCCGCTGCGGCGGCGGCAATTGCGGCCACGGCGAACTTGCTGTCGAACGTTGTCAGCAAACTCGTTCGTGGACTTGACGGCTTCGGTCGACCCTGCTCTGACGGACCCCAGCCGATCGACGGCCAGGTGTCCATCCGTCGCCGTATTAGGAGCCACCGCACACACACACACACACACATACACACACACACATATATATATATATATATATATATATACACATGTATATACAATACGCATGGATAAGTTCACGGCCGGGCCACCGCCGCCGCCGCCGCCGCCACCACCACTTCTGATCGGCCGGCAACTACCGCCTACCGCTGCGCCAATGGTGTGGTACTCGAAAAGTCGACAACCCGAAGAGCAAGCGTTGTTGGTGCCGAGTTGTTAGCCGTGCTGCTGTCCCTTGCTCCGATCTCCTCGCCCTCTCTCGCCCTAGTCTCCATGTTTCTTCTGCTTGCTGTCGTCCCGCCGCTGTCGAGGAATAAATTAGAATTAAACATCATCGCTGCAGTCGACCCCCCCACGCCACCCCCCCGACCCCATCGGTCCGTCGCCGATGTCTGCCTTCGTTCTCTATCGGGCTCTGGTCTTCTCTCGATGTCAAGGTGTTCCCCCCTGCTCCTCCTCCTCCTGCTCGTCCCATAGTCGACCGTCTACTGATCGGTTCTGTTTCTTCTTTTGGCCGCTTCGTCCGCCTATCTCCTTGTCGATTTCACGTTTCAGCCGTTTGATGCGTTCGCTCCGCCTCGTGGTCCGCTCGGGATCTACTCTGTCAATACAGGCCCGTATCTATCGACGACAACAACAACATCGCCCCCTCGATGAAGAGCGCGCGCTCCGCCTGAAGCAACTCCGCTGAAGAAGCTGGGGACACACTCACACGCACGCATGCCCGCCCGCACATACGAACGCATACTATACACTCAGCGCAATCACGCACACAGACCTGCGCAGAAAAGTCACAGATGCTGAAGCAGAAGACGACTGAGGGGGTGGATGGATGCTTAGCTCTTGGGCGGAGTACGAGAGAGCGAGAGAGAGATAGAGAGCGAGAGGTACTGAAGGGTTCAGAAGTGGAACTTCATCGAATCGCCAGCGACGACGAGGACAGCAGCACGGCAAACGCTCGCTAGTAAGTGTCCATTTTGTGTGTGTGTACCTTTATCAGGGTGAGTGGCTGCAGTAGTCAGTCGATCACCCGATGTCACCGAGAAGAAGACACCAAGAAGAGCTAGCGAACGGCTGATTCGTAATCGAGGAACACGAGCAGATCGTTATCGGGATCAGCAGAAGCAACGGGTAGCAGGGAGGGAGCGGCGGTCGCGGTGGCGGCGCCAAAAGAAGCCTCCCTAAGCGCAAGACGACTTACGGCGAAGCAAGCACAAACATAGACGTACACATATACACGCACGCACTGGCCACTGGGTGCCAGATCGTACGAACGCATTATATAATAGCTTGTCTATCTGTTTGTACGATGTCTTCGTATGGTTCGGTGTTCCTATACATGTGTGTGTGTGTATATGCGTATCTATATACTCATGCGTGTGTGTGTAGTGATTGTATATGTATGTTTAGTAACGGCTCATGTGCTTAGCGAGTGCTCGCCTGTTCCACTTTCGCGGCGGCTTCGCGGGCAACGCTTCGTTTCGGGCACCACCACCTCGTTCGACCTCATCATTTTCGTGAGCTTCGACTGCGTTCATCGCTCCCCCACCTCCCTCACATCTCTCCATCTCTCTCTTTCTCTCTCTTTTTCTCTGTCGAGAAGTGTATTTTTCTTTAGCGCGCACCGGCTCGACCGCTCGCGCTCTGTTACAGCAATCGTTCCTATTGGTCGAGTTTCCCGCTCGGCTGTTTAACTCTCGGCAAACGCCACCCAGAACCCTCCCCCCCCGGCCCCCGTTCAGTTCGCGCCCAAACAACTGTCTTGACTTGGTCTTCTCCGCTCTCGTTTCGATCCGTTGGCTGAGGCAGTTCTGCTGTTTGGCTCAGGTGCGCCTGCTGCGGCCGGCTGCTGTTCGTTGCTGTGTTATCGCCGCTAAGCAAGCGCATGTTCAAGTCGGTGGCCGGTGGACGCGGCGTTAAGGCGCTAACCGTTAGGGGGCCCCCGCTCGAGTGAAACCGCTTAACTCCTCAGGGCGCACCGCGAGCATCGACATCATCGTTGTGTCAAGATGCGTCTTCGCCCAATTCGTCCATCGAGGCGATAGCGGACATCGCGCGAACCGACCGCTCCAGAGGCTGCATGTCGCTCTCCATGCACCGAACTGGGCAGAAACAGGATCAGCTGCGTAGAAGCAACGAAATGGCGGGTCGAGCTGTCGGTCTGGGCTCGGCCGACCCAGCTGGGCTGTCCGACTGCAAGAGACGCAGCGCCACACTACGACATTAAGAGCAATATCGCGTCGAAAACCAAAAAGTAAAACACGACAATATACCCGACCTGCCGTTGCAGTGCCACTGATTGCGGCTGACATGGGTGCGGGTCTGGGAAATAGTAAGAAGTAGTCCGACACCCTCCCCCCCTCGAGCCAGCGCTGCACGTGGAGAGCAACTCGATAATGGCGAGCGGCTGTATCAGCGTCCTTCAGTTTGTACATACACACACTTATAATGCGACTATTAAGTCGCCCCCCCCCGTAGACTAGCCAGCAGGGCAAGTCGTCCTCGACTCGAAACAAACACACGAATCTTTCAGTGGCAACATCTCGGAGCAAAGCGCTGGAGGTAGATCGTGGTCTTGTGCGCCTCGGCCCACCTTCGCGTTCGCACTCGCTCCGTCGCGTCGCCTGCTTCGGACAAGTCGATTAGCCATAACTAGGGTAGCGCTGCGCGCCACACTACGCTGTTTGGCCCACCTGTTCATCAAGTGAGCGACCTATAAGATGGCTGTCGCCGTCGTAACGCGTTGAGACGCTTAAGGATCGCTGCGGCTTAAGGCGTCGATGGACAGTGGAACATGGCCAGAGAAAGACCGAATGTGAGAGAGAGATGTGGAACCGAACACTTGAAGAGCCCAGAAGAAGAAAAAAAAAGAAGAGAACGCAAACGAAAATGAAGGGAAATGCAGGTTCGTTGAAAAGGAAAGAGGACAGAGTCGAGAAGGCAGATACGGACTGACATAGATGGCTTCGGATGGCAGCCGTCCAGCCGAGTAACGGGACTAGCCGGTAGACGAATACGGGCGAGCGGGAGGACACCGAAGAGATTCTTACGAGAATACGGGAAGCGGTCCATAAGTATTAGCGGGCTAAAAACGGACGAGTCAGCGATCACCGAGTCGAGGGAATATACGACGCTGTACATATGAGCTAGCTAGCTAGCTGGTAGCGGGCATACTACGCGTTTGAGAGAAGTGCTTGGGGTGGACCGAGCCGCGCAGTCACTACCGTTAGACAACCTGTCATTGGAGCGGCCGCTCACGCCCCGGTCATCCCCTCTGGGCGCTGGCCGTCTCCGCCTTTCGACGTTCTATCGTACGACCCCTGTGTGTTGGTCATCATCGTCGCCGATGTGGATCGCGCGGGTCGAGGTAAAGACGACGTCAAAACAGAAGAACGACTTTGAACGGCTGAAGGGCGCGCGCCCGCGACGCGGCAGAGAGGGCGTCAGCAGCTCGTCGCGCGCAAAAGGCGAGGGTCGGGGTGAGGAACAGGTTTGTTACGGGTAAGCGTCAGCGGGATCTTGTTGCTGCAGCGTACCGATTGTTCTCATGGCTGCTTCCGTGTTCGCTGATGCTGCTGATGCTGTTGTTATTGTCGAAGCTGGCTGGGACAAGCTGTAAGCTGATGCGAACCTGTGTGGGGCGAACTCGATTTGATGCTGGTTATCATATAGAGAGTTAACTGGCGTATTAGTTCGATGGCGCTTGAAGGACTGTGGCTGGCTAGTAACCGTATGCGCAGCGGGCCGACCTCACCGGCGCCTATTACCCGGACGACCTCGCTGTCTGGTGCGATACGAGCGCTTGCCCCGCTCCGCCCGAGAAGAAGTGATAGTCCTGAGATTGAGATACTGACAATAGCGAACGAGAGAGAGAGAACAAAAGTCGGGTTGAACAAGTAAAAGCTCGCAGCCAACTCATGTCGCCCTTCTCGTGACCTAAGTCCCGTGGAAACTCCAAAAGAACGAAATCTGTGGGGGATCTAACATCGTACGATGCGAATAGACATATTAATCATTATATACCAGAAATCTAAGGAGAGACAGACAGAGGAGACGCCACACAGTATCTCGACTACACGTACATAAATATAGCCTACAGAAGAAAAACTCACCACTGCCGCCACTGCTCCTAATACTTGCTACCGCTGATGCCGTTTGCCGCCGGACGAAACAGCTGCTTCGCTTATTGTTAACGCACCCTTCTTATAAGGGCAGGGGGCATTGTCTGCCCTTGGTTCGCGTCGGACACTTCTGCTGGAGGTGAGCACCGGCCGCGCAGTAGGCGACGACCAACGCCATATGCCATACGCTCTCGGAGTCAGTAGCATCCTGTGTGGGTGTCTGTATGAGTGAGCGTGTGCGTGTTAGTGGTCGCCTGCTGAAGCGCGCACTGAAGCTGGCGGACGAAATCGACGACGACGATTGCCGTGTGCTAGAGCGATGATTATTGGTGGTGGTCGGGGCTGTGGTGTTGGTGGTGCTGGTGGTACTCACCCATGCACCCATCCATGAGTATAGCGCCTGACGACACCGACGGGCCGAACCCGGGGCAGGGCGCGCGAGCGGGGCTCCGTTGAGCGGTTGACCCGAGGACGACCGACGAGCGCTAAGCGGGGGCGATTCGATGAGCGTCTATCTCGCTGGCGGCCTGGTGCTCCGGTCTCCCGGTCTCTCTCACTCTCTCTCTCTCTCTCTCTAGTTTTATTCGACTGGCGCTGAGGGAGATTTGATCGTTGTCGCCCTTAGCGACGGCGTCGACACAGGTTCGTTCGTCTGTCCCTCGTTGCACCTGACGAGTCAAGCTAGACAAAGGCCAGCCAACGAACCGCCGAGTGAGGACGTCGGCCAGACAGCGAATGCGAAATGGGGAGAGATCCCGAAGCGTGGCGGCAGAGCGACGAAGATAACGGTGGACACGGAATAAGCCGAAGACGCTATCGAACAAAAAGGCCAGACGGCGAAGATCGCTGGGAAGGGAGCGCGAAACGCGAGAAATATAATAAAAAAAAATACGAAACCCGAGGTGAGCTGACTGACGGCTCACAATTGAGCAGTAGCAGCAGCAGCAGCAGCAGCAGCCGAAACAGCAATAACCGTCGATCGCCAAGACCGAGAGGTCGACTGGCCAACCACTGGCGAACTAATAGGCACAGGTGCGCCCAGGTGAACCAGTTCCTCTTCGGCCGATCGCCGTCAGCGTCGAGGTCGGCAGGGTCCGCTCGTTGTTGTTGTTGTTATTGTTGTTGTTGTTGTTATTATTGGTGTCGTTGTTTTGTTGTCGGCGGCGGCGGTCCGCGCATTCGATGTTCGTTAACGTTAGCCGCGAAGCCGGCCACCGACTTAGCTCGAACTAACGGACCGGGAGGACGAGGGTTCTCGAGGGGATTCTGATAGCTGCCGCTGTAACGCTCCGCTCCTCTAGCCCTCGCGTCTCTTGGCCGGGGCCCTTTCATCGGTTCTCTTCATCGTTTGAACCGATTCGTCGCTGCCGTCCGATTGTCTGCCCGCAGTCTCGGACCGGACAAACCTGTCAGCGAACAAACGCCGGCTACGGCTCGGCGGAGGCTGCTGCTGACGCCGAGAGTTGTTGTGCGGAGCAGTGGCGGCAGCCATGTCGATTTCGCCAGCTGTAAAATCATAGCGCAATAGCCGCAATAGCGTGAACAGTTCGATCGGAGCAGTGAGGTAGTGCTGATCGCGTAGCCGTAACACTGTTCAGTGTAACACTCGCGTACAATGCTCGCCGACTAGCGGCGTTATTTTTTGACGTTGGATGAATCGAAGCGACCATCGAATGCGGGTGCCGAAGACAAGTTCGTTGTCGGACGAGCTTCACAACGTGTCACGGCACATGAGGAAGGGGGGAAATGTCTGTGAAGATGACGATGAAGACGAACAAGCAAATGATGATCTTCGTGTTGAAGATCACCCTGTTGGGCTCCTCGACCGTTAAGCTGGCGATGGACGCTTGTGCGTGCAAAATATATAGAGAACGGGTGGCGCCCCCCCCCCCTTTACGCACTCTTCTGACAGTGACGACAACAACAAAACGAAATTGACGTCTTGTGGCCTCGCACAACACGTGGTATATATATATATATATAGATATATATATATATACCGCTTGTTATTGGTGGCTTATTGTATTTATATTATATTCGATGACATCGTCGGCCGGCAGTGCGCTGGTCGCCTATGAACAACACAGCGTATGTGCCTACCAGAACCGAGCGAACATTACTATTGTACTCACTACTGCTGTTACGCTATAGCCAGCCGCTTACTGTCCTGGTTATTGTTGTTAATCTTGTTGTTTTGTGGTTGTCGTTGTTGTTGTTGCTGCGACCGCTACTGCTGTCACTGCAGATCGTTCCGATAGCGCTTTTTCCTGCATCGGCCAGCCATCGGAGTGTAGTTGTTTACCAGCGAGATGATACATCATATGATTCTCTTCTGCCCCACGTCTCGGTCCTTGCTGTCCTTCAACTTTTCGAGTTGGTGCGCTCGCCAAGATAACACTAGCCCCCGAGTAGTCGGCCACTCGGCTCCGGCGTAACTTACCTAGTTGTCATCATTGTTGGCCGGTAGAGTTCGTCGGTTCTCGACGGACACACTCTCTCCCTATCCCTGTCTCATCCACTCAGTCATCGGGCGACTTTTTCTCCTTGTTGTCGCCCACCTCGTCGTCTCCATCGACCTCTTCGAACTGTCGGCGCGCGCATGGTCTCCGCAAGGTCCTAGAAGAACACGAGTGAGCCAATTCTCGCAGGTTGTCGCGTCGCCGCGCCCAGGCTTCGACCAGCCACTGGCGTCCGTCTGCCTGGGTACCTGTCGGAGCGGGCTGTTCAGTGTCCCTTCTGCCCCGCAGTCCTCCTCGTGTCGTCAGCGAGCACCGCCGACCCGTCGGAGTCAAGCCGGACGGCGAACGACCAACATCACAACGCGTATGTACACAACGCGTCCACGTTCGGCTGGCGATTCGATTATTGCTCGATTTTCAGCACTCGCCACGCAGGCCCATCCTGTTGCTGATGCGCCGATGACGTCGCGCTAGTGGCTCAGGTGTCGCGCGCGAGCGAGAAGCACAACGGTGAGAAGAGGCTGGCAGGCAGGCAAGCAGGCAGGCAGCCGAAACGCTACAAACATCGCAGAAGAGCGACGCATCGCCCCATCGAGCTGATCCTGCCGGCTGATCCTGTTATGGGTGTTCTACATATACAAAGGAAGGGAAGGACTACGGCGCGGGGGGGTCAAGTGGGGAATGACGATTGATTTCTTGACGGTCACCTGACTACTGCTGCTGCTGCTGTTGTTGCTGCCGGGCTTCGCCTTGGCTCTGTCGTCCACGATCGCCACGACGCTAGATTAGTCGTGATCGGAGCAGCAGCAGAGGCAGACGATAGCTCGCCCTTAACGGTGAATGACAGGTGATACATATAGACCACTGTCATTAGTAGAGCTGTTAAGAATAACCGCTGTCTCCGCGAGAGAGAGAGAGAGAGAGAGGGGGGAGGGGGTCCTGGAACATGGAGCTGTTGGCGTAGGCCATCAATATCCACTTTATCTCCGGGTATACGGTGAAGCTCATGCTGGGACGAGTAATGCGAGCAGGTTTAAGGACAGAAGGCGGATTAAAACACAGAACGAGACAGAGAGGGGGTGGCGAATAGGCACAATCGTTCTTGGACGATATTGCTTACCGGTCAGTTGTGGCGGCCCACAAACAAGTGAGAGTGTCCTGCTAACGCAGTATGATGACAAAGATAGATAATAGCCTGCTGGCTCGCTGGCCGGATAGTGATAGCCGCATGTCGCTAGTGAGTAGGCACGGAGAGGGCGGACGGGAGAAAAATATATGAAAACTGTATATTTTATCTAGAACTTGGTGTAAGATAATGGTGAAATCATTAAATTAGATGGATACATGTTAGTTACAATGTTGCCGATGATCAGACGTATGGTTGAAGCAATAGGGATAGCTCGGGGCTAGCTCCGAAATATTGTCCAATTACCAACAAGGTCAGGGTGAACACGCAAAAGGCATAGCAAAATCTAGGCAGTGAGATATGTGTTGCTTGAAGTAACGCTAGAATTTCAGTTCTAGTGCAGTGGTTTAGGGTTGTCAGGTGATTAGGAGAAGCAAATTAGTGGTAGTTATACATTGAACTGTATTGGGTGGGCTGAGATGTCGAAAGACAGGGAGCGATGTTGCAGGGGAGAGATGTTAATGATGACGATGGGACCGTTTAATTGGTTCTCAATTTTTATCCGCCCATGACACGCTGTGCATGGATTGGGAGGTGCCATCTGACATCGAGCTTCGTGGGGCGGCTTCGCGTCTCAATAAAACAATCGTCGACCTCGGACTGAACTGAACTTATCCGAAGATCTAGGCTTTTGCTCAGTGACAACACTTCAGTGACGATCCAGCAATCCACTAGTTACACGGGGGTAGATTCGGTGAGAAGGCACGACATATCTCTGGCAACATGCTCACGATGTTTAGCGATAGCTCACGGCGGATGAACGAGTTGACTAATAACTTGGTGTTTAGTGCTAATTAATTACAACGCATAGCCATGGCGTAATTGTTCATACACTGAGTGCACGAGTGGCCTTTCTTCGACACAAGCATGAGTGAGTTGCATGACCGAATATGGCCGATTCGATTCAGTGGAGTGCCGCCGACCGGGTGGTGTTCAGCCAAGCGGCTATAAAGACTGACAGGTCAAGAAGAAGTCGCGCGTCCACCCGTCACAATTTCCTCATGTTCGCCTTCGAAGCCGGCGGCCATAAAACTACACAACTTCAAACATGACGTGCATTACTTATGACTACTATGAGCCTACCACGGAGGAAGGTCCAGACTCCTCTTCCTATATCAAATAGACACATTGCTCTCGCCCACATGGACTTGTTTACGTAACAGCCGAACAGCCGAAAATAGAAACAGCTCCATGGTATTGCCATGTCCTTCGAGCGTCAACCACTAACTAACACTTGTCACTGATTGACACGACTGCCGAACAAGTTAGATCAGCGTGGCATCCATAATTGCGATTCCTTCACTCTATGAAGTCCGCGATCATTAAAAGATTTCTACTTACCCATAGGCAAAGCCCATATCGTCACAGCAAAGTTGACGGCCATTCGAGAGAGAGGTAGAGAGACAGAGACAACAATATAACAAGACAGCTCTACCACCGACGCGGGCTATTGGCGTCGTCAGCTGGACGTCGGGTGCGTGCATCCGTGCGTGAGCGAGTCTGTCCGTGTCTGTATAGAGTCAACAAAGAGTTGACCCTGTGGTCGTCATCAACACCGCCTACCGTAAGCGAACCACCAATTTGGCTATGCAGTAGTCGCTATCTCTCCTCACATCAATCTCTCACATCTCTCTCTCTGTCTCTCTCGAATGTCTTCATTCATTCATGGCAATTATGAGACATCGATTCAAATTCGGCTTGTCGTCGTCTGCGGTACAAGTGGCACATGGTGGTCGTCAGATCAACCGTTCAGCCTAAAATGAAGTTGTCCAATAATGCCTACCCACGATATTATAGCGACAGCAGCAGCAGCAGCGGCGGAGGCACAGGAGGAGAGACGAACATAAACGTCAAGTGCCACACGAAGTGGACACCTACCCTAACCAGATAATTCATGCTGGTATAAACAGAACTCAGTGGCAGGGCGGCAGCTCAGCTGGACAATCGCATGCCACTACGATCCCCGTAGAGTACATCACACATGTTCGACATATAAGCGAGCTATCTAGATCAAATAGATATAGAATTTAATACCATTGAATGAAACGCTAGAGCGACGCGCAGAGAGGAGGATACCGCAAAAAGCATCTGACTAGATGCATCGTAGCAATTGTAAAGATTAGAGCAGAGACACACATCACAGACGGTTATCGTTCGACACAGTACGCCAACAGCAGCAACAGCAGGACTAGCAGCGACCAGAGGGAGAAAGAGAGAGAGGCAGTGACACTGGCGAATTTAGCCTGTAAGTTCCGCTTGCCGTTCACATGATCGCCGATGGCCATGGTGGTGTACCGTGATACCAAAGTGTAGCACATCTATCCACTCTTGAGAATGGTACATCTTTATGAACAATTGTAAACACCGACCCGTCTGCGGGCATGATCGGTGCGCGCGGCAAAAGGAACGCGCGGGGCGGTGAACGAGCTTGGAGTCGTTGTGTTAATTGTATGCGGGTGTGGCTGTTAGCTTGTTCGTGTGCTAGATAAACACCAACAGTGATCTACTCTAACTAGGCTGTCATCGTGTTACGTAGACAACTATCAATGCATAGAATGTCGCATGGATACAGCCTGCTCACGCTGGTATCCAGCACCGTAGTCAGTCACTGAAGTCAGTCATCAGTCAGTAGGGTACGCGAGTTACGAGTTAATTGCTCCCCGCGAACTCGGTCAAGTCAAGTGTCCAACGACACCGCATCCGGTCGAATTGGCCTGCTAGACTTTGCTCAATTTGAAGTCGAAAATAGAGCCATCATTTGTATCTCCTGCTGTTGAGGCTGGAGTGCGCTGGCTACGCAGTGCTTATCAGCTCGACGAACGAAGATTAGATGGCTGTGGGTCTTAAATGGGGGCGCATTAGTTTGTACAATGTGCATGGTCCTGTCGTGGGGTCCGGCCAGCGGGGACCAAGGTGGACGGGCGATTGCCGATGGAATTGTAAGTGGCATGAAGCGGTGACAAACTCCGCACGGTGAACTCGAGTTGAATACGAAACAGGCTCGAAAACGCGTCCTGGACGACAGTGAGACACCGCTAGGCCGAGTTGCGATGTTAAGGCCGGTCCGGCCTGATCGGGTCAGCGTCCAGTGACGATAGCCGTGAGCCGGTGACCGCTGACATACGAACATGGTCGTCGAGCCAATATACGTATATAACTTCGATAACGACAGAGAGAGAGAGACAACGACCAAAAAGATAAGAATTTCATGGCCCTTGGCCCTTCTTGATGTTCCACATTTTTTGGGCCAACGCTTGCCGAGGCCGTAAAACGATCCGTTGAACAGCGGCGGCAGCAGCGGTGACGGCTCAATGCAGCAAATGTCCAGACAATTTGTAGAACTTCTTCCCTGCCACAAGTGTATCGTGGCCAGCCAGATAACCGTGACACACCTGATGGGTACATATTGCACGTGATCTGCAACCGAAACAGGTATCATCTTCGACTTTGACATTTAAACATTTGAAAGCGTCTCGGACGGGGCGTGATTGGGGACTAACGAACTCATTTTCATTTGTCAGGCTTATCTAATATAGGCAAAGTTAAAAATGGACCGAGCTGATCGAGCTCGGCGTTACCGAGCGACCGCGGAACCGCACCTTTGTGCTATTACTCAGAAGGTGTTGCTGCAGTCAACTGAACCCTTCCCCATGCAAGGACGCCATTGGAATATAGCGTGCAGCAAACCTTAACGTGACTCATTAGTTTCACTAACAAAGGACGTTCTCATTTCCACCACATTGCACTAGATGTATAGAGACACTTGTGCTGTCCGCTACAACAGCAACTCTGTCGATGTTCGCTGGTGGCGTTCGGTAGCCATAAAGTCAAGGTAATGACTCACCGTCGACATTTCTTCAACTCGACAATCTAAGAATCCATCCAGCAGATTGCGTCTCGCATGTTACATGACTTTCGGCTTCTATATCCCTCCCATGCTTGTCGCCCCTCCCCCACGCCCCCACCGCCGCCAGGAACATCGTCAGCGACGCTCGCGATAGCAAAAAAAAACCATGCCGGAGTCAAGGGAAGGGGTTCCGTCCAAGATGGATCTGTTCGCGAGTTCTTCGCGGACGAGACACGAGTCTCTCGCTTTGGGGCCGTCTCCGTATGCGACTGCCGATCGCCTCTCTGAGAATTCGTCGTCTCGCTGCACGATGTTCGTCCCTGGTCGTGTCGTCGCTCGCCAAGATATCTTCGTGTACGCCGGCGCTTGCAGGGTTCGCCAGCGGCACGAGCTTCGATTTTTTTTTGCATATGCGCGCCTATGTCCGTATTTACATACTAATACACGGGGGGCGTGCGCACCCCGCTCTATCCCAGGCCCCCGCCCCGACCCCCGTTCGGCTTCGTATTGTTGCCGGCCTCATGGTACAACAACGGACTGGCTGACAGACGCTTACCGCCGGTTTGTTCCTCGACGTTCGTCGAACGAACACGGGGATATGGCAGGCATTCGTCAATTGATCTCATCTCCCGTTGTCGCTCGCTCGCTCTCTATTGCTCGGCGTCCCTCAGCGACCGACGGCCGTACTGCAGCTAACAATGATTGAGTAGCCCGAAGGACTCGACCAGCGGACTCGCGGACTTCGCGCGCAGTTCGTCTTGAGGGGCCCTCAACGCCCGTCACACCAACTCGATGTGCGTCTGTGCGACTCGAAGTCTGTGCGACGCGACTCTGCAGCAGCCAGAGGCATAACGATAGCCTGGCGATGTTTCTGGCGAGTTCGTGTCGTTTAGCTGGGTATAGCAGTGGACTATACGACGATAATGTTCGACTAGATCTCTCCTCCGCTGCCAACTAACTGAGGCCACACAGAGGAGATGTATACGCACAGCCATACATTGAGCTGGGAACAGGGTATAGTGTGGCCACCTTGCACTGTGCCGCCGCTGTTTGCTGGCGGACGAACAACTACCGCGTTGATGAGGCAACTCATCACTTCTACCTCTGCTGATGCTACCAGTGGGTTAGTTGGCTCCTTGGGCGAGCCCCTTGGCTTCTCACCGCGAATCTCGCTCCTCGTTGACCCCGAGGGGTAGCAGCTTTGCTAGCGTACGGGGCCTGGCCTGTTGGGGGGGGGGGGTTCTTAACGGGTAAACACAGCTGTTCTCTTCTCCTGTTTCTCCAGTTACTCCTCTTCCGTAGACTCGGCTTCCTGGTCCCCCTCGTGTATTCGAAATGAGAAATTGCATCTTATGTCTTCGAGGTCCTTTTATGTGTCTGTGTGTGCGTGTGTGTGTGTGTCTGTATATATCTTCGAGGCGTCGGACGAGACCTCAGTCGCATCCATCTAGGGGCTCGCCCGTTTCCTTCGAACGGTTGACGACGAACAAAGTATACGAAATGGGGCACCCGATCAGACCACCACGCTAGGGAGGGAGTGATGAAATTGTTCGTTAACCCTAAAAATCTCGCGCGGAACGCCCGATTACATAATCTAACCCGTTTGGCGGCATACGGTACGAGCCGATTGCGATCGAGATGCCTGAAACAGGCCTACGGCTGGGTCCACATTGCCACAGCGATCGCCTGCTGCTGCTGCTGCTAATGCGCCTGTACGACGAACGTCGACGGCTCATATCAGGTGACAGGACAGCTTTAAGCTAAGTGGCAGTTATGTGTGCTAAGCCCATCTCGCTATCCGTTTTGTGCTCCAATGTTCACTACGCTCGGCCAAGCAGTGCCAGGACATGCTGCTTGATCGCGTAGCGCGCGAATAGGTGATCAGTCATCGTATCGTATATGGTAAACGCGCTGATATTAACACCGCATAGTGTTCCCCGCAAAAGTGTAATGGCAGATCGAGGGGCTTCCAGTCAAGAAATACAATCATTTCTACCTACCTACATCATTGGCAAATTTTAAATCTAACTGGAGTCTGCCAATCATTTGAGGTATACTTAGTGGACGTATTTATTTATTCAATGGACGTCGAAGAGGTCATATACGCGAGGGGGGCAATGCGTCAGCGGTATTAAAAAAATATGGAAAGTATGCAACAGTGTTAATAAATATAAGTGAAACTCATTAGGGAGCGATCGCCTTGCCGAGCACGAACAGCACATTCTCAGGACGAATAACGAAGAGAGACAATATTTAATTCACATATGTATATCTAATTAATGCATTAGGCTAACGGGAGCTATTGCGGATACATTATTAGGTATACATTTCGAGGCACATAAGAATCGGCCCTATTCGCCCTGTCCGAAGTAGGCAAGCAGCCTTCACACCGCCTTTTTATCGAGGCGCGTTAGCAAATCTCAACGTTTGTCTTCTCATACAGGACTTCACCCAAATCGCAATAAACCGCTACACTTTGACATAGGAGTTTGTGAAAACCCGGGGTTCAAAGCTCTATTTTTCTTACAGCTGGGCGTGTAACACCACAATAAACCCTGATCGACTCTTTTTTACCGATCATGACAGTCGACGGCCGCATATCCAATTGGTCAGACTTTACACTCGAGTCAAGAGACACCTCATACAGCAGTGTGTGTGGTGGGGGGGGGGGGGGGTAACAAGGTGCTTCAGTTTAAAAACTAGATGGCGGCACATCAACGACAGACTGACATATGACCCCAAAATAAATCGTGACCCGCAGTGATTCTGCATTGAAATCTGATCAGGAGCGTGTATAGAACTAATTTTGTGTAATTAGAAGAGCAATTGCTAACATTGTTCGCAAAGGCAAACAACACACTGCTGGACACAAGGTGGACACGAAGTCGTCATCATTCAAATGTCCTCCAAAAATCTCATCCGTCTCGTACAATTCAACTTCATTTATCTGCACGAAGAAAAAGCGCGTACACTTTTACTTCCGACACTTCACTTTTGCCCCCAATGCTCTCTATAGGGTGCGGCATCCTCCGGGTTCCCCTCGTCACCCCAGCGCGCTTTAGGCCTTGTGCAAGGATCGAAGATTGCCAGACGTCGACCACGTGAACACCAACCTGTTTATTGCTTTACGACTCCTTCGGATGTCCAGCGTCAAACGACACCCACTGCAGACTCGCTGCCTGTTTCTTAAAAGCGTTTCGACCCCTGTGGGGTTGAAACGCCTGCTGTTTTTGGCTGCTTCTGAATAGCTTTATTGACGACGAGACTCCGTTGGAGATCTGGCATTGAGAGATCTCCCATGCAGAGGACCTCTCCGGGGATGCGTATTACATAACAAGCGCTTGCTCTCTTTCTCTCGCCTTCTGCGTTTACCACTGCCAAATCGTCCACTCAAGAGAGCGCTTTCTCGTCTGATCACAAGGCAAATATGCGTTACGTGCGTTACTATCGCACGTACCGGAAGGTCAACTTTGCCTTTTCTGGCTGGATCCCTTATCGTCTGCTCACTCCGCAGAACGAGCCTTCGACGACAAATTCAGTGATGTGGTCGAAACAGGCAATGTCACGGCTACTCATGACAACGATCATGTTTACTTTACCATTGGGAGGCTCTGTGGGCATGCGCACGCGAGTCTCTGACCGTAGTCGTACACGTCTTGCTTGAGACTGTACCATCAAACAGGAGTGAAGACCATTGCGCAAGAATACAGTGCTATGCAGTCGAAAGTCAAATGTCCGCCATTTCGTCTCCGAGCTGTTCGTGGGCGACACACGTTCGACCCGCCGTGCTTCCGCATGAATCTTCCAGTGAAGGAAAGCGAATTGCTTCGATGACATTATGTTCTTCGATTGTGACGATGGCGATCTGGGCGAGACGGAGACCTCTTCCACTGCAGGCGGCCCATAGTCACCGAGTGTTTCAGATGCGCCTACTTCAGAACTCCGGCCCGCCAGACCCAGAAAAGGCAAAGGCGACTCCGGCGATGCCGCCGACGCTGTCCTGCAACAATAAAACACAGGAAACAACATCGAGCGTGACCAGTGCTTCGGTAAGACGGACGCCGTCATCGAGCAGCCTGTGCTAGCAGAGTGTGCACAGGACGCAGGACGCTTACTCTGAATTGATGGCGAATGGCGGGTATCTGACGCGAACAGCGCCAGCAGTAGGTCGTATTTCAAAGGGCACACGACTTGTGACACGATACGCCTTGTCCACTCGGCAAGAAAGCGATAGACTCGTAGGAAGGTCAGAGGCGGGGCAAACGAGAGTCGTCGGGAATGGGCTGATCCCCCGATGAGCACGACCGTGCGGTCTCTCCCTCTGTCTTTCATGGTGGTGGTGGTCACTTCGTGATGTGGCTGAGTCCCCTTTGTATTCTGGGAACAGCCTGTTGAGGATGGATGAATCAGATCGGCGTTTGCGCCGATGTTTATGCGATGACAACAACAAATGGCCGTCAATTGATGGCCAATACACAACACGGATGAATGTGCTTCAGTGATCAAGCAGCTGATGCTTACTGGCAAAACATTCTGGACCTCTAAAGTCCACCTCTTCAGATGGACTCCGTCAGCGGTGAGACAAGGCAACAAGGAACGGTGGTCAAATAGCGCAAGTCGCGAGAAAAAATGATTTATCCAAGCGTATAGATCATAATCTTTAGATACAGAGGATGCTTCCTCGTTCGCTCTATCGTTGCGAGCGATCATCACTATCACTAGGTAACAAGGACATTCAGTAGAATAATGGAAATATACACAATAAAATTATCCTCGAAATCGTGGTCATTGTAGCTGCTGTGGTGCAATGGTGCAAGGTTCGAAAATTAAGCAGATTTACGACCCGCAGCACCAGCAGCAGCCACGAATCCCAACGTTTACTACACTCGTGTGACTGTCACAGGCCATCGCGTGTGGATCCCACTTAATGTCGTCAACACGCACTTTCCCTTCAGCTCGACGAAAGCTCAGCCAATTGCCGCCACTCAAATTGAGTTAAAGACTATATACAAGTTAAGTCTACGACCTGCACACATCCTATAAGGAGGTGACGTAGCAACAGCGGAATCGGCAGCTTCTACGATGTCGTCCGTCACATCCATAAACCGCAGATCCAATATTTTCCGAAATCATAAAACTTACTTTACACCCAAGGGGCTCATCGTGCTCCGTACATCCCGCTCTCCACCGGCGTTCCTGCTCTCTAAGGAACTCCCCCTGGGGCCTCAGGCTTCAAACGCCCGTCTGGTGGTCAGCTTGGCTAGCCCCCCCTCAACTCGAGCCCCACGAACTCAAGTCGACTGGACTGGCCTTCTCTATTCAACATTCACTATTTCGTACACTTTCTCTGGCACCCCCACCGGCCGTCCCCCGCATCGTCACCCCCGGCCAGCCAGTACTCATTAAGTGTCAGCTATGTCACCAATTTCGGGCATTTCTTTTTCTCACGCGCACGCGCCAGATCTATTCCTGCTGTTTCGCCTAGTTATATACCCCACCCTTGCGATCATCGACTACCTACATGCGTACCGAGTTGGGATCCGCAGCTTCCAGAGTCGGATCTCCCGATCGCCATCATTTTCCTCGTCTTTGGCCTCTGGTCGAGCGAGTCCGATAGGTCGAGATGGGCCGGGCTCAGCGAAACTGACCGCAAGGCTGACCAGTCCGGCTGAGCGGGGCGGGTGCCGACTTACGACCGGCGAAATTTAATACTGGCCGCGCGCTCAGCCCCCGCCGGCTAGCACACGGCACTCATAAGGAAACTCGGGGGTACGCACACAGCTCACAGCTGATCCCGCCTTCATTCCCTGCGTAGCTGTCGCTACAGCGCTGAGGCTCTCGAGGTAGTTCGGCCAGTCGACCACTTCCCTAAAGAAATGCGCCAGTTCCACCCTGCCTTCAAGCTGGACACCGCTGGACAGGCACTTTCCGATGCGGCGGCAGATTCGCAGAGACACAGACGAACGCTCGCTCACGAAGCCATATAGAGCACATTGAAATACAGACATCCACTGCGTGAGCTGGTGAGCGAGGTCACTTTGTCAGCGGTTGAGTCCATTCAGCCCCCGAATGATGTGGTGATGTCCGAGGCGGTCGATCCGATTCCCGAGCCGATCTGCGAACGCCGGCCAATGGTTATTTATTAATGTGGGATAAATACATAAAAATAAAAAGCTAGTTGGCACTTTGAGGAGTGGCCGACAGCGCTGCGGCCGCGGGGGAGGCGATAGCGACCGCAGGCCAGGTTGGCGTCGCCAGGTCGAGCTGCTGCTGCCGTCGCCGCCGTTGGCATTCGACCTGTGACAGTCGTCAAGGGAAGAACTTGTGGGCCTCGACCTGAGGTGTCCGAGCCACCTACGAATTTATTTTTGTAGATGGTCCTTTTTTTACTCTCTCTCTCTCTCTCTGTCTAATTAAACGGAACGGGCGGTTGACAAACGCGCTTGCCTAAGGTCAACAGCATTGGTACCCCGGTGGCCAGCTGAGTCTGTACTTCTGCTGGGTCTGAGAGTCCGTGAGTGCCACGCGAGATCCGCTGACCACTCTGCCATCGATGGCGAAAACCAAAACTCTAGTGGAACTCCCACCTCATGGGGTATTTCATGTGAGAGCCTGCGACGCTCATTTGTATTGGTAACGGCATGACATTTCCTAAATGAAGAAAATGAAGAATAATAACAATAATAGGGAGGATTAGCAAAAGTGAACAATCGTGGATGGATCGTCGACGAATGTTGTTTCAATGGGCTCCACTTGAAGGGAAGATAAATTCGTACCCTGCGCTTGAGTCCATCACTGAGCCTGCCGCCGATGAGCTGATCCACACATTCTCACATATATATATATATTTCCTTTTGAATTTTGCAAACACGATTTCCGCCCTAGAAACACCGACGTACACACACATACACACACACACACAAGCATACTATACATAGACTGTGCGAAAAGATGGACCATGACCAGGTTCAGATAGGGCGCAGTAGGCATATTCGCCTGTGGGCTAGGGATCATCTAATACACTTGTAGAGAAATTCGACGCTCGCTCGAATGGAGTCGCTGAGAAGCCGCGGGGAAGCTTGGGGGGGTAGCTGTTGGGTCATCGGAGGAAGTGGCCGCTATCGCCCTCGTCGGCGAAGAAGGGCGCGACGGAGGCGGCCAGCCGAATTTGGGCGAACTTCTCGCTCCGCCCGAGTTCTTCACCGACAAACCTCAACAACAATATTAGATTTCCCGAATTTGGCGTATTCACCATGTGCGCTCCTCCTTATGCGGCTCGTACGGCTGTTATTGCTGCTGTCCGCCGTGGTTGCCTGTCTCTTGCCCTTCTTCGCGCTGAAGCCCCCCTCCACTTTACGATATGATAACACACATCATGTGCCGTGCCCACTCGCTGGTAGTTGCGTCGTGGTCTCGGCCCGTGTAGTCGTTCTCATTGGCTGGGCCCAGGAAGCACTTGGGGGGGACGTCGGTCGAGCATATTTTGGCAGCTCGGCACACCACCTACTGCCTTGCGTAGTAGTCAATTGCTTTAAGCCTTAGTCGATGTGTGCGTGTGTGTGTATGCGACAGGGCTATTGCCCCGCAAAAATTCGGGTCTCGTTGAGTCCGCATTGTTCTCGTCATATTTCCCAGGCGGCGGCCACTCTTTCGTGTGGATAACTTTTCGGATTCGAATCGTCGAATCCAAATCGCTGTCGGAGTGAACGACAACCCCATGAGGGTTACGGGGGTGGGGCACGGGCAAATCGCGAGTACGAGGAAGGGAAAAGAAGGAACGATTCGGCAGCAAATTTCAAAGAGCTCGTCGGATCATCGTTGGTCTTTGGGTCGCCGCCGCCAGCACCTTCACCGCCGATGACGAACCGCGATCGTTACGCCCGCAACTATTACGAACACCATCGTCCAACCATCTACATCATAGTCGGCATTACCATCAACCTGGACAGGATGTGTTGGATGGGTACGTTCATCTCGATGTCGAGGGACTACGCCCTCCGGTGTTCCGTCAGAGCAGAAGCACAGTCACCGAGCGAGTAAAGACAACGGGACCACAGCTCACGACGGGCTAGCGTCCGTGATCCGCGACCCCTAGAAACTTCCTGCAAGTCGAATTGGCTCTTTGACAGGAGAAACGAGGTGGCTGTTTAAAATTCATCGAGTTCTCTCTGTCTCTCTCTCTCTCGCTCGGTCTTGCTGAATCTTAGCTAGCCTCGTCTTCCAGTTCTTCCTGGCCAAAATCTGCCCTTCAACGATGGGCGCGCGCCACATCCGCCGACAGCCGGCCGAACTGGCCGACCCAGCAACGCCGTCTCTAAACCCTCGCCGCCTTTCCTCTATGCCACTAACCCTTTGCCCCTTGTTTCCTCACTGGTATTAGCTTTGGTAAGCCGTAGCTGGTCCACCAACATCCCCCGTTAGGTTTACCCCCCGTCAGCAGCCAGTTGTAGTGCTAGTAGTACTGGTAAGATTGCCACCAGTCCAACGCAGCGGAGCGCGGCTTGTGATCGCGGACGTTCGAGGCGATGCAGAGGCGAGCGTCTATCGGCCAAAGCGGAGCACTCTCTCCTTTGAGCCAGTAACGAACAACCAAAGAAGGATTGAGGACCGACCAAGCAAGGCAGATGTGGGCCTTGCTCGCGGGGCGGCCAAGACACGAGATATGAAAGTCTGTCAATGCAAATTTAACTTATCAGAGTCAGAGGCGAGCGAAGGGACAAGAGCGAGGATGCGGTGGCGGCGGCGGCAGACGACGACGATGAAGAAATGAACGACTTGAACGAGCACGCACGAACAGACAGATAGAGAGCCCGCGAAAAATTCGAAAGGTTCGGGCTCCACTCGCTCCCTCTCTCTCTATCTCTCTCTTCGCGCGAATCTCCAATGAGAAGTGTGCCACCGCACACTGGCCTGACGCGCCCACTGGCGCAACGAAGGCGTGTGCAGCGAGCCTTCGTTCAAGCCGTTCGCTCGCTGGCTGGACACGGGGGCATAACTTTGATTCTCTACGCCCCACTCACCAGGGCGTACCGGGCCTGTTCCTACTTGGTATATGCGTACGAAGCGAGGCTAGGACCTCCCTCACTTACCCACTCCCCCCTCCCCCCCCCTGTGATTCTACAATCGTTACGTCCTTTCATGCTGTACTATCTCCAACCTTCATATTTGGTTTGATCGTTCGAGTCGAGTTCGGTTCGAACCGAACACAAGCGGCACAACTCGTGGCATGGCAGGAGAAATCCCAGATGACTCGGCCAGTGGAACCCGACGATGCTGGTGATATGTGCGGGACGCATGCGAACTTTCGGCTGTACAACGGTGTATGTCTGGATATTGTATGATCGCTATGGGGTCGTTTGTACGAGGGTGCCTAGCCGCCAATGATAATGGGCTAATCGATAGGGGCCGAGTGGGAGCTGGCGGGCATCGTGAACCATCTTGTGGCTCTCTGCGGCTGTCCCTCGTGAAGACCTCAGCAGACGCCGAATTGAACTGGACAGCACCACAAGTAAAAGTGGCAATGTACGTGTCCCCCGGAACCCTGTTTGACGTCTCGCGCTCGGTCTTGAACATACGAGAGATGATCGATTTGCAACTCCTCGCGAGGCAAGGGGCTCCCAAGGAGCTTCGAAGGGAGGATGCTACGCGGAGTTGAGCGAAGTCTGAATGTTGAACAGGGAGGTGACTCGGCCGGTTATTGTTTCCAGTCGGCACCAAGGGGTAAAGGTAAGATTCGAGAACGATGATCCTCATAGAGATCTGCTGAGGCTGACAGTCAAAAGTGGTACCATTCGTCCAACACTGGCGTTAATGAAGGATCGCCTCGATGTAGCGGGCCAACAGCTTGACTAGCTGGTGCTGGAGCGAAGGCTCAAACAACGCTGGCGCTGCTGACGACGACGACGACAACAGCAACAGCCGCACCAGCAGATGTATCCAAACACTGCAGCGGATCCGAGCGGGTGATATTAATCAGGGCGCGGCGGTGCCCGACCAGAAGCTGGGCAGGAGGTAATTGTTTTCCTTTTGTGGACAGTACCTCTGCCGTTGTCAGGGCTGCTGCAGTAGGCACTGGTGCCGGGGGTGGCGATACAGCAAACGGCAGCAGAGGCTCGACAAGGAGGGAAATCTTCGTTTATTCCTCAATTATTGTTGTTGCTCGCGCTCGCGTCCTTCGAGAGAGGCGCTCTCCTGTCGGTGGCACATTTGAGGTGTTGGCGATACGTGGCGCGTCCAGCGGAGGTTGAACGAGTCGGATGCGAGATATAGTGGGTGAAACATAGTGAGCCCGGTATAGGGGTCTGCGTAGGAGAATGCGCGTGGTGCGGATAAACGCTGACCGAGAGAAACACCAACAATGAGCCATGATGGAACGCTTGTGGCGCCCCATGTGTTCGGGTGGGTGCGCGGGGTTGTCTGTGTGTGTATTGGCTGTGCTGAGGAGTGTCATTCGTCTGAAGGGCGGGGGAACGTTGGCAAGGGGAGCGCTGGTAGAGTTATTATTAGCCAGATCTAATTAACTTGCTTTCTTGGCACAGGAAGTGGAAGGTACACTCTCCCCTGAGATGGTTGGTGATGATGTATACGTATATAGTATGTGTACGTGTGCGTATGAGAGTAATACATGCGGTGATCACTAGCTAGGTCTTCCATGTTGTGAGAGGAGAGGGAGGGCCGAGAAAAATAGCGGGAATAATAGTAGATACGATATCGTTAAGAGGTAGCGACGATATTACGTCCTGCCAGCTTTTCACTGTGCTGCGGTGTCGTTTGTGTGTGCGTTTTTTACGCCGTGTGTGTAGCTCAAGTTCCGCAACGCCTTTACGGTCCGCCGGGACCTCGTTCTGCGGGAGGTCACCGAAAACGTCCTCGGCCTCTTCTCTCTGGTTGACCTGGCCAACCACTGCCCCTCTCACCTGATCAAGGACCACGCCGTCCTCAGCTCCGAGGGCGGGATTCAGTAGGGAGACCTGCTGGACCCGGCCCTCTTCTGCTAAGCCATTCAGCCCTTCTTTACATCCCTCCAGGCCAGCCTCCAGCTGACGTAAATGGTTGACGGGCGATTCGGCAGCTGTCGCCTCCGAAGTCGAGTACTCGACTACAAGATGCCCAGTGCTCAACCCTGCGAAGTGCGAGGTTTTCTCCTTGGACACCCCGACCTCCAGCGCTACTCCAGCGACCTCACCCGATTGTCACTTGAGCGCGTCGGCGCCTTTCTTACGAACGAGGCCATCCAGCCCCTCTTCGACCGAGTCCTTCGTAGTCTCAAGAGCCTCACCAGGGGCCTGTCCTCCTTCGCGCGCTGGATCTTTTCTCCTGTAGTGGCTTTCCCTTGCTGTGAGGCTAAGACGCAATGCCCTAGTCTCTCTCGCGGATGACCATGCTGGCCTCGGCCTCACACCCTTCTGTCCCCAACTGCTTTAGTAATTATTGTATATTTTAACACACATAATCATATGGAATAAGAGCCTGCTATCCAGGTGTGATCTTCACCAATGCATCCAGTTCTCCCACCGGAAGATAAAAATATTTCCATTACCTTGGCACCTCTTTGTTCGCCCTTCATTGGAAATAACATATCACTATGGAAGACATCAGCCTATTGAATTAACATCGAATTGAGCAATCTGCTTAAAATCACCATGACGATGATCTCGTTACAATGATCTCGTTCTTGGATGGATATAGCTGATATGGCTGTCTCTATATTTGTTTCGCGTTGTACAAGGCATCTATACCTCTCCGCTCTGGCCTGAGACGCAGAAATACGAACGACAGCACTCCGTTCGTCCGCTGTGCGATAGGAATAAACGAGATTGACGTCGTCAAAGAATAAGACGAATACTGAACAGGAAAATAAAGACCCTGCCGATCGTCCGAGTTCAAAGTCACTGCATAGTATAAAACCAGTGTTTGATGTACTGCCTACACCCATATGACACTATGAGAGCGTACTCTCCCTTTCAAGGGCAATCGAGTGGTTTCATTGTCGGCCGGAGAAATATTCGAGGCCAAGCACGGAAGGACTTGAACCTGTGATATCTGCTCTATTTACTCAAACGGTGCCTCAAGGTACAATCCGAGGTTGCCGCCTTGATCAGCACGGGGTCGCTGAAGGGCAATGCTGTGACCCAAGTCACAACTGACTGTGCAAAAACACCTTACGCTTATAACCTCGAGTATTCTAAGCACAACCTACATGGGTTTGTGAGCATACCTTACACGGGTTTGTAAGCATACACCTTGCAGCTCTTAAAAGATAAATAAGAGAAAATTCTTTAACCATTATATTTAGATATCAGGTTATAATAGGCCCTGCAAATATCACCGAGATAATATTTTGTTAATTAATTTAATTTCTGTCGACAATTTGGAGAAGAAAGAATCAACTTTAGACGATGATAGGCACGTTCGGCCCCAATACCCTGCCTGAGTGCAACCACTTCAGAACACCTGTGGGTGTTTGGCTATAGAGCACCTCGTTGAAAATACAAAGTGACCCACCCGATTGTCTTCGTCTCAAGGTCACGCTACCTCACCAATGCTACCAATATTAGCCAGACGATCAGACTGTCTCACGTTCGCCGCAGCACGCGTCTCTAAGGCCACCCAGAGGAGATGAACATAAACGTCTCTATCATGGGGTTCACTACTAATTGGTTGCATAGACTGAAAAGCTCGTAGCTCGCAACAGAAACTCTTACACACCAGACGCATACCCTCTGAAACCATGGCACACGTGTTTAAAGTAGCACACGAATCCATGTAAAAATATGCATGATCGCATACGCGCAGTGGCTCAGCTAAATCTACTACCTCACATAACTTTTTTGTTTATTGGATCCGTTGGGCCACAAGTTGCCAAGGTCACAGCATATTAGGACCAGCTCTGCTATACTCTGCCGCAGGCCAAGTGAGAGAGCTCAGGCGCAGCCGGTCCTCAGGACCACATCCCGCATCTACTATATTATGTCTCCGCTGACGTACCACCTTCACTAACGGTACCCCTTATTTTTTAGGCAGAGTTACGCCACGATATAACTCACCCTTCAGAGGGTATCCTTTAATTGTTCGGCATCTCCATGAACCCACCTTATCATCCTGCTATGACTTTCCTGCTTTAAAGGGCAACCAACCAGGGAAACTCCATGGGTGAAGGGTGAAATGCATTGCGATAGCCTCGGGCATCGGCGTTGCATAGCCTCGGCGAGAGGCTTGCAGAGAAATCCGCTCGCGTTTCGGCTACAGACGAAGCCATGTTGCTACATATCTTCAGATTAACTCGTTAATAATAGCGGCACGCGTCCCCCGAACCCCCCACTCCCGAGCTCCGTTATCTTGCTTCTTAGCAGCCGTCGCCTCTTCTCTCTGTGCGAGTATGTGAGAGTCGTTTGGAGTTCGTGGCGTCCATGTTGTTCCGCTCACAGTCAGCAGGAAGGGACTGTTGACCGAAACCGCTTTGATTTCGTGAACTCGCCCTGTGCTCAGTCGCTCTTTTGTTTGTGACCAGCGGCTTCCATCGCAGCGATTACCGGGTGAGCGTCGGCAACGCGCGCCGCAACTCGTACACCGCACGGCCACCGCTGCCGCTCCGTCGACGAGAAAGTACTCCACCACCGGGACCTAGAGTAGTCATGGTAGAGGTGCTCCTCGCCGCTCCTTCCGCAATCCGTCTCAAGGAGAGAAAGAGAGAGAGAGAGAGAGAGAGAGAGAGAGCGTCCTATGTCGGGGCATGTGTGGCCTTCGCGGCGGGCTTGCGCCTCGCAGATATCATCAAGGTACAACCATCCTCCGGGTGAGTTAAGGTGAGTGTCTCGATCTGTCCCTGGGTCTCGGTTGTCCCAAGTCGCTCTCGAGCATTTAGGCTCGCTAAGCTTATTTATGTTTTAGGATTATAAAGAAGAGCGCTGGTACCGCCACACGGCGACTGCGCCCGTTGGGAAAGTTGTCGGCGGCCGGCGGGCGGCGAGAAGATGTCAACAGCGCCTGTGGCCAAAAGGATCCTATTCGGCACAAGAGTCACTTCGCACAAAACTTCGACGAGGGCGGACCCTATGATTGGGCCGAATCCTTCCTGCCGCCGTCGTCGCCTTCCATTCGGCCTATCTTATCTCCTTGCAAATCTGGAATCGCTGTGAAGAAGCAGGACATATTTCGCGTAAATTCACTGCTATAATAGAAGAGGGTTGGTGAAGGCGCCACGAATTCGATGTCTAGTGGTTTGGCTCTCGAGACGATTGAGGGCGTTTTGATTCTCCCACAGCGATAGCCAGCTACGCGTTCCCCGCCCGGGGGGAGGTGTTTAGGGCTGGCATTGAGCGAACGCCTCGTACAAATATGCCAAGCAGCCAATATCCACTATGCAGAGGAGTTCATAAAGAAAAGGATTCACGACGATGACCGTCGTACACTCAGCGCTCGAGTTATTCTTCCGCATACTTCTCTCCCGTTGAGCTTTGCGAGGTCCCCACTCGAGGCCATCCTTTTTGCCATCGGCCCTTTTAGCAGCTTGCGCCTTGTCGGACGAAGAGCCAACCACGTCATTTCGCTGGCTGTGGGAACCGATCGAGCAGGGACATAGATGCTAATCTCCGGCGCACGCCCCCATTGCGACCGCAACGGCAGCGCAAGCAGATAAAAGTCTGTAGAGATGGCGACCCGATGCTTGAACGGGTTGCTACGTCGCAGCCGCCATCGGTGGGACCACCGCCTCTATTCTGTTCGGCTCACCCAATGACAAAACTCGATAGCCGCGAGCGTATCACGGCGAATATCGCCGCTATTAGAAAAACATTTTGCTTGATATAGGAGATATATATACAAGGGGAGCGTGCATGAGATCTAAGGGCAGAGGATCCGTAAGCGGTAGAGAGTTGGTGACTCTTGAAACGCGAGGAGGACCATGGCTACCATGCGGTTATTAGAAGGCTGAGGTAAACATGAATGCCTATAAGGACACTCAAATTTCGGAGAGAGCGAAGCCGTCCCCAGAAGGCTAAACGAGCTAAGGACCTCGATGAGGGGTTGAGGAGCAAGTTATTGTCCATTCAATTGCATGTCGCCAAAATGTGCGTAGGCTGTCGTTGCTTTGAGCAGACAAAATTCTCAACAAATTTTGTCTCTTCCCACCATATGTATCATACTACAAATGCATACGCTAGAGCTATAATACATACTATGCATGTATCAGAAGGTGTTCAAAACCCTATATTCTGCTGGCCGATATGCGCAACGTATACGACCGATCCAACCACCTCAACAGCATGCCAATCTACAGATATACAATACTTGCGTCGATCCTTACCAGTCAACAAAGACCTCCGCCATCCTGGTACGACCTCGGCCGCGAGCTACCTCCCGCCAAGAAGTCGTCCTTCTCCGCCGGTTCTATTAACTGCAAGGAGGCTCTTTCAAAAATTTCTCACATCCAGCATTGTTCCTTTGATTAGAGAATACACCGCCCTCTGAAGAATCCCTCCCAATCCCGCTCCGTCGTAGAACGCACCGCATCACATTTCGATGTTCACGTTCTCAGAGTTCAGAAGGCTGTCGCGTTCGTGCTATCGCCGTCCGCGGCCCGTATCGTGCCAGGCTTCTGTGTCATATTGGGGTACGGGCGTGCTCAAGTATATGGACGTGAGGGACTGCTAAAACTGCTGCTAAATCCTAATATCGCTATTGCACAGGTCAGCGAGGCTTGCTCTCCCTGCAGGTCTCAGTGAGTGGGAGTATGATCCGATGCGATTCTTTGTGTTCCATCTCTCCATCTCTCTCTTTCTTGTCAAGCAGTTCACACTATGATTGATCGTGTTTTGAACAAATCGACAACGCGGAGCTGTTGTCGATGGCCGCTGGTGAGCCGAATATCGCCGCGAGGAGATCACACACTCGCCGATTGATAGCTGAGTGCTGTCGCTTGACGACGACAACGACTGTCGAGTCCGTAGACAAGAATGAAATGATACGAGTAGAGAGTTGGAAACAGCAGAGAACGGGATTTAGCAGGGACATTGAAAGCGGCAGATCGAGAGTGTCAGAGAAAGAGAGAGAGAGAGGTTCAGAGTTGTCCTTATCTGATCGCGATATCCCGCTGTTCTGGGGCACGCGCGGCCAGAGTCGAGCTTTTGGAGCGGGAGACGCGAGCGGGCCTGCTGCATTGCAAGTATTTATATGTAATGAGGGTGTAATGTCTCACGTGCGGTGTTTCTGGCCCCGTAGTATTTAGCTGCGCCGACAGCGAGCCGTCTTGCGCAGTCTAGTCAACAATGTGTTATTAGTGTACTGGCGCCACCGTATCGAGTAAGTCCTCTCGGCATCGCTGTTCTCCACTGCAAGAAGCCGCTAGCGACGTCTCTGACAGTATATTCCTTCCGCGCTCGGATCTCCATTGACTTGACTGAAATCCTAAACACTATTTCTCTCTCTATCTCTCTCTCAATGTTCCTTATCCACCACAGCTTGGAGTCTCGTTACAGGGGTAGAGCGGGACCGAGAGAGGTGTGCGGGGACCTACGGGGTTCGGTGCACATTCGTATCTCGCCATGTTCCTCCGTGTTGTAGGTAGGTAGGTAACGCGCGAGCTAGCGCGCGTGTCCATGTATGGGGCTATGTCTCTGTTATGCGAAATGGGTTCTCACGTTACTGATTGGCCTAATGTCCTCATGGGCTAATGTGCCACGGGGACGAGAAGTCACCAGGAGACGGATCAGAACACGGCGGAACGATCCGCTTGCTTTTTTCTCCCCTCACTCTTGCGCACTCCTTTTGTTTGACTTTTGCAGGCTGCTCGCTACCGATGCTCCTCTTGTGTTGTTTGTTGTTGCTGTCGCCGCCGCCGCCGAAGCCGCCGCCAGTATCGCTTTGTTCGAAGCGCGCCGCGCCGCGATCGCCCGGGGTTGCTGTACACACACATCCACACGGAGACATGCGAGCGTTGTTTAGTTGTTGTGTTTTTTTTTGTTTTTGCAGACGGCGATATCGACCACGAAGGCGGCGATCTCTTGGCGCCGACTGTGGATATGCGCGTGCATTGTGAGAGTGGATATCCGGTGCAATTTGTTAGCAGTGACATCTGCGAGTCGACATCGACAGATCGAGACATTCGATAGATCGAGAAATCGCGTCGTGGTGGAAGAGAAGAGACGAGACGGACACAGCATTCTGGCTCGATCAGGGCGACAAGTAGCGGTAGACAGGATCGTGTATACAACGACGTTATCCCAGGGATACGGCAGCCAAATGATCTATCAACTGCAGTGGCCACAGCAGTTGTGACTGGGAACACCAACCCGTGTGGTAGTAGTGCCGACGATCGCCGCAGATCCGAACGTGGACTACGCGTTGAACTATGCAGGTATGTATTTGAAAAATGACATTTGGCATTTGTTTACGACATCTTCGCATCCCCGCGCGGGCCGACAGTGCCAGGTCTATGCGTGAGCGACACAAACGTGTTAATTTTTCGACAAACTCGACCCCGTTCATAGGCCCCGACAGCCAACGAGAATTTTGCAAGTGTGAGAAAAAGGAACAAAGAACGAAGCGAATGTCGGCACTATGACAATCTTCGCTGCTAAAACGTGAGATTGCTCCGAGCTCCCTCTGCTCGGAGGCATCTCTCTCTCTCTCTCTCTCTCTCTCTCTTGGTGGGTGTCACACGCCAATCGGAAAACAGTTGCTTCGACACGATTGCTTTGCCTCGACCAAAAATAGTAGCACCTCATACAGTCTTTGTTTGCTACTTGTGCCTGTTTCCCTTATCGTTTCGAGTAGGATCTCTCGTTCGTTGACTAATGTCTACGAATGCCAAGCGGGACCTACTGGGGCCAGTTATCGTCGAAGCCATAAAACATCTCGGACTCCATAAAGAGCCGTGTGGTGCCCGGGTGTACTGGCGCCTTCCGTAGGCTGTGGCCGCCATATGCCGACCCCCATGTCAATGCGTGTATGTATTCCCTGCATGTGTTGCATACGCACAGTAGATTTCTAAGCAGGGCATTGTAGGATGAGCAATTGACCCCGTTAGACGTTTTATGGACCCCAACGTTAGTGGTATTCTTTAACTAGCTGCCATAGACTGGCATACACAGGCAGGCGGCTGCAGAGGAGAGAGTGGGCTTTTTCCTCGAACGGCCCCGAATGGCCTCATCGTCGCTGGGTGATTCCGAAACATATTCCACAGTACAAACATGTATTATAACAAGGGCGGAAAAAGTTAATCTACAGATGCATTCTTAGACGACTAAAAGAAATTGTCGACGAATACAGCATCTTCAACGCCACAGACCACTCTCTAGCCACAGCTGTATCGTTAGACCATGCGAATACTTTACAGAAGAAGCTGTCGCTGGCCCACCGCAAAAAAATCAGACATAAGGCATAGGCCAATCAGACATAATAGGCCACAATAGGCCCATGTCCAACGACAGTCCACTGAGTTTCGTTGTTCACACTCCTGTTTACCGACCGACTGTTTGCGCGCGAAGCGCTCCGGGGCCTCTGCAGCCTCAAGGCTCGGCCGTGAGATCTTTGAGAGATGAATCGTTATCGGCTGTCAATTCGATGAGTCAATTCTCGTCGGCGTCCATACCCCCGAGTCAAGGAGCCCAATAAAGCCCGAGGCAAATGCTCTCTCAAATTCAGTTCAAGATTGTTACCACATAAATCTATTGAGTAGAAGTAGCTCACAGCATACGCTAGTCATACCTCGTGTATTTGTCTATTTGCTTGGCCGATTGCCAGTCCTGGACGATCTCGAGGAGATGGCTGCGGCGGCGTTCCCTTGAGAATACTGTTTTCTTGGACATGCACGGCCGCGAATGTCTACTATCGAGCGTAAAACGCTTGTTTACCTGCGAAGCAAGCAGCTCGTGGTTTTGCATCGACCCCGCAATACTTATCGATGAGAAAATGATCTATTATATTAGAAAAGCGCGAGGCAGGTTTCGAGCACAGGGCGTGTGTACGGCCACGCCTGACCTCTGCCAGGTTGGATGCCGATTTCGACCGGGAGCGGTCGCTTAGTTTCGAATGAGACCAGAACGCAACTCAAGATCTTTTGTCTTCAGCAAGTTAGAGGCGAGCACAAGAAATGCGTGCGTGGCTAATGGGAAGAGGGGAATGAGATCAGCATGAAATATAGTTGCGTTCGGATTATATATTTCAAAGTGTTCATTGATACCTGCGTATTCAATAGGAGAAAATGAACCAAACGTGAAGTACTCTATCGGGTACGGCTATTGCGAGGCGCAATTGTCATGCGGTGTTTTTTACTGGACCCGTTTAGACGAGACTTGCCGATTTGTCAATAAATTAATTGCTAACCCTTAGTCGGATCAGTGCAAACGTCTTCAATCGCTCGGGGCAACAAGATTCAACGGAATATCGTGCCTATCCGGTTATTGAACGTTTTAATATATATATATATATATATATATATATATATATATATATATATATATGCGCTATAGACTTGACTCCGTGATGAATAACACATAAGCCGTGAGACACTCACATGTCAAGCCCGAGTTCGATCCCCTCCTCCCTTAGTGTCCGCTCGCCGGTTGAGTTATACTAGCACAGTTCGTTACCAGCGAAATCCGTTCAGCAAAGTGGTGCCCGAATCCTGTCCTTCATTTATTATTATTATTATTCGATGTTGCAGCCGTCAGCCGTCGGGGGCGCACTCGGCGCATGCTTTAGCCTATATCGGGCAACGGCCACGGCCACGGCCACGGCCATCTCTCTCATTGTTTCTCGCTTGAAACCTTTACTCTCAGCATCAGTTCGGCGATAACTGATGGTGATAACCCTGTCTACTAATGGACGTCTACGATAGCATGGAGCGCGCTAGCCAGCGCACTGATTACAACTGGAAGCGATGTTGAACGAACAACAAACCTGGACGCGTAACTCGGCTGCGACCCAACGATCAGATACCGACGAGAAAACAGCGGGAAGAACGACAACAGAGATGGCAAACAGCAGTAATAATGGAGCGAACACTTACGCGCTCAACCACAGCAGCAGCAACAACAACAACATCCTGTCCAACAATAGTCTAACAATAACAACAACAGCAACATCAGATCCAACAACAACAACAACGACAAGAACAACACCATCGATGACGGCAACAACAACAACAAAATCTGTTACGACAACAACAACAATAAGAACGACGACGACGACAACAACAACAACAACAACAACAATAAGAACGACGACGACAACAACAATAAGAACGACGACGACAACAACAACGACAGTGAGAATACAAACTATAGATACAACAAATCATTGATAGGTGATTGCGTTACTTCAGCGTCGAACGGACGGCCGCTGGAGAGTAGCTTACCTCTGAATGTCTCTGGTGGAGTCCGTGCGTTTGAAGAAAATTTCCTCCCCTCTCTCTTTCTCCCTCTCTCTCTCAAAAGGACAAAAAGGTTACCTCTGCTGCTCGTCGAAGGTAACAACTCTACGTGTGGACCTCGGCCGGCCCAAGCAAGCGGATCAACGATGATAACACAGCGTCCGGGGGAGAGGCCGAGCGGTGAGGTCGGGTCACCCCGCTTCACCGGGTCTGTATCTATCTGTATGTATGACACTAGCGGACTTTTACCCAGACCTAAGCTACACGTCAGGGAACTTTTACTCAACGATCTCCAGCATCATCACAGAGTCCCAGGCTAGCAGGGCCAATGCTGATCGCACTTTCGCAACCGGTAGCGCGATTGCGCGGTGATGGCTGTAATGGTCCGTTCCGCTGGGTGGTATACGTTCGCTCCCGTTCGAGTGCCTGCTCGCGTGGCTATAGACAAATTCGGCCGAGGGTCTACCTGCCCCTTCATTAGATTGCATTAGCAGCTCGATTTGCTGCCACCATGCTGTTTGTTTCTGTTACTGCTGCTGCTGCTGTTGTTGCTGCTGCTGCTGCAGCTGCTGCTGCTGGTTGTTCCGCCGATCTCGGACCCATAACCCAAAACGGGTCACACCCGCATCGACGCGAGCAGCAGCACACAACGCTGAAGAACCAGTGTCTCTCGTATCCGAGAGATGCTGTGGACAGCTATGGAGCGGTGGGGAGACGCTGGCCCGTCGATGTCTTCTGTGGAGTCGGCGAATCTATCATTGTTGAATGTTACCCCCCCAAAAAACCCGTTCCATTCTTGTTGCTGCTGCTGCTGCGGTACCTCCACGATTTTGTTAGTTAGAGACGTTTGCTTCGTTGCTTGCTTGCTTGCTCGGCTGGTCATCATAAATCAAGAGTGTCATCATTTCCCGCTCAACATCATTCCATTCCTCGAAGGATATCACCGGGCGGATGACGTTCGAGACCGCCAGGATCGCGTGGGACTGCAAAGCAGAGCCGCCTCGGCGTTCGTTGTTCTACCGCGGTGGCTGGCCCCGCAGGCCGACAAATGGTGGCCGGTTCAGACAGCCAGACCTATGAGGCAGAGGAAGAGAGAGAGAATTGGAGAGAAACACCGAACGAGGAAGAATATATACGAAGGCGGACGGCGAGCCACTACCGGACACAAAAGTAAGTAGAAATGCACAATGGACAAAAGAGCTTACCCACTCTAAGAGCTTTCAACTCATTTATATTTCCCGCCAACTAGCGAGGTCTCCTTCGAACTTCGGGGGATGAAGAGGTGGAACGGCTAACTAAGCAGAACCCCTCCCCCCTCGCCACCCCCCCCCATTAACGGCGTCTAACGCTAAGCGACTGGATAGACACAGTCGAACAATTGTATTGCACCCCCGAACCCCACACGAGACTCGTTTCCCCCCGTCCGCGCGCCCTTTGACGAGACGACTGCTGCTCGTTTACGCTACGACAATGAACTGGTTACGAATCACCCGCCACCGGCTGCAGGGGTGGCATTGCTTGTTACACGCAGTGGCATAATAACAACCATCTGAATGGGTTAAGTGTTCGCTGACACGATGGCGTTCATATCACCGACTGTTAATAGTTGCTGCTGTTGCTGCTGGCGCTGTCGCTGTCGCCGCCGCCGCCGCCACCTCCTCTGTTGTTCATTTGGCTGATGACGTTCGCCGGCCACTGTTTGCTGGTGGCGAGACGAAGCCGAGGTGGATCCGGGCCGGCGGGTTCTCGCCTACAGATTCTACGCTTGTTCTCTTCGATGGGCACATGAGCGTCCTTGGGTCACCCCCGAGTCATTGTTGCGTCGCTGACTCGCAGTGAGCCTCGCCAGCCAACGTCTAGCGCTGTTCGCCTGTCGTACTCGTCGCAGAGACGCGGCCACCGGAGGTGGTGACGGCACCAGCAGCAGCAGCCTCGAGCCGAAACGCGCGCGCTCGATTGCGCGCCATCTAATCGTACAAAAATGCGCCTTAATGATCGTTCTGTCATTGTAGTGCAAGATATAAGGCTGTTATGCCGCTGACTATTACTGTCTCTCGGCGACTGCTCCTGTTCCGAATCGGGGGTACCCCCTTCCGAACATAAAAACCTAGGCCACACGATCTGCCTAGCGAGTGACCGGCGCTGGCCACGAGTCGAGCAGCTTCGCGTATCGACTTGTTATGTTGTAGGCTATCACGAGTTGGAAGGGCTACCCACTACTACTTGTAGTCTACTCGATAGGTGTAGACCAGCTTCGGGTTGCACTAATAGACATCTCGGTGGTCGCCATCTCGTACGGGACAGGCGCAAAAACGCCACTCAAGAACGAGGTGCTCCGGAAGATCGACAATGTTTCTCTTTTCGTTATTTTGTTGAATTTGCTACGAGGCTGTAAACTCTTGGTAGGGATAGAGCGCGGCCGCCGCCGCCGCCACCATTGTCTCGTCTGTATGTATGTGGGTGTGTGGTGACCAGCAATGCATAAAGATTAATGCGCGTGTAATTAAAAGCAATGTCGATCGAAGCAGTGGCCCGACAAATGTGTCACGAAGGTGAGAAGCGCGGGTATACGCGCGCATTGTCCTCCCGTATAGGTGCATTTCGAAATGTACGGATGCTGCTGCTGCTGCTAACTAAAGGGTTCTTCAGAAAACGAATGAGAAATACGCTTTTATGGTGGCTCAGGCCCGGACATTTATATTGGCATTCAATGTGAGAGCATGGTGCCGATAACCGTTGGCTCTACGAGGCTGTCCTATCGTCGAAACCGTTATTAGTTACCGTTGACGGGTTAACGAATACTACTCCTTCTCCTGCTAACATTTAGACGCTGATCCCGTGCGCTCTAATATCTCCCAGTGGGATATACCTGTCGATTGGAAATTTATTGCAGTTCGGCGACGATAGAGATGTTCACACATATACACACCATATTGTAGATGCATATAAACATATTTTCACTCGCACGCCACATCAGAAAGACACACACACACACACATCCAGGCTAAGTACCCCATGGCGGCCGAGGAGAGTACTGAGGCGCTGAGGCAGATGAAACTACTCGTGACTCGCTCGACACACGACCTTATCTATCGCTCATGTCGCACTCCGGACCGGACCTAACCAGGACATATCTTTTCTTGTATTGCTCCTTGACTATGATCACCGAAAATTGCGGCCAAATAGGTTCTAAATTGCGCGGCTCACCCCAAGACCGCGGACGCGCTGGCCTCGTCGATAGGCTGTCGCCGGCGGCCATAAATTCTGCGCATGCAGCGCTCTCCTCGTCACTTGGCTCCTAACTCTCCGCGTTTGCAACAAGAAAGGAAGGCGGCGGCGGCGGCGGCGGAGCCAGCAGCAGTTCGAGTCGTAGTTACAGTAGCAAAGCAGGCTAAATCGCAACAACAATCACACCAGCGGTGGCGACGACCACAACAACGTTACAACGACCGGTAGCAGGCTCAGAAGTGGGAAGCGGGGTCTGCGGCCGCAGCAATTCCGCCTATTAGCAACAATCGCCGGGTCCGCGTTGTTCGTCCCAGCGTCAACATCGTTCCGAGGGTGTGGCTGCTTCTGGAGGGACAGGGAGACGGGCAGGGTATGCTGATGCGGATAGAGGAAAGGAATCGGCAGCGGCTGCTGGGTCGGGCGACCTGGTTGCGGCCAGCGGCAAAGAGGGCGATAGCGGACTCGAGGAACTGCCATCGAAGACCCCCTCCCCGCCTCGTCTATTGTTTGAAGCCCTTTCAACGATCCTCTGACGACGACGACGACGACAACACGCATTTCCTCTCATAAGCGGAGCGCACGGGTTGGTCTCATACAAGGGGTAGTTACAGCTCTCACTCGATTTCCTTGTTGAGTTTTCCTCTTCAACGGCAAGTAGCAACTGACGAAGTGGTGCCAATGAAGAAGCAAAGGAAAGAAGGAACGGGAGAGAGACTCCCTTGATCCCTCTAGTTTATTAGCCATATTTACTGTGTAGGACATATGTGTATAGGCTGGGCATATCATGGGAGGTCGTGTACACGAGTGTACGGGGACACCAGATGCATCTTGCCACCCGCCTTCATTTATACTATTATAGTTCGACTCATAAAGACATCTGCATCGACAGTGCTGACATTGTTGTGGCCGTTTGGCCGTTCGGGAATTTCCGAGGTAGTTGTAGGGACCACCGTAATGGTGATGACCACGGTGCTATGCTCATGGATGACTATTCCACAACAAGATAGCTTCAAAATGTATTTCTACAAAACGACTATGTCTAGCATCTGTCGAACGCTACGGTGGGTTTCGCGGTGTCAACATGTCATCATTCGCGAGTAGCTCAGGTAAAATTGGACGTAGAAGCGAGAAGTGAGGCGTTTTGTGCCATGCTTAGGGGCCGACATACGCATCATGGTGTATTTTATTTCTATCTTCTCTCTGCAGAATGTTAATCAATGCCATGAACTACAGCTTGTTAAGGTTAGAAGCCGATATCTATATGTAGCTCCAAAGGTGCTATAGACCCAGATAGAGAAGTTCGTATTATGAACGATAAGTCAAAAACAGTTAATCCGTTAACTGCTGTCGCGTCCCTCGCCCGATGGCCACCGAGTCTTCATCTAGTCCTCGCTCCATGCGCTCTCACACTTCCGAAATTATTCAATATCTTCTCAGAGGAATACTCACACTTATTATAAGAATCCCATACGACATATACAGTACGTGTCTAGCTGACGAATCTAGCTGTTCTTCATTATTAAGTGGATTCCTACCTTCCCGTCCATGCTGTCGCTGCCCAACTCGCTTGGTAATCCGCTCAAGCAATAGTAAACACGTAAGCAAGTTGCCATAAACAACTTCCCGTGTCTCTTGCCGAGTTCGCGGAACGCAGAGAAATGCACCTCGCCTAAGCTACCCCCGTCATGGTCTTTTGGGCGCGCCAACCCCCAGAGGGCTATGCTGTGTTGCCAGTTGCCGCCGACGAGGTCTGCAATCACTGCCGGATTACGAGCACCCTACCAGCGGCGTTTGTGTCAGCGTTGGCCACAGCAACGCCTGCCACTGTCCCATTGCCTTGTCGTCGATGATGGCCTGATCTATCGCGGGTCGCGAGGAAATGGGTGCTGGCGCGGATTGCCACTTGGCGAACCGAACGACGACGACGACGCCGCCGCCCCTCTTCCACCGAATGCTTCGCGTTGCACGGGATTAAAATTGCCTTCGAAACAGTGAAAACTACCACTCGAACCAGTGCCGCCACCATTACAGCCATAGCGGTCCGACGTTCTGCGAGCATGCAATAAAAGCAGGTCGCTCTGCAAAATTGAGTCGTTCCTGCTCATGTTCATGTTGGGTGCCGCCTCCCTCAACGAGCGTGTCGTAGAGCGAAGGAGTTTACTCACGAATGTGCCTATTGGATGGTGCTGGCGCCGTCCCTTCGAGGCGTCCGTATCAGCGGCTTAGCACGGGCCGAGAAACGTGGTGGAGACAGATGGAAGCCACGCTCGCCAGCCAGAAGAACACGGGGCGAACTTGACGAAGTTGATTTAAAAGTGAGAGTCGCTCGTCGCTCAGCGGCCGTTGCTGGGTGCCCCTGTGTGTCGCGAGGAGAACGCGACCCATCTTCGTCAAGTTGGCCATGTCGCATGGATAACACAGACAGCCGAGAGACCGACTGAGAACGAGCCGGAGATTGTTTCGCGTTCTCGGCGGGGAGGGCCACACTCCACGACTCGCTCGCTGCTCGTCGAGTGTGGCCCATCTGCGCAAATAGACTCGGCCGTAGAGTTTCCCTGCAATTGGTCTCACAACAAGTAAATAACAACACCAAACTGAAGCAGCAGGAGCAGCGGTACTTTTGAGTCGTAGGTGTTCGTGAGATTAAAACAACTGTTGCAATGCATTCGAGGAGGAGCGGCACTGCTCGAAGGGCAGAGGCGTGAATGGGTCTGGGGATAGCGGGAGGTCTGCGGAGGTCTAACGTGATCTCTGCAGATGGGCAGTTGCATGCCTTTTTTTTCCGTAATGGAATAACGTCTTAAATTCGTACAATGATAGCTTAGCATGCTATCATATTAGCTTTGTATCATCTTTATAATAATAATAATAAGAATAATAATTATTATTATAGTTGTACGCAATTTTTATAGAATTTACAGTCCTGTAGCGAAATTGAAATTTTTGGAAACTTTCACTTTTTGGAAAATCAATCAAAACTACAAGTAAAACAAATAGCGAATTAGAAGTTGAATCAAATAAAAATAAAATGAAGTAATAATAACTAAAGTGACAAGATTTAATTTTTTCTTCATAAAACATATCTAAACAAGGAAACATCTAAGCAACGAAACACCTGAAAACCCTTAGAAAAGGGTCACTGACTAAATGGATTATATCTCAAGGTATTTCTTAGTATATTTCTTCATTAATTCAATATTAAGAAGTAAGCTTTTGTTTAGTAAAAACCACTTGAATTTTGACACAGTACCAGATTAACTATTGAATTATTTTAACCGCCCTTCCCTTTGACCAGGCCGCGTCCAGCCGAGAAATTTCAGCCAACCACGATCACAGTTTGCTCGAAGCAAACATTTTGTTAATTTTAACTTCAGCTCGCTGTGTCCATGATAATTCAGCCGATCATGTCCACTAAGACAACATCGAGATGGGCAAATCAAAACAACTGAAGAATTCATTAACGTTTCAAGTCCATTATTACTCTATGCTTCGTCGGACCATTGCAGTGTTTATTTACTTTGAGAAATATATATATATATGTATATATAGATATATATATATATATATATATATATATGTCTTAATATGGACGGAGGCCTGTGTGTGTGTGTCTGTCTGTAATTCTGGCAGCCGACTCTCCGCACCGCTCTGCACGATCTTTCCCCATCCGAGTTTGTCACAGTGCCCCTTGTGGTCTCGTTTGCTCACGTGAGTGTAGTGAGAGGCGCTGTTGTTCAGGGGGCGGGGGGGGGGCAACGCTATGGGAAGCGATAGCGACCCCTCCGATCGTCCCTTGCTCCACTCTCCTCGTCAACCTCATTCGACTTGGGGCACCGGTGCCCCCAAATACTACAAGCCATAAAGTGTGCGCGCACAACGCATAATTCGAGCGCCGCCCTAAGGCTCAGCGGATGATGGGACGAACGTGGGCACCGACCGCCGAAGCATCCGAGGAGGTCGCTAGCTGGCTTGGTTGACGGGCCCTGGGGCCCGAATCTCTGACCTGCCATCCCCGCCCGATAGCCCACATCTGCCCCCAGCTCGCTGTGTGCCCTCGCTCGCGACGGATGTGAAGCACCGCGCTCGCTCCGAATGTTCACACTACAGTGAGCCTGGTGCGCGATTCAGTGAAGTGTCGCGTAGAGTCACTCACTCCCTTCCACGAGTCCCCGTTTCGCGCTTTGTCCCCACCGCGGAGCGATGGCTCTGATCATGAATTCGCCCCCTAGATCCCGTCAGAAACAGGGGCCACCCCGCGTCTCTGACTCGAACCAATCTTGGACTTGGTTCCTGTTGAGCACAAACACTGACATAGCCCCCATAGAGACACACAGACACCCCATACACACAGTACACTCACTCATGAGCACACGTATAGTCCCGCTGCACCTCCTCGACGACATTTGCGCGCTTCCAGCCAATCTCCTGTCGATACTCCTGTCGACATCCTCCGGTGGGGCGATCTCGCGGGGTCTCAATCTTCTTCCGGTCTTAACGACATCAGCCGAAGCGCCCATGCAGTCTCTTGCATTGCATTGTACTTTGCTTGCGGGGTGGCGAAGCCTGCGCCCCTTGCACTACGTATAGGGTCGAGGTGCTCGAGGGCGAGAGGTCACCCGGCAACAGCAGCCCAATAACGACTCAGTGAATGAGTAAGGCACTGACTGGTGAATATCGTCTTCAGAGCGCCGACCATCTTGGTCACTTCAAAGGACGACACGGGCGGGTGGGGGGCTCTGATCGGAACTTCGGGGCTCAGCGGACCAGTGCCACTGTGTAACCTTCGTCTCTGGGTCTCCCGGCCGAGGCTGGCGGTTCTCAAGGAAGAGGATGACAGCATGGAGGACAGTACGGTTGGTCCCTGATGATGAATTGTCGTCATCGCTGACGTCCGGAGCCTATGGGCGGCTGTGGTGGCCGCCGCTGCTACCAGTGGATGAGCAAGTTGCTCGGCAGCTCCTCCTCAGTAGCTCGGAGAGTGTCGGCGCGTCGTTTATCCGCTGTATGTGGAAATAGGTGTATGTTGTAGATTTTGACAGATTCTTCTCGCGCCAGTGCTCTAGAAGGAGATTGAGAGAGTGAATATCTCCGAAAATAGAGTGAGATTATCAGACGGCGAGTGGGTTTATAACGAGGGACAAGGCTGCGTCAGGGACAACACAAGCACATGGAGCACTATCGATCTATCTATTTCATATATAGGCAGATGCAGTAGGTGCACGTCAGTAGCGGAGTCAAGATATCGACTGCTTCTTGCCGCGGCTGAATCCTCGCGTAACTGACTCTCTGTATGCAATGGCACGGTGGGAATTTTGCGGAAACTGTTTCACATTGGGGGAATACCGAAACTCAAACAAAGGTGTATCTGCGCAGTGAGCCTACGTAATGTATTTAACGAATGCCAAGTAAGTTCACGGGTCCCGGTCAGTCCCGGTCAGTGCCCCAAGTCCCAAATCGGTTCTGGGTTTAGTCAGTAAGAGGCTGACACTACCAGGCAAATACCTCAGTGTGATGCCTGGCGTCCATGCAGGATTTACCTTTAACCTCTTAAAAAAAAAGAAGTTCGCGGGAGTGCGAGCTATATATATATACACACATATATACATATAGAAGAGACAACAAGGACGAAATTCGCTTACAGACTTCCTGAACATAAATTCGCTGTCCAACGTAGACCACGTCAGTGCATCAATCAGCATTAGATGAGCATGCCATTGACAATAGGTCACGCTCCTGATTTTGCTTCAGTCAAAGAGTTGAATTCGTCATGCGAACGAGTCTACGCTGCGTACGAAACAAGCCCCCCACATTATTTGCGTTATTTTGGCATCAAATAAGTGAAGACCTCCAGATGTCTATGAGCCGGTTCAGTCGAAAGCAAACGCCCAATTGTTTTTCCCGTAGTGGAAAACGAGCTTGCCATATTCACAGTTCCTCGTTACTATTTGCTCCTCGGCTAAGTGTCTGGCTGTCAAAAACCATAGGCAGAGGGTTCGAGTCCCGCTGCGTGATGGACTATAAGAGAGCATATAAGCATTGTGAAATTGAAGCTCCTTTAATAAACTAATAAACCTTTACCTTTACGCCCCTTCGGGTTGATCCACGAGATTTTTACTGTACCACATCCATCTGCATATGAAAGGTCAACCGGTATGAGAAAACTAGATTAATTATTTAGGCATAATTGTTATTTTTATTATTATAATTATTATTCCATATATTAATTTCGTATATTTCAGCTTGTAACGTAATACTTATTATATATAGAATTATTGTTTACTCTTAATATGTTTCATATATGTATTTCGGGTGTTGTATTTGTTTTCCAGAATTTCATCAAAGCTGTCGAGTGTTACATTCTGTTCGGACCAAATTGTCTAGATGCTCTCCATTACACAAAGCAATATTATTCTTCGATGTTACGATAACCAGCCTAATATTAATATCCGATAGTGAATGTTGATTATTTGATAGCATACAGGGATTTGCAAACTTCCTCCAAACGTAGGCTATCCTCCAAGCAAAACGGAACTCGAAGGTTTCCGGAGCGTAGCTGTATAGTAGGTTCACATCGCTGCCAAAATCAATTCTCGTCGATCTCTACCACCTCGAAATTGTTCAAACGGTTAAAGAGTTACAACCTCATCGTTCCCACGGCAAAAAAACACCACAACTAATAGTGCATAACAACAACCCTACTCGCTCGTAGGCCACCCACAAGAAACAATGTCGCCATCGAGATGTGTGGCGCAACATCGTTCGTCGTCATTGATACCGAACGCCATTAAAAAGTCGTTGCGGGGCCAGAAACGCTGACTGGCCACTCACCCCCATTCTCGTGTATTGCCGTAGCGCAGAGTGGTAGTTAATTTCGTTTGAAATTAGTAGGTTACCCGACCAGCACGAATGTGTGTCACGATGAGTTCCTAACCTCTATTCGACCTGTTTTTCCTCGACCTCTCCCGATGTCTCACTGTTTCATGCGGATTGGTCTCGTTGGCCAACCTTCACCCTAGTGGTGAAATTGTTACGAGCTGAATTGGGCCAGAGTATGCGTCAGACATTATCGCTCCGTTCGAGAGTTGGCTAGCGGCTTGCATGGCGCTCAACATTCGGTTGGCCATCTACGGAGTTATTGAACAGTGGAATAGTTTATGCAGGTACAATGACTTGGGGTCCGCCAGTGGTCAATGGACGCTTTGTAGAACGTTGGCTCGCTTGTAAATTTGAGAAGATATACGAGACGCTCTGCGCTGAGGTCGATGCCCCTGAGCATCTGACGGAGCACCACATTGTATATATATATATATATATATATATATAGAAACAATGTAGATGCTATGATTTATACATTGTTCCGATACAAAAGGGATCTTTTTTGCAGGTACGCTAATGCGGTGCTGTTGCGAAAACGGCGTATGGTTGAAGAAATCGATTCGCGTTTTCTATTAGTGAATGCTGAAAGATACGTAAAATCTAGAGCTGATCAGGTTCAACGAGTGTCCCAGTATGTGACGAAGAGCATCTTGGGCAGGTTGACGCGCGGAAAAAGATGGCCTTAAATTTAGCTCGTGGAAACGATGCTGGGGAATTATCCGAGAAGTTAACAGAGACACAAGAAGACAACAACCAACAACATTTTATACAGTGGGCGGGATTCAATACAATAGATAGATATTCACGGCGTCCGGGCAGGTCGCCGCAGGCGAACCTGCTGGTTATAACACAAGTAAGAACGACTCCGCCTGATGCTCAGAGCATTCAGTGGACATCCTTTGGGGGATAAACTTTCTCATCTAACTTTGTTCATGTTCAGCTTTGACGTAGATCTGACTGGAAGACCGATGTTACATTGAATATGCGCAAGGAAAAGCGGACGTTAGCAGGGTGTATCTTGTAACACGAATTGAGTGTGTGTGTATATATATATATATATATATATATATTGTTAACCGTAGGATACGCTGATACTATTTGTAGACACTCCCACTACTATTGAGCGGTCCACCCGTTCACTAATTTCAAAATAATAGTCAGAATGGATCAACTGGTCCTCGCGATCCCCTTCCCCCAAGCGCTTTCATGTTCTTTCCAATGTTATTATAGCTTTTGATCCACTTAATATGGCCAGGTCATACTTCACCCTGCGAAATCACCCCCAGCCATTGTACATCCCATAGCTACGACCTGCCACAGCGTACGCTCCGCAAACGACAGCCAACTAATCAGGAATCCTATGTCTCTCTGACCCTATCCGTCTCTCTGTCTTCGAACTACGTCCACGACACGAGCCCATGTACGCCCCGTGAAGCTAACAGCGGGGACAAATGAGGCCCATAAATATTTCGGTAAACAATTGCACTCTTAACATAACCAACAATAGCATCAACAACGGCAACTGGTACAGCAGCAGCAACAGAAGTATCAACTCTCACCGAACGACTCACTTAACCAATACCCGGCCGATATTATGGCCCCGTACTATTTGGCACTACGTGATAGGAGCGTCTACCTAAGCTAGCCTACATGCCTTTTGTTGGGCACGACCGCTAGCCCTGGCCTCGTTGCGTTTCGTCCGTCGTCGATGCTACTGACCAGCACTACAGCCGAATAGCAGCAATACGATGCATCCTATTATTATTATTAGACCTCCTCTGTCATTTGTTGCCGTTGGCAGGGTCCCTCATCGCGGTAGGGGTCCAATTTTTGTACCTCGGGTCATACGCGCCTACATGATGCTACCATCGCAGTACCATTTGCGCGTAGATGCTGGCCGCGTCCTCCCAGGAAAGGAGGATAGAGAGAGGGAGAGATAGAGAGAGCGAGAGGGAGCGAGATAAAGTGAAAAAGAACTCACCTCCTCCAACAATCGTCAGGCCGGCTCGTTAATCAAGGGGAGAAAGGGGATTCAGGATAGCATAGCATCGGTGGGCAATGCAGAACACTTTGACTGCTACGTCTACGGCCGGGGTGGAGGAGGGTACGACTTGAGAAGTTTTGTCTGTCCTCGTCGTTGACCGGGGGACCGACTACTCTAGCCAAAGTGGTAGCTACAATCGCCTCTGAGTAACAGAGACTACGGTGGTAGTATAGGGTAGGGCCGCCTAGCCGAGCCGGAGGGAGCCCGCCTTCGCATGCGTTCAGGCCTACCTGGCCTATCGTTGATCAGACCGATGCATTTGGCTGGAGGCGCCGCCAGCGCTGATCGGACCAGCTCGAGCAGGCAGATACATACAGGCCTCGACAAGATTCGTTTGGTTGGGTTGAAGGAGGGCGGTGCGGAGCCCTATCGCGGACAGCAGCGAAGTGAATGCAGCGGTGTCCACTGATGTCCTACCTTGTATACTAATACGACTGCGACGACTGTTCACTGTTTACAGGAAACAAAAGCTGACAAATGGGCACGATTCATTCTTGTGTCCGATTAGAGTTATTATTGCTGTCTCTATTGATTCCGCCGGAGCGGGTGAACGAGAAAGATAGAGAGCAACCGAGACAAATAAATTCACTGGCTGGTGAATAGCTCGCTTAGGGGAACAATCCCTGATCCGGGTGTACTTGATATTAGGTAATAAAGATCAGTTTCTACAGGGTACTTGATCGTGATTGATCCGAGGGGGAATTACGCCGACTATCACTATTAGATAACGCGATGCTTGCTGATACCCGCTTCGCACGTTATGGGCATACACGTCGTTATGCTTGCACCTCATTGTTGCTGTCGATTATTGGATTGACGAAACATGCGAATGTGTCTAATTCGAATGAAACCTAGGAAGAGTTAATGCTTTTGTGCAATCCTCTTTGCTCGTCCGCTTCCCGTACCAAATGCTGTGGTATTGTTTGTAGCGGTCACCTAATTGAGGAAAAAACAACAACAACAACAACAAAAATAGAGCAGCTGATACAAAAACGTACACATTTATATGTATTTCTTTCTTCTTTGCATGTTTAGTATAGCGTGCTACGAAATCTGCACACGTCCAACGCGGCTCTCAACGGTGTCACCACGTGTACGATGGTCTATTAAGCGTGCTGATACATTTTGGTTTAAGGTAAGGTAAAGGTAAGAGCTTTATTGACTAATTAAAGAAATTGCAATTTCGAAATGCTTAAGTACTCTTATAAGTCATGACACAGCGGGACTCGAACCTACCGCTTGTGGCGTTTTACAGCCAGAGACTTCGCCACCGTCCGCGCCACCTAAACGCCAGCAAATTTTGTCTATCGATCAGTTTCATTCAATTTTTGTTTTACGTTCAAGGAGTCCTTACAGCATGCTCTCCCATTGAGCTCCAGTGCCGGCTCGTGTAGTCGCTTCGACGAGAGGGATCGTTGCCGTATTGCGTAAGCATAAGAGCACTGACGATAACAACAACAAAACAGCAACGCTGACGACAACAACAACACCACCACCACCACCAAGAACAACAACGACAAAAACAACAACGACAACAACAACAACAGCGAACCCAGTAAATTTCAATGTGTGCCTCTCTTTTCCTTAGGTCTCCTAGAGTGCTCCCGTAGTTTCCTCTGCGAGCACTTGCTACTTCTCGTTTCAATGGCCGCACTGGTACTTGTAGCAAATTACTGTACGAGTGGCCGCCGCCGCGTTCACTTCCTTAACACCGGCCTCGAGTGCGCTTTACGCTCTCAAGAAACTCTCTATCGGGTGTCATGGTTGGCAAGGTTCCACCTCAATTCGAAGGGAAGAACTACGCGATAGAAGGAGAAGACGCCCGCCCGTGTTCAGAGGACTCTATGTATGTGAGGCCCGCGCGACGTTCGATGAGAAGAAATGTTTGTTAGTGTATGCCGGGAGACCCCCGGTGGGTCCATACTAGGCTTATTTAGGCTTTATCTCGCCATCCCTCGTTGCTATTGCATCAGGCTGGACGGCGGGAAATGGCCGAGGAAAATAAATCGCAATTTGCACACATCTCCATAGAACAGGAGAGGAGTCAAGGGAGAAAAAATGGGGGAAAAGTAATGGAAAAGGAGGGCAGTGCGAACGTGAGAGATAGAGAGGTTGCTCGCGTTGCAATTCGGTAGTTTTGTACTCATTACGGTGATCGCGGGAGACCTTCTCCGGATAAAATGGCCGATAGGCGCTACTTGCAAGGCCACTATTTCCCTAGCTGATCCTGGCTGACGTCCTTCTGTGGCAGACCTTGGCACCACTGTGTAGCATTGTTGAATCAAGGGCCCTTCAGGAGTAGGATCATGGTCAAGGGCCAGTCTATGAGTAGCGGGTGTTCTCATTTGTAGTGTGCTTCCTTTGGAGCGATGGCATAGGCCACGCTTGTAGCCTGCACAACCTGAGACGGTGGCACTCAATGGAAATACAACGACAGAACGAGAAGGGGGGGGGGGACTCTCGAATAAACTAATATCCATCCATAATGACGACTGTGACACTCTCAAATCAGAGACGGCATAAATTAATTATAATACAATACTTCTTGATGCTCACACAATCGATTTATATATGATATTTGCATACAGGATTTGTGTGAATATTCAAAAAAATTCAAATGGTGAAGATATCGGTTTTTTGTGAGATATTGTGAGATGCAAGATATCGGCATTGTGTAAGTAAAAAATTAAAAAAATAAGTAAAATACGTATTGAAATATTAGATCACTCACAATGGGTTAGTCGTGTGGCGTAACTATTACAAATACCTTTATTTCATTTTCATTATTATATATATATATATTTATATTATATGTGTAATATATTTACTTGAGAACATTGTTTATTGTGCATCCTTTCTGTGATTACTGAGTAGTTAAATGAGTAAATTTTTTTAACGTGAACTTAAACATTGTAAAATTGAAGTTTGCGTCAATAAACCCTCAATACGGCTGATTGAATGGATGAATTAAGTTGTGGTTCACTGTCCAGCGACCACAGGTGTGATCAAGAGTACTTAGGATGATTCTAATCATTCGTCCTGCATAAGGCTGGCCTCTTTGGCAAGCCTTTGTCCTATTTTTATTAGGTGCTAATTTCGAAACGTCGAAGCCCCCGTTATAAATACACTATTGACAGACCACAACGATCTTGCATTACCAGCCTATGGATCATCATTGGAAATACTTACGTCTCGTCCGTGAGGTTTTGTCATCGACGTCACGCCCTGCGCTGGATCGACCCACCTCCGATTGAGATTCGAGTGCCTTTAGTGGTGTCCGTGTGTTTGAAAAAAAAGTTCTCTCCTCTATAAAAGAAAAGAGAAGACCCTTCTTAGAGAACGTGATACACTCAAGTAGAGCACAATGAACTGAATCTATTCTATGGCTAGCATCTTGTGCCAGTTGTGGCATATTTCTTTTTTTTTCAAGCTGACTCTCAGCTGTTCCCCTTTTATCTGACAGGCCACAGCTCTTAACCTTTTAGGTATTACTATGAGGACCTGTCGGGGCCACCTTTGCTTATTCTCTGCCTTACTCGTACCTGACAAGAATCCTTAGACAAAGAAAGATGATAAAGAGCTCTAAAGTTGTAGCATATGCGGCGACGGAAGTTCACCTGTATACAGAAAACGCACGTAAACTACACGTATACACTAATAATAACCGCTCTTCACAGATCTCTGCTCATACAGACACACATGCACATATAGCATTTTACAGTGATGTGATATATCACAACGGGGGACCACCCCGAACTCTTGCCGTATATCGAACACACGAGCCGACATGATATATATTTATAATCGTTCGTTGGATTCGCGCATATCACTTCATCGATCCGGTGGCTACGAATTCTCACGGTAGTCAACCGCTGTCAGTTCCGGTGCCTGGGCATCCCCATAGCCAAAGTGACGTCAAGGTATACATATGCATAACATGCTCTTTAGTATTCGACATTAATTTTCATACGCGCTCCGCGTCCCCCGCACGGCCGGGCGCAGTCAGCAATCCACATCGATACAACATATCATTCAGGGTGTCAATCACTGCACGAACGAGTCCTGTACGGTGGGCGGGGAGGGGGAGGGGGTATTATGGGGTTCGTGCTTTTGCGCTCCGCCAGGGGGTTCCGATTGAGCATTTCGTGCCGAACCATGTCACCCCGTGCCGTATCATGCCACGCATCGCTACCGAGGTTACGACTCGAACCGCTTCTGCCGGCGGATCGCACCAGACAACACGGGCACTTGGCCAGCATGTTCTGCTATGAGAGTGTACGTGTATGTGTGTGATAGTAACTGGGAGCGAACGCAAAGAGATCGGTGCCCTCCTGTCTCGTTCTAGCTACGATTCAGTCCGACAGCTTCAGACAAAGCCATCGGAGCAAGACGGACTGAACCACGGGACCGGTTTGCTGCGGGGCAGTCGCACCGCTTCGGCGGCCGGGTTTGAACCGATCATCCGATCATGCCGAACGGCTCGGGAACGTTTGCGCCTGTGCATTCACGCTCGGGCCGCCGGCCGCTTTTCTAGCGGGCTGTTTCTAGCGAGTGTTTTTCTGAAGGCGAGAAGAGCTCCTCGAGTTGCGAACTGGCTCACGGAAGGAAATATGTTCCGGATTGAGGAAGGGACAAAGCAGACCGGCTGAGGACCGAAGCTATTCCGTTGTTCCTCTAGCAGGCGATCGCTTTCTTTGGCGCGCCAAAACCCACCGTTCCCATGGACACTCGGACCCGAGTCAAATCCCCGTCTGGTCCTTTCGACGCCTCGGCAACAAACAGGAGTAATAGACAAGGAAGGGTGGGGAAGGGGGGTCGCTCGTCTCAGCTGTAAAGGCTGTAAGTGGCAATTACCCGTTTCGAATGGGAGTTTACGATTTTGGGAAAGTGTCCGCAGACGAAGCAGCTCAACGGGTCCCATAGCGCTCGCTGCAGTTGACTCTCGCATTGTCTCTCTTCCCATTCGACTGCATCCCCATATATATATATATATATATATATATATAACTATGCTATGCATGTTCTATATATATATATATATATATATATGCCATGTCCTTCCATTGACTGCACCCGGAACGATCCCAAACAAGCCCGAAGAAGAGAGAGTGATATAGAGAGAGAAAGCGAGCGAGAGAGAGAGAGAGGGGTCAGCAGGAGTAGAGCGCATTGGCATCGACTCGCCAAGTGGCACGGCCTTCACTACACCCGTACTATAATATTTGCTTTACGCTCAGAGCAGTCTAGTGCTTGGGAGTGCTTTTGGCCCTGTTAGGCTCAGGGCACTGTCGCCGCTCCTGGACCCCCCCCCCCCTCCTCCCGCCGCCCAACTGAGCGATGAGAACGTCACTGGTAGCGTTACACTACCTCTATAGACTCCTCCGCATCGTGGTTTGTTGCGGAGCCCAGCTACTGTAGCGCTAGCATTAACCTCCCAAGGTTGTATACTCAATTGGTCTTGGGAAAAGACGATTGATCGTACGACCGTAAAGAGTCGAAGCGCGAGTTGTACTCCAAATTTCGCGCGCTTCAAACTCCCGTTTAGCGGCTGGTGTTTATGCGGTTGTTGTTGTTGGTGCTGACCGTGGCGGTGGCGGCGGCGGCGGTGAGAGTTGCCGCTTTGTCGGAACACATCTCACTGTCCCTCTCCTCGAAGGGGAGAAAATGTGCGATTTGCCAGTGGTTTGATGACCGCTAATCTATACAGGGCGCGGTCGCAGGTTTATGGATTAGAAACCGCAATCAAATAGACGAAATCGTTGGAGGGAAGGGCGCGCGGCCGAGACGAGAACGCGTTTGTTCGTTGAACAACCGCCATCCGCTCGATGCGATTTGTTGCCCGTGCTGTTTGCCCATGAGCACTAGAGACCCCCACCCGGCCCCATGTGCCCCTAATCGTTGTGTACGTGTATCACCGTCTTGTAAGTGCTAGCACTAAATAATCTCTCTAGATAGGCTCCGTTTATGAGTAGACGAAATGAACTCGACGACTACTGTGATCAATGGCACCGCTGCGATATACCCTAGATAATGTGCAGGCACTCCGGGATATCGGAAAGATACATATATATATATATATATATATATATATATATATATACTGACAATAAATAAGCCCCCACTCGGTCCTACCTGGGCTCAACCGCAGTCGATATAAGTATACACTGTTTCAGTGCACACCGTAAACAGGCTATACGGTTCGGTACTACTACTATACAAACGGTACGACTTTAGAATTCAGCAGTTCAAGTTGGGTTGTTCCCAAGAACTACAACGAGTACTGTTATACGACTGCTGCTGCTGCTGCTGTTAATAACAGGAAGAAAGTTGCGCGGCAGAACAGTGATCATAGCGGCTAGCCCATGTGGACAGACTGGACAAGCTGTTGGTCGAGGCAAAGTCATAACTCCATCACGTGGCGGGCCATCACTGCCCACCTCTAGAGTATACCTTTGGAGAGAAAGAGAGAGAGACGACAGACGACCTCTGAAGACAGAGCTCTCGGTATTGCCACATGCGTGTTGCAGTGAGTACCCAAGCAGCGAGTACGATCCAGTCGACAGACAGCACTCGCTAGTAGACCGAGTCAGGCTCGCCTCAGAATCATAAATACCGGCACTTAATGTCACCCGGTGGCACACCGAACGAGGCCTATCGACTCTTCAAGCAGGACGACAACAGCCTAAACCACAGCAGCACCAGCAAATGCAGCAGCCGGTCGACGAACGGCGCTCGCCTGCGGCGCTCATCTCCCCATGAGCAACTGATGCCCTTAATAAGGAGGCGCATGCACAGCATCGACAAGTCGCCCATTGTTTCTCTCTCTCTCTCTCTCTCTGTGATTTTGGCACGTGCTATCCAGTATTTCTGGAGCCGCGGCTGACTTCTGCGTCGGTCTGCTCCGGCTGTTTAGTGAGCGGGTGCGTCTGTGAGACCGCGATGAGCCCTACTATCGCTATCAGTGGCTCATCAATGCTTCTCGGAGTCGATGTATCCTTTCGTGTCGCTGGCCCTTAAACCTCACCCAGATCGAACGTCCGCCCGCCCGCCCGCCCGCCCGCCCGCTTCTCCGCTCCTCCGCTCCTCAAAACCCTTCCGCGATGACGGGCTCTCGGAACAATCGTTTGGTTCGCAGGGCAGGCGTGTGTTGTTCGTCTACTCGTTGTCAGTTATCTTCTCGACCCGGTGGTTGTAAGCTCCCTCGTACTTCTTCCGCCATCTCTTCTCTCTCTCTCTCTCTCTCTCTCTCTCGCTCTCTCTATCCTTGACTAGTCTAACCGCTAACCCGACCCGTATACCTTTGTCTTGCGTGCCCCTGAATATCAGTGGCAGACCACTGACCGGAACCTTGTGGTCAGCGCCTTCGAAACGGCCGCAGCCGACCACGAAAGAGAGACACAGTCGAACCAGTGCGGTTCGTGTCGTCCTGACCCGGACTACTGCTCCTCGGTCTTCCACTCCTTTCTGAGTATGTCTGACCCAGCCTGGTGGCGTCGTGCGACTGAGCGCTGCTCAGATCGAGAGCCGCCAGCAGCGCCGCGCCGTGCTGTCGTTACAAGCTCCGCGAGCAGCGAGCTGATACATTCACATGGACGGTCAGGGATTTTTCCCAGTAGGCTGCGCGAGTAGGCCCGACCCGGCCGTTGGTCGGGCCAAGAAGAAGCGACCTAACAGGACGAGTACAATGTCCTCTCATACGGTGTGGCTGACTGCGTGGCCGTGTGCACCGTCGACATCGTCAGCGTGTCCCATGTCTCTGTGTACTCTACGGGGTCAATCAAGTAGGCAGATTGCCACGAGGCCAGCGAAAGGATTGAGAGGACAACAAGGCCTGGGGGGCGGGTGGATGGGGGGAGGTCGGGCCGGGAAGACACAGACAGAGCAGGAACCAAGCGACGGTTGGCCTGAGGCACGCATGGAAGCGACTACGAGCTGCGGCTAGCCACTGATCCCGCAACGACGTTCACCACCACCCGGGATAATTTACGATATAAACAAAGGGATGCACTTCCTCCGTTCACTTGGCTGTACGCGGTTACCGGGCCGGGCAGCAGTGACCATTTCCGGTCAGCCTGGTCCCACCTCGCGCACACTCTCGGTGTCCGAGTCAGCAGTGGCGGCCCGAGCCGCTGTGTGTACAAAGGGATGTCCTGTGATCGCACATCGAGCTGTCGATGTCAGGGCGCCGGCGCCTGACACCGTCAACAGGCTTGCTTCGCTAAGCCTGCCGAGGAGAGGTGGGCAACTTCTAGGGAGAAGGAGCACGCCTAGGAGGATTGTAACCGTCGGAACATTGGGTCTTGTCTGTTTTTGACACTGGGTGAAATGTTTGGTGTTGTAACTTATGGGTCGACGAAACCCCTTTTTCTTTCTCTTGGCAGTATCTGCGCGTTGACAGAATACGGGTTGTAGGTTATGGTGAAATTGAACGCCCGCGTGGAGAAGGCCATCCTGCAGCACCGTCGCTACATGGACTAATTTTATTTCGAGCTTCATATTCGTATAGCGAACGGGAAGGTAGTGTCGAATTTTCGCCTCGCGCGTAAAACATTGTCCGCCAATATTTACGTGACCTCAATTCGTGCTGATGGCCGAATACCGTCGACGACCTTGTGAAAACGTATGATTCGCCACGCCGCAGATGTCACGCCGAGCCCAAAGTAGGCCTCAAACCTCAGCACGTTCCACAGGCCAGGCCAGTGATTGAAGTCGGCGTGTTTGGTAACCTCGACATCCTCGTAAAACAGCGTCCGGCCCAACCGGCCGGCCCCATAGACGTTGACCAGACGCACGGCGGTGGTTAGTCAGTGAGTAGCCTTAACCTAACCTGAACATCCGCGATAACTGAGTCTAGCCAAGCGTCAACAAAAGCTTTCAACCGGACTCCGCGATAGACGCGTTCTAGGTGAACAGAAACTGTGGCTAATCATACTAGCAGGAACGGTAACAACGGTTAGTGAGTGTGTGTCACGCTGGGATGGGCTCAGCACGCGAACGAATATTACTGTGGCGTTCGTTAGCTTCTATCTCCCTGCTGTGTATTATTTGGCAGCAATCAACACTGTTCCGAATCTGAAGGTGGCCAAGCTTGTGGCCAAGTGTTCGTGTTCTCATGGAATAAGCCGAATCATAAAATATAGGGAATCCGGCAGACCATCACCGATCAATGTCACTTCCGACCAAGCAGCTCCAATCGACTGCTATCAACTACTGCCTTTTTAAAGCTGTATGTACTACTGTCATATGTTTACTGTTCGTTGCTCTAATAACCAGCTCGACTCATATAACAACGCCGGGAGATGCGTGCTCAGCATTGAATGTTCATAATGAAAAAGGCAGAACTTTGCAAAAACTCGCTCTCCCGCAACTCGTTTTGCCTCTCCGTCTAATGCAAAAAAAAAAGATTTATGTACGAACGAGCTGATTAAACACAAGTTCCGTAGGCAGTGAAACGAGATAGCCTAGTCGCCCGCTATGGCCTGTGGTCATTTTGATCATAGACGGGTATCAGCAGGGCCGAGAGAACAGAAAAACCACCGAGACGACCCAGTCGAAGAGTACAGCCCTATTGAAGCAGTGCCCGTCAAAGTGTAATTTCATATCATCGCAAACGTGTCGACCAACATCGATCCACCATCAAGGGCTACAATGGAAATAGCAATATAGCTTCAATTGAATGCTATGTGACCTTGCGCAGATAAATCGTCCCATACCGAAGCATCGAGACATCAATAAATCCTATAATAAATCTAACGATTATTGGTATCCTTCTCGTAAAGCTGACACAGGCGAGCTAAAGTGCCAGTCACGTAAGCTCTCCGCTCCGTACACGGCGCCGTTATCACGTTGCAATTGCGTTCGCCCGAACGTTAATGATTACTATAAACAATAACGCGGAATTCCTCGTGCTGCGCCTGTTTGCCTGATGACACCAGCTGCTTCCAGTCGCCGGTCCGTCGAAGGAGGATAGGGATTGTTGAATGACCAACTGTCGTCGTCGGCGTCCTCAAAATGATTTGCCGATTGGCATCGCCGTCAAGCTCGAATCAAGAGCAGCTGCAATTGTTGTGCTGGCGAAGCTTAATCATTGTCGGTGCATCGTAAATGGTGGACGAACATGCGCGCGTTAATTACGAGCCGCTTTTAGTCGCACAGTTTCATGAGAACCCTTGGCCACCTCTACGCGGGGGACTTTCTTCCCCCTCCTCCTGTGAGTGACTCGTTTGGGTCGTTCGCTGGTCACAGCCGGCGCCCAATGTCTCGCTCGGCATTAGTTCGCGCAGTGAGTTGGCGCGTTTGCTACGGCTTATGCTGTATCATTCGTTACGACTGTCGAGCGGATACTTCGACGAGTCCGAACCTTCTCGTCCGAATAACTCTTTTTCTTCCTTTCGACCTTCGGGGGCCTGTCCCAGTGCTTCTGTTCGCTGGCCCAAAACGATGTCTAATAATTCCTCTGGATTTCGTACGTCTAACCCAGAAGTTGGCAGCGTCCACATCCGCCGTCGGCTTCTGCCGTAGCTGCTACAGGCCGCCGCGGTGTGCTCTAGCTAGACGAAGATCTGCCTGCGGGTTCGAACGTTGATCGGCAAACCAAACCGAAATCAGTAGTTAAATCTCGTATTCACTTTGAGCCACCAGCGATCGCCAGCGCCCTTCAGCCAAGCGTGGCTGTATATTGTGGCCTGAAATCTCCGAGCGTCAAAGGTTTCGCCAGCTACCATCGTGAAGTCGAAGACGAAGGGATCGTCAGACCGTAACCGTATCAATCGCTCAGTTTCGGCCAAGCGGCCGCTAAGACAGCCAACCAGTCCGGAACCATGTATATATATATATATATATATATATATATATATAGTTGTGTACGTGTTCCACTCTGCTTCTGTGCGTACTTTATAGTATTTTCATTAGTAATGGTGCTTCGTCCTTCGGTACCAGAAGCCTACAGCTTGTAACGCGCCTAACCGACTCAGAGTGCAGGGGCGCTCTGCCGACACATCAGAGACCACGATTGCCTGCTCCTGATATTATACTAAATCACGTGTTGGCTCGTACCCCCCCCCCCCCAGCCTTCCCAGCCCCGGACCGCCGCGACGGTTCCGGATCTTGAACGCGCGTTTGGCGTCATACCTGCCTATGCGCCTCTCTGCCTAGCTCAGGGCGGATCAGATTATTATAGCAGTGAGGAAGCGGCAGCCAGTGGTTCTACTCTGTCGCAGCGCCTACTGCTGGGTATAAAGGGGTGTCCGGGAATACCATAGTGAACATCAGCGAAGGTGAATTACGTGGTCAGAGACGAAGGGGTCTGCCTAGAGACTTTGCCGCTCGTAGGCGAGCAAGTAGGCGAAGTCGGCTCCCTCGGCTTGGTCCCTCCCATCACATAGACCTCCCCCGCGAATTTTTGGCCTTCGGGACGCCATCAGTTAAGCTGTATACAACTACTTCTTAATGTGGTGCTGTTCAATCCGGGCGAATCCGGTGGTAGCCGTAAGGTGATATAAGGTGTGTGGCTGGGCGTCTGCACCATAAGAACCTGTTGCGGTTGGGAAGGTTGGCAATCTTGGCAGGTCGTAACCGTGAACGGTTCCTCATTACATTTAGCTGTACTTGCTGGTTAGCTACCTGGCCATTTACAGGCCAACCGGCCGATCTGCCTTGCCCGAAATTACCCTGCTTACGCTAGGCCCATCGATTCTGAACGACCACACGGAGCCGGCACGATCTTTCAAGTTGTAGGGTCGCTGTGACTATATCACCCCCCATAGAATTATATATGATGGGGTACGTCTACGTGCCTTCTGTAAGTGACTAACCTAGCCGACTATATGAATCGGGGTATGAAGCCTTTATGCTTTTATTCGTTTACTGCAGCGCTTACTTAGCTTCGTGCTATGGCTACAACGAAGTGGGACAGAGAAAAGGCGCAGCGCAGGACAGCTAAGGGCAGAGTCGGTGGCGGGCCTGACCGAGCCAGCTTGGCCTCGTTGCTTCTGCTTCAACCCGACGGGATTAGTGGATATAATTTCACAGCCATTGACTCCGCCGCGGCCGCGGCCTGCCGGTCCCCGCGAGGATCAGACACTACCGGCTCGGACGGCTCAACTTGGACGAGGGAAAGAGCCAAGGACATTCTCTGGTTGGCCTATCACTTTCATTCCTTTGTCGTCATGATTCAGTTTCCGCGACGGCCGGGTCCTGGACACCCCAGGCCACACTGCCATATATGTGGTGGGTCTGACCCGGATCTGTACTAGGCAATACTTTTCCATTTGTCCACTTCCACTGGGCAGCAGCAGCAGCAGTTCGCTACAAGGGTCGGCAAGACACTCAACTGGCCACTGACGCCACTTGGACTCCGGCGGATATGGGGGTACTCGACGCATTGCGGAAGTTCCCCGCCATCAATGAGCGAGCGGGGAGAGAGTAGGGCCGATACTCACGGTCGTCTTCAGAGTGCAATGGCACGGAACAAAAGGATTGGCTTTGTTTCGTCGTCTGATGTACAGTGCGACATTCATACACTCGTAAAGCGAGGCCGAGCGCTGCCGGCATGGGGAGAAAGTGTCCGTAGCCGATTCTATCGTTAATATCTCGCGTACAACGAGCTGTTACATGGGCATTAAAGAAATCGTATAGGGCTTAGTGCCTGCACCGTCCAGCCATCAGCCGGTTCGATACGAGCTGGACGCTTATAGACTTTGGCCGTTCATTCACATGGACGAATAGCACGGCGATAAACATTGTACATAGAGAAACATGGTTCTTATCGTGACTGCTGTTGGGTTGATTTGATTTGCTGAGTTTATTCTATGGGATAAACCATTCGCATGTATGCATTTTTTTCCTTCCTTAGTACGAATTCCTCTCGAGTTAATCCAGAGGTCTTCCCTTGAAAAGCGATAAACATCCGCTGAACTTTCCTCTGCCGCAACAGTTAGCTTTAGCCAACCGCCGCATGCACATTGCTCCCCGAATTTACACAGGCCGGACGAGGAGCGAGAACGCTTAGTAAGGTATCACTAAGGATACGTCGACCTTGTCCACGTTGCCAGCGAGGCATCTGAGACCGTTTCGCTCTCTCTAATAGCCAGGCCGCTAACGCCCAGCATTACACTAAATCTGCTGTGAGATCGTTGTCGAGACAGTTTGAGCTAAAAACGCACCGCGAACGATTATCGAACCCCTTTCTCTGTCTTCTCTCCGTTAATCCCTGGAACAACGAGCTGCTTCGTTACGTCATTTCTACCGCTGCCAAGGCAGCCGTGGCCGCCCGTGATAACCTCCGCGCGCGTCCAAACCTAACAATGAGATAAGGCTCCTTTATTCCGCTGTGCCTTCCCACTCTCGCCAGCTCCCATCCAAGAATCGTTTGCCCAGGTGTTTGATGGCCGAAATCTCGGCGTTTATCTCCCGTACGAGCAGATAGGCTGTGGATCGGTGGGCGCTAGGGGCGATCGCAGGGATGTGATCGCAATGGGCCAAAGTGCTGCCGTTCTATCCACACGGCAGACGTTTGTGGTGCCTATTGCCCAGTTGTCTGTGGAAGGGTGTTGCGCTAAAGGAGAGACCGCATCGTCTGTGCCCAGACGGGGGCTGCTTGGTGTGGCTATACTACATACTAGTATAGCATTGCTGGCTGCCTGGCAGACAGCCTGTATGAATCTATTCTCCGTCGATGTCCCGGAGGACGAAGGCCACGAATTCCTGGAACGATTCGATCGCCACATAGGCCACGACTGCTCTCCGGTCGAGTGGTGGTTTCCCAGCAGGGGAACTCGACGCTGTCACTTTTCGTAATCGTTGCCAAGATAGCACTTTCTCGTGTCTCTTAGCTCAGCCCCATTTTGGCCCGCCGTGACCCTCAAGTCTGGCGGCAGGACTAGCAGCAAAAGACAACGGGAAAACGACAGCAGAGAAACTAACCGGGGGTGCCTGTAGTTGCTGGGCAATGTCCTCCCCTGCCCCCCACCTCGACTGGTGAGACGCTGCTTGTGTAGACCCACCTATGAGAAGTTCCAAGAGATAACGCGCCGCTTTGAAACCTTCGGAAGGCGCAGCAGTAATAGCTCGGGGCAACACTTAATACCTCTTCGTGTGATGACGAGGCGAGGATGCCGTGGGATTTCATTCGTCTGTGGGGGCCAGGGCCGCGCAGGATGTCGGCCCAACGGAACACATCAACGAAATGGCCATCAGCGCAGAATAGCGCGCGGGGGCGGTTCGGGCCATAGGGCTCAAGCCGGTGCTGAGCGGCGAAGGGAAGCAGTTCTTTCACGGCGATAACTGCCGCTGCCACCGTCGCCGGCGCTCATCGCTTTGCTGGTGGTGAGTCGTCAAGCAGCACTCTCCGACGATCACGAGGAAGTAGAGGAACTACTCGAACTGTAGCGACTGTGGTCACCCACAGTGTCTACCCCCCCCCCCCCGCATCCCCCCAACGAAGTCCACCACAGCCACAGTTGTAGGTGGGATTTTGTTTTTGGGCAACTTGGTGAACACACTTTAACCCATCGTCTTCTCTCGGACGACTCGCAGGGCAGGGTTGGCTGTACAGCGTAGAATGCGGCGCCGGTGGCAGAAGAACCTTTAGAGCCATGCGGCAAATGAGCTCGAATTCGTGGAAGTGACGAATTGCGTTAGGCGACGAGTTGGTCGAGCGAAACCCAACAGACGCTTCCTCCTAGCTCAGCGTGGATCAAGCAACACAGACATAAACGACGATCAGAATCTCACAAGCCTTACTGTTCGTGATATTCCAACTGCGAGGAATTGTCTGCCACTGTCCCCACTAAATATATTACGGGGGTCTGGAGGCCCGGGAAGAGCAAGCTCGGGGCAGCCGACGGCGCAGGAACTCGGGGCAGGAACTACGGAGGACCCTGTTCCCATCTACCGTAGCGTATGTAATGAGATTTTAGTAGATTCCCTTGTCACATTCATCGCTGTGCGAATTTCAATGCATCGTTGTACGGCGTCGCCCCATCGACGTTCGGTCATCTGCCGAGTCATCCGTCGAATTTCCTCTAATCCACACCCCTTCCCTCCGTTCTCGGTAATTCCCCTCCATAAGCAAATCTCCTTAGTTGGCTTTCGCTCGACTATACGGGAGGGGCCAAATGCGAACGTGGTGGTCACAGACCGCGATCGAGGCCGAGAGGGAGACCTCGAGCGAGGGGTCCGTCTAATATGATTACACGCTATACACCATGACACGACGATAGGGGGGAAAATGTCTTCCGCCCTCGGGAAGTACTGGCGGAGAAAGGGGGGCGGTGGTGTACTTCAGCAGTGCTCAGCCTGTCGTATTGCTGTCAAATTGTGAAACAAGCCTTGCGACGCGAAGACCCGCCGAGGAACAGGCTCGACATTGATAGCCGCTACTGTCCGAACATCATCTTTCTTTCCGAGGGGGGGGTTAGCTTGACACCATCGTATCATGGACACAAGAGGAGCCGGTCGAATAGAAATGAACGAGCACTGCGGGCGGCGGTGTTCCGGCGAAGATCTGGCAGGCGGGCAGCGACGAGACCAATCATGCTAATTATGCATAAATCTTAATGTTTAATACGCGCTCCGTTTCGCGGCCGGCGGCAGATGCGCTGATTCGCTTCGGTAGCAGCAGTAGGAGTTTTAGTGGTAGTTTTGTACTCTGAGCAGTAACTAATTAGTACTCAGTAGGAGAATGAGTTGGACGAGCGTCCCAGAGCAACGTTTGCCGTTCGAGTCCGAAGCCCCACAACCCCTTATACGAAGTCCCTTTCCTCGGAGCGCACCTCCTCCTAGGTAGCGTGCTTTATGCCTTTGTGTGTATATGTATATCAGTGCGATATATCTGTATAGATTTGGACGAGACATGGCGCTGGCTGGTTGCGGTCGAGGCAGAGGTAGCATAAATCTGGCGTTATCAGTGCCCCCCGGCGACACGCTGTTCGGTGCCAGTTGGACAGCACGAGCTACCCCATGGCTACGACCGGGCGCGAAGATCCCACCGCCTCCGCGGACGGAGCTCCAGCACCGGCAGTTACTGCATGGCCGCGGCCAGCGAAGTGTCACCGGAGTACCTTGCTCTCTCGCTCTTTCAGGCGCGCGCGCGCCTTCATGCTGCTCGCTCTCTCAATCAACTCAATTAAACAACTCTCTGCGGCAGAGGGCCCAGCAGGAACGCGATGGTGGTGGCATCTTCGACGGGTTGTCTTTAGCGACCCCCGATCCCGATCAATCCCCCTCACAGGCTCTTCCGTCCATTATATCGTCTTCGTACATACGAACAGTCCAGAGAGGAGGGGACTCACTGCATAGGCACTGTTCCCTCTCCTGAACGAGACTGCAGGGGTTCTCTAGCCTGCGTTGCATTTGGGTTGCATTGCATTCTCTCGCAAGCCCTAACTCTTTGTCGTCGTTGGACCACGAGGACTACCCATCTCCGACTGATGGCTGGCCATATCCTTCTCCCGAACTGGCCGCATCAACGGGTGCCCCCTATTTACTCAGGCCACGGAGCCGCGCCTCGTAGTGGACCGCGGACTGCGGAAACCTGCGCGGTCTATCTCGCCCGTATCATCATTTACATAATTCCAGTCGCTGGTCCAGTTTTCCCTCGCTGACCCGTTTCTCAACAAACCAGCCCCTCACCTAGGTTGGGTTGAAAACCTTATCCACCTCCACCCTTCTCCTAGCCAGCTAGTCTTCGTACGATAATGCCTCCTTTCGACGACTTTCGTCTTAACCATCTCTCGGACCCCGGACGCATGCAACGACGACCCCCGAAGCGTCTGGGGGTCGTATAGGTGGGGGCTTGGGGGTGCCTGCTGGCCCGGCCCTTGAGCCGAAAAGTGGCACACAGATTCCAACTCAACTATCTGCCGCTGTCTGCTCTGGCTGTCCAAGTGCTGTTTGCAATCTATTTGCATATAGCCTTGTTAGCAGGCTCGCAACCATCGCTAGACCAATCCGTTCGCAGCCGTCGTGCGTTGCACGACCCAAGAGGGGACATGCTGCCTTGTCTATGTCGACGTGGGTACGCCCGAGGGCCCCAGCCTTAAGGCTGCGCGCAGAGGTCCTGGCCTAGTCTCGCACCTGTCTCCCTCTCTGCCTCAATGTGCACAGTCTCCTATTGCAGTCTCTGTAGCATTGCACAGGAATTGAGCCCGCGTTGCTTGTCCTCGACTTGCCCGTGTCCACGACCTCAACCTGATCCGCCTGTCTAGCTGGGCATTGAATTTCCGCTGACAGGAGGAGTTAGGCGGGTTAGACTCACTTGGGGGGTAGACAGCTTGGTTTACATACGTAGTTTCGTTAAGTGAACTGATTAATATTCGTCCGGCGACAGCCAAACAGATATGGATAGCGAAGTAGAGGGCGGGAAACGGCGGGGGTCGGCAGAAACAAGGGGGGTAGTCCTAGAAGAAATTTGAAATGTTATCGTGGTTATGTGGCCGACACCGAACCTTCGACTGATCAAATCGGCAACCGCTTCGTGGATGCGCCCCCATCCATATTTGTATGATCGACAGCTCACAGTAGGCCCGCAAGGAGAAGCGACCGCTTGCTTGCAAAGCTGCATGCTTCGCGGCGAGCGAGGGAATTACAGCTACTGGGAAACCGGTTCGAATAAGTCGCGTAACGCGAATATATCTGAAGAAGGCGCAAGCGCCTGAACCTCTCACTTCGATGCTAACAGCTATGGGCTCTATAGTTAGCCGGCGAAGGGGGGCGCAGGGGTGATGACTTAATTTAAATATGTTTCAAAAGTTTCGGACGTCACCATCATTGTTTTGACATACTAGTTCATTTGAAAGTCATATCGTGGCCGGTTGCCTCCCCTCTGGCGGTCGGATGAGAAAACAGATAGGGGGAACACATGCTCTAACCGGTGGATTAGGCTACAGTGACGAGGACACGACGAATACTTGGCCACTTTATGGACCCCGAAGTGTCCCTCGCCGGATTTCATACGAGTCTACCGCCAAAATAGCAGCGGGATGTCTAGATTCGCGGCGTTTTGTAGATGGTCGTTATATTCGAGTTTCTAGGCTTCTGAAAAAGTCATTTTGAATGGAGCTACACGTTTCTGCTCTAAAGAAGTCGATCGAAATTTGAGAGAATCACAAGAAAACTTGAATATGCATCTTATGCCAGAATCTGCTGGTGCTACATACGACACCGATACTGCATAGTGCAATGTATTTTGGGTCACCCTCTCGGAAGGCCCTGAGCAATCGCTAGATGCTGCTAATTCACTACTACTCCCACTACTATTGCCACTGAAGCTACTTATATCAAGCCTAAGTGGGTCCATTTCATTCAATTGGAGACCTCTCGAAAGGTTCCTCCGCCATTACTGTCGGACGGATGTGACCTTAAAGGGATAGCCATACGGACCCTTGTACGAGTCCCTCTATTCCGAACAATAGAGAGGAGATCCATTCGGCATTTAGCTTCGCATGCATTTCGCCTTCGTTGTATTTGGCCAGCCATTTGCCTGGGCAGCCCAACGTATGTAGTGCAGCCGAGCCGGACCACTGCCTTTTGCGTGATAGCACTTTTCCGCCACCGCTGCCAGTTGTCCTCGCATTCGCCTTCGGAGCACACAGAAACGGACAATCTCATTAAGAGTGTTAATGGTGTTTACTGGGGCTGCTGGAATCGCGTCCCATCAGGGAGTCCCTTGGTCTATTTCGTCTTGCAATCTCGCCTCTGCCTCGTTTCAATCTTCCACCGGTAGATCTTGCCCTCCAGGCTCTGCCGTATCTCGTCAGCTGAGTTCGCTGTCGTCCACTCCCCTGTATCGGGGGATCTGTGCATGAGATGGAACTCTGACGAAATGGTCTCGGCGGGGCGAAGGGGTCAGCCAAGATTTGCCACTGACTGACTCTTTCCTCTCTCTCCCTTCTCCCTCTCTCTCTCCGCTGAGTTCCTCTGCCGACCACCAGCTGAATGCTGCCGCATCCTGAATGAAGTCATCCTCTAAATCTCCGTCTATTCCTATCGAGCTCTCAGCATTTGCTCGCCCGAGTTCCCCGACCCTCCTTATTGGTCAGCAATCTCCAGCAGTAGTAGCAGCCGCCGCCGCCGCCTCATCTCTCCGAGTCTTCGTTTACTTGGACATCTCCTGGCCACCGGTCTCCGGATTCGGTTGCCACCACCGTCCCCTGCTGCCGACTCACCGACTCGCGCATCGCGTTGCCTATATTCACCTTGCGTTGCATTGCTTCGCCTCGCCTCGCCCTGTCTGTATTGTCCATGGTTTGTGGTGGCGCCAAACCGCCTGATTGGATGAGCCCATACCCGAGTACCCATGGCTCGACTCATACCGTCCCGGTCATCTCATAGATTCTCCTTTGCGATGGAACTGCTCTGCTACGCAGAACGAAGGCAGGGAGGCGCAATACTGCGGTCACCCAACCTCGATATCGTAGCGCGATGTCGAGGCCTCGCTGCCGGTTGCTTGTTCGTCTCACTTCTCCTCGAGTCGCTGCCTTCGTTGTCCTCACGCTGGCGGCCCGAGACTCCACCGGGAAACGAGAAGACGCTGGTGGGCGGTTGCATACAGCAACTTCACTGCCTCGGGTTCGCTAGAGAATAGTCTTCGTCCGGTATCGGTCTTCTCATCGAGTGGCTTGCACACAGTGGACCGCCAAACCACGCTATTGGCTTGGCTAAATGATGGCACCGATGGACACGAACCTCGACGATGAGCATTTTGGTAAGAAAAGGGCATGGCTTGATCGGGCTCGATGTAGGGACGCAACACACAGCGTATCTCCGAACCAACAAAGTCATGAACGCATTTGTATGCTAAACGCGATTTTGCATCGTGCAGACGTGCCGCTGCGGCCGCACTGGCCAAACGGAGCAATGCCCGGCCGATTCCCGCCGCGGATGATTGGGTGCACTCATTCGCGTTTCAGCCTTCAGGAGCTGAATTGTGAGCACCCGCGTCCGCACTTCGATTGCCAACGTGGGAGGATTCCGTCTTGCTTTGAGGCTCCCTGCCACTCGCTGGCCACGACCACTTTGCCTGTCCCCGGGCCTGAGTCGGCCAGACGGCCTGTCCGTGGTCCGCACGCTCGATCGCTGGGTCCTGAATTGCTCGTGTAATTCTCAGCGGCAGCGGTAGTGGCGGAGGCAACCGAGTATCTCCTAGGGCACCTCCTCACAGTCAGCTCCATTTCCACGTCCATAGGAGCAACCTGCGAAGGCGTGTGCTGCCAAGCCTCATGCGCGATCCCCACCAAGGCCCACTTCACTGTCTCGTGTTTGTGTGTAGGGGGCGGGGGGGGGGGGGGGTACTCTGAGCTGCAGCACAAACTCGAACTTAACCGATCCGTGGGATCAAGGAAAATTGATGGTGTTTAACTTTCGGCGCTGCCCACTACGATTGAGCGGGCGGGACCACAGTCACCACAGAAGGAGAGGAAGACAGACAACCATGCACGCTCACCGAAAGCTGTCGCCGCGAATCCACCCAGACACACCGCGCACACAATTTAAGAAGGACTAGGCGGATAAGCCCGGCTTCGAAGCTAAAGAAATAGATGATCAAGCCCACCACCAACCACTAGTGCTGAGCGGCCACTACAGATGGAGCTGGTCCCGCCACTATTTCGATGTCAAGCATTTATTAGTTTGAGCCGAATTTGATTTCGTTGACGGGGGGGGGGGTTAGCCGGTAAGCGCGGCCAACCCATTGGGCTCTGGGATGATACCGATAAGTGTTAACGCACTCTTGATATCTGGAGTCCTGTGTAGTACGAGGCCAACGCCACTAGCGGATAATAGCAGCAGTAGTAGCCAAACGAGGAAAGCTAGGAAAAACTCCACTAAGATCTCGGCCTGCGGTCCGAGCCCCGACTCATCTGCATGCGCTGTCTACGAAGATATAACGGACCTGATCTCTCGATCTATTCATCAGCGGATGTCGACAGCTCCGACGGGCGGACGGACGGACGACCTGCCCGGTATCGTAAGCCTATGGGCAGCTGTTCACAAAGTCGAAATACTTCGAGCGGACTTTATACATGGCCGCTAGGCATTATTACTTCTACTTGTTAACTCGTCATATCAATTCGCGGCCCGATCTCCACACGCCTTAAGTGGCTCGACCATTACGGCTTTTACCTACCGCGGAGTACTCACGAGAGTACAATCATAATGTGGCTGCCACCGACTGGCGACGAAGCGATTAAGCGTCACGTCTCACACAGTGTGATGAGTCGGCAGAAGCACGTATTGTTAGTGTTCACAGAAGTGTGTACCTTGAGTGTGCCCTGAATAGCTGGCTGAATTCTCCCGCGGCACAAACTCGGCTACCTAGTACCTATCTCATGACCACATCGCTCCAGCGGCGGCGGTGGTCCCCCTAACGACGATAGTACCGCCAGCCTCAACCGTCGTCGTCGTCCCCACCTCCCCAAAAGAAATAGGTGATCCCACACCGCTACGAATGACTGAAGTGAATAGTGTAACCGAGCGACCGACGAGGTTGGTAGAATTATTCATGCCGTCTGACGCAATCGGTAATGTCGATCAGGCCCCCGTTCCCCACCTCGCTTGCCTACCACTTGGCGGCGGTAAGACTGACTCTAGGCTGACTCCGCTCGTTGATGACCACGGGGAGAGTGGTAAATGGCACAGCCAGTGGCGTCGCGTCGGGCAGCATCGCCGTGACAGCCCCCAACATCAAATCACACGAGAGACCTTACCGCCTTGCCTTGCTTGCACCGTTCGTTATGGTCGCACTCGGTTATTCGTGCAGATACCGTTGTGGCGGACGTGGTCATCATTGTACGATCTGCAGGCATTTTCGGTCGGGAGGCATCATCCGTATATTTGTCTTAATTTTCGGACATTGTCGCAACTGAGTCCAGCACGACGATCGTCAAAGGTTGGCCACTCTGTGAAGACGCAGCGAAAACAGAGAAGTGCGTGGTGTATATATATATGTGCATATACATACATATATGCATATATATATATTGCGGAAGATACTTATGAATATTACATACTACTGGGCGCCTTGCATATTGATGTTAGGCCAGTTCCATTATCTAGGTGATCCCGCATTGCCCAGCGTAACTACAACGGAAGCCACTTGGTCAAACATCCAATCGTGCCCGCCCGGGCTCTCGGAACCTGGTTAGCGTTTATTCCTCAGTTGTATCGAATACAAGCATCATCGCGAATCCCCTGTTGACACCAGCGTAGGCACATTCACCACACTTTGCCGCCTGTTGTGGACCAGCGTGCCATGATACAACCTGATGAGGCCCGACTCATTGTTGCCGCACCGCCCTGAGTATGGTTTCTGTTTGCCAAGCTCGCTGGTATCGATATGCACCATCTCTTTGTACATCTTTTTTTTTTCGTTCGCATAATGACACATGCCTTGTCATTATTATTGCTGCTACTGCTGTCATTAGTTGTTGGCTATTGCTGCCGCTCATAGCAAACAATATCGTGTGGATACACAAACAAAGTTGGACATGGGCGTCCCTCCCCCCGAGGGGCACCCCGGACCACGCGAACGATAGCGAGCTGATGGCATACGGTGGCAACAGGCTACCATAAATCCTAATCGCTGATCTGTCCCATATGACAAATGAGCGCGGACACACACGCGAACGTCAGCACACCATATCCTAAGTGACAAATGGGAGTCGTCCAGCACGACCGGCAACGAAGGTTGCGAAGGTCTTGGGTCGGCAAACGCCTATCGCGGCCCGACGCTCTAGATGACGAACGTGTCTCGCCGCTTCGTTGTTGCATCGATTGCAAAGGGAAACCTGTGAAATCTGAAAAACGTAAGCTTGCCCGACAACTGATGCTGCATAGCATAGACAATGTGCCATGCATTGCGCTGCAAAGCAGCCTCCAAACGAACGCTTCACTTCAGAGGACAACGTAGGCGAAGGAGTAACGACAGTGGCCTATCTTCGCGTCTGGTGTATGGCATATTGGGGATTGCGGGAAGCTGTGTCAATACCTCTGTCGTTTCCAGTAAGCTGGCCGCGTTTGAACTAAAATAACGCGCGAGGCTACACTCGATTTGCGACATCTTTATCACTGTTATCTTTTACGGGTAGTTAAAATGCGTTGCAAAGAGAAAAAACTGCAATTCTTTCCGCAAACCAAACTCTGTACTGTATTGATATCTGCGCAGGTCGTACTTCATATTCGTATGGGTCTCGAGGTTCGAGCGGCGTCTTCGATATCGGGACTCCTCTCCGAAATCGGCAAGTTATAATACGAACCTTCAGCGGTAGAGGTAAATATCACTTGTGCGTCGTTTTAGAGAAGAGATCAACAGCACTCTGTCGAGGCGCAACTTTCTGGAAAGCTCCGTAGACGAACACCCTCCCCCCCCTTCCCCCCCGAACTCTAATGCCCATCTACTGCGTCATCAATTCCGCATCGTCACGTTGTCTACTCGACGCTCACAAATGCTGGTCCTGTCCTTGCAGACCCAAGATCTGGGGTTCTCGGACCGCCTAAGCAGACCAGCCAACCGAACAAGGAGCGGTCCTCGCCGGCCAACCTGTCCGCTCTTGCTCGCTTAATCATTAAGTCGAAACGTCTGCTCACCGTGAGGAGATCATGACCCTGCAATATTCATCGGTGACGCGGCAGTTCTCTCATGACCGAAGCCCCATCCCCCTTTCCTGCGCCTGGCCAGGGGAGGTTTTTCTCTACTGTTGTGTCTTCGTACGGCCGACGGCGGACGTTCAAGCGAAAACGGAGCGAGTCGCGACTCAGCGGCCGCCGGGCGGTCTCCGATCGGCTTCTGCCGCCCCTACAACTTCGATCTAAATCTTCGCGCCACTCGTCAGCAGGAGGTTCCCACACTCGCCAAGAGGTGACAGCACTTGTTGCTATTGCTGTCGTAGCTGCGGTCGGACTCGTGATGATGTCGAGGTTACGACGTGCACAATCCCGCCCGGTCATGTTTCTCCGAGGTGGCCAGCGGTGACTGTGAACAAGCTGCGTGCGCGACGCCATAACCTGCCGCTGACGCTTCGGATGCCGCAGCTACTAGTGGGATCGTGTGGTATCGAAGCATTATGCATGTGTGCAGGTCCGGCAATTCTGCTGGGTCTCGGGCGTGATTTCCATGCGTCGCCATCTCGCGGAGCCAAACAGACCCCAGCCTGCTTCCCCCAACGCAACCCCAGCCTGCTTCCCCCAACGCAACCCCAGCCTCCGCCACCGAATCAACCCCCAACTCTAGCCACCTGTTCGCCAGCTGACCGTGGGTCGGCTCTTCAGCATGTGTGACCGAAAATCGGAGCAAGCAAGGACACAGCGGTTCGACAGTCCGCGTGAGGTCGGATACAACGGGGGAGAGGGGACGAGACCAACGAGAACCATATCGTTGCAGGCCAGACCGGCCGGAGCCACGAGACCGGTCCTTGCAGAAGTACCAGCGAGGACGACAACAACAGCATCCGCTGGTGATGCCACTACTCCTGCTGCTGTCACCGTTGCTCTGCTCTGCACTGTCTTCGCTTAGGCTTGACTCGACCTTTCTCGCTTGAAGGGCACGTTCAGGCACCTGATTCCCACGAGCCACCACTTCCCGTGTCTCGGGTCGCTGTTGCAGCCGGTGCGGTCAACCAACAGCCGCCTCGGCATCGGCAGCGAGCGCATCCAGAAGAAAGCAATAGAAGACAGCGGTCCGCGTCTCAAGGCGTACTTACGAGATTTATGCAGGCGACGGCTGCCACTCCTCCCCGGTAGCAGTGGGCCCGTGGTCTGTGCAACCCATCCTAGCCCAGGTAAACCACACGATTCAACCTGCGCACCCCACTCAAATCCGTCAAGAGCGATATACAGGAGCAGGACGCAGAAGAGGACGAGGAAGCCAAAGGCCAAAAAAAAGACCTCGAACCACAGGTCTTGTCGCCTGTCCAACACAATAACAGTACCTGTTTGCTCCTTCTAGCCGGCCAGGTTAGCGAGACCCGTCGGCAGCCGCACACCAGCCCTGCTCAACCATATGCAGACCCAAGCCCTGCACAACCTCCAGGCCCAGCTCCAACTCGCCACAATAATCAAACACAGAGACACAATTACAAGGGTCCGCTTCAGCTCTCTCTCTCTATCTCTCCCGCTCTTCTCAATCATCTCTCCGACTCCCATAGCTGCTTCGCTCTGCGCTCCACCATAGCACTATGGAGTTCTCCTATTTTCACTCATTTGCTAGCTATAACAGACACTCGAGCGGCCAGCCTCAACAGTCTATACCGGTATCAGTAACACTCTGCCTGCCCTTCAGAGCCCGATTCATCCTCGCTATTCGTTGGCGATTCGTTGGCTCTGCGGTGTGTGCATGTGTGTCTTTTTCCAATTCACCCTATCTAGCTATTTCACCCTGCCTTCTCATGCTCGTTGGAAACCCTTAGTGCTCATAGGATAATAGCACAACAAGCGTACCCATATTCGTCGCCAGCCCTCAGCGCTCTGGGGCGATCTCTCGCCGCCACCGCCCCCAGCCACTGCTCGCGCTGGCCCCTCAGTCAAGTCTCTGGGTTTTCTCAAGCTCATTTTACCAGATCATGCTGTCCGCTCGCCTCTCACACACACACACTCTTAAGACGTCGCCTCAGCATCTCGCACGGTCGCAATAGCCAGCCCAAGCTCGGAGTTCGAACGAAGAGACGGCGGCCGCTGCGTCCAGCCGAACGTCCAGATGTTCACCCGACGCCGCCGTCGCCGCCGTCGCCGCTGCCGCCACCGACCGGCGGCTCCATCGTCAGCTGATCGCTCGTGCCCGATCGTGTCCGGGCTTGTCGCCCGCCCGCTTCGAGTGCTGCTGACGCTGGACCCGCCGCCGCCGCCGCCACCGCCGCTGTTACAATTGCGTTTTGCTGTGTTCGACCTCGACAGGCGAGCGACCGGCCGCCCTGCCGAAGCGGTCCGGCAGCGGCAGCAACGGCTCATGCAGTAACAGGACGAAGCAGCAGCGTCAGTGCTGTACCTGCTCGGATGCCTCTACCCTATCCTTGTTAAAGCACCCGGTCACTTTCTTCGGGTAAGGCTTGCTTCGGCTATCTGCGCACTCCCCTCCCTGCGTCGCTCTCCTCCCCGGCTCTGCAGCCAGAATCAGCAAGTGCGCACGGCTCAGAGCCCGACAACGAGCGGCGGACCGACAGAGAAGGACAGAAGAAGATGTATATATATATCTTCTTCTGTCTACGTATATATATATATATATATATATGTGCACGTAGAGAGAGAGAGAATTGGGGCAAGGGAACGCAACAGAGGGGTCACCTCGAAAGCGAAGCGGTACAGTTCCCACAGCCGAGAGAGGGCGTCGGCGGCGGCGGCCAGCTGAGCCGAGTCATCGCGGCTCGGCTCGGTTCCTATCGGCCACTCGTTCGTTGTGTTTTGAAACCGAGGAGAAAATACGATAAAGAGAGCAAATCATCGTCGAGAAAAGGACGATGACGATGCCGACCTGTGCGCTGCGGTTCGCGCGGGTCTTCCGCCACCGCCGCTGGCAGCAGCACCGTGTTCTTTCTTGTTGCTGCTGTGGCGAGCCAGCAGCGACGACACCGGTTGGAGAGGCTACGCAGTCCCTCAGCTGTGCTGGCTTGCTGATGCCCGTCGCGAGAGAAGGCGAGGCAGAAGGAGAGGCGGGTCAAGCAGAAGAAAAAAATCGACGAGGAACAAGACAGCGGTAAAAGCAGCAGCAGCAGTAGAGGAAACTCAGAGAAAGAAAGAACTCGATAAAATGAGGGAGAGAAAGAGGGAGAGAGAGAAGGGGGGGGGCTTTATCTCTACGAAGAAAGCAACGATAGAGGTCGCTGGTGCGGAGCTGGTCCGGCGAAGCTGGTTCCCGTCGCTGATGGCTGTCTTGGCTGGTCGACATCGAGCCATAACCCGAGCGGGAGGGTTGGCGATCGAGCGGACAGCTAACGGCTTGCTTGGCTGTTTGCCTGTCTGCCTCGTCCGACCTGCTCTTGTCCGGGTCAATCTGCTGCTGCAGCGGTGGCGGCTGCAGCAGCCCTGGGATTCTGCGACGCCGCCAACGGTGATGATGGGGCAGCATCGTACGGCTGGCGACCTGTTCGTGCAGGTTTCTGCGATGCGCCACCTAGTACGGCGGCTGTCGCGCATGACGACGAGTTGTCGACCGACGAGGTCTTCGCCGCCAATGACCACGACGCTAAGGGTGTCTTTCCAAACACATTGGAACCAACCGCCATCCAGCGTAGCTGACTCGCGTCAGTTTTCTACCTCTATATATGTATATATATATATATGTTTGGGAAACACTCAAGCCACTATATTAAGTGTTGGCTGGCCGATCGATCGATCGAAATGGCGAACTAAAGCTTATTACTACTATATATATATATATATATATATATAGCGAACGGTGGCAACAAAGATGGTTGATGAGTTATCCATTTATCATATATATATATATATATATTATATACATATATTTATATATATATAGTAGTAGTAATAGGCTTTAGTTCGCCATTTCGATCGATCGATCGGCCAGCCAACACTTAATATAGTGGCTTGAGTGTCTCCCAAACGGACAAGCCAGACAAGGCGCGACTGTGTGGGAATTAGTCGCTGCTCGATACCGTAAGGCTGAAGCAACGTCGAATTACCGCACGGCAACTATATGTCGAACAACGACTGCGTACCATTACCGTTCGGTATTGCACCGACCAGAACGAGAGTGAGTTCCATCAGGCCCGTGGGAGGCGAAGCCGTCATTGGCTACGTGCGACACAAACAACACGCCGTTGACATCGTCCAAGAGCAAATATCTGCTGAAATGACAGACACTTGCAACTCCGGACACTTGAACGCTTGATGGACGTCTTACATCTACAAGTATTATGAGTGTCCGGCGCTTAAGAGAGCAGACACCGGCGAAGATGCGACGTCTCAGGTTCCCCAGCCGAAACTCCTCGCTTTGATGAGACGGCTGGAGAGGCCGGACGCGCGAACGGCGCCGATAGCCACCGCGCGCTCGTATGCCGACAAGCGAACGGTGGCAACAACGACGTTTCCCAAGGGGGGGCTGCTCAAGCGAGCAAGTGTTTGTAACCGATCTAAATGCGCCAAGAGATGTTGCTATTGCCGATGGAGGCGGCAACGACGGCAAAGTTGACGACGGCAAGAAGATTCATGAAGATTCAGGCTGCCGGCGGCGCGTTTATGCGGTTCAATCGTTAGTGGGTCGCTGTACGTCATCGCTTGTTCGTCTGTCGTCTCGCGAGGACGCCGTCCGCTGGACACTTCTCGAACGGCGGTGCTGAAAGGGGTCGTAAAGACCGCGCAGAACGAGTGCATCCATAGAATGCGGTGTACACACACGCGCGGACACCTTACTCGTGCTACCCAGGACATACGCTCTCTCTTCCTTCTCCACTGTATTACTCTCTCTCTCTCTCGCGCGCGCGGGCACTATTGCTGCTATTCGCGGTTGTATAATAGCTGTTCTTAGTTGATGTTGAGTAGATCTTCTATAGGAGCACTTGACTGGAGCAATGACGAAGCGTTGTACCTGCATGTCCATGTGTAGCAGTCGTATCGAGATTGGCACCTCCTCGAAGACGGCGATAGGCGACAGGACGTGTTCACGGACAGTGGAACGTTGAAACTTTCCAGAAGTCACAATGATACGACAAATGATAGATCACCAGTTAAATCTAATAGTAACGTCAATGTTGCCCGAATGCTGACGACGAAATGCATCCTAACGGCCCACTTGGTTCTGGCCGGTTTGCCCTGATAGAGATTGGCCCAGTCGGCAAAGTCGGCGCGTAAATCAATCGATTTATCAATCAACGAACTACCAACTGAGATGAGAATGACTACGCAATGTTTGCGTCCAAGGAACGAAACGGGGCGAAACGACATTCGAGCCACACGTTCGTCATGCTGCGTAATGGTTAAGACTGAGTGTCACAAAGCCAATTATCGGCTTGATTGCGTCGCCGATTTGTGCGTCTCCCGGTGTGGCCACGTAGGGAAAATGTCCTTCTCTCAAAGGTAAAGGTATATTGGTTTATTAAAGGAGCTGCAATTTTACAATGCTTAAGCTCTCTTAAGAAACAAAAAAAGATAGTAATCGAGATTTTGAGATCCGCTCTATGACCTACACCACAGGAATAAGGTCCTAAGTACACTGCCAACTGTCGGCCGTAAAGGCAACCATGTGGAAGTGAGAAGGGCGAAGCCTTCCTCTGGGGCCTGACCGCATCGCGACCCTAACCTTCACACATTGCCCAAGGAACTGTAGCAGCCTACCAGCGTCGTGGAGCTAATTTCGCTCAAGTGATCGATTACGATTCGAGCTCGTGTGGCAATCAAACAAACAGCTAAACTATATTAGCGTTTCAAGAAAAACAAAAACAAGATTGTTGCCGAGTTGTCCATTTATCATCGTTATCATTTTCGTTCTCAGGGTCCGGCGACAACCCGATATGCGAACGTACTCCACCGTCGACAACTAGCGGTCAATCAATCAATTCTACCTGTCAACATAGAAAGAATCATTTGAGGGTTGCACTCGTTAGATGGACCTCATCGCCCACACTACAGGCGGGGCCAGTCCACGATTCACCGTATGAACAACAGCTCTCGTCTCCCACTGGACACCACCGTTCATAGTTACCCCATTGTAGTCTGTTATCACCCGGGCCGCTACAATCAACCGAGGGCTAATATCCCTATGCTGTTTAGTATTGATTTCGAGTGTGGTCGGATTCCCGCCGAGTCTTCTGTCGAACCCAACACAAAAAAAGACCCTGTTTACCATTATGTCTTGTTCGACTATTGAGAACGAACGCAGCTCGGAACGGATCCAATGGATTCACATAAAATGGCGGTAACTAAATGCATATATATATATATAGACTAAGAGACTATAAGACTAAGATATATATATATATATATATATATATACCTTAGTCTTAACGTACGACTGACTCAGTTTCTAAACACTATCGAACTCATCAGCTGATATAGCCGACTCTCTCGGGCGTCATGAACGTTACGTCATACTGCTGTTGAACCCACGATTATATATTTGTACACAGATATTGACTCGTCCACGGTCTCTGGCTTTCTACAGCTGAAGCTAATTCTATATCGTCCTCCATGCTCGCTCAAAGTCCCACCGAGTCCAAGTGTGTCCCAGCGAATCCTGCTCTATCACCCGGCCGCTCACCAACTGCGCTATGCTCAACCCCCAGTCGGGATTGGGGTGGGGGGGTGACGAAGGCCAGGTCGATACTATCGATTGCTATCGCCTGATCTCTGTTTCGAGTGTGCGAGAGCTTTTGGCGATTTTACATTCAAGGGTCGACTTAGTGGGTCTCCAGTGCGGACTGGACAGTCTCGAGCTAGCGAGTTTGAAGAGTGTTTCCCCTCGCTAGTCGCCGCACCAGTCCACCAGACCTCTGTTAAATTTCGAGAGGTTTGTGCACTTACCGATAGCGATTTACATCTGCGCGTATACCTCGATACGCTCAAGCTCACCGAACACTTACCACGATGGCGCATGGTCGCCGGTCGGCAAATCGTCACAGACTTGTTCGGATGGCTTGCGATCGTAGCCTCGACAGCGAATCACTGCGCTAACAGTCGGCGATTTTTAAGCGTCCATAATTGTTGCCACTGTTGTCGTTTAGGCAACCGCCTCTCTACAGCTGCTCTTTTATCTCCGACTCAATCGACCCATTCAGCGGCTCAGTGGTTTGCTATTTGCCTGGAGAGTGTTAGAGAGTTCAAGTGGGAATTGAGGCTATGAGGACGCCTTGGGAAAACACGAACAAACCATGCAACTAAGTGTCACTTTTTCCGAGGCGTCGACGCGCACGATCAGGACGTACTTCAGCAACACACTTCGAGCTCTCGAGATTTGTCTCAGGGACAGATACAAAGAGATGAGCGGGCGGTCGGTCGGTCGGACGCCCACGACAAACAAGGACCTACTGAGACAACGTTGCAGTTGCCAGGCCGAGCGGCGATCAAAAGTATCGTCCGCCACTCGCAGTCGAACGTAACACCACACCCAGCTGATCATCTCTCCCTTCCACATCTGTGTGGCGTTCTTGAGCGGATCCGGCACTCGGGGACGAGGCTCGACATTTGTCGGGGGATCGCGGCAGCCGAGGAGCTCTCTGGCCGCCGTTAGCGAAGAATCGCCTCAGTCGACAACACGCAGACACCGATAAAAACAATGCTGTTTCAAGCACAGCAAAAGTTTCGCATAAAAAAAACAACACTGTTCGGAATTCGTCGGCTAGACAGCCGCTAACCTCAACTTACTTACCCCCTACTGGGTCGCTTCGACGGTGCAGAACAACCTGTTTAGTTCTGCCACCTGCTCGAGCACACCGGTGGTAGCTGGCGCGCTATTGTTGTTGTTTAGACCTGTGTTTAGGCTTGTTTACACATCGCGCACTTTTTCGCCACTCTTCAACGGGGGGCGAGCGAGCGATGGCGAGCACCGATATCAAGCGCTGGTCCGACAAGGTTCGCGATCTGTCCACCTGTTCCTATTATCATATGATATAGTTTATTGCGAACGGCAATAGATCCGCACGAGCGACTGCACATCCGACAGCGCGTTGTCTGTGTCCATCGGATTGAATGTCTCTTTCAGGGGAAGGGCCTGCAATGAGATATGTCACGGGAGAGCGTGGCACACTGATGGTGTGTGCTGTTGTTGTCCTTCGTCATATTGTTTTTTCCCGTGCTGTTAATGCTTATACTGAAGATTTGAGAAGCTCTCGCTGACGGCGATGCGAGCAACCACTTCTCAGAAACGATATAACCACGGATGATGGGTTTGGACAGGTAGTTTTTCGTTGAAAACGCTTAGGCGAGGAAGGCGAATTTTGTTTTTCGCCCAGCAGTAATTCGTTCGTGTTTTCCACGACGACCCAGCGCCCCGGGCCCCCTCCCCGTAATGATTTATTGACGAGCAAATGCACTACACCCTACTCGCTTGGCTTGGCCTGGAGCCAGCGGACAGCAGATGGAGCTGATGCGGGGCAGCCAGGCTGCCGGAGAGACAGACAAATTGTCGGTCATTCCAGTAACGACGGGTGGAGGGTAGGCGGCAGCGACGGTGGTAGTGGTGGCATCCTACGCAATGTGTAGCCATTATCTACCCAACGACATTATGTATCCAACGACGGCTGCGTCCTCACAAGTGCCCCGTGGATCATCCAATTATTGTCCCATAACGGAATACCCACTCATAACACGCGCTCAAAAATGCTTTCGAAACGCACTCGTTGTAAACCACTAATATGCGAGACACACACACACACACACACCCACAAACGCATCTATGCATCGTTCACAGTGACAGTGTAATTCGCGCGAGCGCGCCGTGATGGCTCTGCGTCGAAAGCCATCGATAATCCTCCCCCGTCCAGCGTTGGTCGGACACGGCAGTCGGCCCTGCGGCCGCGTCGCAAACGAGGCCGTCGCCGTTCATCGCAAAACGACTAAGGCGTCTCGAAGCAGCTCACCTCCCTTCAGCTTACCGTCGTACCGGGTATTCTCGTGCAACATGCACATACACACTGCACGTGCTTCACCGTGTCGGTCGGTGATCCGACTGATCACCGCGCGCGCCTTCTTCTGGCGACACCTGTTCAGCGATCGCTGTTGCGGAGGCGGCGGCGGCGGTGGCAGACCAGCGATTGTCTCTCAAGCAAACTTTGACCGCCGAGTGAGAAGCCCGGACTTGAAATGCGCGTTACCTTCCTCTCGCGAGTCCTTCAAGATGGTTATCAGTTGTCAATATTTTAATAATCGACTAGGACACACGCACAGGCGGGTAGCGTACACCAGTTATACGTAGTGGCGAGCACGGCTGTTTGACCTCTGTAGCTGAACGAAGTGGGTAACGTGTGGACGGGCGGATTTGCCCTTGGGAAAATGGTACATGTTTCGCCGAGTCTGTAGGCGACCATTGAGACAAGGACATTTTTTTGCAGCACTTTTGAAGCCCCTACCGATGTCTGGCCCAGATTTCTCCTCCGAGCCCATCGGGTCACTACTGGTCCGTCATTGCCTGACCTAAGGCTATTCGAGGTGGCCTGAAGCTCAATGCTATCGCTAGCCTTGAGAGTTTCGCGATTTCCTGTCCCAACAAACAATAGAAAACGGCTTTCCACAATTATTGACTGCGTTCTCGATAGCTGACAGCTGCTTTTGAACTCGTTCCGTCCCTAATTCAGCTTCTCCCGCATCTTCAATAATGTCCTTTTCGCTAACGGTCTTTGCTACGAGTGGCCACCCAGACACCACTAGCGAGAGAACCAGCCGCGATTCGCTCGCCAATAAGCAGAGTCATGTCTACCTTCTTATTCGTGTGAGTGCTCCGGACAGTGGGGCTTCGCAGAATCTACCAGTGTACCAACACCGCAGCCTCAAACCCGCTATATGCGCGAGTGCCGGTTAGAACTGGCATACTTCATCGAGGGGTAGCTGGGCAGCCTCTCGCCGTACGCATGTAACTGCGCGGGTTGGTGGGCCCCGTCCACCGAGTTCTTTACCAATCACGGCTAGGTCAGGGACCTCGCGCTGGCCATCGAGAGGGCGTGGGAGAGAGCGGCAGAGGGAATCAGATGAAGTGCATGAACCTCGACGCCGGGCATCTCGACACATGGGGGACATCGATGGTCGATAGGGCTAACACTCAGGGTTAAAGAACACTATCGTCCGGCGTTGCGAATGCTGAAAGATGCCTGTGTCTGAACCCTGCCCGCCCAGTCGCCGGCGTGGGGGGGACCACGCTGCGGGGTAATGTCAGAACGCTCAGTAGAAGAGGTGGCCCATGGATATGACGAATGTATCTGCTAGCCTTCGGTCAAAACTTGTTCTATTCACGCATTTTTTTCAGTGATTGATTTGAATCAGTCTGGCGAACTTTTTTTCAGGAGCGCCATTGTGGCTGGTAACGACGAATCGTGCGTAGGGAGCCAAGTTCCTGATTGATATGACTGGTGGGTCAGCTTCGCGTGCGTGGCTTAAGTGCGCTGTTCGTCGTGATTGCTTATGTACCTATTGGTATGAAAAATTACGAGGCTCTTAAATTAGACGAGTGACCCGGCGTCTGGGTGATTTATTCAGGAAAATTTGACCTAAGATCATACTACAAGGGATGGCGGATCTGGGATCGGTGACTCGATTCGAATTGATTACCACTTGTCTCTGAACATGTCTCATGACGCATATCGGTGAGCATAATTGTCAACGGCACTGCTTAATAAAAAAATTCATATAGACAGGTTAATTACGTACAGTTACTTAACTAATTAGCTAACTTCTGTGGTCAGTCAGATAGGATATACGATATCAATCCTAACCAATCGTTTACTATTTACAGTTTACTATATTATATATATATATATATATATATATATAGTAAACGATTGGATAGGATCGATATCGTATATTCTAGATATATATATATATTTCGTTGTATGCATTGTCACTGTTCTACTATTGCCTCCGTCCCTAGCGCTGGCACTCTCCAGCGCCCCCTAGCGAGACCACCCCATCTAACTTCACCCCGAAATCCGCCCCCGCCCTGTCCCAAGCTAACCGCTCTTCACCGTCCCCTCCACAACAACCCGAACGAACCCCCTCCAACAAGAGCCCCCCTGGAGGACCCCCTCCGCGGTCGAGCCCCTCCGCCGAACCCCTGACCTGCCCCGTCCCGCGGCTCAACAGTCACTCTCATCGCTCTGTTGCAACTAAACTACTCTTCGCTTCTATTTTCCTCCAGTTCCTCCCTCATCCTCCATCTCTCGTTCGTTTCGACATGACACAGAGAAGAACACTGAAGAGAGAGATAGACAGAGAGACAGAGAGAGATACGGCCATCGAGAGTCTTCTCCCTTTTTCTCGCGTCTGCCTTTGGCTAGCTCGAGCGTTACCGGGTGCGCCCGCGCGCGCTTTGCATTGAGAGCTCGGGAGCGCTGAGGAACTGAACGAACACACGCTGCTTTCACCCTGCCCCTTCCCAAGCTGCATCAAGCCGACTGGTGCCAACCACGAGACTCGATCTCACAGCGCGAGACTCGACTGTCTGTCGGTCGGTCGGTCTGTTCGGCCACCCTAAACTAGTCGTCGTTGTTGGGCACGCAGGCACCCAGCGAGCTGGACTTCGGGAGCCGCCGTCCAAGAGCGCCACTACTCGAAAGCTGGCTGGCTGGCTGACGCTCACACTACATATTCCGCCTATTGACGCTCGAATTTCCTGCAGGCTCGCCACGAGGCATACAGCGCCATCTGGCTCGCTCGCAGGACGACTCCAGGCGGGTGCTTCTGTAACTGCTCCCGTTTGCTGTCCCACATCCCTTGCTTCCTCCCTCTCTCTCTCCCTCTCTCTCTCGCTCTCTCTCTTCCATGTTGTCGTAGGCTGAATCTTGTGCAGGTAGAACACAACAGAATCGGGTGGGCCCGCTGCCTGTCGCAGTCCTCATGGTGAGCGAACGCAAGTGAGCTACCCGGCCAGCAGCCGAGACCGCGCGCGATCCAGCTGAACAGCGTGGCTCGCCGAACGGCGCGAGCAGCCAATAGTCAGTCATCCAGCCAGCCAGCCACCGCCCAGAGCCAGCAACCCCCGCCGCCTCCAACGGCAAGCGCAGTCTTGACCGACTACCCTCCGGCCGGAGTCCCTCCTTGAACCCTCTCTCAGGTCGGCTTCCTCCTCTCCCACGCGAAGACAATTCCCCGGCGCTATAAAAGGCCGACGCACGTGCTGAGACGGACCAGAGAACGATCGACAAAGGATGTGTGGATTTGTGCTTTGCCAACACCGTAGACAGCAGCAGCAGCGATTTACACGATCACGTCAACGAGTATTGCCACCAGCACTGCCACTGGTTGAATCGCAGGAAAACGACGACGACAACCGAGGACTACTTCCGCCCAGTGCTGGAACGGACATTTCTACCTGTTCAAGTGCACGAAGGATGTTTGTGACCCTAGAGGAGTCAACAGCTAGCATGGACACGTGTCACATCAAGGAGAACCCGGTGCCAGGGACTGTGTCCGAGCTGGATCGCTGCACCGGTACGTAACGTGGGACGAGCTTGAAATTGTTTTGTGTTCGAGAAAAGCGTTCGACGAATGTGTTCGTTTACAGCCATTGTGTGCAATGGCCGTGTAGTTGGTGGGGAGTGGTGGGGTTACGCCATTATTTGCTTGTGAGCACGATCCCCACGGTTGCAAGACCCTACCTAGGTTTCGATATGTTTACATCGTTTTCAGTGATCGCGGGTAATTCCACGCGAATTTTCTGCCAAGGCAAAAACTGTTGTTCACTTGGATCTATTATACGTATGTTGACGTGTGGCTTTTTTTTTTATTATTAGACTCTGAACGATCAATGGTAACACTCCGTAATAATTTTTCAGCAGTATTTGTTCGCTTATAAGAAATGCCTTTCGAATAATTTCTTCCATGCTATTTGTCATGCGTGCGTATATAGTTCTTGTTTGCTATTGGCCGTCCAGATCTGCCTTACTTCTCTCGTGCCGTTATCATTTATGTTATCGACGCAGTTATCTTCACCCAAATACCGCGATGTATTTGTTTACATACTTTGCTAGCACACTGTTCTATCAGACGGAGTTACCGATGCCTCGGTGACACCCACTACATAGGTGTATTATATAATACATTTCACATATCATCACATTATACGTCATGGCAATCTCACATGGCGCGTATTAGCTAGATGTATTAACCAATTATTTGCCAATACTCAACCGCCGCCGGTTCCACGGCCGCCGCTGCCATATCAACAGCATATCGGGCTGACACGAGGTTCTCGAATCATTTTCTCTGTTGATTCCTCAGGCTCGTCAGCATGCTGTTCAGGCCCCGTCGGCTGTTTCATGCCAGATCTGATCCCGCTGTCGGATTGTGTTCATCTTCGATGCGAGGAGCAGAAGGCGAAGTTTGCACAGATCGGAGCGCAACTCCGCGCCATCAGTGACACGTTCGAACGCCATCGCAAACATCGACAAACATCGGGAAAAACGGGCCTGATCTCTGCCCGCCTACTACTGATCTCCGACACCGTCAGCCTCGTCCAGATCCTCCGATCCTTCGCTCGTACAACGGTCATACCCTACCTCCATCTACTGAGCGGACTCTACTGGGTCTACCCGTAGAGATCGCGACGCCACAGATGCCGACCAGCTATTTTGGCCTATGTGAACCACGTGTGAGTGTATGTGCGTATGTGTCATCGCATATTGCGAATTGCTCGTAGTGCAGTGTCCGTATGGGTCGACCGGCGCTTCGCCACATCTCCAGCAGCAGCAGCAACGACAACAGCAGCAGACCCTGCCTGAATCAGGCCCTGCATTCGGTCGTTCGGAGCATGACGTGTGTAAATTCGCCATTTATAGTATGATTCCCTTCCCGTCTGCGGTTGTTGTCCAGCGATTGTTGTCCTGGTATCGGAGGGCGGGGGCCTGCCGCCGACACATCGATCTGCCCGACAGACAGCTGAGAGACGTCACCACACTTGGTCTTGAGGTCGGACGACGCACCAGTCAAGGATCTGTGATAGCCTGAGCTTTTGGCAAGTGGACAGTAAGGATTTAGCGGGCCGAGACAAGCACGAGCAGGGAACGACGAGCAGAAGATGATCGAGAGGAAAAATGAAGGGAACGAGGGAGGCGGAGTGAAAAATCATTGTGCTGTATCGTTTTCTGTGTAGATGATGGTGACGACGACGGTGAGTAGTATGTCGAATTTGTACATATCCATGTACAGGCGAAAGCGTTGACCGAAGGAATCGATGCCCCCGATCGACGTTGGTGGCCAAGGCCAGGTGTCGTGGCCTGGCACTTCGACACAGAGTTGGAAACACAGACGGCTGGCCTACGAAAGTTTCTCAATAAACAGGACCAGGAAATGCACCCGGGGATCAGCGGACGCGTGTGATCTGGATCAAGCGCGACATCGCCGACACCGAAATTCGGGATCTGGCGGAAATACGAACAGCCTTTGAAAAAGACCCGTTCCATATCAAGCTCAGCAGGTGGATGACATGTTTGACTCGAGACAAATCTCAATCAGCATCGTAGAGGCTAATCGGCGTCCTTCAAAAAAACATCGATATCTCTGCTTATCGAACATTTGGAAGTATTGACAAACACGCAATTGCCGATTACATTACTAAATTGTCATTGGTGCCACCGTTGACGTGCACGAAACGCACTTGGACCTCACATCATTGCTGGCTACAACGGCCATTGTCTGAATATCCGTCTTGATCTCTTTCTCAAGCAACCTACGCTTGGGACGCTTTGACGACATGTTTCAACTGTGTGTTCATTTTTACACGACCCCATAGGCAACTACAGCGAATGCTACAACATACGAATGGTAGAAGGGAATGGTTCTCAAAGAAACGCTAGTTTTCTACAAACAAAAAGGAGCAGCTGACACACATCGACAGACTTCGAGCTTATATCGAGCAATCGAATGATGGCCACTCGACAATGGGACCTGGCATATTTGCATAGACGGCGGATGAATACTTACATTTCCTTCTTGTGACGAATTACGAATTTCGGTACAACCCTCTAAGAAAAACAGAAGAACGATGGTTGTGTTTGTATCAAACTTTATATATAAGTATATACACACACACACATATATATATACATATATATATATATATATATATATCTAGTATATATGTATATACACATATACACCTTGGAGATGCGTCTTTACCAGCGTTGCTCGCCTCAAGCAAGCCAGTCGTAGTAGCGTGTAAATCCCAACGTGCAGAGATAAACGACAACAAACTTTTGCGCCGATGCGAAACGATTTTACAAGCTCACATAAATACTATAATAATAATAATAATAATAATAATAATCCATACGATACGGAACCGACATAGCAGTACTTCTATGGCAGCAATTGAACTCATCAAGCGCTCATCAACAAGCGGCAACTGAGGAGTAACAACAACTCAGGAAAAAGTTGAAAATCTCATTGTAATCTCACACAAAATTCGACGCCACACCCCGTAACGAAAGCGACTTTGCATTATACAACCAAAGCTGAAGCCGGAAGTTTTTTTCAGGCAGGCAGCTAACTCTCACTGCGGGACAAAGACTTAATCGAGAAAAGTACATCGAGAGAGGCAGGTGGAGAGAGAGAAAGAGACTCTACCGAATTTTTTTGCTACGAGTTGTATAAAATGTACATAATAGACAGATGCCGGTAGGGAGATGGGAGGTGGGGGGACGGGGCGATGGAACGGACAGACACAGATTTGTATTAAAGTCATTTTATTTAGACGAATATATGATTTATAAAAGCGTAAAACACAATAAAAATATGCATAATCAGTAAACGTGCTCGTTGTGCTTACTTGCATGCATTCATCATATATGTATAATAAAAATGATAGAATTAGATAATTATAATAAAAATTATATAAATAAATATAATATATATATATATATATATATATATATATATATATATATATATATATTATTAATATACATACATACAAATGATAATCTTCTACAGATCATATATATAATTCATTAATGACATTTAGGTTTGGAAATAAATGTTCCTATCTAATACACGAAAGCGTATCCGGGTACTAGCAATGTTGTCCAGCAGAAAAGCATAACAATCATAGCGAAGCAAATCGCAAATCTGGTCAGAGCGTCTGCCTCTGCCCTGAGTCCCTATTTGATCGGCTGATGGAGCAGGCGATTGACATCGCATTATCTATCCGAACATGCAGCGGGACCCCTATGATATTGCAGATACGTGCCAACCTGTCCGTGCGTCTCTCATACGAAAAACAGAAGCAACGTCTATTGCGTACGTTTGAAATCGACATGAATAATTTCATGTCAGTCCATTTCAATACTAAGTATGGGGGATAACGCTTAATGTACTTTATCATCCCGTCGACTGACAAAAACGTCGACAGACGTGTACGATATGAAACATAGATTTTTTTAAAGATATATATATATATATATATACTATTTCGTCATGGATATGTGTGATTACTTTGTACCTTTGGGTTCCAGCTCCTTGGCACTTCTAACCCCATGCCGTATCGCTTCGAAACGTGTTAGAGGAAGCGATCCGAAACTGTCTGTAAAATTTTTACAGCAACATCTCCAATTCGATCGATGGCTGCATGAAAACCGCTTCATTTGTCTTATTTATGATCTAAGTCTGATGTATTTATAAAGACAAAATGTAATCACTGTTAGAATCTCTCGGAGAAGATTATGTCTCTTTTTCCTTTTTAAACCTCCGTCCGTCCATCCGTCCAATGTATAATACATTGTAATCTTTTGGCTGCACACTACAACGCTAATGAGCCATTTTCATTGGATGATATGATATATTAGTCAATTAGCCACCACAGCCGTACCATCACCGGCTAACCATCGCGACCACCGCTTTGCACCGCCGCGGAAGCACCAGAGGCTATTCGCTTTCAATGAGCAAACGGGGGCAGCAACAGCTTCAGCGCAGCGTGTAGTGGTCACGACCATAATGAAAATGATGACCTCGCCTCCGATTGTTTGTCTCGGACGCTCACGCCCTTTTATATCTGCTCGAATCGTCCTTTTCTGAGTTCGTCCGTCATCCTCCGAACAGGAGACAGGATCGGACACTGCCATAGCTTTCACTATGGATGGGGGGTGCGTTGCGCCATAGACGAGTATGTTCCGAGTAGCGGAATGCTTCTCGACGGACGCTGTCGTGGGGCGACGGATTCAACCCCCCCTTCCCCCCACTCCCCACCCCCTTTACCCCGAACCCCCGGTGAGTTCCCCGCGATATCTTGTTCGGTTCTCTGTTCGAGTGCGTTGCGCGAAATTTAATTGCAAATATAGTCACCGAGACACGACGACGATGTCTCGACCTGTCGTTCGGCCTCTGTTTCATCCGTCGCGCGAGCGGGCGGACGGGCGGGCGGGCAAGAGAGCGATGTCACTAATTAGATCATGTTTCGTAATACACATCGCGCTACGTGTACCACCCCCCGGACGTCAGTCATACTCAGGGGGCTCGTCATGGCGAGATCCGTCGTTGCGGAGGCCGGAAGCCGCCTCGAAGGGAACTCCATCTCCCGAACTCAACGAACGGCGGCGGCGGCGGCCGTTCTGTCGGCGCGAGTGCAGCACATTAAAATGTCGTCGATACAAAAAAGTACCGCAGTTAGCTCTGAGCTCCCGCTTACTCCAGCTTTAGCCGGAGAGTGCAATTCGATTAGCTCACAACGCACTGCATTGCCTTGCCACGATGCCAGTTTGCTTACAGCCAGGGCGGAGCGAGAAAGAGAGAGATAGAGAGATGGTGGATGGATGATTTGAGCCCAACCTAATACAGCAGCCGCGATGATCCCGGTTCGAGCCGGGCCTACCCGATCTGCACTCCATGTACCTAGTGCTAGCATGTACCTCGCGGCGCATTGTCGCAACCGCGCGATATGCCGCCGTGCATACCGCTTCGAGCGGTTGTCGCTGCCGCTGAGCCGACTGCGCTACCGACTTGTCTCTTTGACGAGTTAAAAGCGAAAACGCGAAAGCCAGCCTGCTCCGAAAAGCGAGCTCGTGCAGCTAGATTGAGGCCGGTCAGGACTGGGGCTCGACGTGCATAGAAACGAATCGGGAGACTAGGAGTGAGGGTATTTTGCGTAAGAGGCTTGAATAAGAAGAGGTTATCAGCTCCGTATCATCAGATTTGGTAGCTAGCAGCCGTATCAAGCCGTATCCTCATGATCTTCATCGCCACCAGCAGGAGGAAGTGAATCTCGGAACAGAGAGCGCCCAGCCACGAGTGTCAGGCAGCACCATAACCACGCTAGCCTCGATGACAGTTGCCATGAGTGCGCGGAAATTCTTCATCGGGCACAGAGATGGGAGCCGAGCCGAGCTCGGCTTTGATCGAGGGAGAACCTTCCAAGAGTGCTGCTAAGCGTCTCTGCTGTAGTATATATATATATATATATATATATAGACCTCGGTCGGTCGGTGGTGCAGGTTGATTCGATATTGCCGGCCGCGGCCGAAGTACCGGCCGACAGCCTGGGGATGGGTAGATTGAGAGGTATGAACAATGTCGCCCTCTATCACCGGCCCAAGTAGAGAGGCCACGGTATTAGTGGTAGCATAATAGTAGCAGTAGTAATAGTAGCAGGGTTAGGTCCAACGCATAGGAGGAGACAGGTTGTTGATAGCTACATGATGCGAGCTCACATGCAAATGGACACACGCTTCTCGTTCAGTTATATGCGACGGTTACCCACCGGCTGGCTTCATTCTTAGCCGCAGGCGCTGCTTACGAAGTGAATCTAGCAACACACAGGGGTTTGTATTGGGAGGGAGGGAGGGGGTATGAATATATCGTGAAGAAGAGCGATGCATCAATGGCAGAGGACGAGGTCAGAGCAAATCGAACAGCCGTCTTTTCTTCTCCAGTTTAGGCTTCGGCAAAGATTGGGGCAAATCTCTTAAAGACCGGGTTCAGAATCCATATATATATATATATATATACATACACAATATATATATATATATATATATATATGCACATATACGCATAATACGCTCAAATAACGTCGAACATTTTTCAGTGCTTCGGTCCTTGCTCAGCTGAGTCCAACGGACTCTGAAGCCGGCATTTCAGAGATTTGCGCCAATTGGTTGGATTTGCCAATTATTTCATTAGAGATTTGCCCTAACAGTTGGCTCGCATGCCCTAACAGTTGGCTCGCAAAAATGTTGGCTCGCATTATTAAGAGAATGTGGACGACCCTCAGCTGAACAAACGCCCGTTGCAGGAACACATTTGCCTCGCGCTCCGCCTCAATAACAGTGATGATTTATAATCATATGTAAACCATGCTTCTTATGAATATTTCCCTTGACTCAATCCTCCCTCCTGAATCCCCGACGAACGACGGCAGGCTTCGGTAGACCGCTTTGTTTGTCTGTGGCCGTATACAGGGTGAGTGGAGTGTTGTCTAAGGGATCTTCTCGCTGTTCTCAGTGGCGGGTGGTGTAACCCCATTATCGTAACTTATCCCACCCTCAGAACGAGGTGAGGTTGTCGCAGGTTGCTAGACCCCAGGCTAGAGGCCCGCCACCAGAGGAAAAGACAAGACAGCTGGGGGTCAGCTATGGAAAAAGTTAGCTTGCTGGCCAAGCTCTGTCGGCCGAGATAGAAAATGGCATTGGGCATCGGACGCCCGGCAATCGTCATTCCTGTCGCTCCCCCTCGACAGCCACCACCACCCCCGCCTCGTTCGAGTACCGTGGAACACATCTCATATCGAGCGTTGGCGGCGCGAGGCCTACCGCCGTTCGTTCCTTGCCCTTAGCCGGCATCTACCCGGTATCAGCTCGTGCAGTCGTCGTCCGACACCTCCGATTCCACCCGGTCATCCCCTTGCTTGCTCGCCCATTGCCCACCCCGCAGTCACCGCTGACTTATGACGATTCCACTTCATTGCGCAGCTGCGGCGTTTGGTTCCTCCCGCCGTTGCCTGCTCAGATCCCTGCTCATCTACTGTCGACTGCTTCTGTACGGCCGCATGGTCGGTCGGTCGGTCGGCGTTACGAAGCCGGCATTACACCCATTACACCTACGATGTAGAAGGACTACATCGTGGAGCAGCGTGCCGCAGGCATTCAACGGTGTGTTCTGGCGCGGAGCGATCAGCCGATGAGCGGCAGCACGCGGTACCTTCTCGAGGGCGAAGGGAGTTGGAGTGGGGCGTAAATGCAGGGGAGACTGTTAGACAGAAACGGACTGGTGAACAGACCGACCGACCGAGAGAGAGAAGGGGAGAGTAGGAGAGAGAGAGAGAGAGGCGGGACAAGACAAGACACGACGAACTCCCGCTCGGTATTTATGTCATGACATCCGCCCCCCCCCCTGTAGGCTGGGAAGCAAGGGACTATAGGAATCGCTATGTTGTGCAGGATGGTCCACTCTGCCCCGTTGGTTTTAGTGTAGGTGGCGTTTCGGCTGCTGCTGCTGCTGCTATTGACGGAGGTATGCAGCTAGATGGGCTCCTGTGCCGGGAGACTCAGCCGGGGTGTGCTTTGGATCAGGGTTGGATATGCGACATTTGCAGCGGGGGGGGGGGGGGGGTCGGGGGCATCTTTGATGTCGTTGGATGCAGGAGTGCGTAGCGGGACTGATAGCGCTGCGCATGGACGTGTACGCGTGCTTCTCCTATAGTGTATGTATATATTGGAGTGCATGCGGTGGCTCTGAGGAGTCCTTTCTCGATCTCTCTCTCTCTATCTCTGTCCGCGTAGGAGATATACGGCGACAAGAAGCCGAAACGAGTGAGAACGAACAACCGATTCCCCACATTCAGTCAGCCGTCAGCCTATTAGATAAGAATCTAAGGCTCTCCCTCAAGGAGAAAACACGAACATGTAAGAATGCAATTGCTGTAGTTGTTGTTGTTTTTGTTGCTGCTCAGTGTTAATGCCTCGGTGCGGATTGCAGTAGCCAGAGCCTCATCACATATATACTTGTCTGTCGATGGGCATTACCAACACGTGCATTTATGTTCGTATATATATATATATATATATATATATACGAACATAAATGAGAGACAGAGAGAGGCGTTTGCAGGTTACAACATAGCAATGCCTGCCAACGTGTCCACAGCTGCTTGATACACCCAACAACCTACGCATGCACTGACTGAATACCACCAGGTCGCCAGTTCACCGTCACACACGCCAGCCAGTGTAAGTTCAATGTGAGAGGTACTCATTCGACAGCAGCTGCACTTCGCAGCCTGACCGTTTACCAATCTACCGTCTGTGCGATTGGTAGCCTTCACTTTTCAACGATCGCAGCATCGACCTATCTTAGCTTTGCCTTTGAAAGGACGCAAACTATTAGCACTAGGCGCTTAGAACTAGGGTCGAGCTGACAAACATAGTCCGGATGGCATAGTCGTTTCATTAGACATCTTGGCCTCCAGCTTCCTTCCTTCGAGATGTCTTCGCGCGCACTAACGATGCTTTTAGCGTAGCGCTAAAATGCTGCCAGCTACAGCCGCCAACGTCACTGAAGCCTTCGCTCTGCAAGGCTCAGTTCTTAGTATCAATCCATTTATGCGTCGTCGTTGACGTTCGCCTGCGTTCGTTTTATTCAGGCTCTTCATCCATCTGCTCGCTTATGCATTCATTCAGCTCGATAATGAAACAAGACTTGGACGAGGCATTGAGTTCATTCTGCGAGAAAACCCCTTCGAATTCGTAAGGGTCAATGAGTCCTAGCCCACCTTTAGCCCCCGCCGGAGTTCTCCCCCTCCTGTTTTTCCATCTTTGTCGGCAGCTCGGCCATTGGTCTGTGTCTCGCTTCAACGCAGGAAGGAAGGAAGGATCTAATGACGATCCCATGCGTCGCCGGGTCCCCTGCCAATGTGAGCTAGCTGGTGGTGCCGCGAGTGCATGAGAAGGACGCCCTTCGCAAGCCGAGGTGGACACAATCTAGACCGGTTGCATATGGAGGATGGGCTCTTTTTGCAGACAGGCTTTCGAAGGAACATGTCGCCGACACAACCTGGCTGGCAAATCGACTGTCTCAGACCTCTCATACCGTTTCTCGTTCACAATGGCAGACCACCACGTGTCCCCCCCCCGCTAGCTTCGCTGTGTCGGTCGTCGAGGATCGGAAAGGAGACCACGGCCGCCGCCGCCTCCTTCGTGGCCGGCATGCGTTTTAAGTGTTTGCCCGTTGAAACAAAGGCGAACCACCTCGAGGCGGCGCCCATCTACCTTGCCCATAGAGCTCCCACCACGTCGCAACCTCCCTTCATCTAACAAGTGTTGCTTCGGTTCCGACTCCACTTGGGTGAAATGACAACCCGTTCGTGACAGGTCCCGGACTTCGTCCGGTGTCGAACATCCTGACACTGGGCCGGGACAGGACAAAGGAGGAAGCCAGGAGAAGGAGGTAAAGAAAAAAAGCAAACTCTCACGCGCCGGACGCACAGCCGACCGCGATGATTGCCCGGAAGCAATCGTGATGACAGGATTCAGCATGCCATCCTCTTCCTGCGTCACCAGGACAGTTTACTGCTGCTCAGTGAGTGGGTGGACATTGCCCAAACAACAACGAGCAAACGGTGAGCGAGAAGTCGCCCACCCATGAGGACTGCTGCGACTGTCGGCGGCTCAGGACGCTGGCTATAGGCGCACTGCGTTTCGCTGTGCGGCTGGCTGGCTGGCATCGAGCGGGTCCGGAGAGATGGGACGTTCTCGTTTTAAGATGAACATGTTTGATGGCTTGTTTACTAACTTGTCCTTACTGTGTTGCAGAAACGGCTGGCGGCTTGACCCGCCGATAAACCCGAATGGGACGAGCCCTCCGCCGTCTGTTCGTATCGGACAAAGCTCTTCATCGGGGTGCTCGTCATCGAAGCACAGAGTGCCGAGAAAAAAAGGGTTGCTATAAGCAAGTGATATGGCCCCCCCCAGATCCCTCATGACAATGGCAGAACGAAAGGAAGCTTTTAGAGGGTCATCGATCACTGTCAGCGATCTTCCCGTCGACTCCGATGTCTCTGATCTTAGCCCAGGTGGCTAACACGAAATACCAGGTGACTATATTCCGCTGGCGATGACATATCATTTGGGTCAGTTTGCATATAGCGCTGTATTTTCCTACGACAATTAGACATGACATGATTCCCAATGTTTTATGTAATTCTCGTAGACAATTATCTATTCAAAATGTATTTATATCTATTTATTGTACATTCTAATATATGCAGTAATAATTAATAATTATTAATCATATAATTTATTCATAAAAAAAATATTTTTTACGTAATTAGTAAACTACGAAATACATGTGTATATCTTTCCAAATACCCAATTGTAACAGCTGTCCTTGATGTGTAGTTGATGCCAATCAGTGGTAGTCAGAAAATAGCCAATTAAAATAGTCAAAATTCTACTTTACAATGAGTCAAGGTGAGTACCTTAAAAGTACCCGGCTGAAGGTCAACCCGGAAAGTTCGCTTTTCTAACAATACGTCTCTCAGGGTCAGCCGACAGCCAACACAGTTTAATACTCTCTGATAGAAAAAAAGTTCGCTTCTACAGTGCTACCCGTATAAACGTACAAGACAAAAAGAAAACACACGCCCAAGTTAATAGTGTACATAATAAGTGATTTATTTGTATCATAATTAGCGCACGGTGTTTCTTAATCGCTTCGTTCCGCGATGCTTGAACGTCGCATGAGCGTATTTATGCTCCAGTCACGGACGGTGTCTGGGGTCTGCGTTAGATTTTCATTGTTTCGTCATTCCTAGCATCGTCCTGGCCCGGGTGTTCATCGTCGCTCGGCTTCGAGGCTGGATGCCACCTGCTCACCCTCAGCGTTCTCCTGTTCGGCCTTGAGCCTTTGGCGAGCCCTCAGTGTCCTCTGCGACGTCATGTAGTTTACGAGGCGGCTCTTGCACTTGGCGTCGCAGGGTCGCTCCTGCCTGACGGCACTTTCCCTGTAAGGATTGATCGAAGGACACAGGCCAAAGGCAGTGATGATGTAAGGCCATCGTTTCACCTGATTTTTGGTTTCATCTTTGAAGCGCCGTGCTCACTTGAGCTGTGTTACCACAGAGTTAAGTGTGTGTCTGTGCTACGTAAACGCTATCGATTTCGCGTGCACTTCAGTAGCAAACGCGACACCCGTAGTATATCATACGTCATCGTGTGAGTATCACCAAATAGAATGATGAATCCGAATGATGGACAATGGGACACATTCGGATCTTGTCTCGTACCTGAACTGCAGATGATGTTTATAGAACTTCTGCAGGAGATTGTCATCCTTGTCGAACTGCCGGACGAGGTTAGCCCAACTTTCGGCGTCGAACTTCCTCAGGCCGTACGACTTGCGAGCGGAGTAGCCCAGCTCCCAGTGGGGATCCCCATAGAGCACCTTCTCCATGGCGCGTCGGCGGAACGGGCTCATGTTGACGAAATCGTTCCGTACCTTGTCATGGACCGACTCACGGATCTTGAAGTAGCCAGCGTTAGCTGTCGTCAGGTTGAGGAAGTAGGTCTCGACGTCAACGACTTCACCCATCTCCGTCTGGAAGATGCGGTACTCGGGCATACCACTCCACGACGTCGTGACGGCCGGGGTCACATATAGGATCTGAGACGCCGAGCAGACGTAACGAACAGCAACGGTAAGAGAACGCAATGAAAATATTGTGCAGCTATCCGCTGATCTACCATTTTCTCCCAAATTGCTAATTGAATCAAAGCGAACATTGAAGGCGAGTCGTAAAGGGTTTTTTCATATAGAAATTGTGTGACGTTCAGCTCAAGCGTATATCTGTCCCATGCGTGTACCAGCTAATCTCAGGGGAGCATTTCGTTTCAGCGACTTTACGGTTCACTTCGTCAAGAATAAATGATAATCTCATGCTGGCGAAGCATGATAACGTCACAAATCCGCTATAAATTCACAACGATCTGTCACGCACACGCATACACGCACTAACACACACACACACGCATCCACACGTCTATCTTCGACGGTGTTCGACTTGTTTTCATGCATGACGGGCGTCATGGGTCTTCATACCGAAGTGGCCTTATCTGGGGTGGCGTCATCGTGGTAGTCAAGGATGATTTCGTCATTGTGCATATGAGCGAAGAACTGGCCAGTGATCGTTTTGCGGAACTTGGAGACGATATCGAAGTAGGCCTCCTCCCAGTGCTGGTTGCAGGTGCTCGAGCCGGGCGGGATATGGCCAATGATGAAGACGCGCTCGCGGTTACGTCTCGCCTCGTCCAGCGTTTTCACTAGCCACTCAAGTTGCCGGGCGGGATCGTTGGCGCCAAGCACCAACCACCAGTTGTCTGTATGAAAACGAATTACGTAAGGCGCACGTTTGTTTGAGGCCAAAAGAAAAAGACATCCGGCCTCAACAACAACAGACGAGGCCTAAACAAGGAAGGAGAGTTCCCCTAACGTCCACTTATCATAAAGCCCTGTTGTTTTACCCGTTTGCATGGCAACGCGAAATTGCGACGAGGAAGCTTGATGTTCGACCTGCAGGCAACCCCGCCTGCGTACCTACTTCGGGATCGAGGCGCGTTCGCCACGTTCTTCGTAAAATTTAAAAATGATATTGTAATCGATCAGTGTCGGGCACGCTCAAATGTTTCAAAAGGCACAAATAGAAGTAACAAAAAAACTGTGGGCTCGATCCCAGGCTCAGGTAATGATGCCAATGGTGGATGGATGAAGGAACAGTCCAGTAGTACTCACTTGTATAGCAGAAGTTGGTGTTGATCGAGATGATACGGAGATGAGGGCGGACCTTAGCCGTATAGTAACCGCCGTATTTGAATACTTTCTCCTGATCAGCGGGAAGCCAGTCGTACCAGAGATTCCACATTTCCTCGTACAGAGGCTTCACTGAGAACTCGCCAGCGTCCACGCCCGGCTGAGGGAACAGCCTAAATCGACACGACAAGACAACGTAGGTGAATTTCATTTTGTCGTCAAAAATTGACGACAACAAATTCGTAAGAGATATCCTCTTCCTTCGTGATTCGTTGCCACGGTCGATCGGTCTCAGTGCACTAACCTGTCGGGGAACGCGTCATGGTTCCCGATCGAAGGGAATACCCTGACCTTCCTGAGATATCTCTTGATGATAGCTGTTGTTTCCTGTATATCCTTGACGGCGCGGTCTTTCGTCATGCCGAGAAAAGCGTGCGCACTGATATCGCCGGTCCAAATGGCAAAGCTCACATGGCGACTGCGGTCGATATCTTGAAACATGTTCTCGACGGTGCGGAGCGGGATGTCGCACGCCTCGCCTAATTCGCCAAACCAAAAACGAGAGACGGTTTTTACGTTTCGTTGGAACGGAAAAATGTCGAGAAGAATGTCGAAAGAAAATTCCCGCTAAATTCGAATCAATCTGAAATCAATCTATATAGGCCACAGCGTCGTTCCATCTAAACTTGTTCCTTTCTGACGATAATCACTCGTAGGCACCGCGTGTTCTATGTGTACCCTAACTAGCTAGCGATTAGTTGGTGCCAACCTCCGGGATGTCCCCAGGGCGGGGCGAATTTATTGATGTCGCTGGTCTGATTCTGGTACTTCGTACAGCAGATGGGCTCATTGCACAGGGCGTCCGCGCCAACATCGTAATCCTCGTCAAAGTGTGTGTCGGTTACGTGGAGCATCGAGAGGTGCGTTTGCTGTAAGGTGCACATTTGAAATGTATAATGTCTTTTTATCAAATACATGAAACACATGCGTATGCCTTCAATGACGTTGACACAACGACCTGCCCAGTGAATGGAAAGTACCGTGCAGTGACAACATACATCGAATATATTCCGGCCTAGCCAACGTATGACCAATAACTTTCGTCAACGGCCTGAACGAACCCCGCCGCTAGCCGTTCTATGCAGACGCGGGTTGTCAAAGTTGTCATATCAATTTTAGAGATATCGCCGCCGCTGCTGCTGCCGTTTGATGTTAGGCCGCTATATTCGTTTCGTTGAAACGTCAGAATACCGATTTGCACGTACCCCCCATTCGGATTCGTGGTGTTGAAAGTGCCCGTCAGGTAACTGGGTATCGTCGTCGACCGCCTGCAGTGACATTTTCCAGTTGAACTGCTCGCTCTCCGGGGTCCCGCACGCACCCTTTGACAGGAACCTGCACACGTCCTTCAGAGGCGACTTGAGCTGCTCCATGATCTTGATCACCGAGCCTGAGTGTCGAGTCAGGTTAGCACGATCACAATGGGTGGGGCATATTAGAAGAATTATACACTGAGCATCCATATATATATACATATATATGAAATCAACAAAACATGAATATGTAAATTCCCTGTGGTGCAGCGATATTCACGAAGAAAACAAAATTTTCCGGTAATTGCTTCATAAGAGTGGACCCGTTAAATCCAAATGTGAAACGGTGGGGATCCAACCCTTTTTATGTACCTACGTGTAAAAACCAACCCCTTGCACCTCCGTCTAACCCCGAGCACCTAGGTGTCTCTCCCATTTGCAAGGCTGGCGCATACGAATCCACCACTAGACTTACCACCATATATTCTGTATTCTTCGTCGCATATCCGCTGCGTAAAGTAATTGGTCTCCTTGCACGCGTTGACGGCGCTTTCAAGCGTACCCTTCGGGTCATTCTTTAGAATCTCTAGGACTGTCTCGCACTGTTCACAGAAGCCTTTAGTATCGTTACCATGGATCATGTGGTCTACGAAACGCCTGCAAGCAAGGGTATTCGGTGAACGTTAATGATCATCTCAGGCTGTCTCACATACCCATATCTGAATAGGCACGCACGTGCGCGTGCCGAGATCTGAACAGAAGTATCTGATCACGCAGACCTGGGAAGAACGACGACGCAGATAGTGAACATAGTACATTGTCTCTCCCTTTCTCACTAATATAGTTATAAGATTCATGTTCGGTTCGTAGATTGCCTATTGCACTGTGACAACAAACAATCACTTCGTGATGTTACGACAAGGTGACGCCTCATCGTTCCTCGCTGGCGCTCGGCTCTTCGGCGGCAGGCTCTCTCTCTCTCTCTCGATTGTCATTTTGACAAATGTAAATTGTTGGAGGAAAAAGCTATGCTTGAACTTTCCAAACTTGTATTGAGGCTCATGATCAACACGATCAGAGCAGAATCCGAAGGAAATTCAGTATATACGTGACATATATTGGAGAACTCAAGCAACACTTGCGCAAATAAATTATGATTAATTGAATGATACTTTCAAAATTGTCTAAAGTATGATAAAATACACTTGTGAGTCGGCGGCTACCAAAGTGGCAGTTCCCGTATTCTGGCACAATAGATACAATGAACGCAATAAGGGACATCTTCTCGCTCAAAGAAAAAAACGCACAGCTCTTCTAAGATCAGAATGTACTTTCAATAAAGCGCCGGAAATATTCCGCCAACAGTTTTCCACGTCTGCTCACATTATAATAGCTATCATCATCAAATATTGATTTGATTTCCACCGAAGACAACCGAGCCAATTTATCGCATCTGCATCATCAAGCTGAAGAAATAGACAGCACCTCACTGGACGCTAGCCGAGGGACTATCAGGCGAACACCCGCAGCAAGGTCGACCAAGGTACCTGCGACATCGGGATCAAGCTGGCACGAGAGATAGACTTACCTGTAAGACGCGGCCTGGACAGCAGCTGTTAGAGCTGCCAGGATAAGGACAACATTCGGAAGTAGGTACCGCATCGCTAACGGGAGCCGATCGCGCCGAGGCGACGTCAATTCGCCGTTTGCCCGTTACGCGCTTGCGAGACCTTGCAGGACAGTGGCCTCAGCGACGACGACAGCGAATCCCCCGCTCGCCGGGGAACAATACAAGGGAGGATTAACGTAGCGAGTTCGATTTCCGTCGGGCCTCTGGTAGTCGCGTTTGGAGAAGTGAGATACGGTCGAGGCAAAAGGCTAAGCCACTCGCGGGGCACTCGATCGACAGATCACCTCGCCCACTCCCAAGGCTCACCGACCTTACAGCAGCAGGTCCTGCAGCAACCGTGGCGCACCTATAAGGAAAAATGAGAATTTCGTTCGTGTCAATTCGGGCTCGCGGACGCAGACCGAACAGACGGCAGGATCGGGCTAGGTGACAATTTATTCAGATAGGGGAACAGCTGAGGGTCAGCTCGAAAAACAGTTGAAACAGTTGACAATTCATTGTTCGACGAGTACGAGACAGAGCAAGGTTGACGTAATGGATACAAATCTATACAGCATAGACCCCGTGTGAACAAGTTCTTACCCCAGCACAAACACACACACACACGCACATATTCCACACACTCGGCGGCCTATCCGTGCATATGCGTACATATACACAGACTCAAACGCACGCCCATATTTGCCAAGATAAATGTTCGTTTTATCCATAGACACGTGGGTTAAAGCACAATCTCAGTCACCCCACCCCCCTACCCACCGAAACCATATTACTATTGTCACGGCATGTCAACTAGTTGTCGACAGCCATCACTGGCGATCAAACCCGTTCAGCCACGTTACGTATTGATTGTGTGCGTCACTCGGACACACTATGTTCTGTTTGTGTTTTCAAATTGCAATGGACTCCCCGGCGACGCCAGATATTCCCCTGACAGTGTGAACTGTGCTAATTTTGACAGCCGCCTATCCGTCAGATCGTCGAGAGCTGGCCAGATGCATCAGCGCAGGGTCAGACAGCTGCTGAAAACAGCACAGATCCGGCTAGAAATTCTGATTCGCATATACATAACAACTATCGTGGTGTCAAGTCTCGAAGGAACACCCATTGTATTGCTGCTGCCACCCCTGCCGTTACGACAATGGCCGCTGCAAAATCATCGCCGCCTGCTGAGTGGAGATGGGCAATTCTGACAATGATATCGCTGTCTACGGAGGCTATGTCACCGACAATTGGCTTGCTCCCTTGGTTCCCATAGCGCTGCTTCCGCTGCTAGCCTTGACGCCGACGTTATATGTGTACAGGTGGTGTCGTGTCGTCATTTAGACGTATACCGAGCTATGTAACTGGCTGCCAGCTAAGCAGTACTCGAATCACTGCGCATCATCGACTTGAGATGGGATGATAACAAGGGCGTAACCCCGGTGTCCGGCTACGTCACACTTGGTCAAAAAGGCACTCGTTGCTTGATCGCAGGGTCAAGTTGTCGCGGTTCTGTCGACAACACCAGACGAGGATTCCAAGAGACATCGATGGCTACAACGATCAACATAGCTTAGATTCACACCCGATAGATTGTCGCGACTCTGTCAACCTGCGTAGATCGATCAGCGTCCGGCTTGCTCCCTATTGTCAGGAGTTGGTGGTTGAACTGCATTTCGAGATGGCGCGGACAGTTCCAGCCGATCTCATTGTATCAGCAACATGCGTTTGGCCGATCTCAGTAAGCGTATACACACGCATGATTGACGGCGATGAGACCACCCACAGTGGGACACATCGCCACCAGTTATCCGATTCGCTTGCTCGGAGACGTTTTGTCGACGTCAACGGCCCACCCTTCGATCGAGATTCAAGCCTGTCTCTAGTGGTGTTCACGTGTTCGAAGAAAATATCGTCCTTCTCGTCCTCCTCTACAAAGAAAAAGTAGGACCCACTTAGGACACGACATCTACAAAGAATGAATGAAATGCCTCGAAGAACGAACCGGTGTGTTCCACTTTTTCCAGAGCCAAGACCCTTATTCACCGCCAGTTATGTTTCTGATTGGATAACAACTACTGCTGCTGCTGCTGCTGCTGTTAATTGAAACGACTCTGCCCGCCGGCTTGTTTCAGCTCCAAGGATCGCACGTGCCGTTACCCTCCCGTAGGTAAAACGGAGCCGGAACACGCCCAGTTGCTAAGCAGACCAAGCACGATCAAGATCACTACCCCTCTCTTTCTATCTCTCTTTCTCGCTCTCTGACGAGACCGCTACTCTGCATCAATGATGGACGGCACCGATAACATCGCTGAAGTACAATGTCTCTGACGGACAATGCGCTGGCCATAAACGATGCTAGCGAATCTCGTGGTGACCCAGAGGTCGCGTTGTCGTTCCGGTCGCCACTTCGCAGCCAGTAATCGTTGCCAAACGGTTGATTACCGATTGCATAATGAAGAAGTATGCCTGTCGACCGGTTATCTGCGGATTGGACGCAATGTCATGTCGCAACTCAACACGGTCCTAACTGCTCGTTGTTGTTATTATTATTGTTTGTTGGTGACAGCCAAATGCAAGGCGAACGTGTATGACTTGAGGCTTATCTCGTCTCGAAGCAGGAGCTGACCGGCGCTTCTCCGAATTAGGAGAAGGGGGGGGGGGGGAATAGCACAGCTAACACTCATCAGAGGTGACAACCCTCGGATCAATCATCGGACCGATCTGTTCAGGGTAACATTATCTCTGAGCAAAGAAATAATTTCCCTTTGTCCTTTTCACAGAGGTCACTAGATGAGGAGATGCGGTTCGGAAGGAGGGGTTCAGGAGCACAGGAAAATCATTAAGATTATATATAATAGTTCTATGGGTGGGGGGTGGGGGTAAGCAGGCCCGCAACAGAGTTGACAACGTGATCAGAAGAGTAAGACATGTATAATGATAGTAATAATATAATAATAATGTTCATAATAGTAATAATAATAAATATTATTACAACTACTATTTTCTGACACGGATTGTGTGACACACGCTGTCATGCTGGAGAGATATTTCCACTTGTGTTATATTAAATGATCTCATTAAAAATACAAATAACACTGATTCATTTTTTTTATGGAAATGTACCTACGACTACACGGAGCGCCCTATACATCACCAGTTTGAGTTTACCCACGCTGCTGATTTTCTAACAGCTGGGGACCAACAGGATGTCGAGATGATTCACATCGCAGTTACGAAAGCGGCTATCTCGTTCTGTTCAATGATCATATGTTCCACTTTTAATCACAATTCCGTTAATCATTCATGATTCGCTCTCGATAGCCATTCTCGGTATCCAGCACTTAATCAGTAGAATCAGTGATAATAGGCACTATTCACGTTGAAAAGGTTGTTCAAAGCTGTGGCGGCTTCTTACACTGCTGAGACCTAACTGATGTCCGTGTGCATGTACAGACGCGAAGGATTTCGCCACGTATGTTGCCAATCGTAATCCCGTCCCCGTTTGGGAGACTGGCTTGATGTCACCTGTGTTTGAGTTTGTGCGGGCGGCATTCTATTGACAGTTGATAACCTATCGCACTGCTGGAGGCTCGTTAGCTGGCCCGCACTGGCTCGTGGCCTGGATAGCTCGAGTGGTCGAGGACTAATCCCAATCTGTCACCGGAGCCTCTACCGTCGTTTTTAATAGCTGGCATGATGAGAGAGAAATAGCGCAATGTCTATAGGGCCCCCGCAAGGGCAATATTAATAAGGGCTTGTTTCTCGAAGTACGTGTGCTCCTTTGCACCGGTTCGCATGTTGAAATGCAATTGCAGCAAACTGACCTATGCTAAACACATACGTTCAAATGGACATACCCCCCGACAAGGACAGATATTTACACCTCAGACAATCCGAGCGTATTCGTCAGAGACCATCCGGTGAGACGATCCGGAACTAAACGATGTTTTTTGGACGACTGAAATCAATCGACGTCCAGACATTGCCGTAATGCGATAACTATCAATTAAATAACTAGGAATTATGAATAAATAAGCATTATATTACTTCGTCAATATAACACGTTCAAATGTCTGGCGGGAAGATTTGAAAGGCCTGAAATATGATCAAACTTGGTTATATATTATATGTCACAGAGAGAGAGAGAGAGAGAGAGCTAAGCGTTATTACACATATTCAGTTCAAATTTTGAGATGTTCTTGAACATGATTGTGTTCGCCGGTTCGTGTGATCAAGCCACCAATATCGTGGAAACAGCATTTGCCTATGGGAATTGTCTGATAACTTGGTGTGTGATTGTAGTCGGGGACGGCTCCCTTTGTAGGAGCGGACAGCCGGAACAGTTCGGGACAGAGATTAGCATATCGTTGGCAGGGTACCACCGACATTTGGCTCCGTTCGTACATTGCATCTCGTCGGATCTGCTCGAACTGTCCACAGCCGAGCAGATATTGAGGTCGTCGGTATAACGTTTCCACGAGTGGAAAAACCACCGGGGGGAATCGAGTCAGGATCGAAACAACATGTCGATTTAAGCGATCTGGATCGTTTGTTGTCACATTGTCGAGTTGGGTTGCAGGGGGGGGGGGCGGGGTCTCCTGTACTAGTCTATGAGCTCACGAGAACTGCATCAGTATACGTAGCAAATAGTTTGACCCTTGCCGAGATCATCAGATACGGCAGTGCTACCATAATTTTTTTTACAATTTCGAACAAATATTTAGAAATATATGTATATATATATATATATATATATATATATGGATATTATATGTTCCTATTCTATATACATATCTCTATATCGGAAATACAGATACCCGAGAAAACTTCGGAAACGCGTACGAAAATCCATTCACGAGTGCGATATCTAGACTCACCGAACAATCAACACCGATTTAGAAAACGCTCACCGAAAGATGTTACAAAACGCTGCGGCGATGTCCAGCGAACTAATCGAACCCTTGGCATATCCACCACAGTTCAAATGATAACTCGCGACACTTTGCCACTCAACAAAGCTCCTAGAGCTCACAGCTCCAGACTGGCAGGTAGACCACCATCGTTTGGCCTATTTAAAGGGGCTACGCACCTGTACGCAGCCGGGTGATAGCGTCGGTGTTTTCAAGACTATTCTCCCACCGTGGAGCGCTTATCACCATCGTGTACGAGCGATCAGGTGGGGCCAGCCGCAGCTGAATCAGCCACAAACATCTGACAGCTGTCAAATGGATCAAAGTGTCTCACAATGTCTCAGCATTTGCATGTCTCCTTATCGGCCGATTTGTAGAGTAGATCTACACACGGTGCACATTGACTGCACAGTCGTGAGCAACGTGTGAACATGACGGGATGCCAAACGAAGTCACATCTCGACGGAATCAATCGAGATTCGTTTGCGAGATTCGGTTTGCATAACATAGCTCGCCTGATGTGCACCCGCAACATAATCAACAGCCAAATGTCGTACAGATAATTGAGTTCGGGCTCATTTTACTTCGAGTGCAATGTGTCGATTCACAATAAAACAGCAATAGCTCCCTCAAGCGATATATATATATATTTTTTTTTATGACGGAGAATGCTCATGCAGACCACTGTTTTTGTTGTTAGTTTTGACAAACGTCTAAAGCTATGCAGTTGCTTATATATATATATATATATATATATATATATAGCTGGCTCGTGGGTAACTGCGTGTGGGATTACAGTAGCGAGGTAATACGGCGGTAATACAATGATATAATAACTGGAAATAGGGATGCGCCACTATACCGGGTTGTGGACCATGATCGTTTGGATTGATGGACGAATCGTTAAGAAAAAAATTGAAAGGCCAAGCCGTTGTGCGGGAGGCCTTTTCGCCACTTTCTACCCCAAGGGAACTTACATTCGATACAAACGGTCACAAATCTTATGAGGACAACATTGCCACTAACATTATATATATATATATATATATACGTATATGCAAGGAACATAACACTGTGAGGGCAAATATATAAAAGTCCACCATCCAGATCTTGAATGCTGGCCTACACGCCACCGTTGCGTGACACAGACGTTTCATCGAAAGAGCTATCCGGTCATAGTGGCACCGCTTTATCCATGATGGGTAAATCGCCTTTGTTGCACGAGCATATGTTCAACTTCGAGCCACAGTGCCACCAGTAAAAGAGGCCGTTTTCAGCAACGATTACAGTAAAGCACTATATATATATATATATATATATATTTTGTGCCATTTTATTAGGTACCTAGCTATGTATAACACAATACCGTGTGAGTCAATAAATTCCCTATATATATATATATATATATATACAAGGAATTCGTCACACACACAGCAAATGCAGTAAATCGTTCGACGGTCGTGCCCGCAAGTATTGGGTGTGACCGCGTCCGATTGGTCTGAGTGGCACTGAAAATGCGTCGGGCACTTTTCTGGCTGGACGTGGATATTCCATACAATGGATTACTTGACGGGACGGCAACACTACTTAGGTGTCTAGTAGCATTATAACTTTCCATCTCAATGATCTGATCGTGGCCTGGGCTGGGTCCGCGTGCCTTCTATAGGCTACAAATCTGATTCAGTCACGAGCTCCGGCCAAGTTCGAAGCGATTGGCCACGGTGTATGTGGATCTCACGGCATTTACCGGCAGTAAGCTCTTTCTCGGATGAGACAAGTTGACAATCACCTGCATCTAGCAGGCCAGTTCCGTCTGAGTAGGCAAGCGACTACGAACATTCTAGTCGAGCATTTTAATTCGGCCTGATTCTCACCGATCGGGCCAACTCGACAGCACTGGTTACTGGTCTGAATCACAAGTTCATGGGTCATGTTATGATAGCGACCACGATGAGGCGGCAATAGCAGGAGCAGCAGCGATAGCAACACATGACACATGCGACAAGCTGAACCTCTGTACGGCCCATTAGTGAATCACTAATTGTCTCGCGTGCCCATGATTTCTCCGCTGGTTTCAGATGAACATGGGCCTATATTGGGCAAAAGAAATGAAAGAACACAGGCCCGTCCATCCATGCACCTATGCATTGGCTCAAATTGAGATATAAAGGTAACGAAGCATTGGGGTGTATCGAGTTTTTTTTTGTGGAAAAAATCCGACCAAATGGGAATCTAGGAAAATTCACGATCGGGGTGGATTTCAAACGATTTCTATCAAATCCACTGGGATGGTGTAGGGTAGTAAAGGGCTTAGAGCCCTATAGTTTCCGGTTCGAATCCCACAAGGTACATACGAATCGGTGCTGTAGTTACTTGAAGATTTGTCAATAAAGTTATGACAAATCGACTGGTTGTTCATACTAGCGTTGAAAGATACAGACGTTGTTTAGTGCTATGCTTCATATTACACACGCACACGCACACACACACATACTTAGTTATCATCGGTATTGTTTCCGCACCCGAAATCAATCGTTTTTCCAATCAAACCATTTCGGGGATTCTTAAACCTCTTCAAAAGCAGTAGACACAACACGGCCGAACGTATTCCAACAGCAGCTTCCGGCACGGCCGGTCACCTGCTATAATCCATAGAACACTTTAACGTCAACCATTGCACTGCGCGAATCGCTATCTTCTCACGTTATCTCGATGAAGAACCCTGCTGGTTCGCGTGGCGCGTCGCGACTTCACTAAATGAGGCGCACTGAGGATAACGACTTCATCTCTCTCTCTCTCTCTCTCTCTCGCTCGCTGTCTTTTGAGTGCTGCGGCCTCAGCCCTCAGTGTCGTCCCGGCCCCACGGCGGAATTGAGACGAGATCATCGACGATAACAGACAATGACTCACAGTGCAGGCCATCAGGACAAATGCGGACATGTTTAATTCGCTTTAGACAGAGCAGCAGAATATCGTATCGGAACACACCTATTGAGGACAAACACCTAGATTGAGCAGCTACCACGGCAGCTGTTTGTACAGCCGGCGTTGTACCTACCCCAACGCAGGTCGTCACTGTACCACTAGTCGATACGGGACTGTTAAATCAGTGCGCACGGACGCTTTGCACTCACTCAGTTGTAGTGTATCTAACGGTACATAGCGATCACACAGATAGATAGAGAGATGCATCAGAAAAGCATAGAGAAATGCATCAGGTACAACTCACTCACATGCCCGCTACACACGTCTAAGTGTCCAAGCTGCATTGGTCCGAGAGAGGCGCTCGTTCCACTCGAGTTTGTATGTCTAATTACTCTTATACTGTGATACACAGTAGATACGAGCCTTATAACACGCTCGAAAGGGTTGCTGCTTGCGTCACGACAGGGGACCTCGCGTTCTGCTGACCTCGCGTGCGTTCTAATTCCACCCAGCAGAGGTCGTTACCTGCAGCTGAAAGTCGCCTCCACTGCCGCCGCCGCCGCCGCCGTATAAAGCAGCCTCTGCGTAGCGGCCCATGTCGATATGACAGAAACGGGTGGCGATTATCGCCGCGAGCTCTCACAAATGCACACCGCACCGCTCGATGCAGGCATTGCCTCGGCCGCCACTCTGGCCGATCGAATCATCGCTCGCGATGAACAACACAAAGGCTAGCAGGGCAGGTGCACGCACAAACGCTCACACAAACACACACACATATACACACGCACGCATTCACTGACACAATAAAAGACCTGAACACCCTATGGCATACGCGTACTGCATCGTTCTCTTGACAGAAACAGTGCTTGGACGTGACTGGCTGTTATGGGCGCGAAGCCCAATCGGACCCGATGCCGGACCTAGGTCGCACGACCTGCAGCCCAGACCGGCCGCAGACAATGCGCCACTCGTTGACTTGCAGATCTGCGAGAGGTCCCTCGGTCCCCGAAACACAATGTGAGAATCGCTACACCCACATACCTACATATACACCCAGGCACGTGTTTCTGTGGCTCGCTATCAGAGACGCGGACCAGTCCGGTCTCCGTCAATATACGCTTTGTTGCTGCACCTACCGTCGACTACCTGTCCGGTCCTGTGGCGCTCTAGCGGCAAACGGACGTCATTCAAAGACACATCCGACGGGATCGCACCGCTCCCGCGACAAGAGTGCCCTGCTCGCGTGGCGCCTACGAAGTCTCCCTCGCGCGATGCGAGGAGGTTAGCCCAAGGCAGAAGGCAACAATACCGAGCAGAGCAGTGGCTGATCGACGACTGATTTATATGCTTCTGCTGTGTGCGGTGTCTCCTTCGGCGCCGGCTCTCTGCTTTATGCCGACAGTAAACAAGGCTGAGTTGAGATGGAGAATCGGGACGGAGAATCTCGCTGAGAGATACCTACTAGCCTTGCGTGTTGCCCGCCACCGCGTGTACGGGCGAACGAGCCGTCGTTGTCGCTGCTAATGCGCCCTCCTATGCCGCATCTGCTGAGACGACTCGAGGCTATCCAATCTATAATAGCTGAACGAGTAACTGGGTAAGAGCCCGGCGAACCCTTCGCCTTCCAGAGCTTCGCGCAGCTGAACAGCTCGATGTCCCCGATATCCCACGAACGCGGGTGGGCGACACGGCGCTGCTCGCTACGTAGAACACCCAGAAACCCGCAAAGAGACCACGAGCGAATGGTGTAGTTCGCCGTAGTGCGTGAATCGGATGGAAGAGCACCTCGCTGGTTGTGATACAAAGCGTACTACAGCCCGGGCGTCGCCGCTTGGTCTTGTGGTGTCCAGTAGCAATCAATGCGTTAGTGCGTTGACCTTAGGTCGCGGCGCAGGTGAAGGGGAGGAGGTAGACCTGGGTGAGCGCAACCTACAACCGATCGGGCGCTGTTGGCAAAGGCAGTCATATGAGGTGGGTGTGACACAGGCCGCACAGGCTGTTTTCAGGCTGCGACGGGTTAGAGCGACGCTTGCTGATGGCGACAGTTAGTGCCTGACAGTGGTCACAGGCTGTTATTTCGGGTAGAGTTTGCCTAAAAGCTGCTGCCTAGTGTTGGGATACTACTACTGACTGGCTAGAGATTCGTGAAGCCTCGTAGTATATCAGGCTAAACCTCACAGGGATCTTGAACACCACAAGCACTCAACCTGCCGTAGAATGAACCCCACTCGGATCCGTGTCCGGGTAATCTACCGTCATTTGTCAGCGTGCGCCGTTCCACAGATCAATTACATTACAGGTACAAGTAGAGGGAACAATTAGCGATGTACAACGCAACAGCAATAGCATTAACCTTAACAATCAATGTGACCATCGCTCGCGACTGGCCCGCTCATTGGCCCACGGTCTCGTTCCCCGGTGCTAGACATAGCAGCTCGTCCCCGCACAGCCAGCTCGCGTAGTCCACGAAACGCCGAGACGTCAGGCAGACCGACGTCATGTACGACAGCGATAACATGGGTGGTCGGCCGTGGTGTCTACCAAACGCAACGAAACAGGTTCGATCCGTTCATTCGATCGCAGCCAGCAGAGCACAGCCACAAACCACAGCGACGTAAATCGCTGTGGCTACCCAACCCCTCGGTAGAGATCTGATCGGCCAGATCATCTGCCGCAGCGTAGGGCCACCGCGCGCGAGATCAATGTCCAAAGAATATTGTATCAAGAGGTCGTGCAGGCGTCACCCGACGACGGCGTCCAATCGACAACTCTGTTTCGGAACAGAGAACGAAGCCAACGGGCACCACGGTGTCGCGGAGGGAATCTAGGGCATCGCAACGAATACAAACCAATACTTTCTCCTCTCTGTTCCTATGGACCCTCGCAGGAATCAATGGCTGGGGACTCGGGCGATTCGTGCGAGGCTCGGGCGGCAGAGGGAACCACATTGAAGGGACATCAGAAATTTGGATTTCGCCTATAACAGCAGCGTATATTGTACGAGGACAGTCTTGATTGCTCTGATCGATCTCTTTGAGCGTGGCACTGCACCGGATCGGCGAGGCATAGAACATCACACCAGATAGCAGGTCGGACAGGGACACTTTCAAAGGCAAACATCGGGACGAAGCGACAAATGGAGAGAGATTGTCGAATGTGTGAAATGCGTGTGTGCGAATCAATGCTGTAATTAGGGTCCGTTTGCTCGACCGGCGGCGGCTAAGCGAGAATCTCCGTCGAGCGAGTGACAACTTGCATTTGCACTTGGACAAGTCGACCTGGCATTTCGACTTGCACTTGAAACGGGTCGTTCCACATTCACACTTGACATATTAAGGCAATTAGCGCTCGTTGTGACAAACGGGAGAATTTGTCGAATATGTCAAAAAACGCATGTATTCAAATCAACAACTATACAGAGAGTAACTAGGGTCGATTTGTTTGACGGGCGACGCCTAAGCGTCAGAATATCCATCAACTCGCGCACTTGCACATGAACTCGTCAATGTGAGCTCGTACATTATAAACAATTTCACCTTGCGAATAGACCCAACGTCAATTGAAGAGATACAGGCGTTCACTTCAATGCCACCCTGCCGGCCTCTCATTGGTGTTCATTTTTTACAGCCGCCTGTCTACCTACTGCGCCCCCCCATTGAAGGTCACCCAGTATTCGCTCCAGCGTTTACGGTATTTCCGCTTAATTAGATGAACCATCGTGTATGTGTGTTTTGTAACAGCTACCATATTATATACTACAACAACTTAACGGGAGGAATGATGTCGGCGCTAAAAGTGAACCAGGTCGAACGGACGCCTCGCGGGGGTCGGTACACAAATCCAGGTGGAGGAAGAGGTCTCCGTTCGATATTACCATTGCAGTGGGTGGGTGATTAGTTACTCAACGATTTCTCTCATAAGCGTCTCTGACTAATTGAACAGCAAGCATCGTCTATTATTGGCCAGTGACAACTGTGTGACAATTAGAAATTTGGAAAGAGCGTCATCTATGACGGAAGTGCAGGATGTCGTCACAGTGCTGATGTCGTCACAGTGATGCATAACTTTTGCTCGATGAAATTTGTAATAGTTTTGCTCTATATAGAAAACTGTAGTAGTTTGGGTGCAATGATTATTAGTCTTGAACGAGTGAATTTTGTTGATTTTTTTTGCACGGGGAGGAATTGATTTTCAAACGCACGAACCTCACCAGAGACACTGCAGTCTCTACGAGGCGAGAACTATCAACGAGTACCTGTGCCCTCTGACACTCGAAACTTAATAGGCTCGCAGCCGGTGAGGGAATTTCCTCATATTGTTTTATATGGGAAATATGGGAATGAACATCGCTTGTTGGAGTGATAGTGGCGAGTTCGCGCTAACCGGAATCGGCCCCATGAACCGTTTGAGATCACACAGAGAGATAGAGAGCGATAGAGAGTGTACAATATATTGCGTATACCAGCTATAGATCACTTCCCTTCACGTGGACTATAGTGGCTTGCTTTCGAAGTTAATCCACACACGCAGAGAGTGCACCACACGATGCTGAGAGAGCTGTCGAGTAGCCTTCGCAACTTTGGCGACCATCAACTCATCACCCAATTATCATCAGCATCAATAACTCGATGGTCCATACAAACATTATCGTCGACACAGTCGACCACAATCGACCATAAGCACCGGGAGCATAGCACTCAATTCGAAATCACTCAATTCAGAATTACCACCACCGAGTAGCGGCAGAAACAGCAGCAACAGCAACAACAACAGCAGCAACCAGCGATCGAGCCACGACAAACGACAGCCCGCGCGACGTTCTAGACTCGACGCTGCGTCCGCCACCGCTGCTGTTTGCTGTCCGGGAACGCTGCCAAATCGCTTGTGAGAAATGGTTAGCCAGGGGGGATAAATGCGTCGTAGGTGTTCTGTAAAGAGTTTCCTCGTGTAGTCACACTGACCGTCGGATGCCGCTCGAGGTTTCACGCGCTGCGAAAAATGCGATTGATGAAGATGAAGCAGAAGTCTTCGCGGTGAAGGAGAGAAGTCTTTGTTGTACACCTCCTTTCAGGTGGCGGAGACGATTCGCTTGGAGCAAAGAGTCCTCCCTTTGCTTCAGCGGTCGCCGACAATCAACTGTGATTGTCTCCCGATGACGTCATCGCACAAGGCTGACAGCGCAAACGTCAGCGTCGGCGTAAACACTCATCGCGCACGCAACAGTACTTCAATCCGTCGGATCGGCGTTGGCCGGGCATCGGTGGCCGCTGGGGAGCACTGGCGAATTGGAGAATCGCTGGTGAGAACAGGTTACATAGGCAATCGGATGAAACGAAATGGTTCTGGTCGGATCACAGATCCACCAGATCGCCGCACGGTGCCGCGACGAACGACGGATGGGAGAAAAATGTCAACGAACAACAGCTTCTCTATGGGGGGCTATGGGCTTCCTGTCTACAGCGAATCCGGCCGCTGGTCGGCCATGAGGCGTGCGCGCGCAACTTGTTGTTTGCTGTTCGGAGCGCCCACTCCGACTGAGCTTCACAGCGATGAAATTTCACAGGGGAACGGCATCGTCGATGGAACGGCACTGCGACCGCTAAACGCCTAAAAACGCCAGTCTTCAGCGGAGACATGGCCAAAGATGGCTGCTGATCCTCGGCGCTCGACGAAGCACCATGCGAGTGAGAGAGAGAGAGAGAGATTTAATGGAAGATCGAACGCGAGGTCGCCACCATTGGCCATCGAACGATGCTCGCGATTAACGCGGGCAGCGATTTAAGCGTGTGCGGTGGTGAGGGCAGAGAGAATTTAAGGGCTCGTCTTGTCGGTGTATGGTTTTCGTTTGGGTAGGGCTTTCTGGAGGGGGGCCTCTTTTGGTTTCGTGTTTGTCGACGCATTGGTTAGACAGCGCCACACGATGAGCAGAAATAGCCTGTCGAACGAAAATAAGCAAGCATATCTCTCTCTCTCGCTCTCTCTCCGGGTCTTTAGCCGCCTTTGTAATCTCCTGTCCAATCCGTCGTTATCTTAAGGAGCTAGCTTTCAACAGAGGTGAACAGCACGCTTTAATCGGACGGTCGAAGATCAAGAATCGATCGGAGAGTCGGGAATCTGCAGGGAGAGTCGATCTGACGAGTAACAGGGTCAGCAGCCAGATCGGTCAGCTCGGTAGCGAGCGGTGTAAAGTTAGAGGGCTGGCTGGCTAGCTGGCTACCCCCGACTCGGGATACTGTACCGGACTTCGCGGATCAGAATACGAGTGTATTTACGATAGCTGATCAGAGAGAAGACACCGCCGGAACCTTTCAGCTACATATATATATATATATATATATATATATACATCGCTGCGAAGAATGTCGATTGTTAAGGATAGTCTGTAGTCAGCCGGCGTCTGCAGAGGAGTGCATACGAGAGAGGTGTACCCATAACCCATTATATCTATATACTATCAGTATATACACGATAATGTTTAGTTTACCAACAATATTTATCCAAGAGACAAAAATGGAACAAATCACTCACACGATATGTTACCACGGACAAAGAAACGCATATACCTATACACATGTCGTATATTGCATACACATGCCCGGCAGCCGTGTTGGGCCAACCGACTTAGTATAATAATCTAAAACATTGCAAAGACAATCGATTTCGACTCGGGGCAAGATCATTACTTATATTTGAACCTAGTAGCATTGGAGAAAGTAGGTGTCACTACCGTCAAGCGTGAATGCATAAAGAAACGCGTTAATGGGGAGCTCCGCGAGTTCCCAACAGATCGCGTACTATTGCAATTCCACAAAATTCCGCCTGCAGAGGTATTTCTTGCTTATAGGGCCCATAAGGTCGTGATGCATGCGGGCACCCCCATCGCTTGCTTTCGATGCCAACAACTTGGTCACATCGCCTCATTCTGTCGGAATGAGGTAGCATGTAAGAGATGCGGAAAAGCGGGGCATCTTATGGACAAGTGCAGAAATGCGCCACGGTGTGTTAACTGCAAGGGAGCACACTCGGCGTCGTCTCCGAACTGCCCGCTGCGGGCTTGTGAAATTGAAAGGCGTAAGGCCTGGATGGAGTGTAGATTGATTCAGCAGCTGAGAGCGGACCATCCTGAGGCTCGCAAAGTCGCGGTAGTGCATACTCCGTCTACCCCCCCGCAGCCGGAAACGGGGTCAGTGCCCGCTGTTCCCGCCGAAACGTCTCAGCCTTCGTACGCTGCAGTGGTACGGTCGCTAGTTTTGGACACGCCTTCTGGATCGGAGACAAGAGTCAATCTGCCGGGCATGACGCGGCTACCACAGGCGGCCGAACGGCAGGTGAAGATAAAACCGGGTCCACAGGCAGCCAAGCGACCGGCGACGAATGAGTCGGGACCACGGAAGTCGGCGCCGAAGAAAAAGCGCATTTTCAGAGGAGGGAACATGGCGATTTCAATGCAGCCGTTGTTACGTCTCCTAAATGCGATGAGTCCTCGAGCTGCCAATCACTTAAAAAACCTTATGCGCGTTCTACAGCCTCTTATAAGTGCAGTTTTTACTATGGGAGCGGGGGCAAAAATAAGAAAAGTAACAATATAATATGACAAATGTTCATTTACCCAACTCAGATTGTTATAATGTGAGTGATTGCCAGAAGTGGCAAGGAGATGCTGAATTGTTAGTCCCAGGCTTGAATGGTGGGAGAACAACGGCCTTTAGTAACTTTGCAGCGCTGCATCTGAATGCTGGGACAGGAGGGCTGAGAAAATCGGGTCAACTCGAGACTCTAACTGACTTCCTGGAGGAGGAGGGCATCGGGCTTGCCGCGGTGGTGGTAAGTGAGACCTGGTTAAAAATGGTTGATTATGGAGGCTTTGGTATCTCTGATTTCTGTTTCATTGGAGCGGGACGGGAGGGCAATAGGCAAGGAGGTGGCGTAGGCATCTATATTCGCTCTAGCTGCTTGGTAGTCGACTCAGAAACGAGAACTAGCGACGATGGCAACGTACAGGCGGTGCGCGTCCTGCTAAAGAAGCCTGATTTTACTGGCTACTTAATTGGTTTCTATTCTAGTCACGCTTTGTACAGGGACACCTTACTCAATGTAGTCGAGGATATTATCCCGCGAAATAGTGCTCTGCCGTGTATCATAATGGGTGATTCTAACACGAACCTCCTTATTAGGTCTTCCTGTGAAGACTATTTATCGTTCTTCTCGTCAAGAGGTTTCCAACACATCATTGATCAGGTCACCCGTCCAGCATCAGGGACGTGCATTGACCACATTGCGATTGGTTATTGTGAGGAATTCTTGAACATCTCTCCAGCCGTGTGGTGTACCCCTCTTTTCTCAGATCACTATCCTACTGTCGTTTCGCTCACAGGCAGGTCTTCCGTTAGTCTAAGGGACGCCGATGACAGTGAGACGAATCTAGTCAGACAACATGATGGTGTTAGCATCGAGAAGTTTTTGGGGAACACTAGCAGACTGAGCTGGCAGCGTGTCTACCAGGCGGTGGACGCGGACGAGGCTTTCGAGGCTTTCAGCTCTATTATAACGAGAGAATACGATAAGTGTTTCACTGTCAGGGTGAGTCGTAGACCTCCACAGCAAAAGAGATTCCAGTTCAATGCGAGACTTCGGAGTCTGCGCCATTCGGTGAACAAACTATACCGCTGGTACTTGAGAAATAGATCCTTAGAATCTGAGATGGCGTATTATCATAGTCTTCGTCGATACAGACACGACCTTCAAATTGCTAGGAGCTCGTTTTACCGAGAGCAGTTTGGGCGACATAAAGGGAATGCAAAGAAGTTGTGGGAGTTTGTAAACGCTGCCTGTGGACGGGAGAGACAAAAAGCGGCACTGCCAACAGCCCTGGTCATCGAATCCGGCGAACTGACAAGTCCGCAGGAGATTGCGAATGAATTAAATACTCATTTTGCTGCGGTGGGCTCAAAAACGGTTGCCTCTCTTCGGATCGACGATAATATCGAGCCGGAGCTTACATCGATCTGGCCCTGTCGAAACACCACATTTGAGTTCTCCCAAGTCAACTGTGTGGAGATTCAGACAGTGCTTGAATCTACGAAGGCTAGTTGGTCTACAGGCGCAGCAGGGATCCCCAGCGCTCTGGTAAAACGTGCGTCGGCGGTGCTCGCGAGACCTTTTGCTCACATAGCCAATCTGTCGCTGAGTAGGGGGACATTTCCACGCAAGCTGAAAGACGCTTCAGTTATACCACTATATAAGAAAAAGGGGGATCGGAAGCATCTGTCAAATTACCGACCAATCTCGTTGGTTGATTACTTGTCCAAGGTGATCGAGAAGGTAGTGATGGTCCGTCTGGAGAAATATCTTCACTCGATAGATTTTCTCTCAGCTAGTCAATTCGGTTTTCGTAGGGCACGCTCGACTGAACTCGCAATGGCCCACCTGTGGCAGGAAATATCTGACACCATTGAGAACAACCAGGTATGTCTGGGCGTCTTATTGGATGTCTCTGCTGCGTTCAATTGTCTTCGGCATACATTTTTCCTGCAGGCCTTGAAGTGCCTTGGATGCCAACCCGGTGTCGTTGACTGGTTTCGCTCGTACTTGTCCGCGAGGCGACAGGCGGTGAAAGTAGCGGACATCGAATCGGACTGGCTGGAAGTTGACATTGGCACGCCCCAGGGATCCATTCTAGGGCCGTTTATGTTTCTAATTCTAGTCAATTTCATTCTTCTCAAAATCGCTGGTGGGAAATTTTGTAGGACCATTGCATACGCGGACGACACTTCGCTTCTGTTTCGAATTCGGCCTTCATCGCTGCAACTCGACATCGAAGAGGCTCTAAAGAAGGTGGAGGGGGTTATCAACACCTTCGAAAGATTCGGTCTGGTAATCAACACGACCAAGACCAACCTCATTCTCTTTCGCCCGCCTCAACGAAATGTGCAGGTGTCGCCGACACAGGTAGCCGGTGAAACGATGCACTGGTCATCGTCTGCGAAGTGCCTTGGCCTTACGCTTCATGAAAACATGCGCTGGCAGGACCACATAGGGAGCTTCATGCCCAAATGCTACGCAGTGGTGGCCAACTTGCGTCGCCTGAGAGAGCGTGGGATTCCTGTGGATGGCCTGTTACACCTCTATAAAGTTTTATTGGTACCTCTGTTGTGCTACGGGATCTCTATCTGGCGAGGAGGCTACAGCATGATTCTTCGGAGAGGAGAGGTTGTTCAGAATGACGCACTACGGGCTATCTTTGGCAGACGTCGCTCCGACTCCGTCGCCGACATTCTGGGGAAGTACGAATTGCCTAAGCTGAGCGTTATGTATTTGATTCACGTAGCTCTTTTTGCCTTTAAGATGTCGAAGGGACGTATTCCAAACGACATTACTTTCCCAATTACCACTGTGGTGCGAAGAACGGCCCGCAGACCAACTGAGTTTGTGATACCTTTTGCCGTTAAAGAATCTAGCCGCCATGCTCTCGCTTATCGCTTGCCGGCAGTCTGGGGCTCTCTTCCTCGCGAGATTCGTTCACTCTCCTCGGCAAAAAAGTTTGCAGCGGAGGTGAAAAAATTTTTTATCAATCAGATGTAGATATTTTTGTGGATAGTTGTTTTGTATCTTACCCAATGTTTACATATTGTACAAAAATGTGTACCCTTTATATATAAAATATACGTTGCAATAATTCTTTTAACTATTATTTTTACGAGAACTTAAGCATGTATATAGCAGTTCCGTCAATAAACATTTGTTTGAATTTGAACCTCGACCAACGAACGACGATTGTGTATCGCCATTTTGTACTTTGGTGTTAATTTCTCACATTTGAAAGTGTGTAAACACACATTTAGCTGTTTAGTTCGTACATTCAAGGCATAGTTCAGTAGATTTCGTGAGAGAGACAGCTGAATTTGTGTCTGAAACGAATTTCAAGTGTCAACCTTCATTCTCGGACGCACGGCGTCTACGGACAACACTCGAGGTCATGCCGGCGAAGAATTATTTCACTCTACGGTTAGCCTAATATTGTCAGTCACAAAGGAAGGCTTTTCTCCGCTTAGACAGTTTCTTTTTTTCCCTGACGGACACCTTCGTGACTACTGGAGTTGGAGAGAGAGAGATAGAGTGGAACACGTATAGACCCGACCTGCTTTTAAGCACATTCACACAAGACAGTTATAATGTGTTTATGGCATATTTTAATAAATGATTATATATCGCAAATTGCTGAAAAGACAAACCCTAATGACATCATAACAACGCGAGGACACCCTCCGATTCCCACAGCAGACGATAGAGAGAAGAATTATTCTTCAAAGTGAACCTTCACTTTGACATAGATAGAATGATGATAGAAGATTTATTCGAAAAAAAGACACACACACAGAGATTGCGGCTGCTCATTAATACATTCGCTTTCTCCACCAAAGCCTATTTAATCATGTGACTATTGATTGTCCAACGTAACTAGCCCAAATAGCGGTGCACCCGAATCAGTTCCAAGCTTCAAGGCAAAGGCGCAGCAATAAAAACATCTCTCTCTCTCTCTCTCTCTCTCTCTCTCTGTAAGCTGTAAATTTCAACTCGAATACATTGACTTGTCCCGAGGCCATTGTGACAATACTGCCTCATCCCTCCCTCGCTCGCCGTCCCAGTCCTCGTGCACTTCATGTAGGCCTTGTTCAAGCTGGCAATTACAAACAATGCCAGCTAGATCATTAGACCTTGGTCGCGCGTGGTCGCCGCGCGGCCGGTCGATCTATTCGTCCATCTGTGGTACCGTCGAACTCTGCCACGGTTCACACGGTCGGTGGCCCGCACTTTGCTGTTGCTTTGAGTAGTCGCCCGCTGACGACGTGTTATATACAATGGGAGTCGTGGCGGTGTCCGGCCCGCTATGCCTTTACATGTGTACTTTCCTGTCTCTCTCTCTCTCTCTCTCTCTCTCGCTCTCTTTCTGAGTACCGTCAGGTATATCCAATTCGGCGCTTGCCCTGACATGAGGACCGCCTCGTTCTTGCGTGAGGCGTCCGCATGTATAATAGCTACAAAGAAATTGACAGAAAAGCAGAGGGGAAGCTGAGATCGAATGGAGTAACCTCGGAGGATAGGTAGCCATGAGATGGCCTGGCCTGTCCCCTTGCTCAGCCATGGCGCGTCGCTTGAGCCGGCGGGTCGCAAGGGGCCACGATGTACGGCCTACGACAGGCTGGCCGTACGAAACCTATGCTTTGGGCCGAAATGTACTCATTCCTACGGGGCCCTATGACGAGCATGGACATCTCGTAGGAGCACCTCAAACCGCTAACTCCCGTGCGGTTGTTCTTCAACTCTGTGATACAGCAATCGTATAATTTGCTCACAATCTATTTCTCTCTCTCTATCTCTCTCTCTCTCTCCCCCTCTAGCTCCATGCCGGTAGACAGCGCGAGGACAACGTGAGAACGCCACTCGAACAGGAGACGCAAGGACAAACAGCAACGCGAACAGCGCCCCCGAAGCCTTCAACAGCAGTCGACACCCGAGATTCAATTGGAACTAATAGATATTGAGGTAGGCAAGAGGCGTCGTTCGTGCCGCTCAATTCGTGACAACGTCTGTGGCTCGAATTGTGACCGCGTTGGCTGGTGGCCCTCGGCGCATACTCAGCTGGCACTCGTCCACAGCCGCGAACGGTCGAGGTCCACCGACAGGACAATTGACAACAACGACGACGAGCTGAGAACGAGGTACGAGTCAAGAGGCACGAAATAAACCTCACCGCGCGGCCGCAGCCGATCACGCAGGCGATGAAAGAAAAAAAACTCATCGATTCGAAATCGGTGACTTACCTACTATTACTGTTGATGTCATCGTCGGCGAAGAACACTTCAGGGGGTGAGAAACTAGCGACCGCCGACAACCTCCACCCCCCAATTCCATCAGTGGCCTCATTACCTCAGCGTCAGCAGTTCCACGAGTGAGTGAGTCGCTTGTGGGACCCTTAAATCCCTGTCACCCCCAGTCCCCCCAGGAATTGCCTTTATAGAGGCGTTGTAAACCCGAGTTCACACTTGGTCATTCGTTGAGTTGCACGCACATCACTGCTGCGTGCCGCTACTCGGGGCGACCGCTCTGAACTCTCAACTTTCGCTGAGAACTCCCGCTTCGAGCTCTCTCAGCGGCGAGCCCACTCCTTCATGACCGCGGAGGCGGGCAGGGTTTTGGCGCACTGCTAAGCAAACGTACGCTTATGCAATCAGGCACGGCAGAAGCAGTTTCATTTGGATCATAACATTCAACAAGGTAGACGATACTATACGGCAAAATCTGCAGAACAGAGACAATTGTTATACAATGTGAACGCCAGTCCCATAGGCAGAAAGTATTCTTCAGGGCCTCCCAACAGCGAGCGGGGACACCATATGATCAAGTCCCGTTGCGGACACATTGAAGCCGACGTTCCTGTTCGGGGTTCGTTCATATCTGACGAGGAGAGGCTGCGTACGCCCAGTGGCCCACCAGTTGAAGTACTTTGCCACACAAGTGTGACCACGTTGGAGGCCGCACCATCTAACTAATCTCGATTGGATTGACTGCCGTGAACTGTCAACAAGCCCGCATGCTCAATGATGGATTGATTGCATCGTCTGCAGATCTGTTAGGCGATTCGATCCCGATTCGATCCAGGCCGAACCAGCAGGTCGCTCCCAACTAGTTACCGAGCAAGCGTTTGACCGTGAGGACAGCAAGGAGCAAGGACGAGAGACTCGGAGCAATCGGGTCAAGCGGTCAGAGGTTGGGTCCGTCTCCCCTTCGAGCAAAACATCGAAGTGGTCAATGGTGGTCGATGGCGCCGAAAGTCGGAACGCTTGACAGGGAAGACGGACGCTAAACGAGCCGAGCGCTAACTCGTGGCTGCGTTTTGTTGACCCGATTGCGGGCAAGCTGCTCGATCACACGGTGGAGAGGAGATGACTGGCCCGTTGCTCCTGCTTAGGCTGCATAACGGCCGTTGTGGTGAGAAGGATACAACTCTTGCCATCCCATCCCGGCGTGGTTAACTAGTTGACCAGCAAATTGACCAGCGCGCGGGCGGTCTCTGACGGGCACTTTAGATGGAATAAGCGCTTATTGATTGGGACAGGTAGGCTGGGTTAGGAAAAGGCTGGGTCAGATTGACCGGCGCCTAGTGCCGTCGTGGTGCTCGCTGTGGATTACACGAGAAGTAGGGGGGTTACTTGCTTGATAAGAAGTTAATAGGAAGGTGCGGGGAGATCGGATAGATACACGGGGGTAAATTCCCGCAACTCCCCGTAACTCTTGCTCTGGCGGCAAAGCCTGCAACGGGCTAAACGAGACAAGCAAACTGGAGATCATATCTCTGGGGAACCGTCTCGACACTGCCCTCGGAGATTTTCCCACGCAAAATAAAGTTCGTTGTGCCACTGGTGGTCGTCTCGAGTCGGTCCCGACTCGGCCTTCCCCTTAACACGATCGACTCCGGTTGACAATACGGTGTCGTGAAGAGTGCGACCCCGGCGGTACTACCCGCCTACTCCGAGATTGCCTACCCACTATCGACGGGTCGAGATAAAGACGAGTGACCAACCAATTCGTTCTCTCTACGAGAGTCGAAGAAGAGCCGCATCCCGCCCCGGCTCGTCTCGAGGGCGAGACACCTCCGCCCGTTCCGTTTCAATTCGCAAGAAGAAGACTCTTCGACTCCGATACGCGTCTCGGCCTGTTCACTGTTCGGCCTTTGAATCGCCGGCAGCATTGGCCCGCTGGAGACACCGCGTCAAATCACACTCAAGGCCTATGACGCACACGTTGATCTCTGTCGGACTCGCTCGGTCTTGATGCCCATCGCCAAATCATCTCCTTACAAATCGTCGCAGATCACTGTTGCGCCGTACAATGGGCAGCTCTGGCGTGGGTCTCGTATTTCCCACTGCACTCGTCCATCCATCCGTCCGTCCGTCTGTCTCGATACTCGACTACGGCAATCACGAGGATGAGCGGAGCGGAGCGAAGCCGAACAGCTCAGCCGAATGCACTTCACACCGCAGCAGAGTGTGAAGTGAAGAAACTAACTGATGCGCTGATGATGCGCCGAGCCATGTGGCCCATGTCGGACTTCCTTCACTCAGGAAGAGTCGCGGGCCATCTCGGTCGGGTCTTCCCTACCTCCCACCAACTGCGGGGCGCACCCAGCCATCGAGTGCGTGCGGGCGCGCGCGCGCGCCCGCGCGCATGTGAAGTCACACCGGAACTTCGCACCGTCCTCAGGGGAGCACCAGCATAGGTCATCGAGCCAACTTGCGAGACGATATGACGATTGCCGCCGAGATCCGTCCCGCATCGCAAAAAAACAACTTCCCTCGACAACGAAACCCCCCGACTACCACTGGTACCTCAGAGTTCCCCGGTTATACCCATTACACCCGATCCTCTCTTCATACCCAGGCCGAGCCAGCATCGTCCTCTGTGACTTCTTCAACGCTGGTCCCCCCCCTTTCGACTTCATTCAATTGTGCTCCTCATTGAGTGTCACCCATAGCAGCTATATGTTCTCTCTCTCTCTGGCCTCGTTCCCCTCAATCTCCGAGACACACCATGGGTCGATCGTGCCCCACCGCTTGCGCGAGTTCTGCCCAAACTGAACGTACCATACTACTGCTGTTACTCCCGCACTGCACTGAGTCCCACAGCAATCGACAACAACAGCAACAATATACATGTCGTGAGTATATGAACTGTAGATGGTCGTGTGTTCCCGTATGTGTGCAATGTGTAAGCACACGCAGTGGGCACCACCACCATCATCCTCGCGAGTCCTCCACGCCACACACAGTGCTGTCTAGCCCTCTTCTGCTGTACCGTGCGGTCTATATCTCTGCTCAGTGAAAAGCTGCGCCGGCGGCGTACAGCAGAGCGGCCGAACAGTCGAGCGGCTAGCCGGCTCAAGTCAGCCGCGTCAGCCCTCACCGCGCCGCGGCCGTGGACATGAGAGCGAGTCAAGTACAATACCCAGTGGAATTCGGCCCGCGCGAGAGAGACCATTCGGCCCAGTGTCATTTGCTCGCTGCGCTGTCTCTCTCTCTCTCTCTCCGGTGTTGACCTGCGTCGGACGGCGTTATCCAACTGTGGGAATCAGCTGACGCCGAGCGGGTGGTCGTGCGCCCTCATCGACGACGGGAGGGGCCAGGGCCAGCCGTCGATAAACGGACCTCCGGCTATAGACCGGCCGCGCTGACTAGTGAACTGCCAGCGGCAGAAAGCTTTGCGGGAAAACACACTCATATATAAATATATATATATATATATATATATATATATATATATATACATGGACGGCGAGGGAAAGAGATAGCCTCTTTGAAAAGAAAAGGCTGACGGGCGTTGTTGAAACGACAATGGGAGCGAGCGGACGACAAGGACAACAACAACAAGGGGAATGGTGAACGAGAACTTGGGGCAGAAGAGGATAAACTGACAACAGGCGGCATTTCGAAGTCCCAAAGTCCCTGATCACCGATCGTGGGAGCGTCGTCGCGTCAGGATTTGTTGAGAGAGGAGTGTCATAAGAGAGGGTTACGGAAACATTCAGGTATGATATTGAGCTTTCGTATTTTGGCGGTCTTACACATGCAGGTGTGAAGAGGCGCGTCGGCTGTGACTGGCAATAGAGAGAGAGAGAGAGAGAGAGAGAGAGAGAGAGACAGAGAGGCAGCAGAGTATATGAATGCTATCACGCAAATGATAGCCCATTTCGGCCACTAGGCTACGCCGGCGGCGAAAGGAGACTTATCGATAATAGGGGGTAATTAGCGCGAGCGTGAACAGGCAACAAAGAACCGAAATCCACGGGCAGAGGAGTCCCCATAGAATCTGCGAATATGAAAGAGATGTGGACATGCTTCGAGGTCCGTCACACGGGCGCCTATCTAGGTTCATATAGGTAAGACAAGGCTTGCTTACGACAAGGCTTCCTGTGTCCGAACAGAATAATTCACATGAATCATTCCCTTACATGGCTTATGTGGAGAGCGACTCGGACGATTGCTGGGAGAGGAGATCACTCCAATGAACTGCGAATACTTCGACGCTGATTTCTTGCCAGGCATGCTTCATCGGATGAAAAATTATTGTATCGCCTAGTTGCCCTCTTCATCGCGAACGGTGGGAATTAGGCCAGCAGACGTCGACGGTAAATACGGGAGTGATGTCTTCCGTACACCGATCCAGCTACACAATGTAACAGTAGATGAATAAAGGCTTGAATCGGTAGCACTATTGTTTAGCTACCGGCTGCTGTGCCATACATCATCGTTGGGTATGAGACGGGCCAGTGTTCGTGATCACTTTGAATTCATCTGCACCGTTATTGTCTGCTTTGCTGAAGCTTCAGATACAGAAGAGTCTTCACCCGCGTGCCAGCCTGAGACCTTGCTTCGCCGTAGGGCAGCAAGGCATATAATAGTTCCAATAGGGTTCGATGTCGTCATCGACTCGGACAAAGTCAACGAAGGCTACCTACTGCTCACTATGATCGAGTGTGAGAACCCTGTCAAGTCAGCTACTCGCGGGCCGGCGAAGTCACATCACACCCCGCTCCCGAGAAGTCATGTCTAGTCAAGCTCTTCGAAGTAGCGCTCTTTTACCATTACATTTACAACTCGCGCAGTGCGCACCTCATACATCGGGCTCCCCGTTGTCCCAGTCATCATCTACAGTCGCGGGCTAGGGTTCGGGGCGATGGTCACAGCGCCCCGCTCCGTCCGCCCGCCGTTGCCATTGCAGTCGTGTCAGCTGGCAAAAAGCAAAGAGGTTGTGCCGACCGAACAATGTATTATACAATGAGGCCAGTATTTTCACTGGCTTCTCCCCTCAAACTTCGTCCGACATCGCAGACCTCCCTGAGGCCTCGTGGGCAGCGGTGGCGGCGGCCGCCGCGCAGGACAATGAACAGCTAGCAACCCCCTGCCGACGGGGAAGGATACAGCGTGGCACTCCGAGTCGCTCCGAGGGAAGGACATCCTGAACATCATGTAACACAAAAACAAATAACATGGGGAAATGATTGGAAGAATTTTATTGCAGGACAGTCGTTCGTCACTCTCTGCTCTTGCTGCTTGAGCCGGCAGAGACTTCTCCTGAGGACGAGTAGCGACAGCGGTGCTCTACCATGCATTGTATCGCACACATCTACGCGCGCGCACGCATGCACTGGTCGCGACAAATTGGGCCCTCTGGCCGCCTCCGCCGCCGCCGCAGCCGCAGCTCGATGAGGACGGCCGCGATGGGGAGACAGGACTTGAGGACGCGCGACCCCCGGAGGTCCCGGCAACACCAGTGAAAGTCCAATGACTATATGAGAGACTTCCGTTTGCGTGCGAGCAGATAGCGGGTGAGAGAGATCACTTCGTGGGTAACTTGCGCCTCGATGAGGTCAGAGGTGAGCCAGCCAGCCAGGCTAGTTTCGGCACCCGCCGATTCGGCCGACCAAAGGCTGGGCACAGCGGAGTTACAGGAGAAAGAGAGAGAGAGAGTTGGTGGCAATGCCAGTGAAGGGTATATAACTATCATACAACAAGGTTAAGGGGGCTGTAAAGCCGCCGGCGACGAGTGGATGGGAACCTTATCGGTCTCACAGACGCGTTGGGCGACTTCTTCCACGACGACGACACTCACCCCGCCGGTTAGACCTGCAGCCGACATCATTGCGCTGAACGACTGGCCTTCGTCTGTGTACGCCGATGTGTGCGCTAAGTGCCAGTCGGCGGGCATCAATTCACTGCGAATGCGTACAATGAATGCTTACGATGACAGCTTTTACTTACAACTGCGGACCCTCTGGCCCGCCACCACCGGTCACCAATGGTGCGGCTTGTTACAGCGGCTGGTGGCGCAGCAAGCGAATGCAATGATCGTTGGCCGGACAGCGCGATCGTAACAGGAACATAATTAAGTGTCCCGTGGAAACGAACAGTAATAGTTAGTAACTGTTATGGGAAGTAGCTACCGATGTTTGAGTATTTAGTACAAGGCTTCGGGACACGGGCGAACGTGTAGAGTTTTATACCCCGGGCGCGACCGTGAGAGATATCCTTATCAGGATGGAGACAGGAACCCGTTGGTGTAACGTGGAATATATTTGTGGCATTGCAAGACGGCTGGGTAGACGTCGGGATGTAGAGACAAGATAATATTAATAAACGCGATGAATCAACAACTCTGTCCCGTTTATACAGATGTGTGATAAACGGAAGAAATTTTTATTCATTCGCATGCAATTTCGCTTGAAACAATACCCAATATCAAAGTTCTATTAGCGTGACAGGCAACCACTCGGCCACATCTGCGCTCCTTCGAGAACATATAAATATATATATATATATATAAATTAAGTTTATATATAGCTTTATGGTCCAGTGCGCCCATTCGACACAATTAACGATTAAAGAAAATCAACTCGTTAATGAATCCATGGATGAACGAATGAATTACTTAATGAGTAAACTGGGCGAAGGGCTAATAAGCCAATGTACTGCGTACTGTACTTAAGACACGCAGCCTCTTCTGCAGCGAGCTAGTGTGTTTTTAGCATCAGATTTAAAACCTTTTTAAGCCTTAGTGGGTATTAGGTTATGGCGGCATCCCGGCGCAGGGCGACGAACACCCTATGACATTTAGGAGGATGAAGAGAAGAACGCCCGTGTCATGGGGGCGGACGGGCGGCGATACAATGGTACATTTTGCACTCTAAGCTGATAGGTTTGTTGTATACAACTGGACACGGCCAGTCGTAACGCTGAGTTCAGCACTGCGATCTATGAGACTCCACTCACCGCCCTCTCCAGTATTCGGATCTCAGCTTGAATACAGAGACAGGATACTGAGGCATAGCACTGGCTGAACAGTGGCGGGTCCACTCTGAGCGGCTATTTTTTGAGCCGTAACTCAGATGGACACAGGTTGGTTCAATTAGTTTTAATCCCGAGATATTATACGGGGTTGCGCGTCAAACGCAAGGGAGCCGAGCAACCCCGTCCGAAGAAACATCTATTACACACGCTTGCGCACCGGCAGACAGAGATACACCCGGACTCTGAATGACAGAGGGTCGGACATTCTGAACAGAAGTGCGCTGTCAGGGGAACGGCGACTCCCAGTTCAGGGGAACGGGGGACGGGGGCTTCAATCGGCCTCACTTCACTGGGGTCCGCTTTCAGACTAGACGGCTAGTGAAGGGATTGAACTTTTTGCGATGCCGGGTGCGGGGGGAGGCTAGACCAAAGTCGGAGGAAATGCCGGACAGTCAGCTGCTAAGGGCAGATCAGAGCAGATCAGATCCGCTCGACAGACCCACGGCGTGATGATGGTAAAACGTTTGGGCTGGCTGGGCTATGCCATTTCTGACTTTTGATAGTTGGATCGGAGCGGGCAGCGGGGGAACATGACGGGGACCATCATCGATAGCGGTCAAGGGAACGAGCTGAGACTCAGTCAGACTAGCGACGTGGTGCTATCAGCATTCAAACGAATGTACGCAAAACACAATAAGCGCGATTGGAGAGTACGCGCTCACCTATTGTGACGGCGAATCATTAAGGGAAAAACCGCAATTATACCGGATATCGGGGCGGCTCTCTCCCCGCTCCTCTCTCGCTCGCCCTCGGGCGAGGTCAATGCCGCGATGTCCACCTTATGTGGGCGACGATCCAGCTCATTAAAATCGAGCCAATGAAAGACGACCCGATGTAAAGACAATAGAGAGCTAGCGAATGGATACCAAAGAATGGAAAGCGACCGAGAGACACTCGAAATCCTATCACTGTTCCACTAAGGATGGAGCACCCAGCGATAATGGTGGTCTTGCCCTGAAATCGGTCTATATTCGGCACTATATGGGCAATCTCGGTTGCAGTCTCAACGAACATTCGAGCCGTCCTGTTCCCTGTTGTGTTGAAGAATCGCAGTTTTATCGAGAGCTGCTCAGATGGATGGCGTCCGTTGCACCTGCTGTTCGGCTGCTTGTATTAACCACTGATTCTCCACTGACCTACCCACATCGGACGGAGAACTTTCCCCTTTCAGACGACTGTAGACGTTGAAGGCTACGATATATTTAGTATTTGAGTGGTTTACATCTGTATGTGCCTCGATAGACACGTAAAGGTTAAAGGTTTATTGGTTTATTGAAGGAGCTGCAATTTTACAATGCTTAAGCTCTCTTTTATGTCACACGGCTCGAACCTGCGGCCTCTGGCTTCCTATAGCCAGAGACTTAGCCGTACAAATGTTGTTTTGCTCTTCTAAAAAAAACAAATGTATCTCAGTGGTTTCACCTCAGGATCGCATTTCACCATAGCACGCACACACATCACACACACACGCCACAGACGCACACACATACGTACTTTAGACTGAAGTTACACATATTCGGTATATTAAGAAAAAAAATCGAATTAGTAAAACCTTCACCTCGACCTTCAGATTTACCATCATTCGGAATTACCTTCACCATCACTCATCTTATTTGATATTTGTTTCCCTTCATACAATAAATGTATTCTACTTCGTTATACGAACAACAGGTACGTCCATCTCGTCCATCACGTCCGGACAACAAAACCACATCTCCCTGGCGGTCCACATAAGCAGGCAAGGTATTATAGAAGTTGTCCAGTGTTCGCGAGCGATGTATGGCAAAAACCAGCCCCCGACTGATCACAGAGCTCACGGATGTCCATGTTACCAACAACAACAACAGCAGCATCAGGTACCTGGCGAACTGGTAGCGCTGTTAGCTGGCTATTATTGTACATTCGAAAGTAGTCAAAGTGACAGCTAACCAGGCGGTGCCCCCCTACGAGGATCGGGCATGCTCGCACTCTCTCTCTCCGTTCGTGCTCTCTTTGCTCAAGAAGAAACGTTGTGCAGGGGTTCGCCAGGACGAGCGATTTGACAGGGAAAGTAACACGAACGGGATGATGTCGGCTCGTCGTCTCGGGCGGGTGATGTGAGTATTGCAAAAAATAGAAATACCTCCTCCCGCCAGCCCTGCTCGCTGCTCCCTGCGTATTGCTGGTGGGTCCGTTTCGTTTGTTTCTTTCGGAGCCTTCAACTCGGAACGTAGTCAGGAGGCCCTTACCTTCTCTACGCTCCTGCCACCAATCTAAGCCTGTCGCATGGTGGTCGGGAGTCGCCCACCGAAATCGCGAACGGTCCTTGCGGCCGCAGGCCTGGCGAAACAGGACAGAGCTTGAGAAGACTACACTGGGCCTTGCTCCTCGTCGTCCCCTAGTCCCCCCCCCGTCGATTCTGAGATGGGGAGGCTCCCCTTGCTGAGCAAGATGAATCGCACTAATTAAAGACTTCACTGACCATCCATCTATGTGATGCCGGCGTTAGGTCGAATTAGCATACTCAGACAGTTAGGTACGAAGTGAGTGAGTGAGCCAAGCTAAGCTAGCTAGCTTGCTTGCTTGCTTGCAACTCAGCCTCGACTGAGACCAGCGCTGCTGAACAGCCGACACACGAGACACTACTCGAAAGCCGCCTGACGGCTTTCGACTGGAGGGCAACTCCTCGGACATCGGTTCTGAGAGCATGGCAAGACACCAGCCGGCGAGCGATGCTAGAGCGGCGTCGCATCAAATGGAAGGTATCGAATGACGCTGCAGTCTTCTATACAGTGCAGTTCAGCTTGCGCGCGCAGATCCATGGACATCCGTCCATGGTGGATCGTCTCTTTCTGATTCCTCGGCATGTCGAGCAATTATCGACGGTTCGAGCTACGCGAGCCGCGCCTCACTATGAAAGCGATCACTTATGACAACCTGTGCCGTGGTTATGGCACGGGGTTGTTTCGACTTATACCGTCGGAAATCAAAAGCGTATTTAGAACTGGCTATATCTCGTTTCGCAATCGACAAAAACATCGGAGGAGGTTAGTTCTGCAAATCGTGACGAGGGACTGGGTGGCAGCTAGTATGGGCACCAGGGACATCTTAATGGAATAGTGTCCCTTTTGCAACATAGACTTCTCGCTTGGATGGCTGCCCTGAGTGTGCTTGCCGCCTGCAGGAGCACTCAGTTCGAGAGGTCCGTTGCATGTCACACTGTATTCGGACGAGCAGCTGTTGTCGACCGCATGGTCGAACTCACATTAAATGATGTTTTATCTAATATATATATTGTTAATGACATTTAACATTAAATGAAACACCTCGATATATATATATATATAGCATTGTTTTTCTACGGTCATCGATAACTAGGAGTTATTATGAACTTGGGCGTATTTTGTTCGTCTACGCTGAACAACTGTAATACTTTTCCGAGCCCGGATTGTTCCCTTCCCTTAATTTCTCTACTTTTCATATATATAATCTGTATGATTATATATATATATATATATATATATAATCTGTATGATTATATATATATATATATATATATATAATCTGTATGATTATATATATATATATTATATATATATATATAATCTGTGTGATTATATATATATATATATTTTAGTTGGCTATTATAATGATAGCTGTCATTCGACTGCCACAGGTCCCTGTCAGGGGGCCTTAATATGCGCACCGGATTGTGGTGTGCGTGGTTTCTACAAATATATTTTGTCAGAGTATCCTGACCGTGTTCTAACTCAGATCATCCTGACCTTGTTATATATACATCTTTAATCATATATTCGTTTGCGAGAACTTAAGCAATGTGACCCTGCAGTTCCGAAAATAAACCTCAAATGAAATAAAAATGAAAAAAAAAATATATATATATATAACCTATGATACATAGTAAATGGCAAGCGACGATGACCGTAGTTCATCACGAACAAACCGTCGAAGGATCCAACTCGGTCATAGAGTAACATTATCAGAAGGTCTATCAGAAGGTGGCAGCTAACCTGGTCCAACGAGCTATCTCGTGAGCGACCTCTGTTACTCGGTAGGCTCAGGCCTGCTGGGAAGGTCAGAATTCCACTACAGGACCCCTGGCATCGCCCATCTATCCGTAGTACCGCGCGTAGGACTCGCTAAACAAGGTAGACTATTATTTACCCAGCCTCCATATATATAGTGTTCACCCGCGTTTGTTTCGCCAGACAAAACAACCCGACAACGAGTGGACCGAACCGCTGCGAACCGCGCGCAATAATCAACATCTATCTCGGGTCAGTTATTCGGCCTTCCATCGGGGCTATTTTTTCTCTCTCTCTCTCTCTGCCGGGCTCGGGAATTGCTTCTCAGGCCTTCTCGTGGCCGTGTCGTCAAAGAACAAGAAATTGCTGACATCAATCTTGACCGACCACCCTCGCAAGGGCCGCGTATCGTCGCCGGCACTTCGAGCGTGGTCTCTGCCACGGAACCAGCCTCGAAATCGATTTGTTGAGCGAGCATAGTCGGGGGTTCGTCCATCCGCCACTATGTGGACGTCGCTTGTGCACATATGAACGGCGTTCCGTACACGCCTACGGGCTGGGTTTCCGATAGCACCTGACAGAGCCGCTGTGCCCACGACCCGAGGACCACCGGCAATAGTCGAAGTAGTATGAGAAATACGGGAATGGTGGCGCTCTGCTATAATAACTGTGTGTTGACCGGACCGTCTCCGCCCATTGTTGCGCCCTCGTGTTGGGCCACGTCTGAAATGTGGCCTGGCCCGACGATTCGTTGAGTTCTCGTACGAAAACGTCTACCCGTATTCCACTTTCTTCGGCCTCTTAGTGAACGGTTCGCCTCTTCGCCTGGGACCCCCCGGAGTCGGGGGAGCGGTCGCTCTCCCCCAGTCGCCGACCATCTTCGATACACGACGCTATTTATTTTCACAGGCACACTCCCGGGAAACGCTTGGCCCCGAAGCTTCGCCGTGCTGTAACTGTGGGATGGAGAACGAGATCATAGGGTTATCTCTCTCTCAGGTCCCCCCCTGTTCTATGCTTGTTCTTTTTGCGTGGGTTCATCTCGTGGGCGGTGTATATTAATAATCTGTAGAAGCAGAGGGCCCACGTGGCCGGGGGCGGGCATCGCATGGCATAGCCCGCGCAATACGAGCAGGCTGACTACCGACTCAGGTCCACCCACCCCACTAACCGCAGTTCGCGGGATTAGGGGCTGGGCCGTTGTCTCCGAGGCTCGCGAGTGCCACATTGTCGGAGCTATTCGTCAGACAACGAAAAATACGAGGAGTCGACCGAGGGTTTCACTTGATCTATGCTCATATATACTTGTAGACGGGTCGTTGCGATATTGGTTGGTTAAGCAGTGGAGTATGTGTGTGTGTGTGTGCGCCTAGTGGAGATACGAACGGTCGGCATGACCTGAATTGTATTGAACACTGACGAATGGAGTGTAAACGCCCGGCAGAAGAGCTGGCGCGATGATCGCATTCGAGCGAGACCTACTGCTGACAAAGGCGATGGAGGTCCTCTCGAGCTGTACGATCGTCTGATCCAATTTTCCTCTATATATATATAGGTTTTAACCTGCCCAACGAAATGACGAACCTGTGAAAAGCACATAGTCAGGTCTATTGAGGCATTCCCTTCGAGACTCTTTACTTTACCAGCGAAGCTGGAGGTTGTCGTTCAATTCGCGCACGGCGCCCATAACACTCGTGCTAGGCCTACAGGCTAGCCGGGGTTCTGCATGCACATCAGCAGATCAGCCAGCATCAATCAACTCTTCGGCCCTTCGGTTGCTTCTGATTGGCCCTAGCTATCACTGCCGAATGCAATATGGACACCTCCTCAATATAAAAAGACCTTGTGTACAACCGACATGTGAAAAAGCTTAATTTGCAGCCTTCCCAACATGAGACCACGATCCCCCGCAGCCCCCATGATTTGTTCCGCCTCGCCCGTCGCTGTGCCTCGTATAACTTGTTCACCCTGTAAAGTATCCCCAACCACTTGGCCCCGTAGATCGCCTTGCTTCAAGATGCCTCCCCTTCTCTTTCCTGCTCCAACTTCTTCGGCTGGAGCGTCCAGCCGGTCGCGCCTGTAACGACCTCAGAAGTGAGTCGCTTCATCAAATAAGAGCTACAACAAAAAAAAACCTGACCGAGAGACAAGAGCGGCAGATGCGGGAAGACAAGGAACAACGGATGGACGTCACATGAGGTGGTCGTCGTTGGGGTGCGCCGACTTCGCCGATAACTCGGCGAGACTCGGTCGGTGGCCGGCATAAAAACTGCACGTTCTCACCACTGACCCCAGCGTCGCTCCGCTCGTCGTGCAGAGATCACCTATTCAACAATTAATAAATGCATACCCTTACATGGCACCGCATCGAGCCGCAGCTAGCGAAGTAGTTCGATGTAGTTCAAAATTCAAGATATTCATATGCAATTAAACACCTCCCCCCCCCGTCCCGGTCCGGACCCCACCGCGCTAGACCTCTCGTGATGCATTCGCCCTCTCCGGGGGTTGTGTTCCTCATTCGCCAGTCGTTAATTTCTCCGCGTCTGCGTTGCTCCGGTGGCGTTTCCTTTTTCTTTGTCGTGTCCCGAGATCCCAATCGTCTCTCGAGCGTCCCAGAGGGTCGAGCCGAGGGTCGGGGGCCACCCAACCAACCCCATAGGCATTCGTGGCTGCGCAACTTGTTGGACAAACTTTGCCACCGCAGCCGCTGTGGTATCGCCAGTGTAGGCATGCACCGTGTCGTGGTGGGCAGTCAGCCGCGGCCGAGTTCAAGTAGTCCTCGCGGAGCCGGGTATGGCACCCCAGCATGGCAATCGATCACGGGCTTGGCGGGGGATCCGGCCGAGCCCAGCATTGAGTGGGTCGTCCACGAGAACTCGCACGTCCAGACCGGGCGGCGGACGAGCCGGCTAACCAACGAGCCGCCAGTCACATCGTCCAGCTACGAAAGTCCTAAGTATGCCCAGTGAAGAGACATAGAGACAGGCAGCTAGACGATGGCGTCGACGACGATGACAACGAACGGGAGAACAAAGAGCGGCAGTGGCGCCGGTAGCGGTGGTAGCCGTGTGGTCCCCGGGACGAGTTGAGAGGACCTCTTCCATCAACCTCATGAACGAACCCCGAAGCACCTCCCTTCTCACCCCGTCCAGGACGAAGCCGGCACAGCGAAGAGCCAGGAGAGCTTAAGGACATACACTACGACGCTAGCAGACGCGTACGCTCGGTCGCGGACACAGCATCTTACAGCAGCTGCAGCAGGAGCACCACCGCAATGTTGGTAAAAGCTCGCACCACGACCCCGACAAAAAGATACATTTATACACTCTTCTGTCGATAGACCACGGTGACGATGTCGGTGACATAAACATGCCTTGCACACGAGGTGACGGTGGTGATTTCTGTTCGGTTTGTCCATGGCTGGCCCGTGGCGACAGAGATCGCCGGATGAGTGGGGGGCGATTCAGTGGCTAATCGTGCCAAATTATCCTGCACCGTATGCGTAACGCAGTCCACATTCATGATGTGAGCATCTAACCGCTAATCCGGCGGTTTCGTGAGGATCCACACCACACTAAAGAGGGAATAGATATCTATCCTGTGTAGACAATCGTAGGAAAGTTTTAATTAATTACTTGATAGTTCCTGTATACTGGCGCTGTCCCTAGTAGGGGAATTTCTTCTGTATGCGAATATGGAACACATTAATCTTCATGTTATCATTCGCCAGTCTCTAATCGTCCTTCAATGTAACTGTTAAGAGATGCTTTAAATATATTTGTACACTTCCCTCCGTCGCCATTTATTGCGTGTTTTAGAGATGCTTGTTTCTAACCGGTCAAATGTTTCGCCACTGGCTGAGGAGCTTGAGAAGGCATCGCTTTGCATAGCATGACGTGGTCCGACTAAAATTGCGACGTAGTGAAATGTGGGACGTGCACTCATCCACGAAACAAAAAAAAACCACGAATGACATTATCCCTAGGCCTATGAGTAACAATGGCGACCGATCAGCGAACTGGACGATATTCCTCGAGTCATGGACGAACTACAGGTCCACACGTTCTGGCCTTTATATTCCATCTATCCTCAGGGGTTGAAATGCCGTTTGTCTCTGGACGTGTATATAGTATTTGTTCAATCTTTCAGCATGATTTATTCCTGGTTCATTTGGATAGCTTCTACATATAAACCTTGTAATGATATATTGCTAACAGGCTGTTTCTCTGGAGAATCGTTAATTAATTCCTATCGTGCGGTGGAGAAGACTTAGCCTTCGACGGCTATCGTTCTCCACACTGACTGAATTCAAACGTAGACATCCCGGCATGAAGACCGCTGATGGCAGCCTTTAGAAGGCTTCACCGTTGTCGTGTTTGGAGAGCTAGGGGTAGTGAACTTGTCACTACTATTGAATAAATATATACACACTCAATTATATTCTTGGCTTATTATCTGCCTGGCAACATTGAATACATTTTGTTACTATACAAAGGACACAAGGGCTCGACGCCAAAGCGTCACGTCAGCTTGTACTTGGTCGCCACTCGACATCTCGTGTATTTTCCGGGCTGTCTCACAGCCTTGAACATTTAGAGTCTACCGTACAACTGCTTTCGGCATTGCTTCATAAGACGGACAGCCCCTTTAAACATCTCGTAGTCACATTAGTAGCCTCTGCCTTACAAATATTGCATACGCTAGGTTTCGTTATACCCGGCAGCTTTTAGTGGACAATCACACAATGTGCCATATTTCTCATACTCAATGGAACTAACTGTCCCCTATCGTACAAACTACTCAACATGAGTGATTAAATAGAGAAACTGTGCATAAAAGCTTTCACCCACTGCTCCTATAGTTACCGCTCATCCATTCACTGCTAATCCGCCACGGTTTAGCGATGAGACCAGCCGAAAACCTATATATCCTTCCATTTCTTTCAAGTACCGACACAGGTTCCCTATGCATATACAGCCAGCTAACATTATATAACAGCTGAAGTGTTCACTGTCCGTTCGCTAGCCATGCTAGAGTTCCAGTCGTTCGCCATCTTCGCCGTCGTCATTGCCCGTCACTGTGAAAACCCTTCTACCCTAACCCCCCCCTACCCCCCTTCTACCCTAACTATTTCACATAGTTAACACCCCCCGCCCTACACTCAGGCCCCCTCTACTGCATCGTCAATGATGGTGAACGCCTGTCCGCCACCGTTAAAATGGTCAGGCGTTCCACTCAATCACTCAAGCCTTTCGCTATTGTTTCCTTGTCCAGAAGGTCCTACCCGTTTCGTCGCGCAATCGTCGCAATAGTTAACGCGCTCAACCCGATGTGGCGGCGACTGTGTTGGTCATTGGCCCTTCGCGCTCACACGACTGTGAGACTGAAGAGTGATAATTAATTGAAAAGTTTAACTTCTTTCTTAAGCTTCCGCATGGTTGTAGCGAAGCTGCCGGCGACTGGTGGTGCACTTAACTCGCAAGGCGCTCGACGCTGTACAGCTTGCAATGTATCTGCAGCCGACTCTCACGCGGAACAGAACGGTCCGAGGGACAGGCACAGATTCGTGCACATATTGTGCGTCCATCGGGTTATCGTTATCAGCGCATTCTCGTCGTGGTGACGAGCCGCTCCGGCTCGAGTTTGCTCTGTGGCCTCCTTACGAACGTTTCGTCTGAGCGTCCGGGACGATCAAGCAGTCTGCGGCTGCATCAGCTTCCATGAAGCGTCCACCGGCTACTAGCGAATAGTTAATTGGTGATCCCCATCCCTAGCGATGCCCGGCGAGGGTCGGCCGACCCGGGTCGATGCTAACTATTAACAGTAACCCCCGGCTGGGCAGCAGCAGCGCGGGCGAGCCGATCAGCCTCTCTCTCAGTCCTCTGTGATTGTGATGATTCTCAGAGGACGAAGACATTCCTCTCGTTTGCGGGGATTTGTAGCGTAGCGGGGGGGGGGGGGACCGGGTTTGCAATGTGCCGCAATGGCTGCAAAAGCTGGCGCGCCAGCTTTTGCCTCAATCGTTCATCCATCTCAGTCACTCACTCAGTCACTTCACCAAGTTACTTCACCCGGTAGGCCGGTCCGGTGGGCCGCGTTTGTCTTCACCCCAACGTGAAGGCGTGGATCGGCCATACTCAGCTAGTCGTATGGCCTTCAACCCTTTCGACCCTGTCCAAGTTTCGTCAGAGAGTCTCATCTGGACCCAACTGGATTCCTCCACTTCGTCACTTCCTTAGTCTTCCTGCCTCCACTCTCCTCGCCGTGATAGGCTTTTCACGCGAAGCCTGCCACGACACGTATCCCACATTTCGTCCCATGATGAATAGGCTCTCGAGGATGGCTGAGTCATGGGATGGCCGGTGTTCGACCGCGTCTGCGAAAGGGGAATAATAATTTTATTTGTCAAAGTAGCGCGAGCAGCCGCATTGTGACGTCGGATCGGCCGGTCAACGATCCGCTGGCCGAGAAGCGGCTTCTTTGCCATGCCCGGCTTGTGGTCGAAGGACGCGCAGCGCATGGTGGGGGCATGCAGGCGCACTTCTCGTGGAACACACTGGGGAACAAAGACGAACGAACGCAACCCTTTTTGAGGAGAACCTGGATGTTGGCGAGAGTCGTCTTCTTGTGATCGGCGTCCGATAAAAAGGATCAGTTCGCCGGCTCGGCCAGGGGGCGACCGCTGGCCAGCCAACGCGGCCTCCCATCGAGCATTTAAGACGAAAACGACTCGGAGATTTTTTGAGAATTCTTCTTCTTCGCGGACACGGGAATGTGTCGACAGTGGGTGGATAATTATGACGCTAAGTGGATGCAATCAACGTTGAGATTGTAATCAGCCGGATGGGTGGAGACCAAGATTTGACTGGATTTGGTAGGAAACAAGGGGCAAAGATTGTTTAACGACACGGAATGGGTAGACTTTTTGTTCAGGGTTTCGGGTGGCATGAGTCGAGGTTGACGATCCACAGAGTTTTGAATGTCCCTAGTGTCTGTGCGTTTGAAGAAAATCTTCTCCTCTACAAAAGAAAAGGATATCTATCGATCGGAGACGTTAGAGGAACCGTGGTCATAATACACGCAGGTGGGCAATTGTAGGAACTAACAAAGTAAGTGATTACCAACGGATCGACTCTAAAATCTCGATTTTGTATAATCTTTTGTTTGCCAACGAAACAGCCGATTTTTAAATCTCTATAGGCTTTGCTCCGTTGACCCTTCATGAAGCCTTCGCGAAGTTGCATGTTCGTCAGTGGATATTTATGATAGTTAGCTCGTATTCTAAAGTGACTTAACAATTTACAAGCAGATCTTCAAATGTTGCAGATTTTTTGGCGACGCGTGTGCTTCGTCGCTAGTCGGCATGAGTCTGTTACTAGTAATGTCTACGTACCAAGTATACCCATGCGTGAGAGACGCATATTGCTCATATGCAAACGTTTCGTCCGCCTGGTCGTGAATATGCTCTTGAACATTCAAAGTTTCTAATGTCCAGGCAATTCGCGTAAGTTCGCCCCAGCCCTCACCTGGGCTTTGTCGTCTAGCGACTAGCAGCATGGACCAGGTAGTTTTTTTAGTGGCAAGGCAGCAATTCTTTGTCCTTCTCCCCTCTAAACCACACCATGCTTTCTCATTCTCTAGGGATTAACTATGCCAAACCGTCGGTCGTTCCGAAGGAGTTAACCCCAGATGTTTTCTAAAAAAAACCGACTACTTGATAGCACATCTCAGCACCTCCCCGATACATGCTCTCTCCGCTGGGGCAGAGTCACACGACGGTCAACCGCGATCTACCTATGGCAGAGTTTCGTCATTTTCTCCAAGAATCGTACACATTTACGAATTCTGCAAATTTCGCAGGAGTCTCTAATGGAATGGCCGAATGAGGCGCATATGGCGAGTTGTCGTCTGGCGTCCAGCCCGCCTCCTAATGGGGGCCGCTTGGCGAATGCGTCCCAGCTTTGCTGACACTAACCAGGTATTGTGCGCGCCGTCGTCCGCCGATGGAAACAATACGGTGGTACGCCCATACCTTCACGGGGCTTCAGGGGTCACTCTCGCCCTTGCTATCCGCGCGTGTCTAGAAGCTGTTCGTGGAAACCTCCTTAGCCGACAATTAGCGATTCATAACCACCGTTTGAATCATCGCCGGCCGAGTGAGTTCGGCGCACGAAGGGAGTGGACTAGCGCCATAAGAGCATCACTGAAACAGCCCACCGGGTCGCTGGGAGGAGAGGTTGCCACGACGGTCGATGGCAACCTCCTCCCCCAGCGATCTCTCGCTTGTCCATACTGGGCCAGCGTTCCCGCTTCGACTTACACGATGGATACACGAGCACACACAAGCGGGATTTTTGGGACAGAATCCGTCCGAAGTTCAAGTGGTATCCTGCTGACGTTCGAGAAGGATGACAAGCGGCCCATAGCACGGGGTGCGACATAGCTCGCATCCGTTAACAAACGCTGGGGACAACGCCTGCAAGGAACAGGACGAGCGAGGCCGATGAGGACGAAATCCGGATGCGAACGTGAATAATTGTTGCGAAGCATCTGGTCAGCTCGTCCATTAAGGCAAGCTGACTCCAGCTGGACCGGCAGTGCGGGCTTCCATCTGTATCTCTCGTCTCGTCCTAACCCGCTAGCCCGCCTCGTGTTTGGCCACGTTCCACAGCACTGCTCCGCGTCGCATTACTGGCTATTCCCATTCGCATCCCACGCCCCACGGCGTTACTTTGCGCCCCCGGCCTGCTCACCCTACGCAGCCACCCCTTCAGGAAGCTCCCACGCCGATTGAACCTGCGGTGCAGCCACTCCACTCGGTGGCTCTGGTTATGTCAAGGTGTTGGATTACCGGCAATCACCAGTACCGCCGGTACAGTTCGGGCAGAGCGAACCGCACCGCTGTTGGATCTTCCATTAAATTTGGTTGAGACACGACGAGAGAGTGACGTCGCGACGCACCCGCCCTAGCGCTCGATCCCTCAATCTAATGCTGAACGTCGCACTAATGTAATATCGCGTCTATGCACGATATAGGATTATGTACAGCTCTCCCCCGTTGTTCGGTGCAATAGTGGTCCAACACCAAAATCGAGAGTTCGGCTAAATTGAATCTATTCGCGTACGTTGTTAGGTCTATAGGCAGGTCTGTCTACAAAGCGCCGAGTACACAAGGCGCGTTGCGGGCCCGCCACCTTTAATAGCTTCTCGCATCGTGAGGCTTCACACAGCGCGCGACGACGATCGAATCCCGTCTAGCGTTCGGAGGGCGACGACGAACGAATTCATGACGCGGTGTCGAAATGCTTCGCAACACGAAGGTATTGCTGTTGGCAAGTTGTCCTCGTCAGCAGCTCTCAGTCGATCTTCAAGAGTGAGGAAGTGAGGTTAAACTCGCACTCGTCGAAAGAGTGCGATGTCGCAAGGTAAAACTAGGACGTCAACTGCTGAACGAACCACTCATTCACCGCTGCAACTCATTTCGGCAGCGTACAAAAGCGCGTCCCTAGTGCCTCCTCGGCCTGGCCCAGTGGTGTTTGGACGTGCCAAACGCATTCGACACACACCTACCCGAGACCGCCATCCCCAACCTATTCAATACTACAGGACACATAAGCGGGTCGATCTATTGCGAAATCCATCCATTGCTAAGTCGATTCTCACCATATTTTGATGTACGCGTGTCGTCAGCACACCCGAACAGGGTCAGTGTGCGATGACCGTTGTGGTGACCGTATTCCACTGGCGTTTATCGGTGACGACGTACACAACAGCGAATCCCTATATATTCCTTCCCGAGGCGCACATACATGATGATACTGACAGCAATTAATTAGTTATTCATCGACTCCTTTTACTTGCCGGCGATTTCGCGGCGTCCACCGCTCGCCAGACATCACCACAGCTTCACTCCGGGAGCACCTTTGGCCAAGAACAGCTGCTTCTGCTGTTGTTGTTCCTGGCCACTGGTTCTACAGTGTTCTCGATATACACTCACTGTGCGAGAGTTCGAATTGATCTTGACAGGCTTGAAAAGCTTTTTCGAAGCTGCCCGGCAAGGAAAATTGAGCAAGCGCTCCCGAAGGTCCGTCTTATCGAGCGAGTTCACATTCGGAATCGTTTGCATTCATCCTCACGAAGGATAGAGAAAGAGAGACGGACAAAGAAACATCGATGAAAAAACTAAAGGCTAATGCTTAAGCTTACGCTGCCCGAGTCCATGTCGGGCAACGGTGTATGTGTATCGTAAACACAGCGCAGGCGAAAGAGCGGACGTCACAGCGGGACCCCCCCCGTACATAGCGGGCCCCCGACGACCACCCCAACAGGGCTGTGCTCCATGAGCTGCCCTCTGCCATGGCCCTCCCGGCGGAGCCAAACCTATCCAAGATGGCGTCACGTAGCAGACCTCCACGGTGACACTCGCCGCTGCAAGCAAACGTGACCTCCCCTTCAACGAACGCGGCCGGGGAGTTTCCCTTTCAGCACGTGCGTGGAGTCGACGGGCAATGCAGTCCCGCAGCTCGAAGAGCCTAATATCTACGGGGATGGTGTACAAGGTCGCCGGTCGTCTGTGAAGCGCGGCATTATTCGAAAAAAAGGAACCGGATGGCCAAGATGGGCTCTGCGTTCCGGCGCGATAGCGTGCGTTTACAGCCATGTGATGCCTATACACGAATGCGATGAATTTGCTAAAACTGTTTGAATGCTGTTCAATATTGCTCGTAGTGTTTGGTGCTCGTTCGTTATTTGGTTGGACTGTTTTCGATAGTATGCTGGAGTTGCGTCGTCAATGATATTTACAACGCTTGCATGCTGTGAGACACCTTTCAGCTTTCATGGTCCCTGGGTGCGCTGAGTCTAAGAGCGGCCACTTCCATCTTTGGGAAGAAGTTCTGGGGAGAAGAAAATGTGTCCATTTTATTTCTCAATATTACCAAGGCTACAAAAGCCGACATACAAATGGAAATCTCACAAGGCTAGCCCTATCATATTATGCATGGCGGAAATGTGCCTCTTTCCGCACATCGAAGTTGTCGCTAGAATCAGAAAACCCTTAGGGTCTTCTCAGTCGGTAGAAGATGAATGAATTGAGCCTAGATCACGATGAGATACTAGTGTGAGCGAAACATTTCTATGTCAATCTGCTGCGCTATGAATCTCTGCCCGTGAGCGTATTGGTAATGAGGTCACCAGTGGTAAATGGTAAATGTTTATTGGTTTATTAAAGGAGCTGCAATTTTACAATGCTTAAGCTCCTTATATGTCATCACCTCAGCGGGGCTCGAACCTGCGACCAGTGGCACAAGTTATAGTGGTTATGACAACTCTGCGTCGTTGCTATCTTTTCTTTTTTGTGAAGAAGGAAATTATCTTCAAACGCACGGAACGCCACCGGAGCCGTTTCAAATCTCCTTAAATAGTAGGCCGATCCAGTGCAAGGGGCCACCGTGGAGAGATGACAAAACGCCTCTACCTGCTAACACCACCACCACCCTCTGCTCAGAATCTATCTCTTCCCTAGACTCGGTACGCTTGACATTACTTTGTCGTTACGATCTGGTATAGCTTTTTCTGCTCCGAGAAACAGTTTGACCTCACCGAGCCTCTCGTACTTCGTTTCGGATCTCCTGTTGTCGTTTTCGAGTTGTCACAGGGTTATTGTCGTTGTTGATCGCGAGTCGTTTCAAACATGGACACGGCGTCTCTCGGCACAGGGTAGTCGCGTGTTCAGCTCAGATCAGATCGACAACTTCAAGGTGTGCCTCCAGCCGAAACATTTGTTCAAGATCCAATACGTAGATACACACGCATTCAATGATACCCCCACGGGGCTGACAAAACTTAGCCCCATTGAAGGTTTGCTCCTTGGGAGGGCTGAGAGAACCTCTCAGCGCAGAGACTCCCTGTAGGCAATATTGTTGGTTGTGGTGAGTTGTTTTTATTTTCGACAGCAAACACACAGCACTCTGACAGCCCCGTTCGGCTCAGCCCTTCAATAGGCAGTAGAAGCGGACGGTTCATAGATGGCGTAACATTGAACGTTAGCTAGAGAATCCTATCATCTGAACCACACGACTGAAGTTCTGATGCGTGTATCAGAATCTATGTGTGCCTCAAGATCTCGACCACGGCCCGACCTCGGTAACTGCCGAACACATCAGTTGTTCTCCGTGGACGTACAACGAATTCGCTTGTGGGGTCGCACAGGTGGGCCTTTCCCTTCGGTCTTCAAAGTGTCGCATCTCGATCCACCAAAGCGCATCCTTTCCTCGGTCGCGTCACGCACAGCGGAGTGTCCTACAGGCCACCATTGGCCACAGTAGGACACACAGGCCCATCGCCTTCAGCTATACAGGTCGATTTATCAGTGTACCCAAAACCTGCTACTTGCCTCAGCGTAGGAGGGGCGGTGCGCGGCAGAAGCCGGTACGATATTTGTGACAGTTTTTAAACGTCCAATCGATCACTCGTCAAACATCACGAGTTACTACCATATGACAGAGGCATCACCGTTGTCGAGCCGATCCAAATGCCAGTATAGGACACATAGCCTACGTATAATCGGAAGATGAGATATATAGTTCGCTCTGTGAGGCCTTCCGTCGCCGGGCTGTCGACGACGAGTCCACAGCCGTCGGGAGTCCACGGTGCACCCTCGTGATCACCGGAGCGATCACCTTGCCCGCCACCGACGCCGGCGCCTGCCGATGGCCGCGAGGAGACAGCAAACCACGATGGATGCTGGCGATACTTCACCGCCGTTGAATTCGAAAACGTATTAGCGAATCGGTCGCATTGACAGCACGAAACAGATCAGTTGTATAATGTATTACCAGTTCGTTTGTTTTGGGATCACCCGAAATCGTGGCGCGGTCCGCACAACAGGCAGTCGAAACAAGCCGTTGCACGGGAGCGACAATGAATTGCGGACAGATAGAGAGAGCGAGCGAGAGAGAGAGAGACAGTGCATTGGCAGGCCAGGCTAGCCGAGTTGGAAACTGTTGCCAAGCTGACGCTGTTGTCAGACAATCGACAATAATGAGCGTTCACATTCTCGATTTGCATCCGCGTACCGATAGGCCTAAGCGTGCAGGCACAGCCGGCCTGAATGTTTGTAGGGCGACGAAGGACAGATAGGACTGTAAATAATTCATCTATTTAGTTATCTCGGGAAGAGCGTTGAAACACTGGAGAGCGGTGAATCCACGGAAGGATACGATCGGTTTATAGATATGGTGGGAGAGGGTCGGTGGGCGGTGAGAGTCGTAACTGAATTTAACCCTGGGGAACCATCCAACCCTGGGGTACTCAGGATGGGCTCGGCATTTTTTCTTCGGAGGCTGTTTCAAACCGGTTCATTCTCCACACTTGTAACGATGTGCCACAAGCACGCACACAGAGGTGCACCCGTGTGACGTTGAAAATAGCTAGCCGAGTCAAAGGAAAATTAGACAGATTTTTGCTGATTTGAGCTATCTTAGTTTAGAAATCCTGTACGGTTGAATTCAATACAATTTCGTATCACCCATGCGTTATACATATCTTTGATATATGTATATTTCATATAAAGTATCTCTCTTTCTCCCTCTGTCTGTCTGTCTCTCAGAACAAATGTTCGTACTCCTGCAATGCTTGTCTAGAGGATGGAGGAAGGTGAGTTTCAATGTAAATACTTTGGAATACCTTCAATCTGACATATTTCCTTAACCTGCTGGAAGCATTTTCGAATTGAGCCGTCACGCCTGCACCCAATAAACTGCATTTAACACAAGACGCTTCGGATCTGTTTTTGACCCAAACTGCTGTGCATATATCGGGGTCCTTGTAAACAAATATAATTTATCATCGTCAACGATCGAGTAATTCCGCCTCTTATCTAGCACCTACCATCAAAACTATAGTACAATATCAGTTTCTCTCTCTATCAGTCCATATAGCCGTCTATCTCCACAACGACCTTTTGCCATGGCGATAGCGTCGGGGGCGAGCCTCTAGCATCAAACCAATGTGACGCCAGCAGCCCAACTCAGTCTCGATGACTGCAATCAATAGAGATTCAATCATCAACTCACCCGGGCTATGACAACAACGATGGCAGGCTCAATGGTACAACGGTTGGCGTTCAACCACACTCCCTCGAATTGTGTGAGGGCCCCATGAGTCATCGCTCTCTTCGAAAGTCTCCAAACTTCCTCTCGATAACAGGCCCAAAGTTGAAGATACATTTGGTATCGCGCCCTAATATGTATGTTCATACGGGAACACTCGTCCAGCTCGCACGCACAACCCTAGACCCACATATGCAGAGTTTGTGGGTCTGGGGCCAGGGCAGCACCCCCTTCCCTGTTAAGGACGCTCAGGGAACGCTCTTCGAGCAATCGAAGCCAATCGAGCAGATCGCCGCCACTCGTAGTCTGAACGCAGTACTGACGAACGTCCTATTTGAACGTGACTGGCACCTGGTTGACGACGAGTCGGGACAGATTACTGGTGCTATATGCTACCCCCCTTGCCATGGCGGATCCCCTCAGCTGTTAGTCCAGAAAACAAAGCAATGTATACAATTATATTTAAGGAACTTACAGTAGTAGCATGAATACATTGTTTTCACGCAATAAATCAACAATGTCTCATGAGTGTCACATGAATGAGGACGCATGGTAGCCCCTGCGAGGCAATGGCAGCTGATGCAGTTACGAGACTTCGGGGAAAACGCAAGCCGTAGGAACCGCATGCGTAGCGGGGACGAGGTGGATGAGATGGCACAATGCCAAACTGCAAAGGCGAATTTCCTCTCTCGAAATGTGTGTGCCCATAGAGACGGAGATTAAAGAGGTAACAGCGTGTGTGCATCTCTAGGAAGAAGACACCGCACCCACTCACAATATCGTCCTGGCTGTCCGACTGTACCGGCAATATTCTTCGTCAACTCCCCACTGGGTTTCTCTCTCCGATGAATGGTAGTTTCAAGAACTCGGCCGGCCGGCCGGCCGGGCCCAGTTCAGCCCCCGCGTCGGGTGAGGCCAGCGATGAGATCCGTTCCGACGCGCGGATCGCGCGACCCAAAGGACGGAGGGGTTTAAGAGGAAAGAATGCCAACAGTAGACCCCGGGCACAGCCCCCAAAGCATGTCCGGGGAGGCAATGAAGTCGCGTCCGCACGTGAACGCCAGAGAAACTGAGGAATTTTTGGGGGTTAAAAATGTGAGAGGTTTTCTTTCGTTGAAGGTAGGCAAATTAGCCTGCTGGAGCGAGAGAGAGACAGAGAGAGAGAGAGAGAGAGAGAGAGAGGGAGAGGGAGAGAGAGAGAGGGAGAGAACGAGTGAGTTAGATAACCGGTGAGCTCTCCATACGGACAGGCAGACCGAGAGATAGATAGGGTTGGAACGTGTGACCACGCCGGGATGTTCCCAGGGGAGGCGACTGGTGTGAAACCTACACAAGATCGACAGTGGCGGACTAGTGGGAAGCCAAACCTCACCAGCTTCATGCGGGACCTCTGAGCAGGCGGCAATGAATGCGGGGGGAATAGGCACGCTTGGAGGGGACTCTCTAGATTAGGCGATACCTCAGGGTTTACTAGGGGTAACTAGGCAAGAAAGTGTGACGGTCTAATTAAAGGGATTTACCCGATCTAGGCAACGTCGAAAGAACCCCCGCGTTCTAAGGTGTCGGATGGAGGAGACGCTGTTTTGGGTCTCATTTTCAGGATACTTTCGCTTTGTCTAATCAATGGGAAACTGTTGAGGCGGAGTTCTTTCAAAATGATCCCTCCACATTCACTTGAAGGGGGTGCTCATCTCGGGGGGCCCGGGGGGGGGGGAGTTGGGTATGACTGTTGGCATTTTGATACTGTCCTTGTTTCAGGTCCGATATCACTGCGACATAATATACAGTACAGCGATATATCCCTACGGCGACATCTACTTTTGAATAGGTCATGATAAAAGTTTGATTCGTCCGCAGAAAAATACATGTTTGTCCTGCGCCGAACAACCAACAACGAGTAGGCCTGTCAAATCCCGACCGAGTAGTACCTCCATATTCGCTGTGTGCCACTGTCCTGCAGCTTTAGGCAGACTATGCGAATTCAGGAAAGCTTACATGAATTCCGAGTTACTTCGTACCTGTCAACTTACGGCGATAATAATAAGTTTGCTGAAAAAACCGGGCAAAACAAATGCCAACGGGTGCCCCGCTTTGTGCAGCCGTGAATTAGAGCAGAAGTCGTTAAGGTGTAAGCTGGCAACGCCGACGATCCATCTAGCCAGATATAACAATCACTGGTCGACGACAATATGCGTCTTTGTCTAATATATTCCGGTCACACCGCAATCATATCATTTGCCACAGTCGTATCATTGCCTATGAATAATTATTGTCGTCTCGAGATCAGTCATGCCCATCTCCTTGATCTGCTATGACAATAACCATCTCCCCTACGCCTGGCCTTTGTATCCCAGTATAATAAGGTTAATGGTGATCCCCGAAGTCGAGCAGTCGTCCAATGTTGTCGCCGGTACGCGATATTCATTGCATCAACCACTCAAGCTAAGTCGCTCGCCGGCGGAGACAGGGACCGCCTCGCCAAGGGTCTCCGAGTGTCCTCGTCGCAGACATCCATCTCTCGGCAATGAACTCCCAAGTGGATGAATCCCCGTCCGTCTGTGAAGTTTGAAAAAATCAACCACACACCCCATCATGTTATCTTCACTGTGAACGCTGGTAGGCCAATACTAACACACCAGCTCAACAGAACCAAACGCCACCATCCTGTACACTCGTTCCGAGAGCGGCCGAAACCACTCATCCTCTGCTAATGAACTCCATCACGGAAGAAGTCGTCCAGTGGAGATGGCCAGTTAACTCGAGTTTCCCCAACTCTTGTCCCCGCTCAAACTCCATAGGTGAAGTGGTGTCCCATCAAATAACGCACATTTCTCCATCGAGGATATTGTGTGTTTGTACGTTTGAAGCGCGCGTCTCTATGTTTGTGGGCATGGGCGTGTGTGTGTGTTTAAGTCATGTATATGCCGATGATTCGAAGCTACTTTCAAACTAATAATTTGGACCAATTCGAATTCTTTGGTCTACTAGAGAGCAGGGAGCGTATGACGATGGTTAGCACGTGACCCAAATGCCAACTGCTGTCGGCGGATCCCACCAATGTCGCCATGCGCGCGACCAGGGAAGCGGCTGGCCCGTGGGCAGTAAGGTCTGCTTCCCTCGCCAGGATGCCCGGGACGACACACGAAGGTGGACTCACGGAACTCCGCTGTATAGTACGACTGTATTGTCCGTCCGCCCGTCAGGTTCTGGGGGTAGGTCCTGGCTGAGATTTTTCAAAAGATTGATGAATCTTCTCCCGTTAGCGTCGGCCCCAGAGCGAACCAACACGACTGGGGGGGGGGGGGGTCAGTCGTGCACAATCAGGGCCCGATGGTTAGACCAGAGGCCAGAGCCGACCGTTTGGCCGGCAGGGTAGCGTCCCTGTCTCCCCTCTGCGACAGATCTCACTCGAAGCGAATGTGTAACGTTACGCGATACCCTCTGTTCCCCCCCTCCCGTGAATTTCACTCGCACACGTGTCTCAATAAAACCGATCGTGCTCCACTGATACAACGCGCTCATCGGAAGCCAGTGGATACTGGTCATAGTTGGGACAACCTCTCACTTGGGTCTCGGTCGCTGTAGACCACATCACTAAGTCAGTTGTTGTCAGCTGCTCTGAGTTGACGAGCGTTCCTTAAGATACCAACTAAACCCTTAGATACAGTGCAGATTGCATCGCATGCACGAGGTGGGAAGTTCGTAATCACGCTAAATCTAATGCTTCCCGCAAATGTATTTATATGCACGCGAGTGTGTTCAGCGTCAAGGAGTGCTCGGATTTTATAGACCCTTGCGGGACGCCACAAATTCATTTATATATATATAATAGGTTCCCCTTTAAACAAGTGCTGGTACACTGAATTAAAGTTCATTAGCACGAGGGCAGGACACCCGAAGCAAGCATCCCCTTACCCCCGAAACTATAGACCCGAAACTTCTTCACCACGATCTAGCCGCTTTCGTAGCTCGATTTGAGGGACTACCGAGAGCCCCCAGAAGTAACGGGTCCGATCCGCAAACGGCAGATGAAAAAAACACTTTCTAAAATGGTGATAGCCATTAACGGATGAATGGGCAAACGAATAAGTAAATTAGATTATCGAGAGGGGGTGGTTCGGACCCCGGGGGGTAGATATCAACGCGATATTTCAAGGGGTTGACATAATGGATCAAGAGTGCAGATATAGTGCATACATTCGAACGAGCATTGGGGAGGAGCGGTAAGCGGGACGGGTGTCCCCGAGTTATTCTCAATATTCAGTACATAAGAGGTACGATTCATTTAGCAGCTCTTCGTCTCTCACCCGAAGCACCTCCTTTGGAGGAGAACATATCCGGGTTATTGCTACGTGCATACGCTATATATATATATGGACAATATCATTGACTCTCTGTTATATATATATATATATATATATATATATATATATATAGAGTCTACAGGAAATGTACATATTTATGCCGCGCTCATTTTGAACGTTAGCTGGATCTGCCGGAATGACGACTAATTTGTCACTGGTGGTGTGTGGACGACTTGAGAAGGCGTCTGGAGACCCACGACCAGGCCCATATCTTAGACGACGTCTTTGGTGAGATACCTTGAGGTAGTTGAAGGTAAGCCATAAGGGCTCAGTCGATCTAATATGCATATATATTTGTATGTAATCAAATATCGATAAATACATATAAAAATCTTTGCGTAAATCATGTGTGACATTGGCTTAATATTGTGTACACATTTATCAACTATAGGTGGGTGCGTATTCTTTGAACTGCAATAATCACTGAGTTTAGTTCTTATATTGACCTACTTCCCGTGACTATAACAGTAGAGAGGTGTGGTTAGTTTCAGCTGGCTACTTTCCGCGAACCGTTATGATTGGGTCTGCCTAAGAATTGCTATAATAGCCAGAAAACTGAACTAAAAGAATAATTTCTATATATATATATATATATATCTATATATTCTTAGAGTGGTAACGATACACATGATGTGGTAGCTTTCTATTCCAAAAAGTACCACACCGAAATAGGTCTGATGCCAATGAAATAGATGGCATAACAAACAGCTTAACAATAGTTCGGCAGTCGAACAGAATCGGCGGAAACAGATACTTTTCTTCAGACGCTCATACTACAAACAGAGGACTCTCGGATACTGAGCTTCGACAAACCTTAACAACCTTGTCCGGAGGACAAGGCGTGCTTAGCGCCTTATCGATCGATTGCCGACCATCTCGTCTGTCAGTAATAAGCTATGATGAAATCAGATAGAAAAGTCAGCAGCCTCACCGGTATCAAACCTATACCGGAGAAAATCCTCGGATCGATGTAGCCAGACCACGATGTTCGGTCGGCCACCAGAAGGGAGCTAGCCTGCGGCAGGGAATCCCATACCGCGTATCAGTTCGATGTTTAGATCTTGAGAGGATTTTCAAGTAATTGGTGGCATCAAAGCTTCAGGGTTATTGAGCCCTGGTCAACTTCGTGTATGTGTTATGGGGCGGGGCGAGGCGAGGCTAGTGGAGTAGACTGCACTCGACTTTCAACTTGGCGGTCTTTCAAATCGCCAGCAGTAACAGCCGGGTGGAGGAAGCGAATTTCTGCAAAGCCACCGAGACGGCCGGTTCCAGCGACCTCTTAACCAGCCGGTGTAGCCTCCTGTTGAAACGCCCCGCTCTCTGCTCATATGTCCAACGCGCAAGCCGCTGCTTTGTGCGAGCGTGGTAGCAACGTCGTTTCGAGGAAGGGAGAAATACTTTAGTTAGCAAGGAGACGCGCCGAGATATATAGACGTCTGAGGAGATAGAGGTCATTAAGGTTAGCCTTAAGTACCTCGAAAGCCCTCGATCGCTGTGACTAGCGGTAGCAGCGGTTCGCTTCACTCTGTGCGACTGGACCGCTGTCAATTCTAGAGATTCTCTCTAGTTAGACGGGATGAGCTTAGCTCCACGATGCCCGAACCCCGATCAGGAGATAGTTAGTAGATAAATCTGACTTTCGAACGCTGCCGCTGTGCACATATCCCTGATTCCCGGCCTGTAATTAGAACGATCTCGGGTGTGCGTCTCGACGTCAGCAGCAACAACAGGAACGATGCATGAAAGAGATATGTTAAATAAGCAGGCGAAAGTTCGACAATTCGAGGAATTCCCCATAGCCGTATGCAGGGACGGCCGATGTATAGCGCTACATGCAAATGACAAAAGTTTGCGAAAGGCCCCCACTGACCATTGCGACTCTGGCCCTTTGGTGGTGGTGGTGGTAAAGAGAGCCGATTCCGTTGAAACGGAAACTCGAAAATCTATGACGGGGAACGAGTGAGTGGACCTACATTGCACCGATCATTTGTGTTTAAGAGCGAATGCCATATATTAATCAGGTATGATTCTCGTATGTGCCATTCGACTATAATGATTTTATAGAATATATAAAGGAAATTATATATTTTACTCGCACCTTTATGTGGTAAATATACACCCCCAAGCGCGAATAAATATAATTCATTAAACGTAACACCCGCTCACTCGACATAGAGACATTCAGTCTCACTTTTCGAACTAAACACCCACACACAAGCATTTTAAGTCTGCCCCAGCCGAAAGTCGAGCGTCAACGACCACATTTAGCCAAACAATTTGACACTTTTATACTTCGTGGTAGTTAACAGGTCGCTAGCATTGCCCGATCCTGGCAGGTGCGATAGGTCAGGTCTCCACAAACGACTATACAATATATAAATAATTATTAATGGAACATTCTTCCTTCCTTTTGTTTACAGGCACCTTGCTAGCTAGCTGAGATTTAATTTAATGCCTAATCATCGTTGCTCCCTAATGATAAAGTGCTAACATCTGGACGCGCACGACATGACTTGATGCTGGTGCTGCTGCTGCTGCTGCTGGCCACCCCGTAGATCCGAACCGCACAGCACCCTTGTGGCCCTAACAAAGCCTCGCATCTCATCTATGGAAAGTGGCTCGCTTTCTCCCTACGCCTCTCGTCGTTGTGCGTGAGCGAGCTGTGGTTTTGATCAAGGCAGAGCGAGACGGCGGAGAGCCGATGGCCGATGGCTGACTGGGTCGATTGAGATTCGGTCCGGGTCAGTCGAGATTGAAACGCACGCTTCGTGCTCCCGTTGAAATTCATCTGAGCGGAAGTTGGTGTCAGAGTGAGGCCAGCGCTGGTGGTGGTAGTTGTAGTAAGAGATCAGCCCTATGTTGGCTACCACTCAAGTCACCTACTGACTGGTCCCTGCTACTCTCTCTCTCTCTCTCTCTGTGTGTCTGTAAGTCAACTCTGCCCGGGGATTGCTAGATATATCTGCTATTTCGCCGCACTCGCGAAAGAATCGACATGAACAGCATGCTGGTGACAACTTGTTAGCTGGCGGCTCGACTGGTTTTACTGCGCCTAGCCGCGTGGTGTTGGAAGAAATATTGAGAATGCATATATATATATATGAACAATTGTTTTTTTTTTCGACCTACACCCTGCATCGTGGTCGCAGAGGAGGACGCCGATCAGGACGCTGAAGTGAGTTCGGGGAAGTAGTTCATTAGCAGGTGCCATTTGTATCGGCCAATGGACAATGGCGGGCTGAAATCTATTTAAGGTGAACGGTGGAACCTCATGAGAAAAGGGAGCATTTCTGGAGAATTAGATCTAGATATATATATATATATATGCTTGCATATGTTGCGCCTATGCCGGATCGCGAAGCGGTGTGATTGAACAGATCAATCGGTGCAATACGAGCACAAACTTTGTGATTCGAGGATTTCATTATTGAAAAAGCTAGATTTACTAGACGCAGATAGCTATGCTAGCTTAGTGTCAACTCATTAATCTCGAAGGTGCATCATCACCAATGAATCTTCAGCAAAGAAAACATTCAATGAACCGCTCCGCATCTTCATGCCGCTAGCATCAATAGTCCTTTGAAAAGCTCGTTTCGCTTGTTGGTCAATAAGGATAATTAGTGATCTAATTAAAATCGTAGGTGCTCACTTCCGACCCCACCGAGCGCCGACGTCGTGCGGGCGTTAGTGGCGCATTCTGCGCTGTGTTCTTGTTTTCCGCCTCGCCTCTAGTTGCCTTCCCGGGAAAAGTCCACCGTCTCGAACACTGCGACACATCGCGTTTGCACATGTGACACTCTGACGGCACTCGACATCCGAAACTCGTGCGGTCTACATCGACTTTCGCCTACGACAGTGGTACGCTGGCCCCCGTTGGCAAGAAAACGGTGGGAGAGTAGCCCGACCCGAAGGTGTTCCTGTGGCGCGCTATGGGTTTGTTCTCTTACGACCCTCTACCAGTAACACTCATAGCGACATGGACCAGTATCTGTGTATATGTGTATGTGTTCGTTCGACGACGCCTGCATAGAACGGGCTGGCGGGCGGGCGGGTTCTAGGCTGCGTACATCCTACGCCAGCCTAGACCTCGTCACCGTTTCGGTAACCGTCCGCCCCCTCAAAATCCACTGGGTTCTCCCAGACATATGTACACCAGCTAGCGCTGCTTCTGCTAACCAAGCACCTGCTTAATAATTCATTAGTTAAAAGCCGTGTAACTAGCTCTTTTTTTTTTTGAGTAAACGCCCCACATCCCTACCTAACAACCTGCATGCATGTACGCCTGCCGACCGGCCTACGAGCTAGCTAGCTAGCTATCCTGACTACTTCCTGCCCGATCGCCTACTGTGCACTCGGCCGTGTGGTAGTCGCCCCCGACGATTCTTCCTGTCGGTAGCCTACTCCTCTTTCGGAGGAAACATATACCTCGATGCACGAGAGTCCCTCTATCCGTCTACTCTTCAATGTCCGCCATCACACGCGGGCCAAGAACACGAAGACGAAGAAATAGTGTAGGCACAGAATCGGCCGCTACATATACATATATATACATGCTATACTATCGGGGATGCTGGGGTTCTCAGGGGGCACGGTTCACATCGAGACCCCGCTATTCTACTATAGCTGATTAGGGCCGCGGGGCAACTCGATTCTGAATGGGGTGTGGCACGCTGGAGGCATTCGCTAGCTGAGTGCATGCATTGGTGCTGGCGGTAGATGTGTGGGTTTTAGGCGTATGTATGTCGGATGTTGTCGTTCGCTTTCTAAGAGAATTTTGTTACCGAGTTGTGTAGACAATTGCCTGATGCCAAGAGACAGATAGAGCGGCGGATTGTTTCTTTCACTTTTGGCCGCGGTTCGCTTCGTACTCCTACGCCAGCCGCCCCCTCCCCGAAGCGAGGTGGAGAATAGGATAAAACGGGCCGTAGCTCCGACACCTCGGGGGACCTGCAAAAGGCTATGGGATGCCTCCAGCTGTAGGGGGATCGATGGACCTGTGTGATGATTTCGTTTGAGCAGGGGCATCGCTGCGTAAATTTATAACGCTTGTCAGATAGGAATGGCAGAGTCAGAATAAGATCGATCATTTTCTTTTAGAAAGCAACCGCTGCAGCTGTCTGTACCTAAGCCCCGTGAGATAGGTTCCGTCAAAACTGTGATGATCCAACCACCGATTGAGTTCTTATTGTCGATTGCTGAGGTGATTCGTTGTCAATACGAAGGTGCTCATTTTTAGTACATTTCTGCCGATAGGCCACTGGAAGACACCTAGAGAGACATTAATACAAACAGTTTCCTCTGAGAATTTGGAGAATACAAGAAACACACGTGGATCGCTCTCAGTGAAACCCTTCCTGGATAGCAGACGGTTCGGCACAAAAGTAATCCAACCACACAAAATAGGCAAACACTTACTCACTACTGTATTTGCACTAATATATGTCCTAGTTAATTACGAAACTATTCGCAATTCACTACTTCGTTCTCTTTCGCCCACGAGGTGTTTACTTTATCAACCCCCACTTTCAAAAGTCCTTCAACGCGCGCGCACACAGGAGGATTCCGAGCCAAAAAAAAATTCGCCGCCGCAATAGGCCGGCAACATCCGAGACGGTCGGGTTCACGGTGGCTCTGTTTCGCTAAGGCGAGCAGGGTGGCTTGGCCATACCTCTATTGCTGCTGCATTCTGAATAAATGAACGTGTTATTCAAGCAAATTGGCCCTCATTACACGTCGTGTCGTACGAGCAGCAACAACACCGCGGCGAGACGCCACCGCTGGTGAAGCCCTAGAGCGGCGCACAGCCGCTAACTGGCAGCAGGCCGCTCGTAGAGGTGCCATGCACCCGCCCCGTCCCGATCTCGTCCTCGATACAAACCTTCTAACCCGCCGCTTTCGTTCGCAGTGCGACTTCGGTTTTGAGGATGGCGTACCTCAGCCAGCCGCCGTTAGGCAGGCAGCCATTAATGGGGGGAGCACTGCACTTGTAATTAATATTCAAAACCGCATGATTTTGGGGGAATTATCCTATGGGACTCGAGGTTTCGTGTTCGATGTTGCGGTGTGACGGAATCGCTAAAGGGCCAAGACTGGGCGGAGAAGCTGCCGAATAAAAGGGAGCGGTCTTGGCCCGGGGCGATCAGTCACAGCAAAGTAGGCTGGTTGTTGTTTCACTCGAGAAATCCACATCGGATCGCTTCTGCGGAAAACAATCGCATTGTTGCGACGGTAATGACGAGACCAGCTTAACAGCGACATCAAAATTGCCTCCGGGGCCGCTCGAGTAGATATGCAAATGGCGGATAGAGACACGAGCGAACGAAACGCGGCGGCGGCGGCGTACGCTCGTATAGTTTCGATGACGACGAACAAACGCACCATCTACCTATTGCTCTAAAGAGGGGACACTTTTTACTGCTGTGCGGTTCGTCTGTAATTCGGAGCCCTGTCAGAGGTGTCACACGAGTCGACGTGGCATGGACGATTGCTGGAGCGTTTTCTGGACATCATCCCTGAGTAGACAGTTCGACGAGATGACGAATTACATCCATGTCTCTACATTGAGCTACTGAACGCTTTGTCCGAGAGCGTGTCGTGGTTGACCGAGTTCTCCGGGAACATGCGCTGCCTGAGGCTGTGTGTGCTAAATCGGCGAGTGAAAATGGCAAGTACAGCGTGCCGATCTATGGGTGGAAACATCTACTCGTCCTAAAGAAGAACGTTGCCCTAATAATAATTAATAATAATAAGCCCAACGTCAATCTAGATAAGAACCCGATGAAAGGCCATTTATAAGCTCGAGTAAATCCACTGACGAGGCGTGCGCCGCCCTTCGCTGTTCCAGACTGCGGATCGTTTTTCACGGCCTGTCACGCATGCAGGAGCACCACCATCACCACCACCACTTAGTGTGCATACGTAATGTGAAGACCTGAACGAGGAGGTTCACAAGGCGGCATCTTTGTCTGTCCACACGAACTGCGGACATCTCCGACGAGACTCGAAACGATAGGCTCAAATGGCAGTTGAAGGAAGGATTTTTCCAACTAAATGACCTAGTTTACCCGTACGCCGTAGCGATATCAAAATGGGAGAGGTTTATCACGGAGGACATGATAATCCCTTCGGGATGCGAGCGAGCTTCGGAGGCAACATTCGAAGATACGAAGCTGGCAACAACATCACTCAATCCCTTTTCGCCATTTTTAGGAACACCTTTTTAACTGCTCGCTCCGTCGACAGTCCCTAGCCAATAACACTCCCAGTAGAGATTGCATTGGCGAAACGCAGCGCGGTATGCCTTAACGACTTGAGAGAAATACCACTCCTCGGAAACCCTTCTGAATCCCTTCGTCTCGGCGAGGGAGAGAGGGGGGGTGTATGGAGGTTGTAGCATGCGACGACCTCCTCTGCCGGCGGGATTCTATCGCGTTCGAGCGGCCCCTCGCGTGTGGTGCATCGGGCATAGGCAGTTCTCTCCTGGTCGAATGACGCCGCTCAAACTGCGTCGAAATTAATGGTATTTAAATCCCGGAGCATTATCAACGCGAGCAAGTTGTGCCTCCTGCGCACGCCCCTGTGTCGACAGGGAGTTTGAGCACAAGTTGTTCGCTCTGTTTTGCACCGCCAGTGGTTGGATGAATCCGGACATATTATATTATAGAATAGATCGAATGAGGCCGGCTTCCCTCAGCGAGTTTTCCGAAGGTGAGCACTGTCGAGAGTCGTGTTGAAGAACGAAATGATCTCGCACCTGTTCCGCCGCGCTCCTGCCGCGAGTTCATTTATCTCGGCCAGCAGCGGCAGCGACTGTAGAGTAGCAGCAGAAGCGATGGATGCTCTGCTAATATGGCTGGCCGGGCGACGCTCTCGGTAACACCAACATCGGCAGGCGGGCGTCAAGCTGTATATGCAAATGGGTCTACGAGCAGCATGAGCAGGGAGTCCCCTCCTACGGGGACAAGGGCAGACGAGATCCGAGATACCCCCAGAAGAAACTGCAGATCTCTCCCTCGATCAGGGGTCTCGGTGTCTATCGGGGATTCGAACGTCGTAGAACCCGCCTGCACCATTGATGGGGGGCGACCTACAGAGGTGGTAGCAGGTTCGCCCTACACCCTACCGAGGTGCTCCTGCGAGGTGGCTCCAGTGAATGATGTGCTGAACCTGTTGCTGCAAGTGCACATCCACCCCCGAACCGTGCGCTCAGGGGGAGGGGTTCACAGAAGCAGAATTGGACCTCCTGAAGGACAGAACGCGAGGGGATTCATGATCGTCCCTGCGACAGCAGCAGGTCCATTTTCTCTCGGCTGCTCATTTGCGTTCGGGTGTCATTCTGCAAAAGGCCTTCTACTCGTTGTGCTATAGATCCAATTCGTAGTCCGGCCAACGCGCTCCCGCGACGACAAGATCGCGCAGGCATCTTGTTCCATCAACCAAAATGATGACCGCGTCATCAGTGAATTAGTTCGAAGGACTGCGAGTGATTTATATTCTCTTGCCGATCTCCCTTGCCGCTCTCATCTCCGGCTCACTCTCGAACCGCGAGGCGCTCCGCGGGCGCCCGGCGTAGACACCTCAAATACAGCGGCCGACAGCTCGGACTACATTTAGGATCTGGGAACCGCCGCGATGTGAATAAATGTCTCTCTCTACGGCCAATAATTTGCTGTCGTCACTGTCCTCATTGGTCGGCCTGCTGCCGATAGATCGTGACCAGCTAGTTGATATTCGAGTCTACCCACCGACAGATGACGCCCGGGCATACTCAGCCTCGCCCCCTCCAGTCGACCGCACAATCATGCACATATCGGACGATACGCGGAGAGTCGCTTAAGGCACGCAGTTGACTTGATTATCGGCTCGACAGCTCGATCGGCGTCCTGCCGATACTGAGCTAGAATGCGAATAGCAGCCGCAGTAATGGTGGTGGTAGAGAGCCAAGGGATTGTGTACACGTGAGGACAGCGGGTGTCTACGTTCTGTACTTTTGTGTGATATCTCTCCTGTTGTTTTTCTTGCGCCTTTCCTTATCTTATCTGATGTGTGTCCTCGAGCCGTTTGCAAATCAGTGGGGCGGTTACTTTGTCTATTTGGATCTATCATGCAATTTCTGATTGCCATTTGAGCAGTCAGTTCATTAAAATATGATATCAATTCATCATTGACGTTTTCGGTGTACCTCTCTGATTCCCACCCCCAAAACACACGTTGACCGCCCTGAGCAAAGCAATTTGTTAGGTGGACCTTCGCCTCGACACGTCACTCTTCACGCTCAGAGAATGAAACGATGATGGGACCATCAGCGATTTTCATTTGACCTGACCCCCGCTCGCCCCGCGCTATAATCCCCCAAGTATTTCCACAAAGCAAACAAAGGGATGCGCCGATCGACGTTCGTACGCGCGTCGATAGGGGACTGAGCTACTCAGAGGGGTAGGCCACGAAGGCCCACCCGAGGCCTGTTACAGTCCTTCGAATTCAAATCGATTGTCAAAGTGAAACGCGGCAACAGAAATACGATGAAGTAGCAAGCGGGCGCCCTCCATCTGTCCATCTCGGCTATCGTTCGGTTCACACATCACTCAAACGCTCGTTTCCAAATCGAAGTCTATCCCGAAGTCGATGGACCGCATGGGCGCGAGGACAAGAGAGAGCGAGCGAGAGAGATGTACACGGAGCGACTGAAGATGGCGAGGCCGCGAAGTTGAAATCAAGGGGACGTCGACGCGCTTCCTCGTCGAATTGACATTATCTGCGGGCCTCGTCTGGCCGGCGACTTTCCGAACGACTTCACAGCGGGTAGCGCTCGGCGGACGAGCAGGCGGGCGGCTGTACGGGTCGAGCTCAACGCACAGACGACGCTAGCGATTCTCGCCATCTCCGTTTGGATCTTGTCGCTTTTTGAGGTGCGTGCCTTGTCTCACGAGGTGCAACGTGAGGCGTGAGGCCGTGCTCAAAGTGACCAGTCAAAAATCGAAATCATGCCCGGGACCGCCTTTACCCGGCTTGCGCGCGTCCGGTGATGCGGTCAATCCTCCGGCTCATTCGTGGCTACCACATCCGTGGCTCGTATCGGCCCCATATTTCATAGTGCTTTGAGATATCTCCTTTTCAATGGCCCCCGCAATCTCGGCTGCGGCAAGACGATGCAACTGCTGGTGCTGTTGTTGTCGTTGCCGAACCCCGCCGGTTCAGCCCATCAAACAAAATCAAGACGGCGGGCGCGAACCACGTGGCATATATTACGCCTAATGCTGATGATGCTGCTGATCGAGGCAGGAGAGGCAACGAACGTGGGTACGAGGGTCCGTCGATGTCCAACTTGAGCCTGATGTACTCTCTCGCACGCGCGTGGTCCTGGACGATCACGCAGGCACGCCGGCCGATAGACAGACGGCCACACAGGGCAGTCATATGCATGTCCGGTATCGCGAGCACTGCCAGAATGGTGCAGCTTAACATCGCGCCGACGCCAAACCCTGCCTTGTTACACTGTCACATTGGCGCCAGCGCTTCCATGTCTATCTCGCCGCGGCTTCGAATGAATAGGACACTCACAGACAAACCCCACAGACAGATGCAGGGAGAACATGTGCCGCTCTCTATTTAGCCCATCTTCATCGTATGATGGCTCGCGATGGCCTTTGAGTGACAAGCGTCCAGTCGCCAAATTCAAATTCAACCATCGGTCGACGATTCGCGCGCCCGTGGCCACAGCCCTACGCGTATGGTTTGATTCTCCGCTCGGGCAGTGCCGAGCGCGGTGATACCTATCGGGCGTTTTGAACAGGCACAGTGTGATTTGGGCTTTGAAGATGCGCCCTGGTGGCACGTCCTACACGTCGTGGTGGATATTTCTTTTCTTTCTACGCCTGCAGAGGTTCAGTCTTAGCGCGGGGTTAGCGCTGAGATGCGCGAGGAGATCATTTATAGTACATAGGGGAGAAGGGCAATTTTCTCACTGAGGAAATATGTAGCCGACGCTCACAACGGGGATGGGCGAGTGTCGTCGTTCTCACGACTTGCGCACTGGATGTTCCTGGAGAACATCGGGCGTTGTCCCTAAAGGCTGCGATTCGTTAAGGGTGCCCAAGGGGCTCGGTGAAATGTTATGTTGGCCGATATGTGGCTAGGACAGGAGGACACGGGATATGAAGAGAGAGAGAGGTGTTCAATGAAGAGTCGGAATACAATATGCTAATATACTAGCGTCTGTTTGTGCTCGTGACGCCATCACAAGCGCAGATCAAAATGTCGAGATTTTCGCGTCGTTCGGTTGCAGTTCGCTCGGACGCACAGCTTTGCAGGGTTACAATAGTAAATAGGAAATAACTCCTGTGTATTTATTTGAACAGTATATATACGAAGAGTGACACAACGGCTAAGTTTATGGCGAATATTATTATATTGTGAGTGTGAATGGTGCGCACTCTCATCATACTTGCATTGCGGCATCACATAGCAGTCACATATTTCGCCAATATGTGATAGAGGGCTTGAGCAGGGGCCACTAGAATTACGGTACTTAATAGACAAGCGAGAAATGAATCAAGTCCAATAACAGGTGAATGAAATGTTGGCATACACTAGTTAAAAACTAGTGACAGCTAATTAGAACGGGCTCAGATCTGCCTCAAGTCCGCTTCTGGACCCCCTCCCCCCAGCAATACCGACTGTGTCTGGACATCCGAAGCGAGCCAATTTTACGAGGGATGAGATTGAGGGTCAGTGAAAGCCCATTGAAAAGCTATCTTTCATGCTATTGCCTGCACGCTGGGGACACGAGGGCCCCTAGGGCAGTGTTGGATTTTCTCACAACTTTCTAATTGCATTGACCAACAAAGTCTTATTTTTAAGCATTTTAACTATTTAAACCACAAATAAATTATATTAAGTATTTTTGATTGGAGAGAGCTGGCTTCTACAGCGATATGTTTAACGCTTCATCAAATATGGTAAAGTTTCACCACAAGTTCTCCCCATAACTCGGTCAATCCTCAATGAGAAATAAAGCATATTCGCCTTTTGGTGATTTTTCTATTGGGAATTTTCGACCATTTTTTATCTGTTTCGTTTTAATTTTTTTTTTATTATCCACTATTTTTTGGCCTCAGCGCGTCAGCAAGAGTCTTTAATACTGTTACATTTCGTTTTTTTGCCGGCTCGGGTGGCTTCTATGCCCTCGAAATCTTCCGATCCGCCAAAATGGCTAATTCACCCTATGCTATCTATGAAAATCGAGCATTCTCAAAAACAATGCTCGCCGGCCCGTGCTTGACATCGCTCTCATCGCGTTCACGCAACAAATAAATATCCGCTATTCGGCTATCTCTCCATCTAAACCCCGGCCGGCTTTTTCCCAACGGCTGATACTCATCTTCAACGGTAGCAGGCTGCCGTATGTCAAGAGACAGCAAGCGGGCGTACACACCAAGCGATACTCAATATGTATCAACGCATAACCATCTCGTCGTGTCAAGCCTGCCGTTGCCGAACACACGTTCTCGCTCGCTCTCTCTCGTTCGCTGTTCCCAGTGTCGCTCACCTAAAGGCGTACAGCGAACGCCGTTCGGGTCCGCAGGGGGCCGTGGGGCTGCCCGCCGGGGGGTTGCGACGCGAACAGGTAGAGCAGTAGTAGTAATGTACTATGGATCGTCAGTTAGCGCTGATGATCCATAGCTGACATTTCCATATTTGCTGTTGCATCGTGTCTGCTACACGTTGCCTGGTAGCCCGGAACGCTAATGGCGGGACGGGGGATGGAGCCGGCGTCGACGGGCCCGGCCCAAGCGGCGAATTTCTGTGGCTGGTTGTTCTGGTGGGAGAGAATCCCGCACGGGTCCGGCCAGAGCTGTCGGCAGAGGCATCGACCAATGCCGACGCTCAACGACAACGACTATGTATGTACAGTGCAATAGAATAGAGTGCGCGGATTCGGCACCAATCCGGCCATCCAATTGATCTAATCGATACGATCGTATGTGAAATCTCTAATAGTTTTGTTTTGCTTAACATCTATGCTTGTGCATATTGCAGCACAGCACTAATTGTGACGGAATCCAAATTAAAATAATATATAAAATTATATTATTATTATCATTATTACTATTAAATATTATTATGCTTATTACAATGCTAAAATATAATTTTATATGTTTTTTTTAATTATCGAGATATAAAAAAATCGATACAAAACGCGAACAGTAATTCATAAAATTAAAACAAGTTACCTACCGAACGTAACGCCAAGTCGAAAAATGATCGCTAATAATATATTAATAATAATATATGTGGAAATAGTTGCAAAACCCAAACCAAGAAAACAAGCCAAAGGTTGGTCGAAAAAAAAACCACGGTGCAAGCGACTACTAAAATTTGGAAAAACGAACACAACAAATAGAAATAATAATAATAACAACGGTTAGTTAGAGAGAGTTGAATGATGATCTGGATAACGTCCGAGTTTTCGGGCACTGACGAGCAACTCTCAGGATCAGTGTGCTGATTACGAGTTCTAATTTTAGTTTGAGTTGTAAAAAGGCATACTCATGTATCTCGGTGAAATTCGCCATTTTGTTCTGCATCACCAGATCACGGTTATTCCAAGGTAAATATTACAGTGCACCCAAACGCACCGATTTTTCTAAAAATGATATTTTCTTCATATATGGGTAAAACACCGATCTCTTGGCGTGTGAGGTCCCCGATGATAATCTTAGCGGACAATTGAAATCGCAAACTCATGTTAAAATAATATATAAAATTATATATATATATATATATATTATTATTACGTTCGTCGAACGCTCAGCGAAGTTCGTCCCTCGAATCGCATCAAAAAGTACGCCACACCGTAGGCGACACTCACGCACCGAGACTCTCCGCGGCGTCAGGTAGACACAGCATATTTTTGTGCAGCACACTTCGAACTCGCATTTCGTCAGTGCTAGTACATGCTGCCAGCTGTTGACTGTCGATTTCTGTTCCGGAGGCGTGCTTCACATCGCCTCGCCATAAATATCGATCCGGTGAGCGCTCCCGATCTGAGAGTACACATATTCCTAGCCGTGGTCAAATACATAGTCGCAGACATACGCACACATATGTATATATATATATATATATATATATATATATATATATATAAGCAATTTGAGTGGATAATGAATGAACAAGCGAGCGAGCGAGCATATGTAATTAGATGTTACTGCTGTTGTTGATGATGGCTGCCCTGCTGCTGCTGCTGTTGTTGTTACCGTCAACAGCGGTGACTACTGTGTTTTCACAAAGTGATGCTTAAACCGAGTGCCGTGTCCCCCGGTAACGGCAGCTCCCGCCGATCGGCAAAGCGGCCGAACGAGTCAAGAGAGCTCATGAGAGTCGTCGACCTTTATTTGTTCGGTAGCCAACAGATACAGGCGTATTAGTGAATGAGCAATATCATAGGGATAGATACTGGCCCGCAGGGCGACGGCGGCGAACGGGCCTCCGAGCGTCGGGCCACCGACGGCTGATAGAGTTTGTGAGAATTTGTCCATTCGATGGTGGCGCAGAAGCGGTGGTGGAAGTCACTACCAAGGCATTCATCAGGAGCAGCTCGCTCTGCCTCTGGTGACGCCAATTATGCCTAAGAACCCGTGGCCGAGCTATACCCCCCCCCCCCCGACTCGATTTGAGCATGTCTTCAGCTGAGCCTGTAATGGGCCTTTGACGTGGGAAAGCACAGCATTGATGGCCACAGCATGCTCGACCTAATGACGATAACGATGAGGACGAAACAGCAGCGACAGCAACAACACAAGTAATAGGTACAATGTCAACAATCGGAGTGTTTCAACCGGGGAGGAAGACACCTGAAACACAATACAATGAAATAGTTGAGAATGATGATCCTCACACGACAATAATAATAATATATATATATATATATAGTCCAAACCTCCTTATCTAAGAACTTAACCATTGTAAATCCTGTAGATTCATGAATAAATCTGAATTTGAGTGAAGGAATCAGATTGAGCAGTCTTTGTTTTTGTTTTTTTTAATTAAAAAAAAATTGTTCCTATCTGGGTAAACTCAATGCTCTAACAGAGAGTCAACCGGACAAGGGTTAATTTCATAGTGATAGAAGTGTATTAATCATCGTATATACAATCGCTCCTCCTCTTCGAAGGCGATACGATTCCCAGTGACAAAAGCTCGTGTGCAATACATATGGGCCATTTACATTCGTCAGCGAGCGGGGAAAGGGGCTACGCGCGCAGAGCGACCCGTTTGTCGTCTACCAAGCAGCTACGCCAAATCCTCCCCCAACACGCCTTCCCTGCCTTCATGAAACATTGCGTTGCGGATCACGTCGTATGGCTATTGGCGTGAACACATCCTTCCCTATCTGTTCCGCCAGTTCTCTGGCCTCATTGTTGTTGTTATTGTAATATAAAGATGATCGAGCATAAGTAATATATCGAGCAGACCATCAGTTGTCACGGCGTCGCCAATTTCCTCATGAGCTCGTCAGCACCGTTGTTGTTCCCCCCTGTCGCATCTCGTACACAGAAGATTTTCGTAATAATGATCGCTGTGGTTTAACGCTCTTGCTAATTGACAACGCGAAGCTGCACTTCCGCTGATCTCGCAGCAACAAGAACAAGAACTTTGTGTATTTTGGCCGTGTGTGACGAGGACAAGGCGCGGCGGCCGTTCGAACGCCATCCGAAAGTTGACCTCCAACGTTTCTTCAGTCGCGCGACAGCGCGATGAGGTTCGCCGGCTTTGCGTTCAGCTTTGGCACCGTGGACGTCAAGGTGAATCCCGATGTATATATTGACTGTCAGCAGCTAGTTGGGATTGCCTGCAGAAGATGCGGGTTCACCTGCCCACGGATGTATTCGTTGGATTGCAAGCACATGTACTGCTATCAGTGTATCTTGGTGAAGAAGGGCGACATCAATCAACAGGTCATCGAGGCGATTTGCAATGAGTGCAACTCGGTAAGAAACGCTGAAATCATCCAACTCGCTGAGGAGGCTGTGGCGAACGTTGAGAGCGAATGCCCGCTCTGCTTGACGGCTCTTACCCTGCAAGGTTTCAGAAGGCATCTACTCGAGTGTAAGGCCACGATCGAGCATGCAGTTGGTAGCTGTTCGACTGGTGAAGCTTCAGGGCTTGTTGGCAAGGTCGATCCCGAGCGACCCGGGATCACCGTCAACTCGCCGGACCCCAAGGACAACTGGGTTGAACACTACGTGCGCAGGGTGGGCTCACCGGAGGACAGCACTTACACGCCCGCAACGATCACCATCGGCCCGGCATCGTTCGGCGTTGTTGTTACGGAGCGACATGTCATTTTGTGTGTACGAGAACTACAGGGACAATGCGAGTCACTTCGAGGCTCGGTGACCATCGTCGGCCTTGGGGAAGGCCCAGAAAAGATTCTGCTATTGCGAAATCTGCCCAAGAACAAAGACCGTCGCCCAGTCGTAGGCGATACCCTGCGCTTTGGACCGTATACAAGAATACCCGACACCTTTGTGATCAAGGTGAGGTTTGAGCCTTAAGGAGCGAAATGTAGCTAAGATCGGAGACGTTTGACGGATCCGCCGAAGAATCAACTGTCGCCTTCGGCAGATCGACGTGATGCTGCTGTGTTGGGGTTTGCCATTAAATGAAATAAAAACAACGAATCTCGAATGTGACGCCGCCATAGTTGATAACTTGTGCTTGTTTCTATAAGTTTCAAGAGAATCGAATCCATATATAATGAGAGAGAAAGTAAACCACACGGTACTTCTCTGTAGCATTGCTTCAAAGACCTATAGCATATTTAGCTTTATTTATTATTTCTTTATTTAAATGCGGTTTCATTACTAGGGGTGGCAATGTTTACATTAGATTCGTTGTCATAAAAATAATAGTATAAATTGAGCAATGGCCGCAGAAATGAACTATATATATATATATGTTCAGTTTCACGTTCAAAATTAACTTTATTTTCGGAACTGCAATATTATACGCTTTAGTTGTCGATAAAACAAAAAAAAATAAAAGCGTTTTTTTGCACCTCAGTTCTCACTGATACTAAAAACACTACATATGAATGTACGATATTCGAAATGAACTTATACAGTTGATGATATCGCAACAAATATACACACATGTATCACAACGAGAAGTGTTGCTATGCTATGCGACACAAAAGCGTATTTGTAAGAGGTCATCCTGCCGCAGGCAAGCGGCAAGCATATCCGAACGAATTTAACGACACTAGCTGACCCTAGAGTAATACACGCAATTTTTGCTTGAGATCGTTCGAAGAACAGCGAAGTATAGACTGGCAGTCCGCCATATATATATATATATATATATATATATATATATATATAATATATATATCAGCTATCCAAAATCGTCAACAGCGAGTTTGGCTGATCAAATGCAAATTTTTTCTTGGCTGGTTGCGGGCCCCCAGCCCTTCTCCCATCAGCAGACACCTCTGCAGCAAACAGGGCCGACCTGATTCCAAAGATGTTCAGCACTCGACAAAACGCACACGACAATAGTCAGCAGCTGGCCCGTTCGTGAACATAGCCGCCACGCTTACCGGACACATCGCTGAGTTGCTTATCAAACTCACGTAACGTGTCGTTCACGAGAGATACTGCGTGCATCTGAGCCGAATCATGCCTCGATTTCGGGCTTGGCTCGATCGAACGCAGGTAGGATTACACTCTGCAATGGGGATCGTGCCTGCTAACCGAGGAGAGAGAGCAGATCTTGGCGAAGCTGGCTGATCCCATCAGGTGGGATTCTGGCGGTGCCATCTGCACAGGAACATTGTCGATTGTTGTGAGCAAAGACAAATCGAACAGGAGAGGGTGGGCAGACGAGCTTCATAGAAAAAAAAAACACGAAAAACATTCGAAAAAAATAACAGCCATCCGGTATTACTCGTATCTGGGACCGTTGCGAGGTGGGTGGGCGATCGACGACATCGCGGTTCAACGGCCCACGGATCGTGTATCTATTGTTTGTTTGTATGCCTCGTGTCGGGTTAGAATTGACGAGGAAAGTTGTCGAAGATGAAGTTTGCCGACTTCAGCTTCAGCTTCGGCGCGTTTCACGTTCGGCCGATAGCGGGCGTCACGATCAACTCACACCCGTTGCGCGAGCTCTTCTGTGGCAGCTGTGGCTTCACCTGTGACCAAATGTACTGGCTAGCGTGCCGGCACGTATACTGCCATAGGTGCGTGCAAATGATGGACTTCGCCAGCGGCGAGGGGATCGGCGCAACCGTCAACGCGTTCTGCTTCCAGTGCTGTAAGGCGCAAAGGGCGGAACTGATTTTGATCCCTGAGCGAACTATCTCGAGCCTCATCTGCATCTGCCCAGCGTGCGGTGTCTTCCAGCAACTTCACAAGTTTAAGCAGCACTTGCTCGTGTCCCACCTAACCTCCAGGCCTGTCCCAGCTACCAACAGGAATATGGGACACAACCTGACCCCATCTAGCCCCTTGATCAACGCCCAGCTGACAGCTGGTCTGGACGCGCCTCGTGACGACAGCCACGGAGAGCATCTGCCGCACTATCTGCCCGAACATTTGGCAGAGGAGCCACCGCCCCCTCCGCCTCTGGAAACCGATTGCACGTCGCCGCTTCCCGAGGTCGCACACGCCGATGTAGCTGTTGCGTGCAACAACCAACCACAGTCTGTGTCGAAGACTCAGGCGTACCCGCGCGTCGTCGACATCCCATGGTGGGGCAGCTATGTCGTCAAACTTTACCCCAGCCCTGGCTTTAACCAATGCTACACGACGTCAGAGATGGCAATCGAGGGGACAATATTCTGGTTTATGATATCCGAGTGGTGTATCTTCCTCGTCGTCAAGCAGGTGAACGATCACCGCCCACTCAAAGGGACCATGACTATTTACGATCTCGGCAATGATACAGAGAAGACGCACGATCTGGCCGAGCTCACCGTGGACAGCTCCGGAGCTCCGCTTGTCGGTGGCTCACTGTGGTTCGGAACACCTGAGAATATTCGGAAGGTCCCACATTCGTTCAGGGTGAAGGTTATCGTATTGACACGGTACCAATAGCTGGATTTCGATCTTGCCCACTATCGCCGTGCAATACAATGCGGTGCGGTGCGTTATTGCAATGGCTGACATCAGAATTCGAAAAGCTGGCACAAAACGAGGTGTATAACACCCCATCTCGGCACTGGACATTGTGAAGATGTTCTCACCAACAACGACTGCGCAACAGATCCACCTGTGTACATTGGATAGGCGCATAGGACCTGATTAGGTAGACGATGCAAACAGAGAGATCGATTAGGTAGATAAATTACAAAGGGTTCTTGACTGAACCAAAATTTCACCTCGAATCGCCACTTTTAAAAATGGAACATCCGTTCGTATGCTTTTACTCACATAAAAGAGAGCTCAAGCATTGTAAAATTGCAGCTCCTTCTATAAACCAATAAACCTTCACCTTCCGAAGGCAACACATACGGTATTGAACTACATGAGAGAGAATAACCTTGGCTCAAACGTCTGCAGTAGCGCGTTCACCCGATTACAATTTAATACACCATCATAGCGCTGTCTCACCACCGCCTTCGCAACGACTCCCGGTGAAGGACTACTCGAGTGATGAAAATAAACTCAGATCATATTGTTAAAGGATCGTCGAGGAAGTGTCTTACATTTAATTATACAACTTTAAATATTCAATAATTAGAGAACTAGCTGGGGACAGTTGGGGGTGTGAGGCCGAGGCCTGAGGTCATGGTCACCTCCGATGGGTGGCGATGTCGTTGCCCCTCTGGCTCGGCCGCACAGCGAGCGCATTCGGATGGTTTCGAGCAAGCGCACTCACATACGTTTACTCCAGCCTGTATTTTTTGCTAGACATTAATTGGCTGTAATTAAAAATGCAAAAAAAGTACGGCAGAGGATCCTTAAAACCTGCAGCGTATATTAGCCCCAGGGTATCGACGGCACTCGGTCTGAATTTCTCCCAAATATATTCGCCCCGAGACTCCTCGGAGCGGTTGCGCAGTTCAGCTACAGTTAATTGCTCTGAGCGCAGATATTCAGTCTGGGAAACAGAGTTACATTGTACCCACGCAATCCATAACCTGCGTGCGGCCCGGTTGTGAAATCACTTAGAAATAAGCCAAGCAAAAAAATACTCTAAAAAGGTTGCCATTAGAATAGGTTGCCTTTAATCCTTCCTAGTCACAAAAAAGCATTCGCATTAACAGGATAGATATGCAAATCGAAGGAAACTGCTGTTTCGTAAATAAACGAAAACACAACGAGAAAATCTTGTAGACGAATTTATAATTGATTAATTAATTTTGACAACTAACCCATTGGCCCAAAGGAACGTGTAGCCTTACTGATCCGCCAACACCTGTCAACCTGATCGCCTGAAGCATCGTTCCTGAAGTTCCTGGAGCGTTCTTCTTCCAGGTAGAGTCGTTCGTGCTACCGGAAGGGGTTCGCACTGAACCCAAAGAGGCAACCTTTTGAGAAAACTACCTTTTCGTAAGGTCCCACATACACTCGTGTCTTGGTCATAAGCTGCCGTGGTCAACAATTTGTTCACATGACGGGTGCCACACTAATTAAATGGTCTTCTTACAGATGTGGAATCCACAGATAGCCGTTGCAATTAATCAATTTCTGATATTAACAATAAATCCAACCGCTGAGAGAACTCTGTACACGCGTGTTATGTGGTCCATCGATCGTTTTTGTCAATGCAAAAACATCTGAGCTGCGGTGATCAGAGCCGAGCCTCGCGATAACATGAGTGTCCCCCTATAATAAACTCTCGCAACAGTCTATGTGCTGACATGTTACCATTGCACTCGAGTCCATGATTCGCTGATGTGTTTGTCCATCGGCGGACTGCTCAGAGCTACGAAGTGCTTACGATAACCTAGAGAGTGCTCCGTCACTGAGCGCCCACACATGCGGGTTGTGCCCTGGTGGAGACCAATAACGTTTGGATACACCGATTAGAAGCAGTGCTAGCATGTAATTTGCTCCTTAAGGGCTACAAGAACGAATTCTATATAGTGTAAATATGATAGAACATCATGGTTCGGAAAATTTCTGGACACTTTCGGAAAATTGTACCTCATACAGCTGCATTATGCAATCATGGTAAAATTCAATGAGACCACTAATTTTGTTCCCCAGCTGCTAAGCGCATCCGACAGCTTCTCTGAGTTTTGCCTCTCCAGAAAAATTCGCGGCTCATTGTAAAGATTTACATTGAGCGTATCATTTCGTACGTATATGAAACACAAATGTATCTGTTAAAATCATAAGGATTTAGTCGAACCCCAAAAAACAACCCGTGCACCCCGCGCATTGGGGCTGACGACACAAGGACAGTTGAAATTGCATGGATGCTAAGTGTTTGTGCACGATACGAAGGACGACCACAAGAACGAGATGGCGAAGCTAAGCAAAAGCGCTACCTATGGATGGATGACACCAACACGATTCTTATTCTACGGGCGTGATTGTCCGCTTCTTGATTACTCTCTCTCTCTCTCATTCTCGTTCGCGGCGCCTCCCGGCATGGTCACGCAGTCGACAAACACGGTGATCAAGCGGCTCAAATGGCGATCGAAAGGTGTATCGCACACTCAGTTCTACGATACAATGTTCTGACCTTTGATCGCCATCGATTATGACATTCAATTCATTGGGTTACTCAACTCAACGCAACGTAATTCATTGCAATGAAAATTGTTAATCTGCTAATTCTGTCTCTATGTCGTTCCTTCGCCGGCAGGCGGCACCGGATCAATCGCATTTAAAAAACGGGCACAATTTCGAATCGTTCGGGAGCAAAAGGGACATTTTAATAAAGTGTTGCCAAAAACATTCACAGTAGTCTTAGCCATTTATTAACACTTTTGCTTACGTTCAGTATTATTTTTTTTATTATTTTATAATAATTAATATTATTATTATTGTTATCGTTAATAATAATAATAATATTATTATTATTATTATATTTATTTATTATTATTTTTTATTTCAGTATTATTTGGCGCTTCGTCTCGATTTAAATCCGCGCTGCGATTTGAGCTAGATTCGACTGAAAATGCTATCTACGCTTCGAACTAAAGTTGTTTGGTAATTACGGTCATGTATCAGTAGTTAGAAATATATGAGAATCGGAGAATTACTAGGATCCATTCGGGAGGGGGGGGGGGTCATCCCGGCTCCATCGTCGGTAAAATCACCGAAGTATTGTCCGGCTGAACGTCAATTGGCATCGGTTGGCAGCATAAATGATCCCGCTCTTGAATGGCCACGATCTTTGTCCAGTCGATTGCAAACCCATCTGTTGCGCACGTCCGCGGGGAAATCTGTGATGTCAATCCACGCGTAGGGGAGGGCCAGCCATGCCGTTGTCGAGAACTTCGTTTTCTCGGAAAATAGGAAATAGCCGCAACTTCACACATTATCATTAATTACCTCTGTGTGTGACTCGAATATGTATAGCCGCAACAAATGTGTATATTCGATTATTCAGTTTTAATTATCAAATCGCCTAGTTAATATTATGCCATTTAAACTCGCCTAATACTTAACACTCTAAATAGATAAGGCTTGATGACACGAAATTTTTGCACTGACCCTCTCTTTCTTTCTCTCTATCTCTCGCTCTATCTCTGAGCTGATTCACCTTTATAACAGGCCGCCTCGGGACCACGTAAAGGTTTTCGGGCTGACCCTCAGCTGATATCACCGGGCTCGACGCCTCGGGACCATCTTCTGTGGGTATCACTTCAACGACCTATCGGAGCTACCCTTACTTATTCTGCTCGATTGGTCAACGGTTGGCGCTTTTTTTTTTCTTTCCTCATTTGGGGTTTTGGGAATTCTTAATGCACATGTGACTAAACTCGGATTGCCCCCTCCATACCCGCAAGGCCCGCAAATTGCCCGGCATTACTCCGAGGTCAACTGTTGACTACCCAGCGCAGGCAAGCTGCCCGTTTGGCGCCCGGCGATCGGCTGTTCTCGTGCAGAGAGAGGGGCGATCACGCTGGCGCCACATTCAAATCCATTGTGGTAGGGCAAAGCTTTTCTCGCCGAGATATTGGCTGATCATCATGAAACGTTCGAAAACGTCGATGCAAGTGTTTGTACCGCTGATAGCGAACGGCCATTGGAAGGGAATTGGATTGCGCCGTGTGTTCGGACACAGCATTTTGTTGGATACGTGACAGAAAGATCAACACAGGAACATGAAGTTTGCTGATTTCAAGTTCAGCTTCGGCTCGTTGCCAGTGCGTCCTATTAAGGACATCACAATCGACTCACACCTGCTGAGCAGCCTGGTCTGCACAGGCTGTACCTTCACGTGTCCTCGTATGTACTGGTCAGTCTGTAATCACGTGTACTGCCAACGGTGTGTTCAAAGGATCAACTCCCCCTCTGCTGGTGGTGACAACGGACTACTGGAAACTTTCTGCTTCCAATGCTTTAAGCAGCAAAGTTCCATACTCGTCGATATTCATGAGGACCTCGTATCGATGCTGCCTTGTATCTGTGTGGCGTGTGACAAAATCAAAAGGCTTTCAGAATTCCGTGATCATACGGGACAATGCCAATCCCTTCTGTTTCACAACGATCCTGAAAATATTGACAAGGTTCGAAAGGCCTATGCGAATGGAACTTCAGTGAAGAAAGAGAACCTGCACAACTCCGTCCTTGAGCTGCAAAAGCAGGTGGCCACCCTAACCACAACGTTAGCGACTCGCCACAACGAATTGATCACTGCGGCCAGCGCAGCTGAGAGCAACGAGCCAGAATCGAAGTTTGAAGGCGCCTGGACTGGGGAGTACGTGGTCAAGTTGACCCGTTGCGAGGGCTTCCATCACGGCTACACTTCTACAGATCTTGTTATCGCCGGAGCAACCTGCTGGTTCGTTCTATGCTCGGAGTTCATCTTTCTAGTGGTGAAAAAGGTGAGCAAGCCGAAGAAGCTTATCAAGGGATCCATAGAAGTCTTCGACCTCGGCAAGGATGGTGACAAGAAACGCCGCTTCGAGTATATGGTGAGGGATGGCTCCGGTGCGCTGTTCCCGGGTAGCTCCGTGTGGTTTGGAAGGGCCCACAATATCGACAACCCTCCAAACCTGATTCGTATCAAGGTGAAACTCGAATAGATACTTCTTGGCCCAGCAGCGGAGACGAGCGAACTATGATCGACATAGGCAATAGGTAATAATTTCTAACGGATTTGTCATGTTTTCTTGTCGTGCGACGCTTACTTGAGGTAACAGAGTTTGCCTAGAGGTGGGTAAATATGAATGCAATGAAGTTTTATGAGAAATGCTCACTGAGTCTATTTTTGTGCCGCCACTGATGGATAAACGGAATCTTACGTGTTTTATTCAAACATACAGTAGTTAAGAATTATTTCTAGGGATTATGTGGGGGTAAGGGCGGGGAGGGCTGAGGTCGACAATGTCCCGAGGAAGGCGATGGCATTGCCCCTTTGCACTGATGGATTGTTACGATTACCGATGGCGGATAGAGTGGAATCGATTCAAGTGAAATATCAGCACCACCACCACGCATTATATCGACACTGTCAACACCAACTAAACAATTATTAATCAACTCGAATAATAAAGCTGTTCATTCACGGGATAACGAAGTGGCACCTAGTCCAGGTTCTTCTTGATTACATGGACAAAATCACTGTGATGCATTTTGTTGTCATGAATACGGTGAGCCTTTATCATATCTTAAATATTACGACTTGTATCGTCTTTATAAATTTCGTTCTGCGGAAAATCTCCAAGGTTAGCTGGAACCCACGATCAGACTCGTTGACGACACACGGACTGCTCTTACACATGTAGCAATGATGCTATTGGCGGGTTCAGGACGTTGCAGGACCTGTCATGCATGCCAACAAGATGGGACAAATATTATTCAGTTCGCCACGGTAAGAAGGGAAGTCCGAGTCGCGGAGTTCCTGTTTCGAGCCGTCGGATTCTGCTGCTATTTCGGGCCGCAAAATGACGGGTCTACTCTTTGTCTATAAAGCGCTGCTGCCACCTATGCGGTGCACATTCGATAGAGGGAGGTTTTTGTTAGGGAGTATCCGGCAGGGTTGAAACCATCCGGAACGAAAACTGATAGATTCTGTCGTTGATGGTGATACCGAACTGATCTCCATTGACACGCGTTGTTGGAGCGCCCATTTTGGACTGCACGAATAACCGTGAATCTTTGGATAATTCGACTGCGCCGGGCATGCGTGCCGGGCAGCCAATGGCTCTGGAGGATCCGCCGGGCGACCGGCCGTCCAAGAGAGTTCGGGGTGAGTTGACCGAAGAGGCTCTCGTCGTCGACGTTGACGCCGGCGACGCTGCAGTGGCGCTTCCAGCCGCTGCGCTGTTCACAAAGCAGTGGGCGAGGGATGCTAAGCGCCGCGCGGGTCGCGAGGCGTGCGCTCCAGAGACGTTCCGGGCCGTTCCGTTTCACGCAAGGCCCACGGGTTGTTCAAGGTGACGATCCGTGGAAGATCGGTCAAGGCCGGCGGACCTTCCCCTCGTTTCGAGCAGGGCCTGATTCGTGCGCTATTCAAGAGCGCTCTCGAGGCTATCCCGGGCTGCATCCAGGCTGGTGAGGCCGACGGACTCATCATTTGGGCTCCCCCCTGGAGCTCTCCCGGAAGGACGCGCTCGCGGTGACAACGTATAGCGGCATCCCGGTGTCCGCCCAATGCACGGCTCTCTCTTGAACACAAAGGCCCGCGGTACGAATTTCAACGAGGCCTTCATCGAGGCCGAGAGCCTGGCCGAATTCACGACCCTCGGCGTCACTTCCGTCCGCCGTCTGCCCGCCACGCCGGTTCCGGTCCTGCTCGCCCTCAGCGGGTCGCCTCCCCCCGTTGGCGCCCTACCAGTCTTACACTGTCGTCCTGGATCCCGACCGCACGTCGATGTGTTTCAACTACTACCTAACAGGCTACATCGCTACTCGGTGCTCATTGCTTACGGCATGCGGCAACTGTGACGAACCCGGCCGCCTCACCTCGACTTGCGTCCGCCCATCCAGCTGCGTAAATTGCCAGGGCCCCCATCGCCCGCGCTCACCGGCCGTGCCCTCGGTCGGCTAACCTCCCTGCGCGTCAGCGGCTCAGCCGAAAAAATCCCTAGAATTATGGCTGGCCAAAGATAAATGGGCCAAACTCCATGAATTTCTCATAGCCGTCTATAGCGTAGAGAAGCTCGTAGATTCGCAGTTTCAGTGTCACTAGTTCAGCCCGGTGGAGACCAGTGGACCGCTGACTGGCCCAATGAACACAAGTTGCTTCAGAGCAGCGTTGAGAGCCGACAGTGTTATTCAGTGAAATGGAGACCTTCTATATATATATCGCTGGATTTGTACTTAAGAATATTCGTTCCTTATCTGTGAGTCATTCTCTGTTTATGATGATCTCTTCTATCGAATCATCTCGAAGCGGAATCCTTCCACTCGATCAGAGCAGGCGTCTATGAGCGTCGAATGTCTTGATTGCTGATGTCGAAAGCTGCGGCAACTTGTTTACCAAATAGTTGCTCTCTATGACCTGACCTATGTGTGCCTTTCACTTCTATGTCCGACTGATAACAAAACATAATCGTTTCGTATACAATTTTCTATACTCTCAATCAACGAAACAGCAAAAACATCCTCTCGCTGAAAGTCACCGACGACTCGGTGGCGTTAGTTTCTTCAAAACACTGATGCGACGTTTGACGTTTCAAATCGTGCCATCGTCAAGGCATCCGAGAGCGGACCTAGGACATTCGTGTCTCGACATTATGATCTCTCGTGTCGGGTCGGATAGAAGGCGACCAGGCTGCTTGAAACAGGGGGGCCCAGATGAATGGCACACGCATCGTCCCACTTTCACGGAGATTCGAATGTCTCTGGTGGTGTTCGTGCGTTTGAAGAAAATTTCCTCTACTCAAAAACAAAAGGCTGCTTGAAACATGTTATGTTGACACAACAACGGCAAGTCGATTGTACACGGATTTCGACGCAGGGCCAGGCGGATCTACCGGCTGCGGCGCGCCGCACCGATCCTCGAAAACGGAGCGAGCAGAGACCACATGGAGTGGACGCATAAAGTCGAGAACAAACCAACTTTGAAGGACCATCTATAACCCTGGAGTATTCTGAGGGGGCGGACCATATATACGTATATCCGATGATTATTTCACAGGCATTGGAATCACGGGTTCTTATCATTCCTTTAAACAAGCAAGCTTCATATCACATCCTTTAAGCTCGTTTAACACTTCCTTAAGACTCTGTTAATGCTCGCTTAAGACTCTCCCCTCTGTCTCTCTATCTCCGTTCACCCTCTCCGCTGGTTCGTCCTTTTGACAGACCTTTTCGGGATCACCTCTGGGTATTATTTCAAAGGCCTATCGGGGCCACCTTTACTTGATAGACAACTGCCGGCTACCCAGCTCAAGCAAGCTGCCCGTTTGTCGTCCGCTGATTGGCTGCTCTTATTGCAGGAGGAGAGGCAATCTCGCTGGCTCACATTCAAATCCATTGTGGAGGGGCGTAACTTCTCACACTGAGATGTCGATCGTTGATCATCACTAAACATTCGAAAACAGCAGTAAAGTTAGTTTTCCGTTGCTAACTCCACAAGCAACATTTTGACATCCACCCCGAACTGCTTTTGGCATTGATTCATAAGGCGGACTCCTCAAACACCAGTGTACGCGTTTGTGTCGCTGGTAGCGAACGGCCATTGGAAGGAAATTGGATTGCGCTGTGTGCTCGGACACAACATTTTGTTGGATACTTGGCGGCGGTGACAGAAAGATCAACACAGGAACATGAAGTTTGCTGATTTCAAGTTCAGCTTCGGCTCGTTGCCCGTGCGTCCTATTAAGGACATCACAGTCGACTCACACCCGCTGAGCAGCCTGGTCTGCACAGGCTGTACCTTCACGTGTCCTCGTATGTACTGGTCAGTATGCAACCACGTGTACTGCCAACGGTGCGTTCAAAAGATCAACTACCCCTGTGTTGATGACCACAAGGCAGTACTGGAAACTTTCTGCTTCCAATGCTTTAAGCAGCAAAGTTCCATACTCGTCGAGATTCATGAGGACGTCCTATCGATGCTGCCTTGTATCTGTGTGGCGTGTGACAAAATCAAAAGGCTTTCAGAATTCCGTGATCATACGGGACAGTGCCAATTCCTCTGGCCCACATTTCACAAGAGTGCTGACAATATTGACAAGGTTCGAAAGGCCTATGCGAATGGAACTTCAGCGAAGAAAGAGAACCTGCACAACTCCGTCCTTCAGCTGCAAAAGCAGGTGGCCACGCTAACGACAACGTTGGCGACTCGCCACAACGAATTGATCCCTGGGGCCAACGCAGGTGAGAGCAACGAGCCAGAATCGACGTTTGAAGGCGCCTGGACTGGGGAGTACGTGGTCAAGTTGACCCGTTGCGAGGGCTTCCATCACGGCTACACTTCTACAGATCTTGTTATCGCCGGAGCAACCTGCTGGTTCGTTCTATGCTCGGAGTTCATCTTTCTAGTGGTGAAAAAGGTGAGCAAGCCGAAGAAGCTTATCAAGGGATCCATAGAAGTCTTCGACCTCGGCAAGGATGGTGACAAGAAACGCCGCTTCGAGTATATGGTGAGGGATGGCTCCGGTGCGCTGTTCCCGGGTAGCTCCGTGTGGTTTGGAAGGGCCCACAATATCGACAACCCTCCAAACCTGATTCGTATCAAGGTGCAACTCGAATAGATACTTCTCGGCCCGACAGCGGAGGGGAGCAAACTATGATCGACATAGGCAATAGGTAATATTGTGCTGGCGGATTTGAGAATAGCGTTCATTTAAAAATAGGCTTAATTGCAGCTGTATACACTTTAGTGTGCATGCTTTTCGAAGCTTGTCGAGTGACGGTTACTTGAGGCTCGCCTTGAATACTTAGCGACTTAACAATAGTAATCGTATGAGCTAGTTCACTGATTGCCTGGCTAGTATTATTTTCCAAGTTCATTATTCTCGAAGTCTACCTCAACCGTCAACGATTGGTGAATTGTTGATCGTGGGAAACGCTTCAAGCAGTACTCGCTAGCCCTCGGCTGCTACAGACGCGAAAGCCGTGCAATGTCCTTAAGGCAACACCTCAGTTATTGCTGAAGTCGTGCCCAGATGAATACCGGATGACAGCAGTGTGTAAATATGAACGAAATGAAGTTGTGACAAAGTTTCTCTACAAACTGCTTTTGTTTTGTATGGCCACCGATGGCTTCTTACGATGTGTGTGTGTGTGTATGTGATAAAGTTTCATTAACACATTTACCAGGAAAATGTACGCGCATAAAACTTGTTCAATATACCTGTACCTGCAATATAACATACGTTTCTTCAAACGGATGCGGCCTCCGCGCTTGAATTAAGTTTATTTGAATCTTGAACCCAATGAGCACGATGCTATACCTCGCCAAAGATCAAAGCTAAAGCTCCTTAGCGAACATTAGCCGACGCTATTAAGCCATCTATCTCATATCTCGATGGGGATTGGCGTCGTTACAACCCTTTCTCGCTGTAGCACTCAGCCACTGCGACGTCTGTCAAACAAACAGCCATCCCCACATGTCGACCCGTTTCGCGGCGCGCGGTGGCGAATCGCTAAACGAAAAAGAACGCTATGACAGATAAAAACGAGACCCCCGAATCAGAAAAAAAGCACCTTGACGACCACCTACAGCTATAATATAATACAAACAGGACGAACCCCCACAGTGGCATCCGGTGTTCAGCCCCCTACATCCCGCCGAACGCTTCCCTTCTGGGGGCGCGTTCCGAAGCGCAGGTATCGTAACTACCACCATACAGGCGTACCTCAGCATTTCCCCTGCAAGCTTCATAGAGCGGTGTTGCAGGTAGCTAGACATTGTCTGTTGGCATGCGGTGTACCGCTTCGTAAACACCTGCAATTGTAGTCGCCATAGCGGCAATCGTGCTCGTGGCCTGCAGTTGCTTGATGCTCTTGATGGCCCATGGTGTTGTTCGTCGATCGGGTCGGCACAGGTATATGTGCAAGTCTGTATAGGTTATGCGCAAAGTCGCTCGGAGTCTGTGGAGGAGTCAGCGATTCCTCGCACCGGCCGAACGCAAGAGCACAGAGCTGAGAGGGGTCCCCTGAAGACAACGCACGGAGTTGTGCACCGCGTGCCTCCGTATCACGAATCGTTCCGCTCTGGCAGACATCGCCTGTAGACGAGAGACTGCGAGAGATTGAAAGATACTGATACGGGGATGAGATGGGGAAAGAGAGAGCGAGAGAGAGAGGTAGACAGGGGGTCCAGTAAAGCACATGCGGTAACCCCATGAAGATGCTCTGAGAGGGCCTCACAGTGGCGGACACAGTGGGGGTATGCACAGTGCCGAGTCGGACGCACCCAAGCAGGAGATGCACGACAGGTCCCCCCCCCACACTCGTACACGTTTCGCTTGCGGTGAAACCGCAAGAATGCCTCGTCCTGTGTCGGGGGTCCACGCGATTGGGGGTTTGGAGAAGGCCAGAAAAAGCCTGGTGTGTGCACCACAAAGCTCGAGGGGTACAAAGCTGACGCGGGGTATGTGCCAACGCTGTGATCGCGGTAGCTAGTTAAGCCCGTGGGGGGCGTGCTCTTCGCAGTCGACCCATTCGAATAATGGCAATTGCCGCCGCGAAGAAGTGAAGCAGATACCCTTCCCAGCGCGACAGTTAGAACGCCTACCTGAAACAGTGCACAGACACCCGGGATTGCTTCCGAACAGCTTATCCTATTGATGGTATATATATATATATATGTCAGATTTTAGTGTTATGTATGAGAGGCAGTATTTGCCTCCAAGCATATCGTTTATGTATTTCTGATCTCGCTTGTATCGGCACGAGAGAAGGGGCAAACGATTTGAATGTGTTGCGTCCACAGAAATGAATCGTTTCGGCAAATGGAAATCGTTGGCTGTTACATGTATAGATAACTGTAAGTTAAGTACTAACTATTAGGGCACCCGGCATCTGATCTGCGATGGCGACAAGTACACGGCTGAAATGAGCTTCGACCCCGGACGACACGACATCCTACAATTCCTACAATCCGAGATGATCCCTACGGTGAGCTCATTTGTAAATCCTGCGCAGACTAATATGGCCTTTGATCCGGTTTCCATGCTTGACCAAATGGCCACCGCTGAACTGGCATAATAATAAATTAATAATAAAAAAATAAATCACTCAAAATGATTGACTCACTCAAGCGATCGGGCCCAGCTAGCTCAGCCAACCGGCGTATCAATTTCGCAAATGTACATTTTAGTTTAGCAAACAAAAAAAATTAAATCGAGGACATCTTCCAAAGGCGATCCTCGTTGTGGCGATATGACGACCTCATCATTGGAACAACGCAAGGAACCTGTTTTCGCCTCGTTAATTTAACCGCCTACAGAACTCCAGCTCCTAGAATACGACAACTACTTCTTTGCTTGGCGCTTGCCACAAACTTCGCAGGCGCGATGACTCCCAATGTTTTGCCTCACGTCAGACGAGCCGTGCCCGTCCGCAGATGCACGAAGCCGCCAAGCGAACAGGTGCGCGTATAGATAGACGCATTGTCCGCCTTCTCTGTCGAGTTCCCCCGAACGAACAAATGCCGTCTTGAAAACACACCCCGGCAAACACAGCATCACAAGCAAACAAGGTTTACCATGCTCTGATTGTCTCCTGCTGTGCGCGTTCCCCGCAGCCTCCACCTTGCACTGTTCCGCTTACTCGATACGATTTGCTTTTATTTGCCGGGCTGTCTCTGTTTCTCGGGCGAAAATTTGATTTCTCAAATGAGCGAGCACACGACCGCTCGAGCGGCCCATTGGCAAGCCACGTCGATTGGGGATGCTTGTTTTGTTTTGTTTCGGTGACCTCTACATAGAGGCATCCTCGCCTCAGCTCTGAACCGCTTCAGATCTGTCTAGCTGATACGACTACAACGCGCTGGGGGGTGGGTGGAGGAATCGTCGTGTGGGGAAAATGTTCCAACTATGAATGCTTGCTTGGGAATGACTCTGCAATGTCCTACCTTGAATCAACGCTACGCCTCCTAGAATTACGCTCTAGTGTGCTACGGGTCTTCTCTTCCATTGATTCGGGTGGGGGGAGGTACTTATTCGTCAAGTCAATTATGATAATAATGTTCAAATCGAAGCTGCATTGTTTAATATGTTCAAAGATTTGTACAAAGTCATCTAATTATAATACCATATAGCTTTGCTGCGTTACTGGTTACACGCACTTCTCGGGATCACTTATTATTTTATATTGACTAGCCTAAGAACATTCAATGTTCCGGGTAGATTGTCAGCTGGATTGTCAACATTTCGTATCCACGGTATTGCTATCGGCATTGCTTCGTAAGACGGACACCCTTAAATGCAAAGTGTGTCCCTTTAGGGCACGGAGCCGGGGGTAACTTCCTACGCGAAAGGGTCCGAATTAATCCCCCAAGCACCATATATTATTATAAATACATTGTCCATTATAATTATTATCTGATATTATTAATATGATTTCTATGTTGGGCCAATTCTCCCAAACACAGTCGACACAAACACTCTCATCCAGTTTTCTCTCTCACTGAAACCCCACAGTAGAAGTCTGTCACATCTGCACGCTATAGCCACATGGCCACACATGGGCGCGAACACACTGAGATGGATTGGGTAGCTCTTCTCCGGGCGGCGAACAACGCCTGTCTGCGGCCGATCTACCGCGTTTCTTGCTGATACGATATTAGCGTCTCGCCCGCGATCCCGCTCCCGTGTGTCTATGGCCGTCTGTGCGATTCGTCTCATATTGTGGGACGCCGCCGGATGAGATATTAACGCATATCATAGTCGCTCGCCCACTGCTACCGCGTCCATAGTCGTCGCCGTCTCCTGTCGTCCGATTCGCGCTAAGCTGTATCACTTTCTATCCCGCCCGCTCTGTCTCGATGTCGCTCTCTGATCTCTGAACGTTTTTCTCGATGCCGTTGAGAAGCTGGCGGGTCTCCCCCTCGGGGTGATATTTCCACCCCGTTGATACTTTGCCCTTTCACCGGCATCGGCTACACCCCCAATCCGCCCCTGAGCCCAAGAGGAATATCGTCGCATGATGGCCATAACGGGCTGATTCCCGATTCCACTAAGACTCATCTACGGGCCGCTACGTGCTCGATCAAAGCGAGCCGAGCCGGGCCTGGCCTGGCTAGGGCCCAACCGAGACGGCGAGACCTAGGACGTGTCCTACTCAACGCAGGGAAAGCTGGGACTCGGGGAATATGAGAGCGCACACCGGCATATGGGGAAGGCTGGCGGCGGCCAGTGCTATGCCGGCGGTGCCATGGGTGCTTAGCGGGGCCAGCGAACGCGCCTTGGGCGAACTGGCGAGGCAACGACGGACCGGCTGAGACACTCCCAGTTTAACCTGAGGAAAGATGTCACAGGGACCGTGGCCCGCTCCTCCTATTGCCTCTGGCAGGCCGCAGGAGCTCGAAGAGCAATGAAGGCGACCGGCGAACCGCCGTGTGGTTTTTAGGGGCAAAACTTTTACTTTTTAGGGATTATTAACAAAGCTTTTGCAAACTTCGAGTCGAGGGAGTGGCGGTCGCGTCGTTCCTGCGCGTCTCGGGAGTGGGCCCCGCCCCCCACCCTGAATTGCACTGATGGATCCGATCCGCTTTGCCTCGATCTGATCTCGGATCGTTGTCAGCATGGGGAGCCGGCCGATGGCTGGCCGTTCCTTGCGGCGGCTAACGCGTCTCCACGGAGCGTTTCCTTCGGTTCAGCCAATACCCTCATGGACATAGACATGTAGCTATGGTATATTGTACATACTTAACATCTCAACAGAGAGCCTCATGTGTTTATATGGATTTGTGATACAGGAGAGAGAGAGAGAGAGGTGGGTTCACGGGGGGCTTCTTTGTTGCTTATGTGTGCGTAGACCGGTAGACCAGTCGTATTTACCAAAAGTATCATCCACTAACGGCTACCGAGACAGCGGTTAGCTTTGCAGCTTCGCAACATCGCTGCGCGCGCGGGCGGTAGGCCGTTTTTGTTGGGTCCATCTAGAGATGGGGTATTCTGGATACACAATGTGGGTGTGTGTGTGTGTGTTCGTACGCCACAACCAGCGCCAGTTTCGGCGCCTCTCACCGTACGGAGAACCACGGGAGACAATGTGCTTGGCTGCCTGCTGCCAACCCTCCAGCACAGCTCGAAATCTGCGCGGTGTTCCTCAATCGCGGGTTGAACCGGTAGGCCTTCACTGGGAGGGGGAGGGTGAATATCTGATCTAAAAAGCTGCAACACCCAAAGTAAATAACATTAGCAAACCGACTTTGATCTATTGGCAACGAACGCCGGACAGGTCGGGCATGAGGTAAAGCTGGCAAAGTGTAACCCTATCCAGCTTTTTAGCTCTTTCAACTTGGATTCTATCCTTCGAATATATCGCCCCTCTTATTGGGTCCTGGCCCCGCCGTCCTGACGCCCTGCTGGTCCTGCGCTTTCGGCAGGACCAGAGTGAATAGGACAAAGGGGAAGGTGGAACACTTTTTGTTGCGGTCGCTAGAAGGAAAGCTGTATGAGGGGTCGCAGCAGCAGCAACAGCAGTAACAGAGACGAGCGAACAATGCCGATGCCAATCGTGATCAGTGAAGTTGTTGTCCAAACCTACCTCGCTTTGCGGCTGCGGTTCCCTGCAAGTACAATATGATTGTAGGAAATGTACGAACACCTTGCTCTTCTTTAGGCTGCTTTAGTGAACCCGAACCTAACCTCACACGACGGGGTGGTTTTCTGCGGCTCGTAGTTAGCAATGCGATGGCTGCAAGACCGCAGAATTCCCTGCCCCCGTGATATCTATCCGCTTAGCATAAGAACTTGCCTGCACTGGCACCGGAGCATGTTCTCGCCATCACCGGCGACGACTTCGAACCATTGGTAAATAAGCAGAGTAGCCGAGTCAAGCAAGCTCCTTCATCCGTAGATCGAGGCCCCCACCCACGCCTTTCGTGAAGAGGCTTCGTCTGAAAGCCTACCCAACTCTGAAAACCTCCGCGACCTCGTGCCTGGCAGCGCACGGTTCAAGTGAGAAAAGGCCTCTTTTTTTGTTATCGTGCAAGTGAGGACACACACACACCTTCTGCTCACCTCTCCACATCGAATTGTGCAGGATGGGCGCGATCGGCCGCGCCAGACCAGTCTCGCCTGCCGAGAGCGCGATTCCTCCCATTGCGCGAACATCGTGGAGGGTACCCGGACCTCTTGCGTGCATACGTGCGCACTGAATATTCATTTGTGCTCGTAGTTAATATGCCTATGTAAACAGGCTGCATTTGATCAGCTCCGTTGTTCCATGGCGAGGGAAGCCAACAAGGTGAGATGATGAATCGAGGCGTGCAGAGCATTCGGCTGCACAAGTGAATATGCACGAGACCAGCTAGCCGGCCTAAGTCGGCCTACTTTTGTCGGCCTGTGCCTGCTGCCAGTTAGAATAAAAACACGTTAGTCAATAGTAAATAGCTTTGGGCAGGGGCAGAGGCGGGGCGGGGGGGGCGTATCGAGATACAAATATTAGTCTCCATTCGAGGCTGGAGACGCCGTGCGGGCGTATTGAGCTGGGTCAGTGCAGCATAACCAGATGGAATATGTGGAGGTGCATTCAAATCGACGACTCGATACGGGAAGCGAGAAAGATATATGTGGGTGGGACGCCTGTTGAATATGATTTCGTCGGCAATTTTGAGTACGAAGAAATGTTGACGAAAGGTGCAACAAAGCAGTAAAAGTATATATATATATATATATATAAGAAGCATTTTTTTTTTTTTTTTTTTTTTTTTTGAAGCATTGTTACTTAATGTGTTTCGCTTGTAGGGACCTGACGTAGCGCACGTGCCGGGATCGGGTAACGATGGAGACCTGTTAACTACCACAGAATAGGGAAATTGTCTGTCTAAATGTGATCGTTAACGCTCAGCTTTGAGCTGGGACAGATTCAAAATGTTTTGTGCGTGTGTGTTTATTTCTGGGAATAACGCTGAGTGTCTCTGTGTCGGGAGGGTGGAGGGCTCACTTTTACGATTAGAATTAATAGGGTAATTACGCTTAATGAGGTGCGAGTTATCGTGCTTCGATTGGATAACGCAGCATTAGATATAATAATAGTAATAATAATCGGAATTTTCAGGCGGGCTGACGGTTCAACTGACCCAAAGACCTTACACCTTGTTGGCCGGCTGTTCATACCTTCAACTTTTTTATTTCCATATTATACTGGATAATCCTGTCGATTTTCGGGATTCACGTAAACGAGTCAATCTGAAAAGGCATGCATGTATCCTGCTGATCCTGCACTTGTAACTGCATACACGTCAGGTCAATAAAGTTATTGAAAAGTCCCGTTCTTTGCATGATATATATATATATATATATGATTGTTCTTAGTATTGTACATTCAATATATTGTGGCTGCTGCTATTGCCGAGCCTGTAAATCATCTGTTCGTGCCGGTGCCGATTGCTTTCCCATTTCACCTTGACAGTCCGCGTTGGATCTATATTGTATTGTCCAATTATTAATCTTTGTGAAAGCCTGAAACGCTCATCACCCCATCCCCCGCCTTCTCCTGTGAACAAAAAAAAACCATAATGCGCCAACAATACGCTCCTTATTTTTAGCTGTGCCTGGGTCTAGTGGTGAGCGTTTTGAACTGATACATAAACACGAAGCACATACATATGGCTTGGGTTCGAATCCTGACAGACACAGCGTATAATCTTTATATTTCTTTGTCATCTTTCTCTCACCTGTGGATTCTTGCCAGGCACGAGAGGTGTTCAAGCAACAAATAAACGTGGCCCTGATAGGCACTTGAACTATTACCCAAAGGTGGTTGAGAAATAGGGCACCAGCTGAGAGAGCTCGAACAAGAAAAAACAGTTAGCTCTGTGTGTGTATCTGTGCTTATGTGACACTAACTGCTCGTGTCGTGTAACGCTTCAGTTGTCGTCTCGGTCAAAAATTTATATTAGCATATCAATTGAAGATCTGGACCCTAACAGGACACGTGTGCCTCGATCAGTGTCCAGACTTTCAATCTGTTTGCATATGGGCCGTTATCGGATCCTTCAACCCTTCACACATCGAAGAGTTTTTTTTTATCAAATAACAAAAATGCAGAGACATTAATTATTCATACCAAATTAGCCTATGTATGTAGGCATGTTTACGGTTACGGACGACACGCTTGATTCCATTGAAACCGAAATCTTGCCAGTGTTTCAGTACTAGCTTCGTTCAAATCGAGTCGATACCCACTCCAACCCTCATAGAAACAACTCCATCACGAGATTAAAGCCGAAGTGCCCAGCCCACTGCTGCTTACCACCCACAAGCCAAAGTCCCTCGATACATACACTCCGTTCAACTGGGCGCTGACAACGATACTTTACTGAATCGAAATTATTCCCAATTAGTACTCATTACTGCGCTGCTCGCCCTAGTACCCAGCAGGACAAGTATATGACTAATTTACCACTATATCTTGTCTTTGTTGGATATCCTCATATATTTATTTTTCGATATGATTTAGTTTCCATATCTTATTCGCCATATTGTACACATCTATTTCATGACGTTGGTATAACGTCAGTATATTCAGCTACGGCTGACGTGAGGCCTTCACGGTTCATTGGGATGAGTCAAATGGAATACGCCGGACACTGCGATTAGATACACGGCTCGAAACTGAATACACACTCTTTTTGAGTGATTTCAATTTACTTTAGATTACAGATTACCTGTTAGAGGTTTACAGATGCCAGAGCTGACTACAAATTGCTCCATATTTACATTGCAGTGTAGGCCGTATGTAATTAATGTACATTACACATTCCCCCTCCTCCAAAGGTTTTATCGGTGGCTAGTCGTCATCTCGTCCAAGCCGCGGGCACTGTTGTTCTGCGATGAATGCACCTGTGCACGCTACGCTGTGCTTCCGCTCGAGATCGTTCGGATGAGGTGACCATCGATATGATGCTTACGTTTGTCGACACAGTCATGCAGCAATTCAGGCTCGAATACACAGAGGATATTTTCTGGGAACTGATGTTTGGGAACGTCACCTGTCTGCGTTCACAACGAGGGCTATGCCGAGAAGCGACTACAAGTATAGGGAAGATGTTCATATAGCTCAGATTTGTATACGACGCAAGCAAGCGGTATCCCGAAGCAATCTTGAGTAGTAGATTAGGCCGATTTCGCCTTGTCGTCCTTGACCTTAGCGCCTTCCTTCGCCGGGACTCTCGTTGTCTCAGGAGCACTCGCCGCCGCTAGGAATACGCCAGGATGACCGTGATTCTTCACAGCTCCGAAGGCGTCAGCACCGGGCGCGCCGTAGTCAACATAGCCGGGCCCTACCGAGATGACCTCCGGCCCGTAGAAACCGTATCCCGCTACACCAAGCGCATATCCCGCACGCCCCGATCCATAGCCACCGTAGCCGTAACCAGCTCCGTGGCCGGCGCCGAAGCCATCACCGTAGTGGATATTGTCGAGACCAACCCCGTACAAATGCGAAAATCTGCCAATGATCGGCTCCGAGTTCACGCTCATGATTGCAACAGCCGCCAACAGAGAGATCGCTGTGAGGGTCGTCATCTCGCCACAGGACCAAAGCAGATAAAGATCGTTCAAATCGCTTGTAGGAGGGCACAACGTTTTGCACGAGGTTACGCGCGGACGAACTCACCACAACGAACTTGCCCTTCGAGTTGGGTTACTCCGAGGAAGGTTTGCACTTTCGACTGAACCACCACGTTGACGGGCGGTTGCTGTGCTTTTGATGTCATTTGGCCGGCGTGTGTGTTTATATATGCTGTAAGCTGGCGGCGAGATACCGGCGTAACCTTGTGAAGACGACGGCGGGACCTGTGTGAGAGGGAAATCGTTATCGAGGAGTGGCACGAGCAGCGCCAGACATTATACTTCAACCGAACCCTCTGTCTGTGAGTTGATTTGCAAAGCTTCTCACTGGCATTACGACTGCCACTGACGTGCTCTGCTTCGTTGTCTCTCGGCAAGTGGATTTTGCGGTACTTTAATGGGAGAACTTCCTGTTGCAGAATGTGAATGTGAAGAAATGTGTGCGTTTGTTAACGGTCCTCTACAGTTCGATTTAACGAGGGGATTTCGATTGATTTTGCCTACTGCATCGGTCTCTTGCGAGGTGCTTACAATTACCTAATTTCGCGCACCTTTAAAGGCTTTATTAACGCATCGTATGTCACTGGCTCCCGGGTGCACCCGATCAGCATCGAGCCTGTACAGAGACGAGGGAGGGCTCGCCAGGAATTATCGCCTCGTGATAGAAATACGTCACCCGACGTGGGCACAATCGGATCTGCCACCAAACCGTACCAGTTGAGGATCCATTAAGCATCCATGGCAGCATCACACATAGCCTTGGCACATTTTCACTAATTTTTGCTTATTAATTTTTCAGTTAATATTCGATACGTTGGTCAAACACCCCCTGGAACCCAAGTGGAAAATTTTCCCAGATATCGTTCGCTTTTCCCTAACCTCTCCCTCCTCCCCCATCTAAATACAAGATTGACCCTTACGTGTTGTTCCCCGTGTTGGTATCTGGCGATCATTTTGTCTACGTGAGATATTCGATTTCTTTGAGCGTAGCAATGTTTCGTAACGTCGCCGCATTTCGACAAATTGCGCGCACAAAAATATTTTTCAACCAACTCAATCAAATTTCGAGTCGAGTGAAATCCTATTGAAGACGAATGAACTCGTCCATATTTCGTCGTCGCTCACAGAGAAGACCGAAGCGCAAATTGTTTGGGCGCCCTTTTGCAGGATTTTGCTGCATCGATGCGGTCAGCAGCGGTCACCGACGACCGAGCGGCTGACTGCATCACCCTTGACGTCGGCGTCTACGGAATCGCCGGGTGAATGAGATCGAAATGCAACTCTTGGCACATAGCGAGCGCCGCCGGCGTCCGCCAGCTCAAGTCACTCGCGCACATCGCGCTTGGGGTGAGTTCCGCGGCGAAGTTCCGCAGCGGCGTTTCGCGAGGCGAACGCGATCGCATCCGAAGCATGACGCCGGACGGGAGGGCGGGGCAGTTTCGCGCGCAGAAGAGATCCTTCCGAACGGCAGAAACCGCCCTAGCCGAACATGACTCGCAAATGGAAAGTTATTTTGGCTGTTTTTTTTATGTAGCTGCCTCGATGCTGCGGGATGCCGTGACAGGCGTGACGTAGCGGTGACGTCGCCGAAAAGAAAAAAATAAACCAGCGGGGGCAACGCAAAACCGTCAATGTTCCACGTAGAAATATCTAGCAGGGTGATTTACTGTGAATATTGATGGCAGTGAATTAAGTCATTGACGGCCTTCAGGTCGAATTATTCCCTTCCGACAAGCGATCACCTTCGCAGATTGAATGTATCGTGAGACCGGAAATCAGGGGGGTTTCTGTTGCGAACAGTATCGGCTTGCCAGAATTATGCTTAATTTGCTTAGGCCACTTTTTGTCACGGACTGAACAAGCTGATTTGGGTCCGGCCCCTACAATGTCATTACTGTGGAAGTGGCGACCGTTTATTCAACGATTATTTAACTAAGAGGCTCTTCGCCCTCCACCGGTTTGAGGCTCAGCGATTATTTTCTCAGCCTATTAATTTGACTTGGTTTAAAGTTTATTCAACTTACCTAAAAGTTCGTGTGGAGTTCGACCAGCATAAATAGCATGACATGATCCATTCTGTAACACTTGGTCGAACTCTGCTATGAGCTAATCCCTCTGTGAGGATTAGCGTTGGTGCTCACAGATTGTCAAACCCTTTGCTTAACGTTGTTTTTTTTATTTTTATTTTATGAACTCCACAACACCAGAACAATACCTGTTATTCAGATCCTGAAACGGATCTCGTACAGAATACCCCACAGCCGTGCTATCTCAGTCGAGCCGAGCCGATCTACGCGATACCTTGAGCAGGCAGATATTCTAGATCCCCCCGCCCCGGATTCTAGTACATGCTTAGGACAGCCGTAAAACGATACGGATCTACAGATGATCTTCGAGCCAGACAAGAACTAGTTATTTCATTTGACATCAGCCGGTATCAAGACCGATGTCGAGGAAACATCTAAAGCCTAACATTATTAATCGATACTTGATTTATGCGTCTGGAGCGGGGGTTACAATCAAATAAGCGCTATCAGTGCTCTCATCTCGGTCGTATCCTCTTGACGCGTTAGCGCACACTGATCGAGCTTCGGTGGCCGGCCATGAAACTGCTGCCGATAGTCACGCCGTCCGCCATTTCGAGGGTAGCTGATGGGGGGAGCGGAGGCAGTTTGGCGGTGGAGATCATCGCACCTGTTTCATGTGAGCAAATCGAAGAGGACGATTGCGACACGTCGTAATGGGGAGGCCCACCGGGCGCGAGAGATCCCGCTTGTTTAACGACGATAGCTGCCACCTTTCCGGGGACGGCACTCCCGCTGGGCGCGACTATGTGCATAGTTAGGCAATGATGGGATAGCCGCTAGAGATGGCCCATTTTTCGCGCAACGATGAGGTCTGTTTGTGTCTGATTCTGGCTCATTTGAGTGTCAGTCCCGTGTGTCCTTCGAAGTCGACGGCTCTCTTCGCGTACAAGGTTGTTGCTCAGGCGACTCTGGTCACCCTGATACCAGTTGAGGGGCGACGAACAGACGTCAAGTAAAACTTAGTGCTATTTCGTTTTCCGTGATCAAATATATAACGATATAATAGATGAAAATGGCGGGGACTAATTTTGTGCGGTCGTGTGCGAGATTTTATAGTCAAATAATGTATGATTTGATGATGCAATGTGTAATTTGTAAAATTGGTCGGAAGATCTTTTAGTGCTGTTGGTCGCTGTTGTGTGGCGTCCGTTTGACCTGTAAAAAGCGTTCTCTCGCTATTATCATCAATTTGTAGCCTCAACAAGAAAATAACGAATATAAATTGCGAGCAAAAAGTAACTGAACGAAAAAATGGTCCCTTACACCATTTAGCCGATCTCCAAGCGAGGAGGTAAGCACATTTTACACTTCGCCCATGAACGAGATCAGCATTGACATCTTTCTGCCCGACCCCTTGCACCAAAGATTGTGACACACTGTGGTCAGGACAAGGATGCACGCGATACATATATATATATGTATATACAATATATATGTATACACCTTCCTCAGCCATTATTCGGAACGATCCACATCCGAACGAGCTGGAGATGAGTCATGCCGCACCTGCGAATGACGACACTGCCGCCGCCGCCGCCGCGAGGGTAGCGTTAAATAGCGCATCGCGCCCCTGAGACCCCTTGGTAGCATAGAACAGAGTGGGCCCCAACAAACGTCCGAGTTGAAGCCGCGGTAGAAACGACCGCTGCGCTCTGACTCCAGTTAAAAGCGGCACACAAGCACAGCACGGCGCGGCCCCCCTATTTACTGGCGGGAGCGGGCGAAGGATTCGCCTTGCCGATGCCGATAACGACGATGTAGGTTGGCCTGCTCGAGAATTGGACAATTGGCTTCGAAAAGTCTAGCGAGCTTGCTCGATAACCGATTGCCAGTTAGATATCCAGACAATCACAATCAATGGATGACACGAGAGAGAGAGAAAGAAATCAATAGGGCAATACTATTATATCAACGTGCCTCAATATCTGTCTCGGTACGCTCTGCGATAACGAATAGCGGATGGCGCCAGGGAGTCATATTGGTGCCTAAACGAATTTCGGATGCTATTGACCCTTCTCCAACGAAACTTCAACCCCTCCCACATCTATATACTCCACATCGTATATATATATATATGTATGTAGGCATACCGTCGTCTTCCTCGGGAACCCGACGGCGTAGACTTGACACGCTGTCGGCAACTGCTTCTCTGATTATTGTATAACTTAAGCCGGACAAGCATAATTAATATCCGACATCGAATAAAATATACATCTAAAATAAATAAATATATATATATATATATATATATATATATATATCTCCTGCCTTTCCGAATACAAGCAGCCATAGCTAGACTGCTGGCTGGCTGGTTAAATGTTGGCTGAGAGTCAGCCCGAAAAAGTTTAGTTTAGTTTAGACTCCTAACGCCATAGGTTCTTGAAGCTAATGCTTCATATCGGTACCAAGACATTCTCCGCCGCGGAAGGGAGGACAGCTGACAAAAGTCAGTTAAAAGGAACAAAAATGCTAAATGACCCCAAATGGTCCTGGCTCTGTGTTTCATGAGCCTCGCGCGTCCGCACCCTCCAAGTTCCGCCGAATTGACACTAGTCGATGGAACAAGCCGCGGGCATGCATGGCTGTGTTCTGTTTGGGTGCGTGGAGACATCATAACCAATGGTGTAAGTGAGTGTAACTGTGCCCGGCGTTGCTCAGGGTTGGCAATCCCCATTCGCGGCCGAACGAACGATTTTTGCATCGTTGTTTACAGCTACACATCTTAACCGGATCAGCCGAAAGCATTGCCCGGTACGTACAGAGATCTAAGCAAAGACTCGTCACTGACATCATTGAGTAGCTCGCGAGTTGGCTGGCTAGGGCTCAGGGCTGCCGATAGAACAGGATTATTAGTTCCTGCATAGGAACTAATAACCGCTCACCGTTGTGATAATCGAAAACACCCAAATAGATTCAAATAGTCCCCGGCGATAATAATGCCAAATCGGCATCTGGAAATAATATTTTTGCGCTATGATCTTGAATACGGGACTACTATGTAAGTCCTCCCGTCCAGTCGCCCTGAAGGAATCCTCGTTACGGGGCGTTGAATACATTGAACCGCTGACTCTACACCACCACTAGGTGTTACTGTCACCCCGTTCTCATTGTAGTACCATTCTATTGGCTGGCTAGGTATGCATAACACATTGCCGTGTGAATACATGATAAAGTTAATGAAGTATCGAGATAGTGAAGTGGTCACATCTGTCTTCCTTCTTCAATGGCTCGCTGATGGATGTCGAAAAGATGAAATAACATCGATACTGATTCTGGTTCAAGAATTATTCTTATTATTATTGTCGCCTCTAATGACTGCTAACGGACGCAATTTCTCACTATTTCCCTTCTACGTACAACATCGCGGTCAACGTCATTTACCTGCCGCTGCTGCTAATTGCTAATAACACGAACTCGGTCGTGCTGTGAAAATTTCTATTCGAAATTTTCAATTAGGTGTCTTTCTCTCGTTATTAGCTTGCTAGTTTCTAGTAAGATCTCTGTGTAACGACGCATATTACTACTAACTAACTAATTAATTAACATGAATTGCAAATGGTTGGATTAGTCTTTGCTTTGAGTTGTCGTCCATTCATTTGTCGAGACGGGTGAGAACCCTCCCCTTCCGGATTAAATATACGATTTTGTGACGAAATCTACGAATTAAATATAAATAAATAACGCAGTCACATTAATGAACAAATTAACGAGTCGGCCATAAGGCAGTCTTTGCGATCGATGTGATTCTCGTATCATTTCTAGTGATTTTCATTTGGTCTCTCTATCTCTCGCTCCGTCTCCTGTGTAAATGTACTCTGCACGTTGTATTCGTAACTAACAAGCTATGGAAACTACTAACTAACTAACAGCCTGCTCCGTCAATTACCCTAAGCTATTCTATGTTTAAATTAATTCGTATTGCCCCCTAACGTGTGAGCTCAGTGACATCAGCCCTCAGTAATCGGAAATGCACCTGAAGCAACGACTGTATATATATATATATATATATATTATATGTATGGATTTATATACTTTTTCATTTAAATACAACATTTTACAACATTCAAATCATTGCAGGTCACCCGAAACTGGATGAAAGCCGTGTGACGAGACTGTTTCCCGCATTTTATTAGGCCCTGCGCCCATTCGAAGTCCCTTTCCTGTTTCAGGCTTGCCGTCTGCAGCCATGGCAGGATCCCGTATCGAGAAGCTGGGCACGGTGTTCACGCGTGCGAGGGGCTTGCTGCGGGCTGGCGGCCAAAGATGGGACGAACGCCCACTCTGGTATGACGTCTACAAAACGTTCCCACCTGACGTTGAACCGGTGTACTTCCGCGAAGAGCCGCCAGCTGAACCAATTCGGTCCATACTGTACAAGTAGGTGTATCACACTGACGCCGTTGTCTCCTACAATTTCGGGCGGAGGGAGATATCGTGCCTCGTGCGAAAATCGTTCATTTTTTCTCACTTTTTTTTGTTCATCCACTGAGATCGTGCTTAGTAGTGATAGCAGTAATGATAGTCGATGTGAAGCTAAGTTAATAAGGGCGGTATGAATGACGCTAGCTGAGGATAGTCACCAGTAAATACCTTGACCCATGATGGTGATGAAATTGGACAAGCGTCAAGCCGTTTCGTGTACATTTCCTTCGATTGCGTTGACGTGTAACTAGTATATATATATATATATATATATATATATATATATGTGTGTGTGTGTATGATAAAAATATAATAAGTTACCCATTGTGCTGCTCTTTCAGAGAAGACATCATTCGTGCGAAGTTCGCCAAAGAGGTTAATCGTCGCGCTCATCCGGAACAGTTTATGGAAATGTATAATGAAGCCTTAGCAAAGACTGGCTCCGATGTGGAGGCCTTCGGTCGGGCCGCCGAGAAGTTCCGCTCATTGCAGAAGACCGAAAAAAGGCTAGGCCGCCCCCGAGGAGGTATTCAGCAAGGGGCAGATAGATCCGGTGATGTCTCGGATAGTATAGAAACTACAGCCGAATCTATGAGACGAAAATAGCATACTCGTCGCGACTGTTCTCGGACGACCAGCTATCAACAGTGTGTGTGTGTGTATAGAAATATGTCTAGTTACATACTTTTAATAATAAATAATAATAAATGAACAAAATGTATTTTATTTCGACGTATACCAAGGAGTATTGTGTTTGTGCCGTGCGTTCATTAGCAGCAAAACAATATCCCTAAGGCTATATGTGGTTTTGTCTAGAAAATCCAATTCAAGAATTGGTTTTTCAGACTCAACATCGTACATGCAACGCTATTTTTCTTTACCGAATTATTTATCATTTCAAATGTGCCTCTGGTGGGATTACCGAAATTTGTGTAATGATTGACTGGCGGGACTAACCGCCGCATGGCTCGTTGGTCTAGGGGTATGATTCTCGCTTCGGGTGCGAGAGGTCCCGGGTTCAAATCCCGGACGAGCCCGATTATTATATTTTTGTTCGTTCTCAGAAATTTTTTTATCATTCGTCGAAAGTACGCGTCCAATATTATTTCTAGAATCCTGACCAAATAACGAGTTTTCCGCCTCGAATAGCGACGCCTTGAGCTCATTTCGGCTGCGGAGGACCTCAGCGATTTTCTTTTCGATGCTATATATATATATATATTGTCATTGGCCTCAGCCCTGGTCCCAGCTAATCCTATTGTCATTGGCCTCAGCCCCGGTCCCAGTTAATCCTCCCCAATAATCCCTACAAATAATTCCTCAGAGATTTCTTCCTCTTTCGTGAGTAACATTTCTCAATCGCGTTGTTGTCCCATTTAGTCTCGTTCACTCAGACGATCTTGACTCGCTAGTCCAGGGGTATAATTCTCGCTTTGGGGTGCAAGAGGTCCCGGGTTCAGATTCCCCGACGAGCCATTTTTTCTCCCAGTGCATAGTTATCATGCAATTCACATGATTAGATGATTTATCATGCGATTTACATTGTGCACATAGAATTAGGCAGAGGGGATGTTATGCGACATTTTGAAACACTCTCTCCAGAACACACGTCGCACGACAATCGATGCCTTTGTAGAGGAACGCTGGGAATCTATCCCAGAAAAGGTAAAATATTTATTTGCACTTATTTATTTTACGTTTAATAATACAACCCAGAGATGTCATCCGTGATATACTCTTAATTGCTATTAACGACTATTTGGGATTGGTTATACACGTAGACATCCACATGCCGCGCATTTCTTCAACTATATATCTTGTAAGTTAAAGCGATCACATTAAAATGAGACAATACAGCCATCCGTACTGACGCTGTTTCTCTGCACATAGAAGTGAAAGCGCCTACAGTTCTTATATCAACTAGCACTTAATCTCTAACATTCACCGCTAAGTTCAGTTCTGTGAGTAGATTCGAGTCGCACGGCCGACGTACTTGTCCTCAATTTAGTTACTGAAAGTTAAGCCTTCTAGCTAAAGGAAGTTAAGGAGCTGGCAGCACGCCTTGCGTAGTGACTCGGAAGCCTCATAGTAAGTTGCATCGCTCTCTCTCTCTCTTGGCTCCTTCAATATCCTCTAACTTATTTAATCTGCAATGTTTGGTTGAATAAATTAACTAACACTCCAATCGTTGGGTTGTCTTCTCACCGAAAGTTCAGTTAATCATTTCTAGATAGCTTGCCTATTCTGAGAAACCTTAGCAGTAATCTTAATAATGAGCTTCGCTATTTTATCCATTAGCCCGTTATCATTTATAACGAATGCCAACGACTATCGGCACAGGTAAATGAACACGCTGAGGATATTTTAAGTTAATGTAAAAATGTTCTAAAGGCAAACCATGACTTATTTATTCTTCTCTCTCCCTCTCTCTCTCTACATCCTCCTACACGGTATAATTTCCTCAACGCTCCAGCAGGTAGTCGTGCGGATAGTCAAACAGCTTCGGGAAGTTTTTACGCTCCTCCTCGGGTATATCGTCGAGTTTGCGCGGAAGCGGCCTCAGCTGCCGGATCTGATAGGTAAGGTTCTCCTTGATATCCGTCGGTATCTTGTCATCGGCAAACAGATGAAGGCGGGACATTCGTAGACGCCTCAATAGATCTCCCGGGATGGCGTGATAAACCGCCTTCTCCATGACCTTTGTCGGGTTCTTATCGTGCATCTCCCAAGCCGCTGTCCACGACGCCCCGCCGGTGTAGTCTGTGTGATGGTAGTACATTCTGAAACAGAGAAACCGCGCACGAGTAGCAAAAAACAACATAGCAAAGTATTATTAGCACACAGCGAGAACGACTCCCGACTGAGTCCACTCAAACTGACAAATATTGTGAAAACGACAAAGGTACAACAGTTGACAACCTCGGATCTTCCATTGGTGAACAATAACACTTGCTCGATCTTTGCCTGCTGTTGCGGGGAAGTACGCTAGAAGACGCTCCTAAACATCTCGTTAAAAGGCGACGCTTCGCTTGGCCAATAAGCTATGCTAAGGGTTATGGCTCGTTCGGAAACTTCAGCCTGCCCACCCATGTCATGCCGTACTCGACAAAAACAATACAACCATACGTTATCAGGAAATACGCCGCCGCGAGCGCGGTAGAGAGAGGAGGTCCGTTCAACCAGATTACGTTCGATGTGGACACCGATCGTTCGAACCGAGCGTCAACGCATGCGTTTCGACTAGGCCGGCGCGCGTACGCAGTTGGTTAAATCTCGCTCACCTGAATTTCCACTCGTACCAGGGCATAGCGATCTCCTTACAGTTGATCACGACGACATGGTCACCCGAGTCCAGCTGCGGATGGAACATCGGTTTCTTCTTGCCCTGCAAGACGTCCGCGATCAATTCGGAACTTTCGAAAGGATTCTGTTCTCGAGCATCGTACAGAAGCCATTGGCGAGCGAAAGTCAACTTCTGATCCGCGGCGGCTTGTACAGTGCGAAGGAGTTTCGCTGTGAGCCTCATCGTCGCTACTGACCCACACGAATTGCGGCGATCGGAGATCGCTGAACGAATTGCTAAAAAGTAGTTAGCTCTGAGCTAGCTATAATCGCAGAAGCGAAACTCGGTCGACCTGCGAGTTCACAGCACACCTTACTTTCACTTGGTGCTACGTTTGCGCTGCCGGTCAGGTGAGATAACACGAGATTCACGACTAGTTTCTCGCGTCGAGTAAAGGACATCTATCTCCACCCTCTTCGCGGAGAAACCGGCTGGATTTCACCCCCGCACAGCGTCGAGGTCGTATAGTACAGAGACAAACACCGATCTGGAATCGCGCGCAGCTGAACCACCCACACGCTGATTGCCGCTCAGCAAACGTCCAATGATAAACAAAAACACATCCGATGCCGTCCGCACCGTCCGCGCCGCGCGTTCCGTCGTTTAAGCCGTACGATAAACGCATTGCCATTACAATCAAGTGGCTCGATTTTTTCGAACAGCAGGGGCCAGACGTTGTTCGAAGCGGAACCAACGATTTGCTGCCTCTCGCCGCCAGACTCGCACCCGAGTCGTCGTAGCCGTCTTGTGACTCCCTGTGAGTCGCTGAACTCGCTTGTGTGTTGTGGTTCAATATGTGTCCTCGATGATGCGCTGTGCGCGAGCTCGTGGGTGACATCACTTAGAATTGAGAATTCGTCGCTGGCGACGAGCATCAATCTCGACATTCGCCGCCCGTGTTCTGATCTGGTGCTGGTTGCCAACCCCGCCAATCGCGAGCTGCCGGCTTAAGCCGGCGCGATATTGTCGATTCGGCGACATTTGTGAGAAGGCGCGAGTCAATGCCATCAAAGTCATCTCGCTCCATCTCACTCGTTTAGAACACCGCCGCCCTTTCCGGTCTCTCGCTGACCCCTTTCGGAAGAGATCTCGACGCGTCAGGCCGGTGGTCGGTAACCGGCCCACGAGAATTTTAAGGGATTCTAACGCCGGCGCAAGGTGCGGAGGGCTTCTTCGTCCGAGATCTTCCCGGGTGTTGTTTTCGGTCTGTATGGTCTCAGCCCAGTATGGAGAATGTATCGAGCTATCTGTATTCGAACGATCTGAATCCTGGAGTGCTCCGGTCGAACTGAAGACCACATCTCGTCGCACGAACCCAACACAACACGGTCTCAACATCGGGAAGCCAACTTCCTCCCGCCGCTCGGCCGTGATCCGTCCCCGATAGCCAGTTAGCTGCACTAATCTTTAGCCGCAATCGAACGTTCGACAGAATTTTACTCACGGAGAGCCTCTCACCCCTGCGTGAATGATCGCTCGATCCGAGTGGCAGCACCATCAGTCGTGGAGGCAGCCGACAATCGGCAGCCGGCGACCACTTCACACTTGAGCGTCGCCCGAACCAGTGAACAACGTCGTACGACAAGGAACAAGGAAAAATCCTCGACGCGCTGGACAGGAAAGAAAGCGATCGAATTTGTTGTGCCAGTATAAGCAATAAGAGCTGCCTTCGACAACGCTGCCTGAACGACGGGTAAGTCAAACTGCGGTGCTAAATCGCTAGCAAAGTTGCACCACGTCAATGTACAATATATATATATATATATATGTTTGTATATATAATTATCGGCCTTTTTCTGCGGGAACAAATCAGACTGGATTGCCTTAGTGACCTACGCATGATGACATGGATGGTGATGTAGATTTTATAACATATTTTGTGGTATTAATACTCAAATTAATAAAATTGGAGGCGGCATAACTTTATACATTTGATCCATTATATTGCACATGATCACTAACATTATTATCGTTATTATTATTATGGATCAATTACTGCTATACAGAACAACGTTTCGCAGTAATCTGCAACAATCCCATGGCTGTGTTCTCAAGGTGTTTAGATTCTGAAAAGTGCACTGATCGGGAGAAGCACTTAGAAAGGGGCGGTACGATCACTCGGAAAATTAATATTATTATTATTATTGCGTTTATTAAGTGTCTCCAACGATTCATTTGAGGGCGTGCGAATGACGATGAGGCGAGATCTCCCGTCCAAGAGCCTTGGGCTCTGCGAGGGGGCGATTAATGTGATTTTAGTTTGTGTCCAGGCGGTTATGTGTGTCTGTGTGATATGAAAAGGCGACAGTCTCATACACCTTAGACCAAAAACAGCTAATTATACACTTAATAATCGTCGACTTCTCTAATTAAATCACACCATATCATTCGGGTTACTGGTTGTCTCAAACCTTAAAGACAACTACTGAATCGTTCACCCTTGCGTCGAATGTTTTTCCGGCCTGACTCTCCGCCTTGAACATTTAACGTCGACGGTATTGCTGTTTGCATTGCTATGGGTCCGTGAGACGGACTCCTAATTGTAAATCTGCAACAGTGGGAACAGTATCCATATATGTGTGTGTGTATGTATGAACCTGCGTATCTCCTCCGATTGCAAAGCATAACTTCGGTGAAAACTTAAGATTTACTCTCGGGAGCCCTTCAGTGGTAATCATACCTGTGTGCCGAACTCCTTTGAAGCTGCCGGCTGTTTAATACCAACAGCCCCCCCCGGGCGAGAACTTCATATATAGAACTTAAGCTTCCAAGTATTATAAAAATGTGATATAAAGAAGTGTATTTTCAATCTACTTAAGAAGTGCTTTTTTTAGTACGGACTTCACAAAACTCGCAATAGATAATGAAAGCCGCGCCGAAATTCGTTTGGAAGACGATTCCAAATAAGATAACCTTGAGAGTGAAAATATCGACGACTACACGGCGCAAGTCGAAGAAGGTCCGAACCAGCCAGGACAGGGTGTTGCTTGGTGAAAGCATTAGATCAAAAATATTAGGAAATATTTTTGGCCTGACCCCTGAGGCCTACTCTGGCCTTCGACAGGAAACGCGCACGATGGCTGGGGCGCATATACTGTGTCTTTTTTTGCCATCCTTTTACTAAACAGTTGGGGTATAGCGATTAGTTAAACATTGGTTTCGAGCTGGTAGCTCTGGCTGTATTGGACATTCATCAAATTACCTTTTTGACATCAGTGTATCATTAGAGATGTTGAAAATCCACAGGATGACAATGTGTTTCAGTGCGATTATGACATGGACGCTAGCTACGCGGTTGTCTTGTGGTGTTTTTGTCGGTCTGTGGGATGCTAACCATAGCGATACTCTGGCAAGTTGGACGTCAACGACCCGCCCCCATGGTAGGCAAACGCTGATATCATGTTAGCTTTGTTTGGTTTTATGTGGTGACTATTTGGTATGTTACCTTCTGTGGCTCTCTTAATAACATCAGAACTCAAGTATAATAGAACTTCATTGTTGCGTTTATAGGGATACTATTTATTACTTAAGCTTGATAGGTTTATTTAATTACAAAAACAAGTGGGCGACAACTGTACTGTCCGCCGAAGCTGAGAGGACATCTAAGAACAGCCTCCTCTATATATCCTTAATAGAATGTCGAAAACAAGGACGCCCTAGATTCCACACAGTACCTAAGCGTGAGCCAAAAAAAAATAGAAATTACTTATCCCTTTGGATGTCCAAAGAGGAGATTTTGACACTATTCTTCCTGGAGTATTTAAAAATCAATCGCCGGGACTTGGAGCAATTTTGAACTATCGTTGCGCTAAAAATTTGATTGCACGTGGTTCTCCTGTAGCGGACCGTAGTGTTTCTCCTAATTTCTCGAGAAACTTTAATGATTGTATCCCTGGTACAATCATTTCCACTTTCTCGAGGTATTAGGTCCTGACACAACGACCACACCATCAGGAGGCTTCCTATCAGAGCGACAAATACTTCCAGGGCCATGAACCAAGGAAAAGGTGTGGAACGAACATCTCTGGCCAAAGTCTCGTTTATTAAAGGGTGTGTGTCGGGCCACGACCTGCATTTTTTTTTCAAGAGAGCCCATGATGACCACTCGAATCAACCGCTTACGTGGGGTACATCGATCATCCGGTGAAGTTCCCATATGATAGGGCGGAACAGCATATTAAGCCATGCTGTTCCGCCCAAGACCTAGCAACGGCCTTCAGTCTGGTTCGTTTTAGATCATCCGAAGCCTGATCAAAGAGTGACTAATGAACAAATTCATGAGAAAGCTGCATAAATAATAGGTTCATCCCTGGTTTATACGAAGTGCTTCCAAGTATCTCCAGATTCACCAGTTTCATGACCAGATCAGAAGTCGAATACGCGATGACACCATGGACAGCCAGGGAAGTTGCTGCTGTCAAGCCAAGTCGACAATTCCGAACAGGGTGTGGTGTCCAGTATCGGATCTGACATAGTCGCATTGAGGACACGCACACGAAACTGAATCAGCCCGCTCGTCGGCAGATGATACACGAATATACTAGTGCTTACTGTGATTGGGGCTGAATTACGAAGTAGGACTTGTGCCACGGGCGCCGCAAGGAAAAGTGTCGGGAAAACCGACCACGAGCTTCCGAACTACTTCTTACTTACCAGATGTTGCAAACGCACAATGACTTATCTAATTAAGTGAAAACACCATAAATGAAAAGTGACCACTAGCTGTAATACGATTCTACAGAAATAGTAAGATAGGTAGTCGTCTGTAGAGGCGAGATCTGTAGAAAACACCACAGGGTGATCTCAAAGTGGAGGACCTATCTCTTCGATGGCGGACTCGCAAGTTGAATGAGGTACAATGAATAGTAATACTATTCATGTATAAAAATAATAGCGAGTACAAATTTGAATATGGACGAATGTTACATGTACGACAAACACTCCATTTCGTCACAGGACTGCTTATTAGCTGACTGAGACGCTAAAACAGACCTATCTTAGCGTAACTTGCAAAAAACGTTATGTTTGAAGAAATCGATGACATGGGCGAGAGAGGACCTTAATCTGTTCCAAAACCCCTGGCTTCCATGAGAATTCTGTGATGCTCACGAAAATAGATAGATCTTGGACATTCTGATATCCCTCACGATGAGGACCGTTGGGCAATTAGGACAACGAGTTGAATTTCTGCATGAAATAGCTAAGTGCTCAGGTACGCCACAGGTTACTGCAGGCGTCCAGAATCACTCGTTATCTCTTACCAATATTATTGATGGGAAATGTTATCAAAAGCACAGCCTAGATGATGAAGAGTAGAAATCAGATACAGAAATCTATAAAAATATATCGGATTCTGAATGATTGGCGTCAGTTGACAGCTGGTACAGCGGCAAAAGATCGTTTCTTCACGCATGCAAATAATAATTCACTACTTTTCTCCCTGTCACAGTCGAGCAATGACATTATTGCGATTCGAACTTATCTGAATATGTTGAGCAGCGTTTGAAGAGAGTCAACGAAAAGGCCATAGGCAGAAATTATTGTTATTGACAGCTATATTGTCCATTAAGTATTAATTAAGCAGTGTTTTTTTCATCGTCCGGTGGGGGCAGAAATATGTGCGTGTTCTAAATACTGAACTGGCGTATTAGTGGCCCGATTAAAATACAGGCAAATAGACCAAACGAGTGCAATATTAATCAAGTTCAACTTCGTAGAAGGGGCATGCCCTAAGGTTAGTCCCTGTAATGCGAGTTAATCGTTGCATGAATATCAATTTTCACAGTTCTCCTACGCAAATATCAAGCCCCAACTGGTGATAGAGGTTCATCTCTGTGGCACCATAGTCATCAGGTTTGCCAAAAGTTGAATCGAACCAATAACCAGTTATTCGTTCCCTCAGTGGTGCGCGAATCCCGCCCAGGGACTTCCATGATGTCGATGCCAGATGCATTGCAGCCCGTCTGGTAGCTCTATTTTGTTTTACTGGCAAAACGTCAGATATATGGCAATTCTAGCGTGTCACATATTTCAGCATCTGCTAAGTCGAACGCCAGACTCCCTACACTAGACATCTGTAAGATGTTGTGGTGCTTTGTGCAGTCTCATTGCCGACATTCGATTTCTGATGTTATCCGTTCACCATATGGCACACCGGGTAATTAAGAAATACAGCGACAATCGGAAATTGTTCGTATCGCTGTGCAGACCTCCCCCCGCGTTCCCCGCGTCCCCTCGCAGCGCCGATTCGAATCATTTCTATCATATTGACAATAAATGGAAAATGCCGTTGTGACGTTGCTTGGCCCGCTTGCGGTTACGATATGTCTGCTCTTGTAACAGCGAGCTGGGAGCAAATCTCTCGGCCAGCGGCATCGTCTCAGTAAAGGCCTGCGTTTATACCTAGCATACCGAATCGTCGCTGTGGCCACCGCTCGTCTGCGAGAGATAGACGAACGGTTCGTGTTTCATTGACAACAGACGAAGCGATCTCAAATCGCTTGCGATGGTGGATCGATCGCGATCATCCTCGGCGGCGGCGTCGTCGCCGTGCCGCGTCCCTGGCGAAGTGTCTCTCCCTCCGAGCTCTCATCGAACTCCATACCTTCTTAAAAGCACTCGAACACTTGGCTGAAGGGCATCTCAAAGATGCGCGCAACGCTCGATGTGACCATGTCTCTCGTCGACGGCTGGATTGGTCGGCTCACCGACTCCGTCCATACACATCCCATCCGCGCTCGCCGTGGCCGCTCGACGTTGTCAATGATATTCAGTGCCTTCGAGCGCTTATTAAGTGTTCGCCTAAGTATCCAGATGATTGAGAGGTGAACTAGTCCAGTCAAGATGCCCCCTCGTACCGTGGGCCGCCGGCTCCCTCATTTCATTTCATTACAATGCATTGCATGCGGGATACAAGAAGGATTGCGGCTGCTGAAAATAGCCGACGCATATGCATAAACGCGAGCGAGTGACACACATTTACCAAGCTCGTAGACGTGTCGCAAAGCTAAGTGGCCGGATATTGGGGCGTACGCAGAGCGCTCGTTCGTCCGCTAAATAGATCGCCAGTTCGCCCCACATATAGATCCCTTGAAATCTGCACCGTTGATTCAAATTCATTTCGTTGATTTTGCCCAACCTTGAATGTCTCATATGTGGACAAGGCGTAATGCGTGTATTTCAGCGATGGTGATATAAATCTTGATAAAAACGCTGCCTCCCCTGCGGTGGGTCTGGCGATCGCACAACGAATGACGACGTCCATTTATCTGGTCAGCACAACTGAGACGATGACCAAGATGACTTCGTTTGTAAATGCTACTGGTTTTTGGGAGGTGGATGTGTTGGGAACTTGGGTGGTACCATCACTGTTTTTTTTTCAAGCTGACCCTCAGCTGTTCCCCTATCTAACAGGCTTCAGCTCTTAACCTTTAGGTATTACTATTACTGTTATACCATTACTTCTACTGTAATTTCGTTTGTCAACACTTTTTCAGCGGCTCGGGCTGATCTCGGGCTGAAATGAGGCAACCTATGAGGTGGCTGCCTATTCACGCAGACTTGGTGTGTATATATATATATATATATACATGCATATTGCTCACTATTGGACTTTATGGCGCCGAGATCGTATATTAAAGTGTTCGAGCCCCTTGTCCCACGGGACATGCTGACTTAATCGGTGCTTCGCCTTCTATTTGTACGATGTAATGGGAACATAGTGAGGACACTGTGCGCAGTCTTGAAGTGGCCACCTTGATGGTCAAACTTGGACTGACTTTTTTATTTTTTGCGACACAGTGACAATGCTTCATTCTTGTCCGAATATCGTACGCCCGCTGGGGGCAATTCTCTGAATACACAAGAGCAACGGAACGCTGCCTAACATGCTAAAAACATTATCGTGACGGATTAGTCATAGTATTATGTCGCATTGCTTTGTCTCTTAAGATTAATATCTATATGAATATATCGCAAGCTTAATTAGTATCGTAAGACTATCCACCCGAAGGTTATATAACTATCTCCCTCATTGGCTAAAGAGCGGAACTCTGACCAGACAGTGGCAACATGTGTCCAAAGGCAGTTCCAGTATGGGGGCGGGAAGTCATTCGATTCGCGCCAGCTCTGTAACCGCGCGAAAGCTGAAGCCTCGAGGGCCACAAAGACAAATGGCCGGTTCTAATGTCTGTGTGTGTGTGTGTGTGTGTATGTGTTATGTGTTGTGCTTTTTGTGCGACAAGTATATCATTGGCTCATAAAATCAAAATGTAAAACTACAAGTTGGATCATAGTCATTACTGGTTGATTATGACGACCTACGACAATTATACAACGAAATATATCACACTATATATATCTACATATATATATATATATATATATATATATATAGTGCGTGTGTGTTTTGTCTTTCAAAAAAAGTCGTCCCGTAAACCCGACATCGCGCGTTAGAAGTTATATATATATATATATGACTCGTGCGCTCACCGACTACAGCTCCAATCATCTCTCTCCTTAGAGCAGCTCCTTAGGCGGCACTTGCACATCGAGGAGGTGTATAAGGAGGCCGGACAACCTAAGGAGGTTTGAAGGAGGTGGTAACAATGCCACAAGGAGTTGATTTCCTTCAAGGAGGGTTGTAAGCCTTAAGGAGGTGTTGGCGTTTTTGTTGTTCGCCATTATCACCACAGTCACGCACTACAAAACACACAGACCCACACGCACACGACCATCGCGTACGTAAGGAGTAACCAAATCAGGCGATCTGTCAAGCTTGACAGTGCCAGGGTGCCGGAATACACTTAACGAGTATTGATTCAGCCTCTAATATTTATATCTAATATTTCCCAGAAGCAACTTAACGGACCTTTGAAGGTGGACCCCTATCGACGGCCGATCGGAGATACGGAGGCTAAAATTAGAGCAGACCATCTCGCGATGTGACGATAAAAAATCCAATGGCAATGATGTGACAATATAGGCCCGGTCGGGTGTCTATGGTCGTTGCGTTGGGACTCTGTAGTCTTGACAGGAAATTGGTGTAAAATTAACGTGTGTCATAAAAGGTAGATGAGTACCCGAGGCGATGCAATTATGATATGCGTAAGTGATGGCCAGCTGAAGGTGTCACCTGCACGAAATTGCTTAGTGAAGTATGAGGTGATTTTGCCCAAGGAACACTGTATTGCATTGAACTCCGTCCTTGAACTTCATGCTCAGTAATGCATAGCCTGTTCATCTTGCTGTCCCCTATATATCTATATATGGACGAGTGGGGTAGATAACGAACCCTGCCGATGGGCGAACAATGCACTCGTGGTAGACATACTGCGGAAAGCAGTTCCGTGAACGTTGATTGTTGGGTAGCAGTGATCCCGTATATATATATATGCCAAGATATGACATATATATATATATATAATATATATATATATGTCACGGTGCCATTGTTTGCCCATCGGCAGGGTTCACTGTCCGTCCACCCACTCGTTGATACGGTTTTACGATTGGATTTCGTTTGGCGCCCACTGTCAACGAAACACAGCTCGTCAAACCGTTCCGCAAAATGGAGATCTAGGGCCTCAGCATTTCAATAGGGTTCCAAGAGAGTGGGCTCATTTTCTGGCTGGCGGAAAGCGGCAGGTCGCGAGCTCCACCACGAGTGGCCCATCGTAGAGGTTCTCCGTCGATCAAAGTCTGAGATTCGCGAAGGTGGCGGCGGCGGCGGCGGGGGAGCCAACAGTAGCAGAGCGCGCGGATCTTCGATGGCAACTCGATGCTGCTCTTGACGACGGATGCCAGATGCCGCTGTTCGCCAAACGGCAATGTCTATGATGTCCCATAATCGGTGGCTACACCTAGCGACTACTGGCTACCGGCGACAAATGGGGAACTGGGTAAGGATGAGCCGGTTTCTGCCGCCCAGGCGCCGAGCTGGGAACAGGGAGACAGCAGTGGCGCACTTTGGTGACATACATTTTCGCCAGCAGCAGGAGCAGCAATGCAATAGCAGCCGTGCTGGGTCGGCGTCCGATATCGCTACCATCGATGACGGCACAGGCCTGTTATGCTTGACGTACAGAGAGACAAGCAGTCAATGGTTCGATGGTTGCCCCGTACGCGTCTGGACCATACGGCGCCAATGCACCGTTGACATGAGCAGTGTTAGTGTTGCTGCTACTGCTGGACCTGCAAAACCCCCACTACCGGCGCTCGTCTCTCCCCAACAGTCGCCGCAGCAGCCGCCGCCGCTGCCGCCGTAGCGGCATATTGTCGCCCATCCATGATAATAACCCAGTTCGATGCGCAATGATGCGCGAATCGCTTGCGGCTGCGCTGACCGCGCCGGCACCGCCGCCACAAAAGTCAGCCACAGCCCGACAACGGGCCCGCATTCGGCGCCGGCAAGCAAACCGTGCGGTCGTCTGGACACGAGCATCGTCTCTCTTCGTATCTCCCATCTACTTGGCAGACAACCGCTCGCGTCACCGGTGGACGCGGCACAGTAGCACTGACTAGCTTCTGGAGATGGATCGGTGATTTAATCCGAGTTGTCGAAATTGTGGTTTACCGCCGAAGCGAAGGAGCAGCGAACAGGAGACGGTCATAGAAGTTGTATCAACTGCCCAGATTGGTCGAGAATCCTGTGGGCGCTGTTCTAGGCAAACGTGACACGCCGTGTTGTTGGACGTACTGTAGCTGACCTACGTCGGACTCACGTTGCCCCAACGGCAGAACGTCATCACCGACCGAATGGGAGTGCTACGCGACATCGGAGATGACTACGCCTGTGGGTGACGAGCTCGACAGCTATGGCGTTGTGTGCTTAGGCCGCGTTTAGGCCGCCGTTTTTCTTCTTAGGCATGCGCTACCGTGTTTAGGTTCAATTTGACGCTCGTTGCCGAGCAGAACAAAAGTTCAGAACAGACAACAGTTCACCGTGTTAGTTAATGATGTTAATCGTTGATGTTAATGATTGCCTTTCAGGTCGGGTCATGGCGGAGTGTGACGCGTTCTTCGATCGGAACAAGCCCGGCCACGATTTCGAGCAGAAATCCCGACGCATTGACGAGTTCTGCGCGTTTCATCGGGGCCGCGATGGGGTGAACATTGTCCTGATCACGTCGGGCGGGACGACCGTTCCCCTGGAGCACAACACGGTTCGTTTTGTCGACAACTTCAGCTTGGGCATGCGTGGCGCGGCAAGTGCCGAGTATTTCCTGAAGGCTGGCTACGTCGTGATCTTTCTCCATCGGTCGAATTCACTCGAGCCGTTCTCGCGAAAAATCCGCGACAACGTCCTCGATCTGTTCTCGTACCAGAACGGCGAGATTAGCATTGCGGAAAAGACGCGACCGCAGCTGCAGGACATCATGGCCGAGTACGAGTTGGTCCGCTCCGAGAACCGCCTCCTGAAGATCACGTTCACGACGCTGGCCGACTATCTGTTCCTGTTGCGCGCAGCGGCTCAGCACCTTCGGTCGTTTTCATCGAAGGCGATGTTCTATCTGGCGGCGGCCGTCAGCGATTTCTACGTGCCACCCGACGAGATGGCTCAACACAAGATTAACTCCGACGCCCAGCTCACCATGACGTTCCACCTCGTGCCGAAGGTCCTCAAACCGCTCGTTTGCGTCTGGGTGCCGGACGCGTTCGTAGTGTCGTTCAAGCTTGAGACCGACGAGAACATCCTGCTCGAGAAGGCGAAGCGGGCCCTCGACAACTACAAGCACAGCTGGGTGATCGCCAACGAGCTGCACTCGCGCAAGGAACGCGTCACGTTCGTAAGCAAAATGGAGAAGATCGAGATACGAATGTCCTGCGAAGAGATTCAGGCCGGCGGCGAGATCGAGAAGAAGATCGTCTCGCAGCTCGCCACACTTCATCATGCGTTCCACAGCAGACGAGGGAATATTGGCCCGGTGAAGACCAGCGAGGAATAGTTGGAAGTGCCGTGTAGTATATACACATATATATATATAAGGGTTCATATGTAGTGTATGGTCATTTCTCCTCGTAATGACGATGCTGCTGTAGGTAGGTATCGCGGTCAAGTCGCTGTCACGTGGCGTTCGGCGGCCATGCGCGGGGTTGTAGAGGAAAAAGTTAGGGAAATCTCTGCGCAAGGCGACGACTGCTTGGAGCGGCTGTAGGGATGATATTGATTGTTATCTAGGTATTGACCCAATGTATAATAAGGTATCAGCGTGTTTTTATACCCAGTGGACTGGATACTTAACTTTTATATACATATATATATATATATATATATATATGTGCGTATTGTAGTGACATTCGATTGTGTATCTTGAAATTGTACGATGGACCTTTTGTAAGATGCGAAATGATTCTAGAACGGCTCGTACGCCGGTGAACGTGTGTATATTGATACCTAAGTGGAGAAGAGCACACACGGCTGCAGTTCTTACGATGTTTGGGTTGCCTGAGCGATTTTTGTACATGGCCCAAGTGAAGCTATAGTGAGCGAACTAGTTAGCTACAAAAAATTAATTAGTTGTGTGTGGGGTGGCGGGGGGGGGGGGTGAGGGGGTAAACAGTGTGAACGCTTACACGCACAAGGCGGCGATCACGATCCGAACCTTAAAATTTCGTCGAAGCCGTTCTCGCAGTTCTTAGCCCAATCCGCCCAGTGTCGCCTCCTTGTGTACTCTAGAGACCTTTAAGGTTGTCATACGAATTGCTGCAGACGCACGAACGAAATGTGAATTCTGATGCGGTCTGCTGTGTTCGCGCCGTCGTGAGACAAATCGCCACTTTCCAAGTGGACGTGTCGAATGAAGACGCGATTTCGGTGAGGTGGAGATGGCCGACGAACAAAACCGCGAACTATTAGGAACCGATTGTTGAGGTCACAGGAACAGTTTCGTTGAGCTAGCTATATATATATATATATATATATATATATATATATATATATATATATATATATATATATATATATATAGAAAATGGGGTTAATGGTGGTTAATGGTTATAATGGGGTTTGTTTGAGCGACGGCTGGGTGTATTCCACGGTGAATTTCTAACCTGTAAAGCTGGTGGTGTTTCGTTCATGTTGTGGCTGAGAGGTTGGCGCATGTTGGAGTTGGCGAGGTCTGGATCCCAACAGTGACATCTGGTCGATCTTCCTTAAACGAGATTCTCATAGGCGCACACATCAATATCGGCGATTACATCTATGCCACACGATGGCGGAGATGTTATTGCCTTCTTCTACCCTACAATGAGACTGAAGGACAACTACGGCATACGGAAATGGTCAGATAGTGCGTGTGTGCGTGAATTTACCTCTCGAAGCTCGAGTCGAGGTCTATTTATTCGAAAGGAAGCAGTATTTATCGAATTCAAACAAAGCCAGAAATTTGTTAAAAATCCTCCACCTCTCCCTCTCTAACCGCCTTTCTAGGTAGCACCATGTGTAAATATACCAGTATCTTGCGAATGGACGATTACAAGGGAAACGCTTGTCTGCCGACTAAGTTGTACTAAGAAAGAGAAAAAGAAACAAATAAATGAACGTGGTGACGTATAACGTGTATGACCCTTTGGGCAATTCAGCTTGATTCGGCTGAGGACACGATTGATACCACGCTCCGTCCGTATCTGCTGTTGCTGCTGTATTTATTGAAGATTCTTCTTATCTATTTTTCTTGGCTTGAAGCGTTTGTTATTAGGGGAGACTAGGCGCGGGTGGCTGGTACGCACATCGATTGGTAGGTGCAGGGAACATCGGGGGCACGGGTTACAATGGTCGTCTTCAACGAGAAAGCGGGCTGGTCCTGCGCGAAACAAATGGACGAATCGTCCAGGCAGAGAAAAAAAGGCATCGTGAGATTTCGAAATGACTCAAAACGTCAGGACATTGTACCGAGTAGGCCTGCTCTGACATGCTCACTTACGGCCCTATCGTATTTCTTCATCTGCTTTGAATCGAAGGTGCTCAATTTCATAAATGCTGCTCGTGCAATGCGGTACGAAATCGCTCAGGGTGTCACCGCTGCCCCACCATTGGGCCACTGGCACTATTCATCAGGTGTGAGATTCACACGTTTTGCTGGGATTCACGCAAATAGCCGCGCTTCGATTCCGAAATCTCGGAACACCTGTGGCGCCCAACCCGTTGATATCACGGGGATGGACAGAGTGTGACCACCACTTGATTCACGAGGAGCACCGAGCTTGGTATGAAATGTCTGAACCTGGCTCACTATATCGGACGCGTTTGCAGGTAGGGAGCAGGCCCAGCCTCTGTATGCAACGGGAGCACCCATGCTGAAGTGGCATCGGACGGGCGCCAGCACAGCAAAGGCGCCTCATTGAGCAAATCCGCGCAACCAGGGCGCGAAGCATGTTCACCGGCGAAGAACACAGCGACTCGAGATCGTTTTTATTGACATCTATCTGGATGTACAGGACAGCGGGTGAGGATCGCAAACGGTGCGGGATCTCTGGTGAAGACGCCCGCATGGTTCATAAAGCGTTTGGTCAGGGCCGACAAAAAACAACAACCGAATCTCTGTCGACTCCCTCTCACAGCCGCTATCGCTGCCGCCGCCGCCGTCAACACCAATCTGTTTTTTTGCAACGACGGCCGTCTCATGATAAAGGAATGAAATTGGATTTCAAGTGGAGGCCGATGATCCGACGCGCTGGGAAGGTGTAACCCGCCGAGGATACGAGGCGGCCAAACGCGTAGCGGCCAGCTGAGACTATGGGTCTTTGTGGGCCGGCAGAACGATGACCCGCTGCCCAAGAAGGCGTGCGAAGAGGATCGGGCTCGACGCATAAAAACAACCCCGAAGCTGGAGAACAATGCTTACAGCACGGACAAGGAGGAAGAGTTGGCCAGAGCTGGATTGGAGAACAGTCGGTCTGTCGATCGTGACCGCGATCCCCTGCGATCTCCTCTCTAAACTCCGCTGTACGAATTGTAGTTTTCGTGCGCGCGTGTGTGTGTGTATTTATTTGTATTTTTATTTTATCTTACTAACCTAATCTAACGAACGGAGAAGCGAATGGATGGTGTTTTTTTTTTATCGTCGTGCGTGCACCATCACGCAGCTTGACTGAAGTTTCATTGAGTCCTGCCGATTCATTGAGTAGCTTTTCGACAAACTGTACACGAGTAGAGGGTACCTGCTGCATAAGAACCGGACATTAGTGTTAGAAGGATATCTGTCCCCTCTTGAGTGGCTTGGACGGTGACTGGAGAAATCGCTGGCTGTACTAAAAAGCCTGAGGCCACAGGTTGCGGGTTGACCCGCGATCTGGTGATGACAGCTAAGGGAGCTAAAGCATGTTGAAAAATAGCAGCTCCTTTAATAAAGCAGACTGTGGATGTTGGCTTAAATGTTGGCTGAGAGTCAGCCTGAAAAGCTTTGATATACCTTGACATATAAGAGAACTTAAGCATTCTATGCAGTTCCTTTAATAAATCAATAATAAAGCCTTACCTTACCGAATGACATATAAGAGAGCTCAAGCTTTGTAAAAGTGCAGCTCCTTCAATAAACCAATACACCTTTACCTTTATCGATAATCCTCTACCTTACCTTACCACTGGAGGAAGATAAGCTACAGATTACGCACGAAGATTGCCACTCGATTGGTTGTTAGAGCAGATCTCCGAAGTGTCACGTCGACTCCAACGGTTGGCTCGGTTAGATCAGACTCCATTTCAACACCCATCAGGTACGACGCAGACACCCTGAGTATTTCAACTACACTATACAGCATATGATAAGCATGAAAACGAACGTAATCAATTACTAGCGGCACAATGATGTAAGTACACCGACGCGAAGCAGTGGACGACGAATAACAATTAACGCATGTCCACGATTATTGTGAACCCCAGCTTGCTTTTATTCCACTGGACCAAGCAGATCATTGTGCTCCTGCCCCCCCTGTTCCGAACTCTACTGGAACAACACAACGTCATTCGCATTTTCAGATACTCACAAAAGACCTGAGCCAACTCCATTTTCTCACCAGGCTCACGAGGATACCCTCCTCACAGCGATACACACACACAAACAAACACACACAAACACACGTCTCTCGCCTTGTCTCACGCGAATGAGCTGAATAGCAATTGCTGTTACAGGGGGTTACTTTCACTGCGGGAGTTTAGGAGGGGTGGTGGTTGGTGTTGGTGGCAATATCGCGACGCACCGAAGCGGAGTCACCGACGAGTCCGCCATCGTATGATTGAGACAATTGTCCTCCGAGCTGTTGTTGATATTATGAAGGTCGTTGTTGTTGTTATTTACTCATTGTCCTCTGTCCGTTGCTGCTGCTGTTGTTGTCTCTATTGTTGTTGTTGTGCCATAGCGGTGTGCGGCTACTGCAGAAACGCACCTCATCTGTCGAGTGAGGTGTATCGTGTTACAAATCCTCAACAACGGAGACTCGCAAGAGCCCTCAAGCGGCCGGCAATAGCCAGCCGATCGCGCAACGAAGCTAACTCGTGTATATACGAAGGTGAGCGTCGGGAGTCTTTTGGGAGGTTTCAGCGAATGTCGGGGGCGATTACTGACTACTCGAGCGACCCGCTCAGCAGAGCTACGAAATAGGAGAATACGCGATCCCGTCGCCGCGTTCGGAGGGCAAAAAACTCCGATGGGAACCCAGCCAACTCAGTTAACAATAACAGGCAACAGCGGCAGCCCCCCCCCCGGAATCATCAACCGCAAGATGAACAATAACAACACCAGCAACAACGCCACTAACAACAACAACGACAACAATGACAACAACAATAATAGATGCGGGAGGAGAGAGTGAATTCAATTGGACGGAACGTCATAGTGAGGACGTAGCGGCTGCCCCAAAGCAGTGACTTCATTGGCCGGCACCTTTCAAGATGCGACGCCCGTTGCGAGAGCATTCGGACAAATCCTTTGACATCACGACTGACAGAGACACCGGCACACTCACACGTACATGCACAGTCCACCCGTTTCCTCCATGGGAAATAGCAGCAACGAGTTAATATCACAATGGTAAGAGCATCGTGTACGGGGGATGTGATAGGCGCCTGGGTGTGACACACATACTTCGTTCGCCGGCTTTGAGTTCCAGTGGGAACGCAGCCCAAACATTGGGGAAGCTCCGCCGGCCTGACATTCTAGATGACGGACGGGTAGCTGGCTCTTTCTTTCTTCTTTCTCAATTTATACCTGTATCGCTTGTATCCGTTAGTCAACACGCCCTGTAGGCTGAGACGCGTACAGCATCTCACGATATTCTTCACAGTTCTCTATAACACAGAGGTCGGGTGAAGGGCGAACAAGCCAAAGGTGGACATTTCGGAGGGGTTGGATGATACGCAAACTCTTCTCCGCTAGAATAGAATAAGCCAGCTCCATTATATCGCAGGGGTATACTCGAGCCCTTTGGTGATGTGGTGGTCTATTAATGTGCGCCAATTACAATCAGACGGGGGACATGTACATATGCATGGGCTCAATTCATACCGTTTGCACATTGGCGTTTAAGCGGGTCCGTATTATGAAACAATGCAGCTAAAACGGAGGTTCCTTATATATATATATATATATATAAAAGATAAGGTTTCACCTTTCATAGCTGTGAACCTATATTTTTCTCTCTACCTGTAGACTACTTACCTTTAGCTGCATGCTTAGCGTGAGCCTGCATTCTCCCCATAGCCTGTACCCTACCCAAAGCAGCGTACGCCAGAATGATCGTGTCCAAAATAATCGACATAAATATCCGCCAGTAAATTTACCGTGACGCCTCTCTCTTGGCCAAATTGGGGTAGCAACTTATCAATTAGCAACAACTATGTTCATACGTAATGGCCTGGTGGTCCGGTGCAGTAAAAACTGTATTCGCTGTCCATTCATGCTGATGGTCATCGGGCTCGAGAAATAGTTGCTGTAAGATTTTGTCTTCATTCATCGAAAACTTGACCTATACAATCGAATGGTATTATTTGGGCAAAAAAAAACATCATCTAATATTGACATACATTAATAGTAATAATAATTAGATACTAACCATCCATAACATACGACGAAATCAACTTTCTACGTCTAAAGTTAGTACAGTTAATAACAATAAAGTCGTTGCCTTATCCACTTAACCAAGGCGTGACGCTTTTGAGCCACTGAGTTCATGGCCATGGTTTAGATTAAGGAACCCGCCCCATATCCAACGCATGGTCTTGGACATTGGCAATTAGCTAAATCTGTCTGGTTAAATCGAATTCTAGTCAAGCTATATCTCCTAAAAGTGCGGCGCAACCAACCGGATCGGATAGGTTCATGATCTCTTCGACAGTGGATATTATTAGCAAATTGCTTATTAATCAGAGGAGACAAACATCCCCCTAGTGAAATATCATACAATATTTATATACGATATAAATTTGGAAAATTCGTTTATTTTTCACACTCGTGCGATAAAACACTATATTAGTAGTATACATCCGTTTGCATCGCTTTATATATATTTATATATATATATAGTCTTTCAAACATCGTGTTCATCTAATTCAATGCTATGTACATCAATTCATACATGTGGGAGCGTCCCCCCTCCCGAATACACCTGCAACTAGACGAAATTGAAATCGCATATTCCAATTTATCTATATTCTATCCATACGAAATACGGGACACGCAAACTGACACCGGTTCCTATTGTTCTACGTTCAGATGAACAGGTAGGTTTCTCGTACAGGCGTTAGGCGATAAGCGATACCCAACAACTGGTATGCACCAATATTTGCTATGCAAGACATTCGTGTCGTCATACGGCGTAATATTCTCAACGTTATCTCCGCCTCGCTGGTATCAGCCTTCCCCAACAGTGTTCGTCTCATGCTAACGACCATTCTCTATAAGCAGCGTTCAGTCTGTACACGCCTCTCTCTCTCTCTCTCCCCCTATATATATATATATATATATATGAGAGAGCGAGAGAGTAACTTAATTATCGGCCTTGCGGTGGTTCTCCTTGTCGAGTTCTGCTGCGTCATCTGCGACGTCGACGTCGATGTCCTCGGCCTGGGCGTCCCGGCTGCTCGACGCTGCCACGGATCCCCTGTCTCCTCCAGGACCCTGCGAGGTTCCGGGTAGAGCTTCATCTACGTCATCGTCCTCATTTTCTTCCTCCTCGTCTTCGTTGACGTCCATCTCTAGCAGTCTCATTCGGCGTCCATTGACACGAACGCAGCACAGGTTCCTCGAGCCGCTCACGGCGAGCACCTGGCCACGGCCGACACTCGCCGGAATGGGGCATTTGTCGAGGACTCGGTGGTTCATCTTGTCAATGTACGAGCTGAGCGGAGCAGGCAGCGACGTGTAGCAAACGGCGAAGAAAAGCAGGACACATGCGAAGCCAACGAAAGAAATTTGTAAGGTCCAACACGTAACGGCCCGCCTATTCATTGCAATGATTAGGTGCTGCATTCGCCAGGCTCGAGCCAGTTCGGCGAGCGTCGCCGAGGAATAGAGGAAGTTAACGCTAAGTATTTCGTCCGAATAGGGGAACATGTCCTATAAATAGTAGAAGGCAGAACGCAGCATGTAATTAACGCTAATGTTAGCAACGTACCCCGCGTCGAGAGCGCTGATCCTCCAGTCAGCCCGAAGTGTGTCAACGGCCTTCCATTCTTCAACTCGATTGAGTGGGAACTGTGCAAGGACAACCTGCTGTGCTTGTTCAGGATCTCGGAGAAGCACCGTGACCACATCTCCCGAGTAGATCTGAGCTGAAACGATCGCTTTTGGCTCTTCGGCTCCCTCGCCGGCACAGCGCAATGAGGTGCTGAAGAACGCGCCGAACTTCAGAGCGCAGAATTCCTCGTCGCGGAATACGAGCATATGCTGCGACTCGGGCGACGGCACAATGCAGGTCAACACATTTGTTTCGGTCACTGCGTGAGAATCACATGAGAGAACGAATCGAGAATATGTTCTAAATGTGTTGAAAATGAGGTTATTCCGTTAAAAAAAATGTTTTTTTTTCCTATTGAACAATAAATCCAAGGCTTCCACAAGCTTCGGATATCGGGAACACTAGACAGACATCATGGACGATAATGGGCACGCTCGTCAAAAGCAACTGCACGTCGTGAGCCTAAGGTAAGCTCGGTGTCTGGGCTGACTCTCAGCCTTCAACATTTAACGTTCACGGCACAACTGCTTTCGGCAGAGCTTCATAACACGGCGAACCCCTTTAAATTGCAAAGGTGCAACTTGCTGAGGGATCGAACCCGTTCACCTGAGGGTCTCCCGCTAGATTGCAAGACGCACACGAAAGGACACCATCGGGCCACCGACGTCGTGAGCCCATTTCACGAACTCGATTCGTTGTAAAACACAGCGATATCAGAGGGATTTGAGTATTCGTCATGGAATGCTCGGATAACGTTCAAAATAAAAAAGGCCTAGCAGTGGCAAACTACCATAGATATTGCATTTCGCTCATACCTAACTGGTTGAATATGACGTCCTCGCCGATGTCAATGGGCCCCGCAAGGATTTGCGGCTGAACGTCTCTTGTAAATCCAACGCCGAGACCCTGGAAAGCTTTCTTGATGCAATCCTTGAGGTGGATATATTCGAGCATCAAAGATGTTTCTTTGCGGTGCTCTGATAGACCCAATTCACTTAGGACAGGGATGCCAAACTCGTCTGTAAAAAACAAGAAATGAGTTCGTTGTGAGTCTATAGATGACAGCGTCGTTTCTCAACTCGGAGAACTTCTAAGCGTTGCTTCTACACATCTAACTATTAATGTTATACGTAAGTTGAGCTGGTCTTGGTAGACAAAAAGATACATTAAAGTATATATTTGTAGGTGAATATTATGTACCCTAAAGAACTGTGTCGTAATTGTCACCTATTTATATATATATATATAGCTGTAAAAAAAGGTAGCTGTAAAAGGTATAGAGGCCGCCGGATGCGTGGCTACAATCAACCACCAAAACAGATGCATGCTGAATAGTAAACACTTACGAATCTGCATTTTGAGAGGGTGCTCACTGAGGTATTGCCCGACCTGGTCCAAGGTGAGATCATTGTCTCGCGAGCAAACAAGGTATGCGGATACCTATATTAGTTAACAACACACGAGAATCGACACAGAACGCTGTCGTCAGCCATCAGTTCCCCAAGAACTAATACTGGAGATTTGTGCGTTTATACCTAGTCCACGATCCATATTTCCACGGAATACCAATCAAACATATACCTATAACAGGATCATAGAGCGATGTATGGATGCTGACCAATCTATGAGTCTATTAGCAAAGCGAACAGGGTCCGAACTTGAATAAGGGAGAGTTCCATGGTCATATCCGGGCGTCGGTTGACTTTCAAAAAAATCAAAAATGTTCGCTTTTCTTAGCATAGGTAGAGAAGAAACCCCCTTTTGTCAAATAGCATTTACACAACTTTACCTTGGCTAGGTCGCCTTCCATATGTCTCAGGACGTCCTCTGGAACGGATTCGTCCGTCAGCGATAACACCGTTCCGTATAACCAGCGGAAGAACGTTTTCAAATTTCCTATGTTCCATGTCGATACCTTTTGGCCGGCAAATTTATATGATACACAGACAGCAACATTTTAGTCTGAGGCATAGTTCCGAGGCAAACCCGGTAAAAAAAAATTCAATCGTAAAAAAAATTCAATACCTGTATTTATCATGGTAGTGGTCCATCTTTAATCGAATGGCATAAAGACATGCAGGTATACGACCTAATACAGGTTGAGGCTTTTCATCATCAGGTTCATTTTCATTGTACCAATAACCTCCTTAAAGGTGTGTTCTTCTAGGCTTATACCTGGTGCAGTTCAAGGACCTTCAGCATGAACGACCGCAGGGCACGGCTGAGACCATCGAGCGTCTCAAGCGAGATCGAGCATAGCGAGTACTCTTTCCACGAGGCGAGTCCTTTCATTTGTTCGACATGGAAGAACAGCCGATGACACACAGGTAAAACGTGCCCGGAGAGGATCCTCGTCAGATTGCTGTAGCAAGCTTCGACACTGACGCTCAGCTTGTGCAGACCCTTGGGTGTTACCTGAAACAGACCGACGCAGAGTCATACCATAGAATGAAAGTAGCTAGAATGAGAGAGAGAGAGCTCATTCAACAACGATCGACTTAGCCAGCCACCAGCGGTTAATGGGTTAATATAATCATAGTAATAATGACAACAAGTCAGGGCATTAAGCACTATTATGCACCGGCGATTATGCGTTTCTAGTCCTTTACGAGATGTCTACTTTTGCTTAAACGATAATTACATTATCAATATATAAAATGATATGGCTGTGCCTATTGTCTAGTGACACACACACACACACACCTGTGATAGTTTTATATCTGTTTCTACGGTTATTCTACATGGAATTAAGAGAATTTAATCCCATATAACAACAGTCTTATTAGCAAATCTGTAAGTGGCGAATCGTATGGATTCCCCAAATGTATTCCAGCTATCTGTGTCATTGGAGTGATAGAGGCATCGCAAGGACTCACTTAAGATTGCTTACTATTCTCACGTCGGATTTAATCGTCATTTGTTTCGTTTTAGATATTCTGCTAAGTCCCTTCACAGAGCTACGACATTTTGCGTGTCCAAATATTCTACCTTGTAGAGAAGAACGTCCCGTAATGTCGGCGACAGCGTCCCGAACACGACCAGCTCCAGGAGGTCGTCTGACAGAGACGCCCCTTGGGAGAAATTGATCAGCTTCGAGTCCATCTCGAGGACCACATCATCCCAGGATTCTCGCAGAAGGCTCATCGAAGCGCCCAGATACACTGCAATAGCGTAGTTGTAAGGGGGAACCGTAAGAAATAGAGGAGATGTGTGCCCAAGAGGGAAAGCATTTTTCATTATTAGGTCAAAAATGTTTTCAATGTCTATTCAGCGTAAATTCATTTTCGAGTTTACGAGGATTTTTGTTCATTTCTCGTGAAAACTCATTGGAAACCAAAAGTGAAAAAAACGACTTCCCTATCAACCTATCGATGAGAGCAGCACTTTGTTCGAACTCGTCATTCTCCCAATTCTGCCGTTCAATCACACGTGAGATTTGACCTGCTCACTTGAATTTATGTCCCTTCTGACTACATTCACATCAGTTAGATTTTCTTTGAAGGTTAACAAACATGGTCCATGTCGCCCGGAACGTACCTTCATATTTCATAAAACAAAACAATCGAAGAGAGAACACCAACAAGATAACCGGCACCTTTACGATCGTGCGCGGACAACCGTGGCGGACAGATACCCATACCCAGAACTGTGTGCAAGCCAGTCGAATGCGCTTCTAAGATATACGCATTGTCTCTAGGGTGCCACATCCTACTAACCGTCCAATAAATTTTCCGGCCCGACCCCCAGCCAACATTTATCGTCCACGGTAGAACTGCTTTCGGCATTGCTTCGTAAGACCGAAAAACCCCTTGAAAAAAAGGCAAAAACGTGCAATGGTGGGGATCGAACCCCACCCTTCGAGCGTGGGTGCCACTCTACGAACCGTTGAGATAGCCAATATGCCGGTCATAGTAGGCCATCGTCTGGAGTTGATCGAGTTTGTCTTTGAGCAGCGGGGTAGGAAACGCGACGTAGTTCCCGCTGCGACTCACAGAGAATATCCTTCCAGCATCGTAACTCATCGACGCGCACAACAGGTCGGCTGCCTGGAAATGTGTCGAATCACGTTAGGGTCCAGTAAGTTGCACTCGAGTAGGTCGTATGCAGCCACCAAAACATTCGCCATTTGATTTGATCACATATACGATCGATTGATTAGCGTACGCGTGAAACAGGAATAAAAAACACAAGCAGTAGTATCTCAATCGTTAATAATCATATTAATAGCCATCTTCCTAATAACGGAAATAATAGCCATCCTTCCCGATCCTGCCCGGAGGGTACTAATGAACCTGATCATCATCATAATCAAATCAAATGTTTATTCTAGGAACTGCAATATACATACATATGCTTAAGTTCTCGGTAAAAAAAAAAAAAGTAAAAAGGTTGATTGCACCTCGTTTAGCTATTGCCATTAGACACAATGATGTACCCATAAAATTCATTACAATATGTTTGAAGCTTTGTATAAAAAGGACATATCATCAGAACCTCTTATCAGTTACCACGGTCGATAAGCACAGCGCGAGTACGCCGACGAAGTCGAGTACCCGTTCATCATTTGATTCGAAACGGAATCGAATAGACAGATACGATATCATCGTCAGCTTCCCTCAGAACATGGAAACATATACACACGCTCCGATACTGATGGTCAAATCTATTCAACGAGAAGTCTTGATACAGTGGCCTCAGATCGCCTCGGATCTAACGTAAGCGCTTTATTTATTCACCTTTATTGAGCCACAACGTAACGTTCCATGAATGTAAAGGTCGAGGGATTCGCGTGACAGACATAGCATCATATTGAACGGCACCTTCTCCGGAGGCGGTCGCGCCGTCTTCAAGTTCTTCAGAGGCTCAAGTTTCGAAGGGAGATTCTCCTGCGACACCACGTCCCCAACGCGATCTCGGTCAGGATCGAGCACCCAATGGAGACCTGTCACTGGCCGATCGCCCTTCACGTAATGGACAACTTTCCCCTGTTCAACGTGACATAGCTCCAGACGGCCTGGAGTTGTAAAGAGCAGATAATGAATAGGTAAATGTTCGACCAGCAATAGTTCTTGTTGTTGTTGCTCACTAGAGAATAATGCGCAAATCCGTCCATCAGCATGTACTACAAATCCTAGCTCACTCGCAGTCATATGAGGTGATGACAGTGAATCAAACAGCAATACTTCACTATGCGGCTCAACACACAATAGGTCAACAGCATGTACGGTATTTTGGAAGAGAGACAGCCACGTCCACCTCGAAAATACTATATAGCCTAAACTCCAACCAAGGCCAAAATATGTATGTATCCCTTATAGAGCACGTACTGTCCGAGTAAGCGATCGCGAGGAGCTGTCCATCGGGCTTCCAGTATAGCGACTCAACGATCACGCCGTCCTCGCGAGGCTTCGGCCGTGCCCAAACTTTCTGCCAGCGATGTCGGTGCACGACGACTTCGCCCGACTCGAAGGCCACGGCTAGCAGATCCATTCGAGGGGACCATGCCATGAGATTTGCGATTCCGGAAAGGGATTTATCTTCCAGCTGCTGAAATGGCGCCATCTGTAACAAGAACAGTATATCGAATAAACCTGATCAGAAACCGATGTACCTCTGATTACGTACACCTCTGATTACGTGCACCTCTGATTACGTACACCTCTGATTACGTGCACCTCTGATTACGTGCACGTCTGATTGTGAAGCACGACTCTGATTGTGAAGCACGTCTCTGTCTACCAGAACAAGGCTATGTGTGACGTATTATTTTTAGTCTATGTACTGCTATCTGAGCATTTAACGAGCGCGAAGTTAAAAACACTTTCATCTCTCAATAGATCACGCATGCACATTATGATTAGATGAGGCCACGTAGCTCGGCCGCTCAAAAGAAACGCTGCCAATTAGCAAACTGATTAGCCACACGGCAATCAACTGCACGTGTCACGCCTATTGCAGAAGGCGAAGCTCTCCTTGCAATTGCACGTCGGCATACGAGATATGTTAAAACAAAAATGACGTATGACGGGTACGTCCAACTTTGAGACGCGGCAGACGACGCCCGTACAGGTCACGAAAGTCTAAAGGGCACCCCCATATCATCCCCGTATCAACTGAGCCCAAGGCAAAAACATTCATGCATCACAATTCGCATCATTTGCTCAATCTTTACAGACGATCCAGCCTCCCATCATAAGAAATCCAACGAAACCTTGACCCCAACGTGATCCGGCGACGGCGGCGGAGGCCGTCGTCGTCGTAACGGCTTGCATACATATTCACTATTATCTGCTAATCGACGTGCTAAGACGCTACGCAAACTCTATGCATGCATGTTTGCCTACATTTTTTTCTCGTCTGCAAAATTTTATATATATAGGAAGTGTTTCTAAGTGGACAAACTGATCGAGGCCCCAATATAAATTCATGCTAACATTATATTTACCCGGAATGCCTCTTTGTCTACAGATCATCAAGCAGTAAATACATAAAAACTGAACTTGATAATCAAATGGTCAGTGAATAGCCAAGCAGAACAAATTGTGTAGAGATTAATTATGAACGCATACATAACTAGTAGTAGTAGTATTAGTAAAGACAGCTCTTAATTACATGTTTGTTGACTAATACGTCAACATTTTATTTCATACTGTTCACCATAATCGTATTTATTTATCATAAAAATAGCATCCTAACCATACGGCGAATTTACAGGTTGTCCTCGTTATCTGAGTTGGCTACAAATAAAATACAAGCATCTCAACAGAGCCGCTTCTCTAAGCCAAGTGCACTTCACCATCACTGCCCTCCTGTCGAATGTGGACGTATCGCTCTTGAAGGCAAATGCGAATCGTATGACCAACCGCGATGCTGGTGTAAGATCATATAAAGTCGCCCTCTGAGTCTCGAAACGTCGACCGACTAACTCTTCTGTACCCAATTTGTACTAGCGGGCTATGCATCCTTACCGAGGTAAACTCCCCGAAAGGTTGGTAACCGTATGCTCCACGTATGAATAAACAGAGAAAGTGAACCACGTCTTGAAGTACGTCAATAGCATGGTACTCGCTCGTCAATCCTAGCACGACGAGCAAATCCTAGCAAGCTTCAAATCCTAGAATTATCTCTCCAAGGATTTCTTCAAGGGTTAACCTCTGTCACATTAACGAGGTGTTCGTCAAACAAGATATAACAACGAGGGAAAAACAAATCGACCTATGGAAGTTCACTTCCGCTGAGGCAACACTATGCTAACAAATTCGTGGAGATTTCCTGATGCAGTGGCTGCTCGATGAGAGGCTGTACCCACTCAACCTGTTACCTACGTTCATCATCGGTCGCAGCAATCAGCTATTGAATCGTCGGCTTTCAGATACTGGATACCAGTTTCGGGAGCAGATAATTCAGTTAGGCTAAGCAGGAAGCTCTATATATAAGCAATATAACGAACCCTCTCCCTATGAAACCTTGTATGTACAACACACGCAGGCTAGCCAGCCTTGTCGCAAACCTTGGGCTCAACTGCCAGCCTAATTTTTCCTCAATAGTATATATATATATATATATATATATGCCATAGTCAATTCCCGTCCCCCATCCCCCAAACCAAATCCGTACTACGAGCCACCCAACGGCAACCTAGCAAATTAATATTAGGCAAGGCACTAAGCACTAATCCTCATGTGTATGTGTATTACATCGTCACAAGCGACCTTCAGGTTTCAGATTTGTTGTTGTTATCGTCGCTGCCGCCACCGCCGCCTATAAAAACGACCAAGGAAAAAGCCAAGTCAACACAAACGGGAGCCTACAAAAGCAAATGTGTGCACTCCCCGCACGCCATTCACAAGTAACAGCCTTGTACAAGTAGTAACCTGAGATATTGTCTGCCAGCCCAACCTCATGAACGCAATTTTGCCCAGCAAGTCAACCTGATCTCATAGCGCTGCTTTGCCCTCGAAGCGGAACAGCCGCTGCGCAACGGGGGCCACACCAGAGAGGGCTGCTGCTCAGCTTCCAATGGAGGAATTTTAATCAGTCATTTTTTACACATTCGTCAAAGGTGGTGAAATTTGAATCATGAGCGAAAATATAGGCGAGGGAGCGACGACAACGACACAACACTATATTTTTGTTGTTGGTATAGTATGCGATGACTGCGTAATCCTAACGACCTTCGGACATACACGATACTGCTGCTGCTGCTGCTAGCGAGGTCGGCGAGGGGTTTCGACAGTGCGCTGATGGCTTGTATGTATCGAATCTGTAGATGATTCGATTTGTGCAAACTCTACATTTACAAGTCATATTTCATCGCGGCGAATATCTTGCTTTCGCCTCGCAACTGGCCAATTTGATACACATGCTCCAATATAATTAGTACGTTTCTTGATAATACAATCTACGAAAAACGACAGTATTAGGGGGGGGCAGCTTGTCTAGATAGACGTCTAGAGATCTAACAATCCGTTTCAACTAACTAACTCGGTATGGGAGATGGCGCAGATTCGTTTGGGCCACGAGTCCGTTGAGTGATTGATATAAGTCGAAGGAGAGCATCGGGTGTCATACCCTGAATCCGCGAGGCTGCCCCAATGGTGGTCGGCTTTGCGATTACGAGCTTGCTCCGAATCTCGTTGGATAAATTTAGACACTTGTCCGTGTAGTCGAAATTCACAGGGAGCTTGGCTTCTTCGTGGCTAGATAGCATTTTGATTTCATCAAGCTGAGCATCGACTAACGGCTCATAGAGTGCCTCCACCATCAGCCGATCCAATAGGTTACGATCGCGCTGGACTGTGACAAGATCCGGATGATAGTCAAACGCCATTACCAGCTCGTCAAAATCTAGCGTTGGGCAGGACAGAAGTGAGTAGCCCGAACGCATATTGCTGTTCAAGGGAAAGTTGCTTTTTGGCATTAGCTTCGCCCACTGATAGGTCACCAGCATCTTCGTATACAATGCACGCTTGGCGTTCGCCAACTTCATCCGGGTTTCGACGAGACGTCCGTAGCGTTTGTCGTCGACGCACCCGGCCCTGTATCCCTTTTCCGTTAGTCTCAAATCGGCATTATCCGGCCGAAGAAACAGCCGAAACTCCGATCTCGACGTGAACATGCGATACGGTTCCATTGTCCCATGGGTGGTCAGATCATCGATGAGCACCCCAATGTTACTCTCCAGTCGGCTAAACGTAACGGTGTCTTCGCCGTGCACGCGACGAGCCGCGTTGATTCCGGCGACTACGCCCTGGGCAGCTGCCTCCTCATAGCCTGTCGTGCCGTTGATCTGTCCGGCGAAAAACAGACCTAACACCTTTTTCGTCTCGAGCGTCGGATACAGCTCGCGGGGATCAACATAATCGTACTCGACCCCGTAGCCCGGCCTGGCGAGCTCCGCCTTTTCGCACCCTTGCATGCATCGAACAAGCTTCTGCTGCTCCTCGGCGGGCAGCGTGCATGAGATGCCGTTCGGATAAATGAGGTCCGAATCAAAGCCTTCCTGTTCGAGCCAGACATGATGCTGTCGTCCGCTGAACCGGAGCACCTTCGACTCGATGGATGGACAGTACCGTGGGCCATTGATCTCTTCGGTGACATGCTTATTCCTGTGCATGTTGGCTAGAACGATTTTCTCGGTCTCGTCTGTTGTGTACGTCAGATGTGTAGGCACCTGCTGATCGGCTTTGAGCCAGACGCTGTCGTTCATATATGAAAAAGGCACGGGCGGATCGTCGTTGCCCATCTCTTGTAAATCGCTAAAGTCGATCGAGCTTTTAATGAGCCTTGGAGGTGTGCCGGTCTTCAGGCGGCCTAGCCGAAAACGTAATCTGTCTAAGGTGTTCGCCAGCCCAATCGAGGCTCGATCGCCGAGCCGGCCAGCGGGCCAACTTTTTTCACCGATATTAATCATCGCCTTGAGAAAAGTGCCCGTCGTTAAAATCACCGCACTTGCCTCGACCTCCTCCCCGCTTTCAAGCACAATTCCCGAGCATTTGCCCTCCTCGAGAAGCAGATCTTCAACGCTGCCCTCAAACACCTTGAGATTGGGGTGCTGCTCAATGCTCTTCTGCATGTTGGCCTTGAAGATCTTGCGATCAATTTGCGCACGTGGTCCCCACACTGCCGGGCCCTTTCGGCGGTTCAAAATCTTATAGCCCATACCCGAATGGTCACAGATGTTCGGCGCTAAACCTCCGAGGGCGTCAAGCTCCCGCAGTAGATGTCCCTTCCCGATGCCGCCGAACGACGGATTGCACGACATTTCGCCAATCGTGTCGAATTTATGCGTCACGAGAACGGTGGAAGCACCGATTCGAGCGGCGGCTGACGCCGCCTCGCAGCCGGCGTGTCCACCGCCGACCACAAGCACATCGAAGCGGGGTCGCGGCACGGTCGAATTTAGGAGGCGTCGAACGTGTAGCATGGTGCAGCCGGCGGTGTTGTCGTCTCAGTGGGACTCCCACCCGTACGTCCCCTCTGCGACACACCAACCGAAATGAAACAAGCGGCACAAAGGGTTCCTTATTCCTTCTTCTGAAGGGTCACTTGCACTCCCCCAAGACACTGCCACTGCCGCGACGCGACTACGCTCTAGTGTTCTCCCGGGCACACGGTGAGTTGCCTGCTTGGCCGTCCGTCCGCCCGCCTGCCCGCCGCTGCGATGCCGCGTATCGCTGAGAGATTCGCGTCAGACAAGATCGTCGTTCGATAGGATCGTTCTTGCCGGCTGAGCGCTCGCGATCGGCCACCTCTGCAAAGGAGAGACGCCATAATCTCACGTTAATAAGCCATAACCGCTCTGTTTGGACCTGCTCGTTCGTAGGCGATACCGGTGGCGGGAGGGCGCGGGGACTGGGAACGCAACGGGATCTCACCATAGTTCAATTAATAGTTACGCGAACGACATTTACTAATATCTATGTATCGTATATCTCTGTCACATCGGCAGTTGTATCGTAATTGGCAGACGACAAATGCTAGATCATTTCCATGTGCATTTCTTCCTGGCGGCCGTTGCACGAGCCACGTGCACCGCCCCTCTCTCTTCGTGTGAGGCGATCAGCCTGCACTGCTGCCTACGGCTGGAGAGACACGCCGGCGGGATATGGTCCAAATCGCAGGTTCAAACCTGGGACGGGTCCCAGTGAGGTGTGGGTGTTTCCTTCCTTGGGCATTTGTTGTATTGATACCTCACAGATAGGTAACGTGACAGCGTATGGTGGTAGAAGAGATGGGGGCCGTCCGGTCGACAAAACGAAAAGTGTAAACGAACGTTCATCTGGCAAACTGTTCCCATGGGGTGTTGGTTGAAAGCTGGCGAATGAGCAGGGTCAAGGCACGCTTGGATTTTGTCGGGCGCTCTTTGGCGGCCCTATGTGAACTGGCCGAGAAACAACTTAACCCGCTACAACGATTCTCCGACAAAGCTTATTTCTACGGTTTGTCGGCGGATTTATGGCATACGTCCAATGCCTATTTGTGGTTATTAGTGCTCATTTTTCGTATTAACATATTCGATTAATTGCTTAAGTTTGCTATACGATTACTACTATTGTATATATATATATATACTACTTAATTACTAATTAATGATTTGAGCCAATCGTCACTGACTACATCGTCTACATATCTACCAAGGTATAACAACAACAACAACGGTAAACTCCGCCGACGATGGCGCCCGGCCCTCCGTAATGCTCTTGATAGCAGGTAAGCTTCAAAGACGAACACGCATGTTCCTATCAGATACATAGCACTGAACAAAATACAATATACCTAGCGTTTTCCTTTGAAATCCCCTGCTGACGGCGCAACCACACAACAATCGCTCATGATAAATGAATCGCTGTTCTATGTAACTGCAACGAACCTTTCGGCGCTCGTTCCCCTTGATTTTGCTAGAACAGCATCATGCGCCGGATTGTGGCCAGGGAGCTGTGAGCACGAAGGGAGACAGCTATGTATCATGTTCGGAGAATAATCCACTTAACCACTTCGTATTGGACCGCTGCAACGACAGACATTAGCATATCGCTTTTAAAGTACAAATGCTCACTAACCTTTTTTGTGGTGAAATCGAACACGCGCTTCCCGGCTACGCTCATACGCTGTTCCCATTTATATACGCTATGCCGTGTCCGAGTGTTAGGCAGCGGAAAGGCTTATTTCTCGGAGAGCAGTACGCGGATAGTCGAGCCGGCCAGCACCGCCGACACAAACGAACATCGCGAGAGGGGATTCGAACGGGTGTTTGTTTGTGATACGGTTAAAGACCATATCACCCGAGGAAAAATAGATACAAAGGACATAAGTCAACTTGTGTCTTTGCCATGCGTCCCGCTGTTCGTGTGCGTGAATAAAGGTCGTTTGTGTTCACTTCCAATGAATCAGGACGAAGGACTGGAACAGGTAAAGAGGCATGACTCAAACGAACATGTTTATGTGGTAAATATTCGCATAGAACTTATAGCTATATAGAAGCTTTATGGGGGTGAGCTTCTTTCAAACAGGCATTCGATGTGAAGTGAAATGCTTCAGTTTGCACTGACTGCACCCATGAGACTGTTCTGTCTGAGCTAGCCATAAGTATACCCTCACGGCTTCAGCCCTTCGACGGAAGGTAAATGTTTTATTGGTATATTAACGGAACTGCAGTTATATATACAATGCTTAAGTTCTTTTATATGACACGGACCGAAGCTGCGGCCTCCGGCATTTTACAGCTGAGGAAGCCATCTATGCGCTGAGAGGAACCTTCCTGACGATTTCCTGCTTGTCCGCCCCTAGAGACGCGTCACGAAACCCACCTTAACTCACGGTGGAAGTTTTAGCATTCGCTTTACATATTGATGTGGATTTTTTTAATTCTACATACGAGAGTTGTAGTCACATTTGCATCAGCGCACATCATGTCAGGGCAGGAGCGCCAGCAGCACTGTGCACCATGGCGCACGTAACAACACCTCCACGAAAGAAGAGAGTATTAGCAACTTAATAATCACATACACACACACACACACACACAGAGAGAGACATCTCCGCTGGCGCTCTCGAGACATTTCTTCTTAGCTGCCCTAAATAACCTGATGGATGATGATTGTCACAGATTTAATCATTTGACGACTGATCATTCCTGTACTAACTCCGCTTAGGCTTTTGATCTCGTTTGGCCGCCTCTGACCGTTCAACAGGACACAATGCCGATGTAAGCTCGGGAAGCTGGAACGGGGATGCGCCCTTTTCAAGGCTGCCAGCGAAGAGGACCCACCCTATCATCCAGCTGCGTTTTCTTCGCGTTGAAGAAACGACCCTAAGCGTTATCACCATAATGGCGGGCAGCTCTGGTGGCGGCTCGGACGAGGAGAATAAAGAGGACGGCGTGTACTGCATCTGCCGAACGTCGGACACATCGCGCTTTATGATCGGCTGTGACAACTGCAACGAGTGGTACCATGGCGACTGTATTTCAATTACGCCCGAGTTTTCGAAGAATATCTCGAAATTTTACTGCCTCCTGTGTCGGACGGGCAACCCCTCGCTGAAGACAATCTTTAAAGGGGACAAAAAGTCCTGCGGCGAATGCAGCGCTTGCGTTCGCTCCCAGGACTGCGGGAAATGTGACATGTGTCTAAATGGTGGTGGAAAAAAGTGCAGGAAGCGTATTTGCAAGGTGAGTGCATGCGTGCGTTTTTGCTGCGATGTAACTTCGGTTTTTGAGCGGGCCCTTAGCTGTTCCCCGACGTGGCAGGCCTCGGAACTACCGTTGGGTATTGCCTCAAGGACATATCGGGGATTTTACTTATCCTTTATTGTAGTCTCTAAAGCATGTGCCTTCAATATAACACTCATTCGTTCATACGCGATTCGTTCTGTCGCCCCAAATCGTTGTTGCGATCCAAGTCGCTCTTGCGGCCGCATAAATCACGTCGCCTTGTGTCCGTCGGCCTGATCTGACCTGCCCTTTCCTGGCCTAACCTGCCTTGCCCTTTCTTGGCCTAACCTGCCTTGACTTGACGTCCGCACCTCTGCACAGATCGAGCGGAAACGCAAGGAGGAGAAACGGGAGAAGCGCCGTCGCGAAGAGGAGCAACGCCTCCGAGCCGAGCAGGAGGAACGCGAGCGCCGCAAACGTGAAAAGGAGCGACGCCGAAAGGAGAAGGAGCTCCAGCTGAAACGCGAAGCCGAGGAACGTGAGCGTCTCGAGCGTGAGGCCCTCGAGGCGGAACGCGAGGCGGAGCGCGAACGTGAACGCGAGGCCCTCGAGAGGGAGCGGCAGCAGCAGGCCCAACAGCAGACGAGTCGGAAAGGCGCGGCCAAGGACCGCTATGCGCAGGATGACGAACACGTCCCTGAGAGCGGAGGCAGGGCCGCCCCGAAGCGGGCCAGCACGAGGAAACAGCAGAGGCAACAGGATCATCAGGTGCGTGGATAACACATTAGCAGCCAGTGGTGGTGGTGGTGGTTCAGCATTAGCTGTATGTCGGCAATGTGAAACGTGTATTTCATTGCGCGCGTGACAGGGTATGTGCCCGTGGCAAATCGAATGGAATCGATGGATCGATTGGATTGAGTGAGCGAGTGATGATTCTCTTGTTGACAAAGGGTGCGCGCCGAAACTTCGTCGCACGAAGTACTACGCTCGCTGCGGGCCTATTGCTCGTAGCGTGGTGAGTTATTATTATTATTATTGTTGTTATTATTATTGCCGTTGCCGTTATTGGTATTATTGCCGTAGTATAGTCATTTGTTCCTTAACAGACGCACGGCCAACGAGCTCCTTACAGGGAGGCGGGCGGGCGGTGGGGGGATATTGGGATGATCCCCAACGGAAAACACTCTCATAGGTGTAATGGTGATTCCGATGTCGTGGTGATTTCACGGCGTCAACAATCCGGTGCTAAATACAAAGATAAATCGTTTAATATTGTATCGTTGCTTTCGATGCAGGTGGCGCCTCGCCGGCTTCGAAGACGAGTTGGCGATGACGACTATATGTGGAACGACCGGGGTCGGACAATACAAGAGGAGGCCAAGCAGTGCTTTGGTCCGAAGTGCGCGCAGGTGGCCCGAGCTAATTCGAAATACTGCTCGGACGAGTGCGGCATGAAGCTCGCGATGAGTCGGATCTTTGAGATCCTTCCCGCCCGGATACAGAGCTGGCAGAGACGAACGGCCGAGGCTGAACTCTCAAATGAACGAGAGCTGCAAAAGATCAGGTGTGTCTGTGTGTGTGTGGCTGTATGGCGCAGGTTATGAAATATAGTCGATATTATATTAACCGCAATGACATATGGGCGCAATGTGGGTGATTTCATGTAAGGATCTCCGATCCCCGAGGTGTTTTCAGGATGTGTGGGCATGTCAATATAAATTGATGCATACTCAACTCAGACAGGCGGGTAGATATCTGTTTATTTTGGTAGTTACCTTAAAATGAGCAACTACGATTTTCAGCCGGTGATCGCGTTTATCGCGAGCGGTTTGGCTGTATCGTGCAAGGTGTGAACGTCAACGATGATTTCGCTAAAATTGAAATCTGCCCCTAAAAGCTTCGACTAGCAATAACGATACTCGTAATCTCTAGCACATTTCGAATTAAATGAACCAGCTGAGCGTCACCCAAGTGCGCCAAGTCGATAGGGAGGTAGATGGCTCGTTAATGAGGCCAGCTGCAATTTGTGTACTTTAGGGAACAAATACACGAGGCCCAGTTGGAAGAGTTGAGCTACCGCCGCAAGAAAATGGGACTCGAGAATCTTATTCGTCGGGCCAAATCGACACCGATTACGGAGGAGGACATCGAGGAGTGCGAGGACCAGGAGCAAATATATTGCGTCACCTGCGGTCACGAGTTTCAGACGAGGACGGTCATCCGCCACATGGAGCGATGCTTCAATCGCTACGAGAGTCAGACATCCTACGGGAGTGCATACCCAACGAAGGGCGACCTCGCCGAGATGTTCTGCGAATTTCACGTTCCTTCACAGCAGAGCTACTGCAAGCGATTAAAAATTCTCTGCTCTGAACACTACAAGGTGAATAGGTGATTCTGATAGTGCACAAATAGTGTGGCATTTTGGGTATGCAGAAAAAATTATATATATATATATATCGCACGATCATCTTAAAGCAATTTGAATGAGGTCGTGGTGACTAGGTTTGTACTAAAACACATGGTACGAGACTTTGAGGAGCGACACTATAAATTATTCTCTCGTAAAAGCTCGCATACCATTTATTCATGACATGATCGTATCATTCTCATTGTATTACCTATGGGAATCCGTGCCAGTAACCAGCCCTGGAGATAAATGCTTGACAGTTTCGCACTACTATTCACGCTGATTTTAGACTGGTTCGCTTCCTGTGGACACTAATTAGTGACTATCGCATCTCTTCACCAAATATTCGAGCATGCACGACGATGCATATATTGATATATATAGATAGATACAGTATGATATATATTACTAACAAATCTATGTGTTATTGAACAGATGACTGAATTCTATCTTCAGATACATCCGACAGTTGGAATTGCGCTTAGTTAGGACAATTTAGATTTTAGCACGGAGCATACGATAGTACCAAACGAACGCACACACGGTCACCAATTGTTGTTGCTTTTGAAACGAAAATCGATCGTAAACAGCGAGAGAGATAGAGAGAGAGAGGAGGACTTAAAAATTTAATATTTCAGGAGCCGAAAGTGTTGGACACCGAGGTGTGCGGGTTTCCCATACAGAAGGAGCTGTTCAATGAGGACGATGTGGATTTCTGCCGCTTGCCGAAGAAGAAATGTATCAAGCACATCTCATGGGAAAGAATGAAACGGGCACAAGTTGATATGGAAATCATTCGTGCGAGGTTGGTGCTTTTTCTACGAGACATTCGTATAAGACATCTTCTGCCCTCGATACCTAGGTTGCCGGGCTCACTCTCAACGCCAACGTTTGACGTCCACGGTACTGCTTTTAGCATTAGCATTGGCGCACGGTGCGTGTGTATCTACGTGTTGCGCGCCCCCGCTTGCCAATGTATCATTCACTGAATCTCGCTCTGTGTTTGATCCCCTCGTACGTGTACGCTTCGTATAGTTTAGCCAGTTCACCGAACAACGATCAGATAGCGGTGACTGATGCTCTTCTTAGCACACGTTGATACGGGAACAGATACGCGTGTGTGTGTGTGTCTCACTAGTTTGCAGTCGTTCTCGGCGACGTCATTCACGGAGAGCGGACGGTATTTCATCGTGGAATCACGATTTTGTTTTCTTTTTTTTATACGTGCTCGTAAATGCGTGAACTCTGTGTTGCGCGATATGATCGGATTGAAGAGAAATCCTCTCGTACGACGCCCCGGGTGAATGTAGTAATTATTACCGAAAATCCTCTGTGTCTCTAAGTAAGTGCTAACTCAAACACGAACGACTCGGTACATGCCTGTGATGTATTGTTCTATTGTATAATCATTACATAAGGTGACCTCCTTTCTTTCATTGTCAGGCTGAAACGTGAGGAGCTATCCGAACAGGAGCGCACGATACAGATTCAGATGGCTAGCCGCGGTGGAGTACTCGGACTTATGCTGCACAACACCGTCGAGCACGAGGACGACTCACAGAAGCATCCACTGAGTAGTGGTGGTGTTCGGCGAAGCTCTAATGACATTGGACGATCGGGGCCTCACAAGGCGCTCATTAACCACCCTCGATTTAGGGAGATCCGAGAAGGGCCCGGATCACCGTCGGGGGCGTATCGGGGAGATCACGACTACGGCTTCCGACCAACGTGATAGCATCGCTATTGTACAAAATATAGTGGACGTGTCTGTATCGAAGGCCGTATTGTGAGCATGCTATATATATATATATATACGAAAGATCCGGCCTCCTTATGAATTGTTATTGCAGTGCAGACAGCCGCCCTAGTTGCTCCCAGCCAGGTGCTGCTAAATGATGTTGCGTGTGAACCTGATTAAGGGGCGTCGTAGACGCAGCCAGTTACATAAACAGCGTGTACATATTGATTATTAAACGTAACGTAATGATAACATCAGATAGACAACACAACGGGTCTCGACGCGTTGTTGAACTGACCCAGGATATTGAGCACAATCTGGATTTGATTGGAGCACATATACAAATCAATGGGCATAGAAATTGATTCGGGTGTTCGCAGTTGACTTTGGGAAAGCGGATTCTGGACGACAACTCACATTATTGAGTTTCTCGCACACGGCTGTACATCCTGCGGGACTGTGAGGAGGACAGCCGTGTTTCGGAGATTGTAGATAAATTGTAAAGCCACAAAACTGCTAATAATAATAATAATAATTCACTTGGAAAATATTCCATTGGACGTGTCGTTACTCTTGGATGTATTTAGGGTCGTTTGTTTTTATGCGATATTTATCGAAACAACGTTTTTTTCGGGGAAGTCGCACGCAGATCCAATATATGGTCTGAGAAGGCGTTTACGGCAATGCGGTCGATTTTTATCCAGCTGAGTCAAGACTACGCGTTCGAGGCAAATTAACAATTTGTCTAAAACTTACCAAATCTAATAATGGCAGTCATTAATCCTGCACATTGAGGACATGAGAACAATAGCTGTCCAAATCAGGAACAAAGAAATACACCTCTGCATAGCCTCGGGGCTAAACGTCTCGTGAGTGAATAGCGAGTGATGAATGGGTGAGGGACAAGGTCACACCAATTTGGGGCACGGGAGGGATCATAGTTAGAAACTGGGGATCAGGGGAAGGCCTCCCTTCGGTTGAAATAGAAGGGGTGGTCGTTTCGACGAAACACTTTTTACCCAACGAAATCACAGGCGACACGAAAACAGAGGCGACATGAAGGCTCAAGTCATCAAGGAACAGCGCTTTTGCTGCTGAGAGAAAGAATTACCGCAGAGGGACTCGTGGGAGTCGTTAAGGACGGGCGCTGGAGGCAGGCAGCGGGAGGGTTATCGTTATTGAAATAATAATAGGATTTTTAAAAAAAACTAAACACCATACATACCCAAGATAAGCAGTACCCGAGTGAGATTCAGAGCAGAATCTCTGAGGAAATTGGTCACTTTACAATTCTCTGTAGACGTCAATGGCGGTAGGAATACTACGCCACTCAGTAGATTTCCCTAGATGATTTGAACGCGATTTCTAATGTGCGTAGTTGCATGGTGTAAGATTCTAAATTTGCTTCATCCAAGCTGCGTTGGCAAAGAACGGAGAGCATCCCAAATCAGCGCAGTGTGGGGAGACGAATATATAAGGAAGTTTCTCATCAACTCTGGAGCTTGGTAATCGTCGGTGTTAGCAAAACGTGGCCTGTATTTAGCTGTAACGCTTCCATAATGATGAAGCGTTGACCACAACTGCCGTACTACGGTAAATGCTAGTGACGCGGGGGGGTGCCCCATGCCGTAAAGCGTGCTATGTTAATGGCAACACGACTGGCTTGTAGAAAAGTATTGTGAAAAATATTTCAAAGCTTGCGCTCATCTTCACCGATTCTTTGGTGATCACTTGTGATAATGACTTTGATCAGCCAAAACTCAGGCATGATGAACTTGCAGCGCGATGTTTGACGAGGCGTAATCGTAGTAGTCGTAGTACAATGTGTAAATTCTTAATCTTGGGCATCTCTCCCCATCCATTCTGGTTAATGTGCATTTATAGACGAACTAAGTAATCTCTCCTTGACGTCAAATACTTAGCGCGAGTTTGGCACTGTCACTTGTTTGACATCATTGTAATAGGTCAGTGTTTCTTGGCACGTGGGCATGCAGTTTCTTGGATAGCCAACGATGGATAGCGTTGTTTGTCCGCATCAGCCGTGTTTATCATGAGACGCGTCCGTTGACATACAGACCTCGATGTGAACCGGTGAAGCTTTGGCGATACAGAGAACGCAGCCGATATCATTTTATGGAGACTTGGGTCAGCGCTATCCTCGCGGACGCAGATGAGAGTCCTCACTGGGGCAGATGGGTGGTCCTCACCAAGATGGGGCTAGAGTGAAGCTGATCCATTGTCTAGTGGCGGGGGGAATATATTAAGGCCACGCTGATTGAGCTGAGAGCGCCCTCTAAGAGCTCGAGTGATACACTCTTAAGTGAGAATGAGATATCGGCCTCGGTCGTTCAAGAGGACAAAACTCGTCCTAGAGAAGATTTCGATATGGAGCGCTGGTGATTCAACGAGATGAGTTACAAGTACAATAGAAGGCGCTAAGTGAATAATGTTGACAGCAGCTGACCATGTCGTGGATTACGACCAGCGTGATCGCTGATGCGGGTAACGTATGGGAGAAATTCGGACTATTGTTGACCGTTAAAGAAACAAACTGGAGCTATAACCGACCCTCAGGACTCAGTAGCATCTGTGTCGCCGGAGTACGGTCCGGGTATCTCTGAGCGCGTATCGAGTACGCATTTATTGGCCATACTTCGCCCAGGTGACTCCAAATGAACTTATCGTATAATTGTTTGCATAACCTTACCCATTCTGTTCTAGTTGCTATACATGGTAATCACTTTGGTGCGTGCATCAATTTGATGTCAGTTGTCTACAACTTGCTAAGCAACTTTCGCGTTCAGCTGTTTCAGTAGTTGGTTAGCGTTATTTAGAAAATCACCAGAAAAACAAACCACCCCTCAACAATCATCCCCCGCTACAGTGTCTATGAGGCATTTTACCGAAGTTACCCGCTGCCGAACAGAACGTCTGGTGAAAGCAAATGGCACCACTGAACCAAATGAACGAATTGACACCGATTTTTCAATGTGCATTTTCACGTCGGAAGTTTATACCTCACGTCCGCACGGCACAAAAATCGAGGAGGCTGCCACGCACTTGTTCGTCAATCGACATCACCACCCCACCTCCCGAACGGAGTTAATATGATGTCCCTTACAACGCAAGCTCGTGACCGCTGGGAGATGGTGCTGATCATTTGCCATTTTCTCTGAACGTCGCACTGACATAAAAGAGAGCTTAAGCATTGTGAAATTGCAGCTCCTTCAATAAACCAATAAACCTTTACCTTCTGGACAGATATCGAACATCTCGGTTCGATTTTCGGTTAAATCTAAGAATTTTTTGTTCGAGCGAAACAATGCGATATGAAATTACATGGTCAGATTTGGCTGAAAAAAAAACCTCGAGACGCTGTGACGCGCTTCACCCCTTTGGTGACAATCCGTAGAGAATTTGCCTAGGTTTTCTTCAGGCACTCGAGGCACACGTCTCGAGTGTGGACCGACTTTAAAGGTGCATCAATCTTCAACTGTACGAGCTACCAACGAATATGTATATATATATATATATATATATATATATATGTTCTGAACATTCAATTGGAGTTATGGCTTAGACTAGTTTAGCATTTCAATATTTATTTCACCGTTTACTAAATTATTTTATTTTTTTATCAACTCGTTTTATAATCTTATTTATCGCCTGCCACTGTGTCCCATATAATACCAGTATTGTTTATGGATTATCCATAGTACTCATTAGTCTATTTTTTTTTTGAACTGACTTTCAGCTGTTCCCCTATCTGACAGTCATAAGTCTATTTATTGTCAGTATTGCCTTCGTTGAAACTCCGCCGTTCGAGTTTGAATTCGCTTCTACCAGCGCGCGCTCAGTCATCTTGATCCGATTCTCGCTTCACCGTGGCCCTGCTCTCGCTCTCTCTCTCTCTCTAGTCTTTGTTTAATTTAGCAGTGCTGCCAAAGCGGGATTAGTGCTGCTAATCTGGCTGTCCCCTCCATCTGTTCAGTCGTTTACATTTATTATTATTGACGTTACACAAATTCCACGCGTCACGCGCCAGTCACAAGGTCTTTGTTAAGTAGCCTTAGTCTTCATCTTGATTCTGGTACGAGATGTATCGAGGAGGCCACGGAACGAATACACGCCCCGCGTGTGCCTGTTCTCTACTGAGAGGTGGCTGGTGCACGATTCCCAGTTTCAAACATATTCGACTTACAAATAAGGTCGTCGTTCTGAGCCTGTCGTAGGCAGGTAGGTAAGTAGGCAGGTAGGTGTGTGTGTGTGTGAAGGATTTCTTCGACCATTTAGTCTATTGTATTGCCCTCTTCGCGGGCACCGAACGCAGCGCCACCTTGTGACATCTCGAGAAGCCGAGACCGAGTCACAGTATTTTTTGTGTTTGTTTTCGTCGATGTTAGATGTTCCATTCGCGTGTGTGCGTGGACAGCTGATGGCGGAGACCGTCCATGTTCTTGGTAGCAGTGTAGGCGTGGAAGTGTGCCTCTAACTAATTGCGAGCGAGCTGTGAGTATCACGAGTGCTTGTCTTGATCGAGCTGTATTTTGAGCTGATGACTCTCAGCTGTTAATTCTGTTAACTCATGTGACGACGTGCGTACTCTAGGGAGCATTCATTGTCGTGTCACGAAGCCCAAGCAAGATTGTGCACAGGGACGTGTTGTGCAAACCCAATTGTGATACACCATTGTTGCTTATTTATATAAGGCCATCTGATAGGTCAGACTGTCAGAATAGGTATTCAGATATCCTATATGATATATCAGTTAATATATCGCCGTTGAAATGGGCTAACTGCAGTGCCTAGAGACAGACGAGAGATAGTTGGCGTCTACTGACTCAACACTTTAATCAGTGCAATTTATTAACGGGGCGATACTGCACATTGGAGGGCGACTTGTCAACGACGACTTTTTGCTGGTCACCCCCTCTCTCTCGTCACTGCAGGCTAGCACACGTGCAGAGCACACGTCTTGGAAGAACTGTCATACGACCATTGCGTTGTGTTCCCCTAGCCGCTAATATATATATATATTTTTATTTATTCAAACATAGAATAATTATGAATTATTTCTAGGGATTATTGGGGGGGGATTAGCTGGGACCGGGACTGAGACCGACATTGTCCCGAGGAAGGCGATGGCATTGCCTCTCTGCTTCATAGCTACGGACAGGCGTTGCAGAAGAAAAGATCCATATATATATATATTATATGTGTATGCTGTATCTTACACTGAGTCTGCCCATCTTTTAATGACGTTATTAACTCTTCACGATGTCCTGCCGTTAACCGCCACCTCCAATCATTTTTTTTTTCATTTTCCAGCTGTCTGTGTAAATTAATACAACACGGTGGTGTAATGAGCCCCCTGTCAATTTCCTGTTGATACAACCTCAGATTGTCTCAAAAGACCAAAAAATTGCTCAATAGAATTGCCACAACTATTTTGTCACCAGTTCTAGTTGGATTTGTTCCTCGAAATTGAAACTGGTCGGTTTTGTCATCTTCAGTCGTGTATCATGACACAGTCAAACGAATTCGTTTGAATCATAACACGAACAAATGAATTATCTTATCGAATCGTAACACGGACAAACCAAACGTCCAGTATCATCATAACACACGCCAGTCATAACACGCACAAATTAGCCAGTCGTCATACATATCCTGCTAATCAGTTTGACCTCAATACCAGGATGCGTTCACTACGTTGGCTGACCGAAGGCGACATGCTCGTATATATCATATATATATATATATATATGCATTATTGCATTGTAACATTGATATGATGCACTTTCACTTCCGTGTTACTGCCCAAGAACAACTGAAGCATTCGCTAGGAGATTCGCTGTGAGCCTATTCTGTTTACGTTGTGTGACTATGTTTTATTTCTTCACAATCTTCGCTAGTTAATCCAGTGGGCTACAATATTTCGTAGACTTAATCGAAAAGAATTTCATTTATATTTGCTGTTAACAATATCCACATTGTTCCTGTATTGATCGTCAACCTAAAGATACCGTAGTCTGTGTTACCATCACAGTTGTGTCCCCATAAATTTTAATTCGTTTGAAACGAGTGCAGTAAGAGAGCGATCCCGCCTTGCTGCTATCTCCCATGTCGTACAATTTCAGCTTTATTTTCTTTCGCCTCTATGGAGAGGCTGTAGTATATATATATATATACTACAGCCTCTCCATAGTACTGTACTAGTCATTACAGCAGCGTGAAGCTCTTTGTGGATCACCGAGTGACGCTGTCTACGATTGGTCCGCGGTGACATTTACCCTCAGCTGTTCCTCTCAAACTCGTCTCATTTGAAGCTCGCAATCAATCCCCCGTTGTAGGAACGGGGGATTGATTGCGATATATGATGCGATGTACGATGCGATATACGATGATATATATATATATATATATATATATATATATATATAGAGAGAGAGAGAGAGAGAGAGAGAGAGAGAGTTCAGAATATTAATCCATTCACGCCGTCGTTTCAGGTAAACTAAACTTGTCTCGCCATCGCCAAAACAGGACATTTCCCATGGACAAATGCTTGTTGCTGATGACAAACCTTGTTCGCGCTTCAAGCTAAAAAGCCTCGTTGTAACAAAGAAAAAAAATGGCTAAACCAGCGCATCGCAGCGAGCTAGGCCTCCAATGTGAGCGGGTTGCCGGGTCAAGAATACTAAGAAGCCATGCGAAAATCAACAACGGTGAATTGAGGTTCGGGTGCGACGAATGCGGTAAGAGATTTGCAAGGAAGTTCGTTCTTCAAGGACACCTGCGCGTTCACAGTGGGGAGAAGCCGTACGAGTGCTCATTTTGTGGCAAGGCGTTCTCTGGTCGGTCCGCCGTAAGGTTACATGAGAAGATTCATCGCGGCGAGTTGGACTTCGAGTGCACCGAATGCTCGAAGAGGTTTTCCACGAAGCTGGGCCTTCATAATCACCGACGAGTGCACAGTGGCGAGAAACCGTACGAGTGCTCGTATTGCGGCAAATTATACGCTACACTATCTGTTAAGAAGGCACATGAGAAGGTTCATCGAGGCGAGCTGGACTTCGAGTGCACCGAATGTGGTAAGATGTTCGTGGCTAAGGAGCGCCTCAAGCGACACCTGCGCCTGCACAGCGGCCAGAAACCGTACAAATGCTCATTTTGCGAGAAGTCCTTTAGCCACTTGGGGAATATGCGTCAGCATGAGGGTGTCCATCGCGGCGAGTTCAATTACGACTGCGACAAATGCGGCAAGTCGTTCCTAACTGGATCCAAACTCAAGCGGCACCAAGGGGTTCACAGCGTCGAGAAGGCATTCAAGTGCTCATTTTGTCACAAGGCGTTCTCGCAAAAGGATACGTTGACGCTGCATGAAAAAGCTCACCGTGGCGAGCTGGACTTCAAGTGCCAAGAATGTGGCAAGGCGTTCCTCATCAAGCACCAGCTCGATCGGCACCTGCGGGTTCACCGTGGCGAGAAGCCGTTCGTGTGTTCCCTTTGCGGAAAGTCGTTTTACGACCCCCAAGGGCTTTACCGACATGAACAACTCCACCGTGGCGACCGAGACTTCAAGTGCGACAAGTGTGGAAAGACGCTTGGCAGGAAGGATTCCCTCGACCGGCATATGCGCGTGCACACAGGGGAGAAGTCGTACAAGTGCTCGTTTTGCGACAAGGCATTCCGGCATTCGTCCTCTGTGAAACAGCACGAGAAGGTTCACCGCGGTGAGTTGGACTTCGAGTGTAGCGACTGCGGTAAGGCGCTGGCATCGAAGGTGGAGCTCACGTCACACCAGCGCGTTCACAGTGGCGAGCAACCGTATCGCTGCTTGTCGTGTGGCAGGTTGTTCTCGCATTTATCCAGTATGAGACGGCATGAACAGAGTCATCGTCGCGAGCTCGTATCCCTCAAAAGGAACACTACGAAACACGCTAATAAAAAGAGACGCTGACTGGTAATAGTCGAAAGCGATTTAAGCATCACGAACGAGATCAGTGACATCACATTTTGAGCACATGTACAATTGTCGAGGAGATCCTTTCGAAACGAACACCGATTCTAGCGATTACGATAAATGACAGTGCCTGAGAAAGCATACAGAGCTGTGGAACGAGGAGATGTTTTGTATTGTCGATAAGGGCCATTTCCAGCGTCGTGGATTGAACCATGTATCAAAATGTTATATAGGAATACGTTAGTAAGTTGGTTGGTTTTGAAGACAAAGTCCTTTGAAGACGAAAGACAAATATTCTTGAAAATAATCGTATGTTTTCTTCTTTTATCAACAATAACACCCACTCACCTGGGCACTAACAATTTGCTAACTCAACGTAGTGTCGAAATCGTAGGGTAATTCTTGGTTTTTCCATATTAAATACTCGATCGCTGGCTGTCTAGAACTGTCTCGTGTTACTAAGCGCACCAGATGTGGTCCCCATCATTGAATTGCGTGAAACACGCTTTGCTCAAAGCTGCCAGGCGTATTATTTTATTATTACTACTAAATGACCTGGGCTAGACGCATCTCTGTGAGTAACAGAGTAACAAACACTGATAGAACAAACGCTTCAAAGTTTCAACTACCTGAGAAGGCTCAAATGGTAAAACGTTCTTGTGGTCTCAAACGCTCATTCGGGGCCGTCTGGATAAGTGTCTACAGCGGCAGCCTGCCAAAGAAGTTGGCATTAGCTGTGTTGAGTGGTTGTCGGGTATCGTTCGCGATGTGTTGAAACTCGAAGCAGATATTGTGTTCAGGACGACACCCGACATCACGGTATCCGCTAAAGCCTGTGTGCCCGCACGTAAGTCGATCTTGCAAAAAGAGAGCTATGTGCACGTATGACGTGTTGTAAGTAAGTGACTGTGTCAAACACGTGACGCGATAGCTATATGAACCTGAATGTAGAGATCCTGGGGTCTTCTCGAAAGGGACACCTTGCTGTGAGTTACACAGCACGAAACTTTTCCAAGGCTATTCTCTCCTGGTAACTTGAAGGAAAGCGGTCTAGCTCCTGCGGACATCGCTTGTTACTATGGCACGTCCTTTGAGTTTACGATAACAGCTAGCGAATGGTTGAAGGAGCCTAATTATATTTCGTCATTAGACATCATCGACCGCCGTGGTGACTACCCATACTCATTTTCCCCTACGGCTGGCTGTCTATTACCTAATAGTAGCTATCCAGCAAATCCGTTGTGCCGATAGTTCCAGTTGACACGTTATGCCTACCCATCTCAGCCAGCCGATGATAATGGTCGCTTCATTTAAATGGCCAAGTGTTTAAAATCAGGTTAATAATAATCAATTTAGGACACGTCTCCAGCTGAAGGTTCGTAAGTTTAATAAAAGCTATTTTGGAGTTTACAATATCTGTGTGATGTTCTATATCTGCATAATTAGAGATCTGCTCAAGATCAACGATGTCCGTCTACTTGTTGTGTGATATAAACGTCAAGTATGTTGTTGTTCCGGTTAAAATATACTGCGCAATCGGAACCACTTTTGTATAGCCGTTCGTGTATTTCCTGTTGTATTCGCTGATCATCTGTTCCTGAGATGGATATCAACGTGTGTACCTTACCTTACGGTTGAAGCCGTCAAATCACTCGAAAGCAATGACTGGAGCCGACTGAATAACGAATTCATCATAGCTTTTAGGTCCGCTGCTTGGGAGCGTCCTAAGCGTCCGAAAATGATTATTAATTTAGTGTCTCGGCCTGCGAGAACGCCACTCAACACCGTGCTCGTGACTAAAACGGAGCCCGCAGTGATGGCCAGTGGCCGTTTCAATGGATGCTAGTAATCGTCGACGCCACAATCGGAAGACAACGAGGTTCCAATTCACAAAGATCTCCCGCGACCGCGCCCTTGACTGCCTGATGTTCAGGCACCTGGGGCCTATATATGAGAACGTAGATTGGGGAACGAGGCTGAAGGGTTATCACGGTGGTATCCTGCCCATAGTCACATGGTGTCCTAAGCTGAATTACTGCTGCTAATGGTGAACGTCGTATCGGTACCACAGAGTGGGGCGAGGCACGAACGTTTCGCCGAGTATGGCAGGACTAACTCCTGTGCATCCTCCTTCGAATCGAGAGGTCCACTGTGGCCTCCCTGAAGTTGCTGCTGCTGCTTGAGCTTCGATTCCATTTCGGTGAGCGTTGACCAGTCGAAATCAGCGAAAAACTTGTGCCGACGAAGCGGTTCCAGCGAATCGCTCACGGTTCCGTTGGAGTAAGAGAATCGCCACACGCCCAAACGGTCGACAGGATTGTCTTGAAGGATGTCGATGAGGAACGCCCGCTGTTCCTCGGTGAGCTGCCGACTGATGTGAATTGTCACGGTCTTCGCCAGCTCGTACCTGAGTGCCCAATAAGCGAACAGAGATACGTGTACATATACACACACACAGTTATCATACAGATAATTAATGAGTAAATATTATTATTATTATTATTATTATTATTATCATTAACAACAATAAGAGTCAATTGGGCACCTTTACAGGCAATACAATTAGGTTCAATCGAAGACGTCCCCTCCCACGAGACACGCTTTGCACCGCGGTATGCAACGCATTGGCAACGCGACAATCCCTACGCAGGTATTGACACAATTGCCACATCGATAATATGCCAGAAGAAATCGACGAGAACAGCCTTGTACTGTACCTCATCCCTCGCGACAGTGAGCTGAGCTCAATTTGTTCCTTCTTCGCGAACACCGAGAGTGGGGTCCTCCCGACGAACATGCAGTAGACGACGATCCCGTATGACCACCAGTCGGCGTCGATGCCGTACGCTGTCCGCTCTAACACTTCGGGCGACATATACGCTAGCGAGCCGCAGCGGTTCGTCGACGATTGGCCCTTCAGGCTGAGACCGAAATCGGTCAGCTTCGCGTCCAGCATCGTCGGATGGTTGGACGCCTTCACGAGCAGGACATTTGAACAACTGATGTCCCGGTGTAGGAAGCCCATCTGGTGGACGCTGTAGATCGCGTGAGCCAACTGGGCGGCCAATCGGCGGGACTGCGGGATGTCAAGGGGTCCACCAACTGTAGGGGGTCACATGGTGATGACAAGAACAAGCATTCAGTATTTGAATACAGGGGCAACAAAGTAAAACATCATGTCGAGTTTATCGTGTGACGACCGCTTTGATCAGACTCTAGTTTGGGGTAACCATGTATTATCGCGCGTCGAAACGACCTAACAAACGTTTGAAGGTTTCTTGGTTTGTTTAAGCAAGTGCATCAGTGTACGCGACGGGCCGCTGACGTACCGACGTCCTTAAGATAGCGACTGAGGCTTCCGAGAGGGGCGAACTCCATGACAAAACACCAGTTCTTGTCCGTCTGTAGGAAGGCGATGAGGCTGACCACGTTCGGGTGCTCGGACACCGCGCGCCACACGCTGAACTCACTTTTCACCTTGTCAAGCTCCTTAAGCTGATCTTGCGCCTTTGCCGATTTCTGAACGCATTTCAGCGCGGCTACATCTTTCTGAAATCGTGGCGGTGAATACGGGTGCTGTTGTTAGATGCGCGTTGCACAATCTGTGAGAACGACCTAGGCATGGACAGTATGGAAAGCCGGCTTTGGCTACTTCGCTGGAAGAAAAGCGCGCGACGAACGCATCTGCCGTAAGATAAAGGGGACAGCTCATTGATAATTGGGCTGTAATTGGGCCGAATGTTATTACACTGAGCTACTGCACCCGCCAAACGAAAGTGCCCGGATTATATCTACCTATGTCTCTCTCTCTCTCTCACCCCTCTTATCTGTGTTGGCATAACACTGCAAACGTGGGCTGCAGAATGAATTGTATCCAGATTCAAGCGCCTCTTCCTTGTTTCATTAGTGTATTGCACGGTGTCGCGTACTTACGCCGACGGTAATCTTGAACACCGTGCCAAACGACCCCTGACCGATCGCTTCCCGAACTTGGATCGCATTGCACACCTGGAACACGCAGGCTTTTTTACAGAGCGGGTTTGCCCAAAATGAGTCAGGTACGAGGGTGCCGACTTTCGGGATTCGTATCGGCCCTTCGTGGGGTACCGGCTCCGGGGAGACCAATTCCTCTGCTGGAGTCAATGCGAGCTGTTCAGTTTTGTCGGCACGGCGTTCTACCGGAAATAATAGAGGACAATATGTGAATACCGTGACCCGATGTATTCTGTATGTCAGTTACAGTGTGGCTCGAATGCCCAACAATTCCGAGTGGAGAATTATATAAATTACGACTTATCGAAATGCCACCATAGAGAATGCAACATTTCGAAGCACAAACTCACAGCTATGAACTCAGTTATTATAATCTCGACTGACTGTGTCTCGGCCTTTAAACAGCTTTGTTAGGGAACAAGCACGTGCAATGTTTTTAATTAAAAAAGCTTGGCGAGACTGGTTCCGACATCTTTGATCAGCCCCCGTCGGATCTTGGTCACCACTTAGCTCATACGCTGCGACAACGTCACCGTTATTCCTCAAACCTGTTATTGCGTATTCGACCTAAGGTTCAAGACACGGCTGATAATAGACAAAGTGCGATAGACATCCACTGCATCAGCCAGGCATAAATATAGAAACGCCCATCCACAAGGTTCCGTGATCGGCTCCGCATCAACTATAATCCGATAGCGATGCTGCTTCTATTTTGCTAAAGGCAATAACAATAACAGTACATATGCAGTAGTATTATTATGGTTACTATTATTATTATGGTTATTATTATTATGGTTCACATCGAAAGTGTGCTAATCAATAGTGGATCACTAGCTGACAATTTCAAGCTTGCAACTTCGGGCTAGATGCGAACTAGCTTGATATCGATTTGTGAAATATTGACGATAACAGAGGAACGAGGAAACGCCGCGCCCGTTTGCGCACTCACTTGAACTCGTCCGTTTCGAGCGGTTCGGTCGATCCGACTCCTGTTTTCGCCGCTGTACGGCCAACTGATCACATTCGCAGGACGGCAACTTGCGGATTGTCTTGCTCTGGGAGGGCAGTCTCCGCTCGAAGTCGCTATTCTCAACAGCTACCATGGCAGCACCTGGATTCGAAAGACGCTCGCCCTGGCACCGCCGTCGTCCGATCGATCAGCTGTTTGGTGAACGCAAATTTCCACGGTCCCGAAGCGCATGTGACGAATTCAATTTAGCTGTTGTTCGTGGGGGGGTCTAAGCACGCATACTTTCTGTCGATCTTCCGTGAAGATTTAAGCTTTTGTTATCACTACGTTTTCGTCTCGCTCTAGAAAGTGAAACGATTTGACGCCGTGTGTGCGCCTATAACCGACGATGACTTTTTTGCTCGACTCGTCGCTGTCCGAGCTCGCTGCTGCCACGGGTGGCAGAGGGCGAATTTCGCGCGAAGTGGTGGGTGTCACGGCTTAGAGAAATCATAGGCAGCATGCAAGGAATACGTTCATTTGTCGCATCAAGCACCTTTTACGTTAACAGATTGCATTGGGCGTGTGTTTGTGTGTGTGTGTGTGCTTGTCAAGCCTGCTTCACTGGGGGTTAAGGCGGTGCGATGTTTGACATTGGACAATAGGCAAGGATCGATCGGGTGGGAAGCGCTTCCTGTGCCGGAACGTCCTTGATCAGGAAGGTGGACGCTACTGGGGCAGGAGCGTTTCGATTGCATCTCGCTGAAGAGGGGTCGTGCTCAACGAGGCACCGAGGAACTTATCCACCGATGTAGGTGTCTCTGTGCATCCGTAAGTTTGACGATTTGAATGGGTGCATGCGAAATCCTCGTGAACGAATTGTGGTGAGATATGCGAAAACAAATCGGACAACTCTATCATAGAACCGAAAATCACCGCCCATACAAAAAGAATTAGGCATCTGAATCCCGAGGCGAATCTCGAATCCAGTGTGTGCTGTTAGTCAGATGTATACATTTGCAGGCACGGCAATTATGATCTAGAACAGTAAGATGTAACGTTTATGTAGGATAATGATCTCCCTAATCAGAATGAAAAACACACGTGCAGACCGTGGGGGGGTGTTCGCTGATCAGTTGTACTACTAACGGTACAACTGATCAGCGAACACTACGCAGTGCAAAAGTAGTGCTTGCCACCTGTAAGCTGTAATATGCAGGGAAGGCTCCGAACCGTGTGCTAGTTGTTCACGACGTGTGTGTACACATAGTTATCATTGTAAACTAGCAGAACAGTTGGCGACGCCGCTGTTTGCCGGTATGGCTGCCACATCTCGATTAAATAGAGAAACAGTTCTCTCTTTCTCGATTTTTATTTCCAAGTACTATAATATATTCTCACTACGCTACTATGCATCTAAATAAACACCAAACGCCTAGTAAACACGGTTACTCCTTCGGGCGGTCGTCAGTACCCCGTGATACATTCGACCAGAGTATCGCACACTCTCCGTGTCCAGCGTTCGACGTCGGGCAGTGTCCTCGAACTAGGCCAGAAGCTCTCGGTGACCGTTCGCTGTAGCCGGCTCATGTTCACACGCGATGCAGAGTTGGCCGCTTCGTCCAGCGGACTCGATATGGCGGCGCGTACCGCCGATCCGCTTCGGTGCAATACGCTGCCCCTCGCCCACGTCCCTGGTCCCTGCAGCGGTGGAGGCGGCGGCGGACACGGCGAATGTATGCCGGCACCCGTTTTCTTGCCGTTACGCTAGGTGAGAGAGAGAGAGAGCCGAAAGTGACGAGGAAAAACCGCTGGCGAAAGCAACGGCCCAGCTGCTAATTCGAGTGCCACTTGCAAAAAAGAAGCTGGGGCATCGATATTCGCTGATGTGTCCAAGCTGAACTGACCACGCGCTTCTCGCCCGTTGGACTTCGACAAGGGCTTCCCGCAGTGGACAACGCTAATGCGATCCACCCGTCACTCCCCGTATATAGAGCCGAGTGCACAGTGGAGCTAAAGTGATATCGTTGCTTTGGGCAGAGCATCTCTTGCCGCTCACAGATCTCCAGGGCAGGTTGCTCTCTCGTACGTTGAGCAGAGCAGGTGGTTGCCGCTGAAGCGAGGATACGCAGAGCTATTCGGCCCCGTACAAGCACGTGTGTTAGTGAGAACGTTCGGTTAGCCGGTTGTGTCGAGGGCCGACTGCATAACAGCGTAACACACTGCGGAGGACATTGGGTATGAAAGGTTGTGCTGAGCCCATACACTTCACGAAGAAGAGGCAGGCGTGCTCCTTCTGAGGATCACCGCTAGCTAGCTCGACTCGTCGGACTTAATGTGCTGCCACGCTTATTGCTCTTGTTGCTGTGGACGAGCTCGCGGAGGACGCATCAAGGGAGACCGTGGTCTGGCCAAACTTCTCACCTACAATTGCAAGTAGCTGAAGCATGTGTGAGGCGATATACAACTGCCCGTCTAACTATCCAATGACTCAACCTGCGTTGCATCTAAACAGCAATACAATACGTTTGGTGTTAATTAGCGAAACTGCAGTAGAGATAAGATCGTATAGTGAATGAACGAACGCTGAACTGCGCCAGCAATTTCGATCAATGTTCCGGTGGCTTGCGGTGCACTGTATGAAAAAGTGCATTGACTCAATTTTAGATAGTCTAGCCTCATGTTGCTGGTGATCAGTTATACCCGTCGTCTCTCGGGCAATAGAAACTAGCAATCAGAACAAAGTCGTCAAGACACCGTCGTCACCTCTTGAAGTCAAAACAGGATAAGGCATCGTAAGGTATAGGGTAGAATGTGTATCGGAAAATCCCCGTTGCGACGTGGAGAATTTCTCGATATATCCCTGTTGTTGACACGCTCGTTTTCTGAGTCATTGTATTCGAATCAATGTTGTACTGATTGACTGTGTTGCCATGAGAACAGGGGGTTACTGCAGCGTCGCTTCCAGCTGTTATACCTGGGCGCTCGAAGCGGTGATGTGATCGTCAATGACGACGGATATGAGCGACTTCGAAACCCTGAGCATTTTCGATTACCGATGATTACCCTAGAAACTGGTAAATCATGTCCGAGATCCATGTTCTCCACGGATATATCGTGTCCGTCAGTAAACCGGCCGGCGTTGTCTGCCGCAGCAGCAATCGCCGGCAACCCATATTGGAAATGAAAGCCTGAAGATGATTGCATCAGGTGCATGCGTTATTACCACGACAAGAGACCTAAAACCTTAAGTTAGCTTAATGCGAAACAGTTGTAAGAATCCATGTTTCATATTATGATGACAATACATATTAATTATTATTATTATTATTATTTTAGGCTGTCTCTGGCAGAGTCAGCACGGAACGCTCCAATCCATTACAGTAGAGCACGTGAATTGTACCTGAGCGAGTAGGGTGACGTGGATTGCATTCGTGTTGGAGGGAGGCTTCCGAGCATAAGGTCAAGGTGAGAGGCCAAATCAACCAAGTGCTATGGCCTGTTTACTCCTGGATTCGGACGAGGAGTTCTCGGTTCCACTGCCCTTTGCCGAACTCCTCGCTAACCATCATCCTGTCTCAATCAAGCTGCTTCAGTCTCTTCCTCGCTCGGTTGTGAGTTGTTGTTTAAGGTTTTCCTGCGAAGATGTTTGTTGATAGAGAACAGTTGGTTACTAAAATAAAGAAAAGTGTTCTGTAGATATTATAGCATGTCATTCGATTGGTAGCTTCCTATTCTTGCTCAATACCAGCTCGAGAATCTTCATTTGTGTGTACACCTATTCTTAGAATGAAGACCGACGTGACGAGGTAGATCCGGCAGTTTGTCGACAAAGCTGTTGATTGGGTTGGGAATAATTTTGTGTTTATGGTGCGATAATGAACGAGCCCCTTTCCACCGTCTTAACTAAACCCTGTTTATTGATGACGTGGCATATTTCAGCTGGAAACATGTCGAGCGACCTCGGAATATGAGAAGTTGAACAGACTCGGCGGCGGAAGCTTCGGGGCAGTCTGTAAGTATAAATTTCTCCCCGAGCTACAACTATTATATTACTTTCTGCTGGACATTTCTTCTTTTGAAACATAAGCGTGACACTTCTCTTGTGAAAATCCAAGTCTGAGGGACCTGCTCCGGCGGTTGCAATTTCGAACGCCCAACGAAAGCCGAATGCTAGCGGCTTTCGCGTCGCCTGCTTGCTAATTGTTGTGTCTCACTACGTGCCAATTTTGAATTCAAACCGGCCAATAATAAGAATTCGGCGTAAGACGACATGAGTCTCATTAATTTCGGGTCAACCTAATATATACACTTATCATCGAAATAGCATCTGATCATGTGGGGGTTGAGTCTAGCTTGAAGCCGGACTAGCTAATTAGCATGCGACTTGCTCGAACGAACGAGTGAACTAAAGGTAGCGATTGTTTCCTATGCCTGAGCCAATATGAGACAGAAAATCTTCTTTTAACGACACGAGCTGCCTCATGGTCGAGTATTACAATATCAGAAATCAAGGTCCACTTTGCGTCGATTGGATAACATCGAGCCATCCCGGCAGATCATCACCGGTTTATTTTACTACATCTTTTGTTGTATACAACGGGTCCAACTGTAAATCCGCACCGCTTCAGAATCGGAGGAATTCGTCACAACTTAGCGCGGAGTGGGTCGCACTCAGCAACGCGGTGGGTCTGCCTTCGTCCGACAAATACCGTTTTCGAATTATTTCGGGTGAATGCACCATCGTGCTAGACGTGTCCTTATCGTTGACTGGGCTTTGAGTGATAACCACACCACCACCTCGGCGTGCATTAAAGCGCTTATGAGTTCAGTCAGCATGGTCTGTGGTGTGTGTGTGTGTGTGTGCGTGTTGCTTCGCGGCATCCGATTTTAGCGTTGCATAGACGTTACCCGGTCGTTCACTCCGCCTTATCGCAGGTTGGATATAGCTAGCTGCGAGAATGCTATCCCAATGCGATTCATTAGATTATGGAGCGATGAATTGCAACTTTCGAATTGCACCAGCGATTTGAAACAGAGTTTGCCCGGGCCAGCCCCAGCAGGCGTCGTTTTCTTGTTGTTGTTGCTCTTTTATTTGGGATCTCGGGAGTGCATAATACAGCTCTGCCCCTCGGTCAATCGTGGCTAGTGACTCTGAAGTGTGGGACTCACTGGACAAACCAATGGGCTCACTGAACCTCGAATTCTCTTCTTCTCAACCCCGTCCACCCTTACTTCGAAACTTAGCCGCGATAGCCTAGACAGGGTCTGTCAACTGTGGCCCGAACATAGGACCTGCTTGCCCGTGCGAGCGTCTTTGGGTCTGTCTGTCCGGCGTTCGGGGTGTCCGTACGGCAAGAGACCATTGTTGTTTTCATGACAAAAAATAGTCCGGCCACGCCGGCTTTACGGACGTTTCTACCCGCCCGCTCGAATCGGACAGAGAGCAGCCTTGCAGTGACGCACGCATATATCCATGCTGTACCTTGCGAAATCGCCGATTCCTACGCACCGAATGTCATGCATCGCCGGTGAGTGCCAATGCTCAACCCGAGCAGAACGCGAGAGCGGAAAGGGCGAGGACGCTCTGTTTCTTCGTTTGAAGGGAGGATCGCGGATGCCCGCCTCCGTTTCCAAAATTGGAAACATATTAACGCTGCTGTCGTGACGCTGATTATTATGACGATAATGACGCCGCCGATCTAGCCGTATACACAATATTATATTTAGCTATAGTTTGGGCCTTCTCTACCCAACAACGACCACTCTGTTACTTGTTACCTTGACGCCAGTCCCGGATGCGAGTTTGGCCAGGTGGCGGGGGGCGGGCCGGGGCCAATGTTGTGGTCATATTTCATCAAGTCAGTCAAGATTCGTCAGGAGACACACGCTCTCTCACCGCAACATCTCACAGCAGCGGCGTCTCAACATCTCTCGCTCCGCGCCGGTGTGTTGAGTTCGCCGAAAATCGACGATAGCCAAGCGGTCCAGGGATTCGGTTGTGGGCCGCCGCTTCTTGGTGACTATTCCCCACCCTGTTTCGGGCGACTGGACTAAACACTCTGTTTGGACAGACTCTTGAATGACGGTCCCTTGGATCGTTTGTTCGTTCGTACGGCTGACGCCGTTTTCTCCCTCGGGGCCGACGGATGGACTCCAGAGGGCGAGACGAGACAGCACGCCTTGCTTGCTTCTTGGACTATGAAACGTTCCATGATAGTATCGTGTGTAATGAGTATGATGAGTCAAGATTATTCCGCCAGTCATTATAGTGGCTGGAAATAGTCGGGTACGATTCGTTGCTTATCGGCTGTGTTTGGGTCGGAAGTATTCTTCTGTTCTTGGCGATTCGGTTCATATAACGGCAACAAAGGACTTCTCCATATATAACCTTGTATACCCTTCGATTTGACGATACAATAGGGGCCCGTTTGTTTTCTTATTATTAGAAATGTACTGAAGGGATGCCGCAGATTCTACCGCCTGATGTATGTTCAATCTAATGATTTAAGAAATTTGGATTACCCTCCCCCAAACGGCGAAACGTAGGAGAACTTGTGTATAGCAAACAGAAGCTTAGACATGCGCATGAATAAGTTCGTATGCTGTACGACGCCTTAAGTGTCTTAGAGAAATAAACATGTGCGAACGCTTGTACCCATGCACATTCATATATGTGAACATGCATATCTAAGATTATGCCATAAATGAAACACATTTCTCTAAATTCTCCCCCGTAAAACATTTATTGATCTAAATTGTTTTTGCATTAGCTTCATACTATTTAGCAATCAATCAGTCAATCAATAACGAGCAAGCAACAAACCAATCAAGTAGGCTTGACTTGACAAAGCATACTAGGGAAGCCCATAGAAACGAAAATAAATCCATCTTCTCTTTCAAATAATAACTTTCACTTGATTATCATGGCGGGGTTGGCTTTTTTTTTCAATTTTCTTTAGTGCCAATAAAAGGTGAAACGCACCGCTCGAGAGAACATCGCATAATTCTTGTCTTGGCTCTTCGCCTAACGCGATCCACCCCATCTAACTGATGACTGGGTTTTGCATATCAAATGAGTCACTAACCGCTGACAGGGTAACGAGCATGAAAATCTTGTATAACGAATTGGCCAAAAAATTTCGCCCGTCCCATTGTCATCTTTGCAGATCGAGTGCGAGATAGAGCGAACGGCGATATCGTCGCGATGAAACGCATCTGCTACTCGGAAGACATTACGGGTAAGGCTAATGTTATTGGTTAGCTTGCTTGTTTTGCATCTAAGGGGGGTCCGGCCTCTCGAGTTGTGAGAAAGCCGTTCCGAGGACGCGAAATGCTGGCCGGGGGACAGCCCGAAATTGTTTCGCAGTTTAGTTTCGTTTTGTTGTTGTTTTGCTAAGTAGAAATTTTTGGTAGCCTGATTGTTATCTATATTTCGATCGGTATTACTCACCGTTGATGCTGTTGGGCCTTATGATTGATAATAGGACACGCAAAGTTCTGCTGCGGTCGAACAAGGTAGGTGAGAGATTTTGTATGTGTATCGACCATTGCCCTGAAACAGGCCGTGATGATGTGTGCCCATGAAGACGGACTTCACTGCTTCCGAGTTCTGCCATAGGCGAGATTCGGCGTGGACGTACCGCAATCAGAGCCGGTCAACTATCGCCCTTAAGTCTTCATAGGTAACGTTCATACGTGAACTAGCCGCAAATCAATCGGGAAGCTATTGCGTGTATCGTCTTTTAAGCTCACAGCTGACATTTATTAATTACTCTATAATAAGGTGCGGACAGCAGAGTCGAGTCAGCATTATTGCTCTGACCATCAACACGTTAGATGTTACATCACTATTCCTTTTTCGATCTCTCGTAGAAGACACGCTTATTGCTGGCGTGCGCGAGATCCTCGGTCTGGCCCGACTGCATCATCCGAATATCCTTCATCTTCGAAATCTCGTGCTCAGTCCGAGTTCGGTGTTTGTCTCGTTCGAGGAGTGCCTGACAGACCTTGGCAAGATGGTCGACAGCCTTTCGACGCCTCTTACCGAGCCGCAGGTAAAAAAGGACGCGATCAGCTTTCAGCGCAATACATGGTAGCATAATCATGTAGAAGGTACCTTCACTACCTTATAATTGATCGATCTAACTATCTCGTGTTCGCGTGACAAAATTGTCATTCTCATCATAGTTTCGACATGTAGAGAACCACGAATAGGAGTGCATTATATATCTATATATATATATATATATATATATATATATAATTTTAACGCATACCCTCAAAACGACAATTTCCAATATCAAATGTGCTATATCTGAGTTAGTTAGTATATATAAATATTCGTGGAATGCTCTTCAAATATGATATATTTGAATGAACTGAAAGACAAACTGCAGTGCTACTTACGGCTAAAAATCAGAAACATTGTTGTTGAACGATGAATTTCCAGGTGAAGTGCATTATGTGGCAGCTTTTCAGTGGCCTGGAAAGCCTGCACGCCTCGGGCATTGTCCACCGCGACCTGAAAGCCTCCAACGTCCTCATCTCTTATACGGGTTGGTCTTTGTTATCGATTTGGTTCGATATAGACGAGATCATCTTTCAACTGATTGTTGTTGCTTTTTAAATTGTCGCTCTGTCGTGTTTCTTATGCAAATACACGTTTAATTTCTGCCCTAACGCTCACAAGGGACCACCCAACGATGCACCACTAGAATCAGCAAATTCGGTGGCAGTTTGGTTTGACAGCTCTGTGCTTCGATGTTGACTGCAATTTTGTCGTAGGCGAGGTGAAAATCGCTGACTTTGGTTTGTCGAAGGATTACCACGTGGCGAAATGCTGGACCCCTCAGGACGTCGTGACGCTGTGGTATCGTCCACCAGAGATCCTGTTTCAGGTCCCGCAGCACACAACTGCCGTTGACATGTGGTATGCTATGTACACTCTCTGCACGATGGGCTCTTCGTACATTTTCCGCAGGCAGGCTCTCAGCCAACATTTAATGCCGACGGCACTGCTTACATACACTACGGGTGCATGCAAATGTTTGACACACGAACAACTTGACTAATGAATCTGATTAGTCGAATATTGTCGGGCTAACTCTTAGCCTCAAAATATGTACCTGGCACCATCGTCCATCAATGCCATCTATTATATATTGAATCTACGTATATTTCACTGTATCGGTGACCGACCTACCCAGCCACGTGGATATATATTATTATTGCTCACTGTTTACCAAATCTGGAGGCCGTTCTTGTTGAGGGAAATACCTTTTGCGGCCAGTTGATAGATGTTCGTTTCTCATAGGCAAAATTTCGTACATAGAAGTCGATTCCACAGATGTTGTTCAGGGACAACACACAGTCAGTCATTCGAGTTAAACTCGCTGACTTCAAGGAACAGTGCATTGGTTCACTTTTAAATTACGCAGCGTATCTGAGTGCAATGCTCATATTAGCGTGTGGAAAACAGGCTCAAATTTCTATTCAAGTGTCTATAATCATCCATGAGATAATTACCCAACTGCGTGATGACTTATGGGAGAGCTTAAACATCGCAACAATTGCAGCTCCTTTAATAAACCAATAAACCTTTACCTGTGCGATCTGCGATGAGATACGTGACCCATACCATGTATAATAGATCATGTCGCAAAAAGCCACCATTCGCCCATGTTGCTTGCTCCTCCCTTAGAGAAATGTACTGTAAATTCGTGAGTCAACGTTCACGGCGATGATGAAGGTGACGCGATACGTTGGCCGGGTTAGCGAACTCAACGTTAACTCACTATCAGCAGGCATGCGCGCCGGCGAACTCTCGACGACCACGGGAACTTTGACTGATAGCTTCTCAGGTCTCCTTAGTCATTTGGAATATCGGCTGCGCACGACCCTCTTCCATCTCGCTCGTGCAACGCGAGTTTTGCGTAAAGCCCCATTGTCCCCGGTTTGCGTACGCGTTTCGTTCAAGCAAAAGGGGTGATATGTCCACGTAATCTACGCGGACGATCTCGCCTCCAGCCCGCTGATCGTCGGCTGGAGTCGATAGTCAACGAAGCTCTTCCTCGTACACCTAGCTATGGTGACCTCCGGTCCACAACAGATACGCTGCCAGGTTGTGCACTTTGGATTCATTCGCGAGAGGCATTATTAGACACAGCTGATGTGGACATCTCGTGTTTCCTGTTGTGCCGCGTGCAAGGTGCCGCCTGTGCGAGGCTTGCTGACGTGTTGGCGTCCAGCCTCGTCTCCAGCCAGCCCGCCGGTGACGGCGTATTTAGCTCTATTCCTTTCAGTGTCATAGCAATGGGCAAATGCTTGTGTCGAGTTGTGTTTCGGCCCATCGTCCCCGGTTGCCACCGACCAAGTCGACGTTAACGTCAACGCGTATTTACGTATGCCATTTGTTGGTAACTTGCCATGGACGAATGATGATGATGATGACGAATATGACGTTCGTCGTTGTTATTTGCGTGCAATGCGTGTCTTGAGGTGCAGCTAACGCTTCGAGCGGCGCCGCAGTATGAATGGCTCCGAAATATTGTCGGGTATGGGGTCTTGTGTTGTTGTATCTGAAGATCACTGATGGTTCTGAGGGCGATTGCGGCCTCCACCACACAAATGCAGCTTGTCCGCGCAAAACAGAGGCTCGAGCAAGCGGTTAACACTAGCCAAACAGCATTGCTTCAGTTGTGTTCAATTGATCAGTTATTGGTCATTTCCACAGCTATCGAGTAAACAGTAGACATTCCGTGGACGAGTACTTACTCTGACTTAGAGGCGAGTTGGAGTTCCTAGAAACAAAATATTTTTTTTAAGGTTCTACCCTTGTACTTATAGCTGGGATCAAGCCAGCACTTTTACTCTATACGAGATTTCTGTTCTCGCTTAGCGGGCTTAGTACACCTGCGTTATTATTTGACAGATGTAAAAAAAAGCTTCAAACTTCCCATCCTACTATGCCCTGTATGTAAATCGCACAAACATCTATGATGTTTTCTAAAGCATGTAATGACCATATTTACTTTATTGAGTAAGTAACGAAACAATGGGAATAATGGTGTTTCATCGTATACGAATCTCCCTCGTTGTAATATGCTCCACCAGCTATGCTTCTTCACCAGGTCAAACTAGAATCAAGCAACAACAGGGTCTGCTTTCTCTGCCGTTCAATCCAAGCCCTTGACTGTGGTTCCGCTAGACAGTTTCGATAGATCGGGACTAATAGGTGGGAATCTCGTTAATCCATGCACGTCACTAATTAGACGCCCGAGGCATTTGGCTGCCCCAGAATAGCACTGCTTAAATAGACGACTGTCCGTATAAACATTAGGAACTTTGACAAATTTGTCTGTTTGAGTCTCCGGATCAAATTGACATCAAGTACATGATAGGTGTGGGTCGCTGTCATATGTGCTTTTCACAACCGATGATTAATTGCATGCACTCATGCTTACAATGCGTATCAATTCACCTAAAAGCCGCAATGATGAGTTAATGTTTTATTTCCTCACACACAGCACAATGTAGGGGGCGTTTAATTTCTGAAAAATGATCGACAACCCAGATTTAATGGCCCCAGTCAACCACACCAACACACAATGGTCAGAACATCAGCGAAGGGTGTTACTTATCTAAATCTCAACGTGGATCTGAATTGGAATCGATGGTTAACTTCGACCGGTCGAGGTTCCTCAACGCACCCAAGGGTCGTTATGGTTCGTTTTAGCGTAAATCGTCTGAGCTCGCTAACGCGTAAAGTGTCTTGCGTGTTTATTTTTTCTATTCTCTCTCTCTCTGCGGAATTATGATATAACAACAATAACCATAGGTCGGCCGGATGCATCATGGGCGAGCTGCTACAGAAGCGGCCTCTTCTGCCGGGCAAAACGGAGTTTCACCAGATCGAGTTAATTAGTCAGCTCATCGGGACACCGGATGAGAATCTGTGGCCTGTACGTTTGATGATCCACGCTACACGCATTTGCAATAACACAGATATATATATATATATATATAGCACTATATAGCTATGTAACTGACTGTTAATATACATATATAAATATGAAACAGTCGATTACATAGTGTTATCGCACGAATGGATTTCTCGCTGAGCCTTCTAAGCTGTTCCGCATCTGAAGACGTGCACATGAACGAGTGCCATATTTATTTTTTAAAACTGGAGAAAATTAAATTCAAGAGCATTTCTCGTCGAATGAAATATCTGGCACCGTGCGTAAATGTATTTTATGAATACAATAGCCTGCTCCTTTGTTAGTGAGAGACTTTTTCCTTATTCAATTTGAATTTGAAGGCAGTGTTAGTTTACAAATCTAAGTCTTATATTACACTATTGTTTAATATACATAAGATACAGGCGTCTGTTTCTTAGGAGTACTGAGATAACAAATGGGTAGAAGAATGATGTATTTCATATATATATATATAATATGCATAGATTAGATCTACATCTAATTGGAAGAAACATTATTTCAGGGTATCACCAATATTCTTGGTGCATCGGGGGTGCAGCTGCAGCTTAACGGCGCCTTACGCCAACCATCTGTAAGCAATCTCCGGCGAAACTTCGCCTGGCTCCCTGCAGCTGGAACACGCCTCCTCGCATCCTTATTATGCTACGCGCCAGAAAGAAGGTTTGCATCACATGCATTCACTAATTGAACGGCATACGGTCGTGCACACCTCCTGAGAAAGTGGCACGGGCTGGGAATTGCACAAATCAAAATGGAAAGCTCACGGCTCAGGTGTCCACCTATCGATATCCACCAAGAATCGGCATCGGGCGATCAAGACATTCGTTTGTGGAACTCATTTAATATCTAATACAATATGACCTATTAGATTTCTGTTCGGAAGATTGTTGAAGTACGCTCTAGAATCTATTATCAATCCCTTATTGTTCTGGCCTCAATTCGTACCGCCCTTTGTTTTGATGCCAGACAGGCAGCAATGTGATAGAGAATCTAAATTCGTGTTCGACGCGTGGGGTCGTTTTTCAGAGCATCCGCCGGAGACTGCCTCCGCAGTCACTGGTTCCGAGAAGAGCCTTTCGGTGAGTGCACGACTTTTGTAGGGTTACTTAATATGTTCCCTTATTCAATGTCCTCACCGGGTCGCGAGGGACAACTCGAATCTGCAGCCGCCCCGCCCTCCCCGGCATTCCACTTCAGCCAGAGACCTCTTTTTTTAAAGGGGGTTGTTGGCATGGTAATGCCTATCAACACCGTGACCGCCTCCGACCCCCCGTGGAACTATGGACGATGTTCAACAGCACCACCCCTCCCGATATCGTTTAGCGCACCCCACAGTTAAAGCCAGAGACTTCTACAGCGACCGTCACCAACCGTCACCCCTCTGCGCTGACGAGTGCCGCTTTTCTGTTTTGTGCTACAATACCTGCAGTGCAATAGCTCCTGCCGATTTATCAATGGCGTTTGCCATTAGTCTATTTGTACATTTACCGTGTGGCGGAAACAGGCGACAAAGAAGTGACTTGATGGGGGGGGTATCACCTAAAATTCGGTCAGTTCTGTTTCTCTTCCCAAAGTTCACTAGGGTTTGTCCATTTTAATGAGGTCCACTTCTTTTCATGCTGTTTCATTTTTTGCAGCATGTGAGCCCAGCCAGCTCCCGTTGGGCCGACGACACCTCCAGAAGCGGCATCTTGCTCGGAACACTTCGGACGAAGGGAGCATCGTTCCGCCAGCGCTACAACCAGCGAAGAGGCGGAAATGTAGTTTTTAGGCGATTTTCACGTCAATTTGTCCAATACAGTTCGTTGAAATCGACGAAACATTTTCGATACCATCCGTCTGGGTCGACGAAGGCTTATTTATATTGTAGCTCTATAATCTGCTATTTAGACTGGCGTGTACATCTAATCAACGTCGATGACCCGCTCAAAAAACATACACAACGTCTGTATAATATACTATCGGCGTAAGTGTGGCTTATAGATATATATATATATATATATATATATTATTCTATAGTTGCATGGGGTAGATCTCCCTTGACGTCCTCCCTGTGATCTGATTATTTTTTTTTAATTTAACCCTCGTAGTATAATGAATAACTAATTTGTTGTGATACACATTTTTTTTATTCTATATGTGTAAAATAAATAAGACACTTTTGCGTATTGTTGTTACTAAGTGACCATTAGACCAAAGGTTAGAGTGGGATCCGCACAAAGTTATGAAAAATTGCTAATACAAAAACAAACACATTCAGTTGAATCCGTCTATTAATAGAACAGCGAATCATCATGTCACATACAGTTGGTAAATAGTTTTTAATTACAAAAAACTTCGCAATATAAATATCGATGTTCTTGACCCTCATTCACCTGTTCAATAGGTATGCTACAAACGTTTATTTTTGTGCTATATATTATATATATATACATATACTTGTCGTTTGCGACATCCATTTCTGTTGCATTTATCTCCACCAGATGACAAATATAGCTTGTTTTGTATTTCATTCTATTTACCGAATAGCCAAAATGCAGTGCATTCGTGTGTATTTTAAGAAAAATATGCAAACCCATAAAATCAAAAAAATAAATAATATCACTAAAAATCAATAAAGAAAACACGATGAAATTCGTCCTCCACGGCGTCAAGGTTCAGCACATCGTCTTACGTTGATAGCGAGCCCTGGCACCAACGCATAGCAAATTGTAATGTATTAAGTACTAATGGGAGGTAAAATAAAGAGAAAAAAAATAATAACCAATTGGAACATATCCGCGACCACCTTTGGTACTTGTTTTTGATGTTTTTAGAAGTGGATATCTCCTTTTTGGAAACTTCCAGACGAAGTTCTTCGTTAAGTTCTTCATAGCTTAATTAATCTCTCGTGGAACGATAGGATAACTGGTGTCATAGCTTAACTATTCTATCGTTCGACGATCGATGAATTGAGCCATGGACAACACTTGTAAATAATGTGTGCAGCGAATGAAACGTATGAAAAGAATGATTAACAAAGCGGCAATGACCGCCTGTTGACGAGATGCTCTCTGGCGGATATGGCACTAGCGCTCGTATGCAGACTGAGCCAAGCATGGTGAATTAGCGGCCTCCGATTCTAGTCCGTGTATCTCAGTGATCAGTGGGTCAGATTCAAAAGCATTATGAATTCACAGCACATACGTTCGTGCAATATGATTTATTCACATAGAGCAGATGCGCGGAGATTCGCGTAAGGCCGCACTCCTTACGCGACAAGGCGGACACCTCGCCGATAGATGGCGAACGCGAGATTGTGGCCCAATTTTCGGTGATGCTATTTTGCTTCAGCACATAATGCCACTTTGAGCTATTCATTGTGAAATCGAAATCCTTCTAATTAGTGGCTATTCGGCTTGTGATAATTAGAGCATAATAATTAAGACAGGGATGCAAACCAACCGCCACTTCACTAGGCATTGTGCGATTGTGCGATATAGGTCGTGCACTGCTTTCTCGACGAGATCACGTTGACCGCAAGTGCTGGACCCGCCTAGCTAGTGCTAGTTCATGCTCACATACTCGTTCGTGGCATAAGCAAATGTCCGTAAAGGAGTCGGCGCTGGGGGTCGGGTATACTTAGCTATATAAAAATCGTTCTGAACGTTTGAACCTCGTCTCTTTCTTGTCGACGCTCGAGACCGGCGACGCTCGCAGCGTTTGCGAACCATTGGATCTCTCAGCACGAACTCATATCGTGTCACCTTTTAGTCTTTTGAGTTGAATTTCTAGCGGCCGCCGTTGATATCAAGTGAGTGGACATAATTGATGCAGTTTGCCATATCAGTTACAATCTCAGTAAAAGTTGTCATTTCTATGAATGATTGACTATGCAATAGTCAATATATTGAGTGGCGAGTATACCCTTTTGTAGAATTTTTGTCGAACTTAATCTGGTTAGCATTACTAAATTATTATAGGAAGTTCGTTGTCTATCAGCTATTATTCCAACCCCGTTACACATGTCATACAAGAGCCTTCGATTGCAACATTGCAATGATCCTATACTTGGATGCAATGCCGAAAGCAGTTCTACCGTGGACGTTAAATGTTGGCTGTGGGTCAGCCCGGAAAATTGATTTAGGTTCGATGTGTGAATCTGGGGAGGGTGCGGGGGTAGCGTTGTTGTGCGATCTCGAGTGAGAAAATGGTATAGTGATGATCTGAGTGCGTTGGCTCACCGACGTGTATTTCCCGTGATTTGATTTTGCGGAGGAGACTTGCGGAGTAGAAGTAGGTGTCAAGTGGAGAAGTTTGGCTGTTCCTTTTGAAGGTAACGCCTGCTGTGTGAACTAGCTGGAGGTCCAGGAGAGCCATGCATGCGAGTATAGAGCTTCACTTTTAGCAGGAGACCGGGCTCCACCCCAGTTTCACCCCGGTGGTGAGTATCGAAGTCTCCCCTCACCACCACCACCGGCTGGGCACCCCCTATTCTTCATTGGTCGCAACTTCGTCTGAGAGAAATGTGTAGTTGTCCGAGACAGCGAGAGGTTGTTGGGCTGACTCTCAGCCAGCATTTAACGTCCATGGTACAACTGCTTTTAGCATTGCTTCGTGAGACGGACCCCTAAATCCGTTGTCCGAGATACACTTAGTGAAAATATGCTGCTTTATTGTAATGTTCTTCGCTCTAAGGTCTCCGTCTCCGCCATCGAATCCTAAAGCGAAAGAGATTTTTGTTCGATGATCTATAACATGCAATTCTATCTGTCTATTATGGATCACCTGGTAGATACAACAAGCATACGAGGCTTTGTTCTTATAACGAAGTGCGACAATCCCACACTGAGAGGATAAATCACATACTAATGTAGAGGGTAGCCAAGGCACTAAAGCTAAAATGCGAATAATCCCATAATGAAATTATAGATGTATCAAATGTGATATGCATAATAGATTGCGTAGCTAGTAATTGATCTCACAATAAAATGCTTGACATGTAGATGGTGTTCTACACGCAAGCATTAAATTACACCTACCAAATACTCTGATCTGGTAAAACGCGGCGTATTGTATAGACAACTAAGAATTATTGTATTTTCCATACAAAATAGAACTTTTGATACAATCCGGCTGAAATACTCGACGCAATGGTGAATCCAAGGAAATTGGCATTTTCACTACTGCTCATCGAACCGGATCATTATCACGGTCATGTCCAGCATTGGGAATGATTTGAATCCGATGAAAATAGTCCCGTTCAGATTTCCTTCAAATTGGTCAAACCGTGTAATCTCTGCGTGCGAGGACGATAGTGGATGCGACGAATTAACATCAATTAACATCTGACAATTAATACTGCGCATTTGCTACATCTGGGCAGCAAACCCCGTTCTGGGCAAGACTTCATCCCCGCACTATTCCAAACAAAGGTTTCGAAAAGTATTGACGAACGCATGAACTCAACCTGGGACACTCAAGATCGATTCTTGCCACAAAAGACAAGTGAGGCTCTGAACATTACACTCTGGTACGTTCCTTCAATTATTCTAATCTTAATAAAAACAAAAAAAATTATCTTTATTCAAGCTAATCTTTTATTAGAACGGGTTTGGGGATCGATAAGCATTTCGTTCCATCGCTTTACAACGAGAGACCCAGCAGTTTTCATTATATACTCGATAGCTGATGTATCACTCACTGTTGGTTTCCTGGCCCGGAGGCCAGGGAGGAGCGGTATGATGTTCCACTCGATATTTCTCGTAGTAATGCCATCATACTGACAAGTATCGAAAAATATCCTGCTCGGAGCAGCGGGGCGTTCGCGGGCCTTCAGTCGAAGATACGAGATATCCATCGCTCTCGGTTTATCGATCGTCCAAGGTCTGAAACGATAAAAGAAATATGAGAAGAGGCGAGAGAATGAACTCGATTTAATTAGATTGAAGCTGTGCACTTCCTTTGTTGTTAAGGGGGTTCGGATTGATCCACTTAATGGGCGTTACTTTTCATTGTCTTTAAGGGTTCTTCTGCAACACGAATACATTCGTAGCATGGCTAAATGACTATCGGTTTTTTTTTAACTTACGCGCATGGGCATTACGCTGCCTTAGACAGTTAGTCATAATTTACTTTTTTATTGTTGTTCACCATATTATGATGAATCATGAATTTGCTTAAATTGAGAACTAAACCTTGTTCTCATTCGTCTGACAGCAGCTCCTATAGTTTGTTCCACCCAACAGCAGCCCGTGGGACCGTAGAGTCCCGGTGCATTTCGTTTGCGGAACGGGCGCCTCTCGGCAGATCGGTATTTGTTAGTGCGCCGGTCTCATTGATCTGAGCTGCTCAGGGCAAGACTTCACCTACCCATCATTCAGCGCAGCAATAACGTGCGTTGGCCGATTGTGGTCACAAACAATGAAGGTAGGTCTTCCTGGAACTTTGTACGCAGGTTCCTCACGATGTAATGGTCACTACACGAGAGTAACAATGCATTCCCGTTTCCTTTAGATAACTATGTCACTTGACGCGATGACCGAGGTGGTTTTCCTTATAGGAAATACATTTCGACCTCAGGATTAGCGAGAGATTGTTACCTCAAATTGGTTTAAACGGCTTCCCGCTTTATTGAGGCTAGCTAGCGGATGGTACCGCAGACCAATCGCTCCGGTATTAGGCGTAAAGGGATCTTTACGAGGATGACATTTCACGCCTTTTATGCAGCTTTCCTAAAATGGCTTTTCAGCAGATAGGTTTGGTCCTTTGTGCCATCGGATCGAAAAACAGTTCCACTGTAAGAGTCTAGTGCACCCGACACCATCAGTCGTAGTTCCAAACGCGTGGTGTTGTCACAAAGCCAAACGATTATCCATATTAATATTATTCATTTACAGATTTATTATTTATTCAATAGGTATTTCTATGGATTAAGGGGGGGTATAGGCGGGGGGGGGAGGGTAAATCATACATCACATTAAACACTACTATCGGCTGTATACGCCGATGTTGACTAATTTACAGATAGCGTCTTGAAACGGCAACTCTCGACAATTCACTTCGTTCTCGAAAGGAGCGAAGAGTTTGAGAGACGCTTGGAAAACCGTCAATGTGCTCCCATTCCCGTATAATTGCTAACCGCCTGGAGCACTGTCAGCTGGTCGGTGGTGTAGCCCCAGTTCGAATGATTTGTATCATGTAGGCTCCTATTTAGACGATGATGGACATGCCTAACTATAACAGCGACCAACCAGTAGTACTATGTGTGTGCTCCGAACATTAGAATATCGGATACGTCAGAAGAGGACTTCTGGTGCTTCTGATAATCATAGCTAATCGCGGCACGGCGAAAGATGTTTAGACGACGATCGACTATGGGGTAAATTCAAGGAAAATATTATAGCCTAAATAATACACGATAGTAATTAGTGATATGAACAATGAACACCCCTAAACGCCGAGGTCGCTGTATTTTTTTCATACGATTTGGCATCGGACATTGAAGATTGGAACAGTAATTTGAGTGCATGATGGATTTCGAATCAAAAACATTGGCATCATTAGCAATTGCATTAATACGAATTTGCCATACGTCCGCTTAAGTATATGAAATATAGATATAAATATGTATTAGGTGCGCCAGAAAGGAGGGCTACAGGCGGAGGTGACGTCGGGGAAGACTGGACCTCTAACAATAGAGTGTGTGTAGGAATATTTTCTAGTGTGCAGTAAGAATATTTTTTGCTCGGTAAGAATATGTGCAGTAAGAATATATTTTCGTCCTGGAGATTAAGAAGATCATTACACGTCTCGTTTAATCAATGTGTGAAAGTTTGTGTGGCTCACTTTTCAGCATGGTGTATCGGTTTGGACAAGACGTCCTATAGGTTCCCGAGTGCTCTAAATAACGTGAATGATTCCTATGTGCAATTTCTACTAATTCCTCATCCTTGACAATCGCAGTGGAGACGAGTTCTCCTACCTGTGCCCGTGATCGTGTCCATGTGGGCTAGAAGTTTACCGTGAATGGTAACACGGCGCTTCGTCGAAGCAAGGTGGCTTGGCAAGATTGCAAGCGACGCAGAACTCGAGCCGTTCCGGACAAGACTTCAAACGATGCCAGGTATTGCCAATTTCGCTCATTCACAGCCATTTGGTTCAGCGGGACGCTGATCTATGAACGCGGAAACTCTTCTTCTAATTTTCGGTCCTCTAGTAGCTTTGCACTAACTACGAGTATCTCAAGATTCTTCAGACCTCGTTCACTTCACATCGACAGTAGGTCAAGTGCCAGTGGCGTGTTAGGCGAGCCCTTAATAGTTCTCAAGTATGTAGAATTGAGGGACACAGCACAGAGCGCCTGAGAAGAAATGCCACTAAGGCGATGTTCGTCACCGTGACGTTTACAGAAAAGCTTAGTTCACTCGATATGACTTATTCGACGTGTGAATCGTTGGGAGACAACTAGCTCGCTTGACGAGACATTGAAACGCCACAGGTCTAAACTTGACCTCGTTCACAAATATATGGTCGACCGATATATCTTCCCTTTTTATTCACACAAATATATGGTCGACCGATATATCTTCTCTTATTATTCACACAAATATATGGTCGACCGATATATAGAGACGTACAATTACGAGTTACCTGACAGCGTAACTGTTGGAAAGGTCGTTCGATGGTTCGCTCAGCTAGCAGAGGAAAACCACATGTCTTGTTCGAAGGTAACTCCGAAGAAGGGTCAAGTATCCATATATATATACGAAGTCCTTTCTCGATCAGGCCTTAGCCAATTCTCAACACTCCCGCCTATTGTCGACTGGATATGCAGTGCCGACCCGTTGTAGACGTTTGCCCGCCCATTGCCAGCCGCTGAGGGATGCCGACGATCAGCCGATGTCGATTGATGACTTCCGTCGCAGCTTGCGTGCGGGAATCTGGGACGAAAGTCCCAAGAACGGCTCGGATGTGACGTGCCGTGTACGTCGGGACGTGATGTATGTTACCTTTTATGGTCATTGCAGTGTTCCGAGTCGCGGAGTGGACAGCACCGTGGAGGGCCCCTATCAGCGGACCGTGCGGCCGCTTCAAGACGAAGAAGAGCAGCAGCGGCATCCATTCTGAGGAAAGTGAACAATTGTTGGAAGGAACACCGTGGCGCCGATTAACACCAGACCGTGAGGCAAAGTTTGCGCCGTTTGTTTTGCCCTACCATCGCTACATCGGGCCAGGAAACGACATCTCCGGACCAGCTCGACCGATTGGAGGACCTGTCTCTGGGGCTGATCGCGTCGCGGCTGAACACGATCTGAACGATACGAGGATGCGCGATCTGCATCGGACATACGTAGCGCTGATTTGTCTGCTTTTGGTGATTTTGCTGCTGATGGTAGCATTGTTGACAATATTGGTGCACTCGGCATCGCAGCAAAAGCTGCACTCGAAAGTATTACAGGAGTTGTCTACCCGTTTGGAATGAGCAGTGGAGGAAAGTACGATTCACCAGTAAAACGTCGGCCCGATTCATCATCAGTTGGTAACGACGACGATAGCAGATCTCCAAATAAACAACAAAAAAAAATGTCGTCGTCCACAAGTGATCAACAAGGAGCTGTGTGGCATGGTCATAATATTGAGCAGCAACAGCAACCAATGGATCAAGATACGATGGCAGGACCCTCTAGTGGACTAGACTTCGAGCCTGAAGTCGTATTGGGGGGTAAGTAATACAGAAGGACTCGGGACTCTTCGGCTACAGTTTACTATACAAATCGCATAGGCTCACATTTCCACTTGGGCGTGTGTCCTGAAGAACGCGCATTCAGCCGCTGATCAAACCTGAAAGGTCCCTTTTATAGTTTTGCATGCTGGAAAATTATCCGAGCAGCTGATCACAACTAGGTAGACAGCGGAAGATTCTTGTCAGGTACGAGTAAGGAAGAGAATAAGCAAAGGTGGCCCCGACAGGTTCTCATAGTAATACCTAAAGGTTAAGAGCTGAGGCCTGTCAGATAGGGGAACAGCTGAGAGTCAGCTCGGCAAAAAAAAATGTTCTTTTGTTGAATTGGTTCCTGCATAACACACTTTTAACATATTGCATATATGTATGTATGCAGCGGTAGCAAGAGCGCCAGTAGTGGCCTTATCTGGCGAGACTGAAATCAAAGTAAACCTGCCACAGACGAATGAAATCCCATGTGCGAACGGCAACAGTCAGGACGAAGATCAAGGAGCCGGTAGTCGCAAGTCGCTTCGCAAGGATACTGCCCCAGGAAGAAAGATGCTTTCCGCACTGCAGCCCCTTTGTGAAAATTCTTAAAGCCATATCTCCGCTAGTGGCAACGAACCTAATGGGGCTCCTGGATACTCTTGGTCCGAGAGTATACAAGATAGCGAAGGTTGATTCCTGTAAGACGATTACGTACGCAGACGACACGACACTCCTGTTTCGCATTCGACCATCGGCGGCCCAAACTGAGTTACTGCTAGCGATAGAGATAGTATATGAATACAGTTGGAAGTTTCGAAAAGGGGGGGGAAGGCTTTGCGAGACGGACTAGACAGAGATCGACTGCAAATAGTTAATTTGTTTACATACCTTGGACTAACTATGACAACAACAGGCAAGTCATTCACCCCGCATGTTGAAGAACGAGCGAGGAAAGCGTTGATCGCAATACATACAATCGAGCGACCACAACGGTTATCGGTGGACACAGCCCTCAAATTATTGAACCTCAAGATCTCGCCTATAGCTACATATGGAGTCTAGGTTGTCTGGGACAAACTCACTTCCCGGGACCTGACCACCTTAGACAGAGTTAAACCGGCGTTCCTGAAATCGGTATTTGGACTGCACGCGACGGCCCGAAATCGAATTGCCTATCTGCTTACGGACACGCCATCATTCGTAGAAGAAGTCCGCGAATCGTTCAATCTCCCAGAAACAGAAAGTTATCGTACGTTCATTGACTGTCAAAATAGGAAGAAGAATGAGGTGGACCCTTTATTTTCTATAAAGCTGATCATGACGGAATCTCAAATGGTCTGCCCATTTAAGAGCTATCACTCCTAAATATATATCTCTTTTTATCTCTCCTAAATGCTACGCTGTAATTTCTCGCATTCGACGTCTTCGAGAACTTGGGTTGCCGACGGATAGCCTCTTGCCTATCTACAATTCCTTGCTAAGACCGGCGTTGGTATACGTCATGTCAATCTGGGGCAATGGATATAAAACGGTAGTAGATAGAGGAAGAGTAATTCAGAACGATGCACTTCGGGCAGTGTTTGCAAGGACCCGCAGAGGCTCCGTGGCCGACATTTATAGCAGATATAGACTCCTCATCTTGGGTAAGTTAAGTCAGGTTTCCACCGCGATTCTGGCTTTCAAAATGATCAAGGGTATTATCCCGCCCGATGTCGCGTTCCCCATTGTGGCCGTCGACAGAAAAACTGTTCGCCGGGCAACAGAGTTTGCGCCACCTACGGCCTTCAAAGTAACGACCTGCCAGTCTCTAGCTTATCGGATCCCGTTGGTTTGGAGCTCGCTCCCGAAGGAGATTAGGGAGCCCACCTCTACCAGGAAGTTTGCCAATGAGATAAAGAAAAGATTGCGGTGATATTTGTACATAATTGTGTGAATTGTAAATAATCTAAATGTTGTGAATTATTAAAATAATTTGGATATGTGAATGTATATATCTGTTGATAGAATGAGTATGTAGAATCTATTACAATTATTAAATCGTAATTGCGTAAACCAATTTGGGTGATGATTCACTCTTGCTTTTATTCTATTTTTTTAACGTGAACTTTAGCATTGTTAGAACTGCAGTTCCGTAAATTAACTGCAAATGTGTTATATATATATATAGATATATATATATATATATATGGACACTATATCCATATATACATATATATATATATGGATCTAGTGTTCACACACCACACAAGTCCGCTGCGACTTGTGTTGCAGTGCGCTGATATATAGGTGGTCATCGCTATTTTATGGTTCACATCAAGTATCTTATACAATCGTAATCGGTACGATCAGCGTGTCATCTCTCATAGCTGATTTCAAATCGACAAGCGTCCAGGTAATTTTGGGGTCCATATTTATTCCAAGAAGTCTATACAGAAGAGGGCGTCAACTATCCCCCGTTCAATGTGCATGCTGAGTCATAACTCACAAAATAATATAATTACGTAACAGGTACGACAAATGTGAACATGACCTGTGCCAGCGGGCATGGCGTGGTTGGCAAGGGGGGGGGCTGTATCAAAAGGGAGTTTTTTTTTGTATAGTCGTGAGTACAGGCCGCCGCTGGGCAACGAGAGAGAATTCTTAGTCTGTGAGAATAACAACGCGGTTTCGGTATTGAGCAGTATTTCTCCCGCCCGGAGGGATCCCATCAATGGCACACCACAAAAGCAGTGTGTATCTATCGATCAATCAGCCATTCAAATTCCATATATATATACATATATATATATATATATATATATATATATATATATATGTGTGTATTATGCGGAAATGGGTTCGACAGGAGCCCTCACCGACAAGGCCTATGAGAACTTGTGTGCCGACAACATCGGGAAGCACGGCGATTTCGCCATCGCCACGGTACAAAGTTTCCACCTTGAAGCTTCAATGCGAAACGTGTGTTGTTGATCTTCTAGTGGATGGAGACATGAAAGGCGTACGTAATACAGGATGATGTATATCTCCCTAGGGACACCCCCGGCGGCGACCATGATCAACCATCAACTCCGCCAACTGCTTTTCGAATTATTGCACACATTCATCAGACGCGCAATCATCCTCAATCACTGATATAGGATAACACTTACCGTATATACCACGTTCTATATATCGGTATATATCTTTATCGCAGTTGAAGTCGATTTAGATTTTGTCTCTCTGGTAACTATTTGGCCGCTGGCTTAGAGTTGAATATGTTTTTTAGTTGTTTAATATGTAATTTCTCTTTTTCGATCTGAACCCTTTTTTCGCTAGGCTGCTCGAGGCTGCCATCGTGAGCTGTGATATAAATTTGTCGAATCGCCGACTGGTTGACTACGACTACGATTGTTTCAATCGGTTTCCTCTATAGCTTTCAATATCTTGCTCCTCTATTTCTTTGTTTGTTTTCAAATATACACCAAATTAGCTCGGGTATAGCCAAACAATAATAACCGGATAAATGCGAAACCATCAGCGAAATGGGCATATCATATTTGAAATCCTACTAAATAGTAATCTGTTGTAGCGCCTTTCACCGTATTGCATCACTCAACGTTTGACGTTTGACACTTGAGTGTTCGTGCTACATTAGAAATTGCTTGTTAATTACAATACATCTGTGATGCTTTGCTAACAAGGCGGTAATTTGCCGTTCTCTTGTCGTCCGGCACCCGACCGCGATTTCTGCACTTACTCTACCCAAGGTCGGATTCGTCTGAACGCAATCCACACTCAACAACGTGATGATCAACATTCGATTTGCGTCCCACTCGAAGTGTCGCAGAACAAACACGGACCTCGGACTCGGCAGACCGCGCGCTGCTCTCGCTCGAATCCAACATCAGCTTCGAAGTAGCGACCCGACGTAGTTGACGTGATCGTTCACACGGCACACTACTATTCTATTTCATATACGGCGATATGCCATCCCGGCTACCAGGCACCTACTGCTCACTCTTTTACCCGCAGTCTATCTCGTTCCTCTTATTTTCCTCTTGTCGTTTCAATATCCTGCTACCAACAGTGGCAGTCGTCGGCCAGCAAACGCGAATGGTGTGTCTGTATTCCGCTACTTCGTGACCGAGTACCGACTATCCCGCAGGTCTTGCAGCAGCAGCAGCAGCATTGTGTAGAACAGCGTCCGTCTGCGGACGGGTAAAGGCGCTCCGCGTAATCACCACCGACGAACCTGCAGCAGCAGCGCCAGGTCGCGGCAGTGGTGCGCTCATCCGCTACCGCTCGACGATCGTGGTCGTTGTGGGGCTCATGCGCGCAAAGCTCTCGCAATAAGAAACATTGTCAACGAGACACCGTGAAGGGCCGTGTGCACTTCTCGCTCCTCTTTCGACAAGCAATCCGCTCGCCGGCTGGCAATGTACCTAAGCGAGGGGACGAGGCGGCCTCCGGAGCAGGGCATCACAACAGCGATCCCACGAGTCGGCATATAGCACAACATATATTCAGGCTATATAGCGGCGTGAGTGTCATTTGGCTAGTGAGCGATCGCAAGATTGCTGTCAGTGTGCGGACGAGCCTGTGCAGGCTGGCAGATTGGCTGGGAATTGACGCCCCGTTGTGGTCTGCCTCAAGAACCACGGTCGAGAAGAGGTCTCACGGTCGAGAGAGGTCTGCCGACACCATTAACCCGGAGGAGGCGTACGGCGTACGCGCGTATCGATGAGACTATCGTCCCCAGCCATTGTGTTGCTCGTTCGTGCCGAGCAAGTTCACCTCACCTTCGGCAAGCGGTTCCACTTCTGAGGCGCCGGCCGATCGATTGACGTCCCCGCCCGCGCCCCATGTGCTGCCACGCCTATTGCTCGTCTTGTTGCGGTCGCACGCGCGGGGGCCGTCTCATGGGAGACAAGACGGTTGCGAGGCTAATCAGTTCGAACTGTAAGTTATTGCCATGATTGATTCGGTGTCAATGCCGTATCTGTGTGCCTGAATAGGGGGCAGATGTGACCATGTTGGAGTGACTCATGTTCTTCATTTCATTCTTGGATTGATCATGCACGTGCATTTTGAGTAGGTATGTGTTATGTCTGGCTTTCGAAACTGCGCCCTCTGGCGTTTTTGCCGCCCGAGATTTCGAGTACCAATCGGACGTATAGTAGTGAGTGTCCATTTCGCCGCGTTGCAGTGACTTTTAGCTAAATCTGTGAAAGTTTAGCTATGATTGTGTGCTTGATCGAGACACACACACGTAACAGACACTGCCTTGTATGATTTTTCAGAGCATCCTGCCGCCCTGTTCAAAGTCAACGCAAGCAAACAAGGCGTTATCGAATTTTCAAGAACGATTATACCAGCCGTGCCTCCGCGTAACATTTAGCTAAGCAACGTTTGGCCGCAGGAGAAGCGCTCGAAAGCCATGGCCCGCCTGGTGTTAGATTCGGACGAGGAGTTCTCAGTGCCGCTACCATTTGCTGAACTCCTGGCTAATCATCATCCCGTGTCCGTGAAACTGCTGCAATCTCTTCCGCGCGACGTGGTAAGTAGCCGCTTGAGGACTACACGGCGAAACCCAATTCAACAATAGTACACCAGGCTAGAGGTACAGATTGCTATTTATAGTATATCCGACCAATCAATTGACATGGAGTGGACGGACACGAATTAACCTGTGTGAAGCTCTAGCTCGTACACAAATGCCATTATGTCCCGGGCCATGCGGTAAAACTCTTCCGCGAGCTTTGCGTGCTGGCCAGCAGTATCCGCGTGCAATCTTCACGGCGACGTGAAGAGACGTCGCGGATCTCAATTCCTCTTGACGAAAACGGTGAAGACCTGACTAGCGTCCGACTTCATTACGGCAATCCTTTGTGGCTCGTAGATTCAAGGTGGAGCCGCCGACCTACATCATATCGGACCCTGTCCCGCTGAGCGATCTCGACGCACGTGGGCGAACTTTCGCCATTCGCTAATGAATAGTAATAAATAACTCAAACAATCGGATCGAATGTCGTGCAACGTATATGGAACGAAACGATTGAGTCCGCCGTCAGCCTGCCTGCACACGCTCACAACAAATAAACAATGGGAATAAAGCAGCGGACAAATACGGCAACACACGCACATATGCGCTGTAACCTTCGCCATTCTTCTTGCGCCCGCCCCTTATCTATACGAGGCAGACAGACCCAAAGCGATGAGCCTAAATGTAAATGTGCAATTGCGTGTTTCGCAGCGATAACACACATTCGCTGAATGAACCCGCTGCTTGATGATCACCTGCTTCTCAAGTAGATTGGTATGTAGTCATTGCATCGGCCACTCGAATGGTAATCAAAAAACCGTTCATTCATTGATCGCCACTGTACGACGAGATTCAAGTTTATACATCGAGACGAGTGTCGATATCATTTGGAGAAGGAGGGTTGGTTCCATGACCTAATAATATCTAGTTGTCGCTAAAAGACACCGTTTTTTTGTTTTTTCGCTCATTTTAGCTGGCCTCGTGTCGTGCGACCTCGGAGTACGAGAAGCTGGCTAGGATTGGAGGGGGCAGCTTTGGCGCGGTCTGTAAGTAGCGTGTTTTTGTTATTAACTGTGGATAATACACGAAATGATGCCGCGGCGTATGCTTCGACAACGTTCATAGTGGGTGGCTTCCACACTGATCTGCTCGCCTGCCGGAGTGAACTCGGGTGTAGTTTGGTGTCGAATGCATATATATATATATCTATATATATATCTATATATGCACCATTGTGTCTGGGAGAGAAAAATACATTACTGCGTTTCGTTCAAGTGCAATGGAAGTAGTTCAAACTTGGCTTATGTCTTGCTACCGTCCAATGTGACTATTGCCTGACTGACTGACTTTGAATCCTTTAGGTTCAGTTTGGTTATGTTAGAGCCAAATCTCAGTTGGCGTTTAAGATACCATACTGTATTACTGAACCAACCGTTTTAACTACCGCAGAACACAAAGTCTATATATATATATATATATATATATATATATATATATATATTATATATATATATATATATATATATTAAGACTGTTATTTTAGGACGCATATTATAGATAGGTGTCGCTAGTAAATCTCAATCGAAACATATCATTCCTATAGTTGTTAAGTCGTCAACAGCAATTGATCCGTTGCAGCAATTAACTCAATTTCATCTCATCTAACACCAACTCTTATCCCAGCCTCTCCATCTGTCCGAATCAAAAAACAATTGAAGCTGTTCTTGTTTCGCTACGTCCATTTATCGATTTCCTTCCGCTTGCATTTACGAACCTGTCCATCTCGTGGACACAGGTGGAAAAGATCTCAACCACCCACCCACCCACCCAGCGACCGACTGATTCATACCATAAATCATACATGCATATACATACACACACACACGCCCACGCACGCATTTCTCTACACGTTTGTAATCAACACCCGGCCAGCGAGCAGCTGCAGATATCGTGCGATCACCGGTATGCCACAAACACCTCCACATATATACATATAAATAGAACAACACCGTTCAAGCGTCCTCCTCGCCTTCCTCGTCCACCCCACCCCACCCCGGCCATCCAAAGTAACAAACAGCATAACCTATTTAGCTTCGCGCTGTTGGCTATTCGGACTTCTTGCTCTGTTGTGTACATATGTATGGGAGCCTCTCTCGCTGTCCTGGGCGTCGGCGTCACTCTGTGAGCAGCCGCCGTGTTTGCTTGCTCGAAAACATCTTTGCTTTGCTCAGCGTTCATGCCTGTCTACCCGTAAGACGTTGACACTGGCCCTGCTCGCAGATCATGTTTCGCAAAAAGGCAGTGCGCGTGAAGAACGCCCATATCTATCGCTATCTACGTATCTATCTACTTCGCTATTCATCTGTCTATCTTGCTTTGCCATCTGACAGATCCGGCGAGCGATCGTCCTACTCGGGGTCATGCTGCTACTGCTGGTTGGCTTGTCACGTTGAATTTTTTTTGAGATGATCAGCGAACGATAACCGTCCGACAATGCTCCTCTTTGAGGGGAAGGCCCTCTCGACTGGTTGTTGTTGTCTCTCGGACTACATGGACCGTCGAGTCCGGTGGCCTGATTTTGCACTCGTGTGCGCCTTGCAATCGGAGGAGTGACACGTAGGTGCAGGGGTTCGATCGCCACCATTGAACATTTACCATACAAAGGGGTCAGCCTTATGAAGCAATGCCGAAAGCAATCGTACCGCGGACGTTGCATATTGGCTGTGAGTTAGCCCTTGGAAAAAAATAAGAAGACAATTGGAGCCTGATTCATAGGGAGCGAGGATAGATGCACGGTGTGCGGTTGGCAAATTGACAAATGAGATAGACACCAGGTACAGCCAATGGCAGTCTTGATGGTCCGCCTTAATCCGACGGGCAACAATTCAGCACATGATCTGTGCTGTGTCGAATCCGATTTCCAATTCGGCTGTCGTCCGTGATGGAGATTACAGTTGCAAAAATGCCAGACTCCAAAGACGGCCTGGCAGCCTGAATACACAGCGCCAGCTGCCTAAGAATATACAGTCCTACCCGAGTTAGGCACTAATTACTTTCGTCTAGGTGTGAGTGGTCAACGGCTGTGGGATCTTGTTAAAATCAGTGGATAGCGCCCGCCGCGGTATCCACTGGACATTTCGAAAAGTCAACCATTGACAAAGGAACCTCAGTTGCGTTCTTAATGCACCAATAAAATCTTAGCCTCTACCATGCGTATGGGAGAGGAACAGCGAGAAATGACAACCTTGGATCATCCGCATCCTCCATTTCCCCCGAGGGGTCGAAGTTAGTATCTGGATGTTTAATGCGACGGAGTAGCCCTCCAGCCAGACAGAGAGACGTCCACCATGCTCAGGCTATGGGGTAGCTAATGAACGAAGGGCTGAATGTTGCTCAGATGTCGAAGAGATGAATGACCACGTACAAAACTCTCCTTTATTTGCCATCGTTACAGATCGGGTTCGCGATAGAGACACAGGCGATGTCGTTGCCATGAAACGCGTCTGTTACTCGCAGGACATTAACGGTATTGTGCCACTTCTTTGCTTGCCTAAGAAGAACCCTAGGTACTCTCCGCTGGCTTCGCTGACATGTGTCCTCGTAGTCAGTGTTGTTCACGCTCATGTTTGTGCACCTTGAATGGCCACGCTGTGAATATCACGGCTAATCAAACGCCGGCGCGTTCGATGTTCGTTCATAAGGCCGATACGGCGCCATGTGCTGTGGTGTTTAGGCGAAGGTGTTCACAAAGGCGTGAGAAGACGTTAGGCTTTTATGCGTGCTCACACGTTGTTGTCGTTATATACTCATTATTAATGTAATTTTGTCTTTTTTCTCTAGTTATTTTCATTATTATTAAATGTTATTGTTATTATTATTATTATTATTATTGCCATTATTATCATTATTATAAAAAAGGGGAAAGTCCGAGCGGCTGGCGTCTACAGATCGGAACGGGTATTGACAATTTACCCTTGTTTACTCCCTTGCCCCGAATGCGATCGTACAGAGGATACGCTTATTTCTGGTGTTCGCGAGATCCTTGGCCTCGCCCGACTGCATCATCCGAACGTCCTCCGTCTACGAAACCTCGTACTGAGCCCGAGCTCGGTGTTCGTCTCGTTCGAAGAGTGTCTCACGGACCTTGGCAAGCTGGTCGACAATCTCCCGGAGCCGCTCACCGAGCCACAGGTAGATTTACATAGCTGTAACGAACAGCAAATGACACATCACAGAATCTCTCTCAATCTCTCTGTAGGCCTGATTTATGTTCTTGGTCCGGCTCAGGCTCGATCGCAGGAACATAGCGGTTTTTGTGTTCACATCGTGTAGCTACCACCGATGCCGTATGAGCAGGTGGTGCTCAGATAGAAAGGGAGTGTGTTTCAATTTTGTCAACGAAACAAGACTATTATAAAATTATAATAATTAAATTATTATAAAATGTAGAAAAAAAACGATACTGAAAAACACTGTTTCTTCCACATATATAATAATAATAATAAGAAGAATCTTCCTGCTAATACGCCTCTCACCGTGCTGAATATATCGATATTCCTCGCGTGCGTTGCGCTGTCTGTGACTCACGTCGATCATGACGAGATACTCTTGAGCGGGGTAATCTTTCTCGAGTTATGGCGTATCACATTCGTTCAAGGGACACAATTGCGTTCGTTTGTTATGGGATCCTCGTTTAATTTAACCCTATCAACAGATTGTAATCTCCGCTAAAGGTGATCGCGATCTCTATTAGTCACAAGCGGTAACGGTGCGTAAGCGTAATAATAGATCACAAGAATATCATGGTAGTCAATTGGAATACGCCGCAAATCGTAACTCGCCAAGGTTCATCCTGTTCACAATCGACAGTGTATTCATTTAATCGTACAAGAATAAAATAATGCGCTTTTCAGGTAAAGTGTATTATGTGGCAGCTCTTCAGCGGTCTGGAAAGCCTTCATGAGTCTGGCATCGTACACCGCGACCTAAAAGCATCAAACGTTCTCATCTCGCATACAGGTCTGTACGTTGGGCTGTTCTTCCATGTGTCCATAGTAGGAATTGGTCGTCGGCATGGATCGAAGCATCAACTGCATTGTCACACAAAAAAAACCCACGAAATAGCTGGGCCACAAGTTATGATATATATATATATATGTATGTGTGTATATAGTATTATATATACATATATATGTGTTTTTTAGCGTTAAGCGCGTTAAGTATATATATATATATATAGATATATATATAATATTATCTAGGACTTATATAGATACTGTGTCAACCGTTTTGAGCATATGCGTCCTCGCAGTCTGGCAAAATCGATCGAGGTAATGCCAAGCGTGCCGGCTCTGGGGAAGAGGCGTTGGTATATCCACTTCAAATTGGTTCATTGCACGGATCAGATATTCATCTCGAAATGTATTCTCCTTGCATCCCTATAGGGAACGTGAAGATCGCCGATTTCGGCCTGTCAAAAGATTACCGCATAGCGAAATGCTGGACCCCTCAGGACGTCGTCACCCTCTGGTATCGTCCGCCAGAGATCCTGTTCCAGGTTCCAGAGCACACAACTGCTGTTGACATGTGGTGAGCACTCTCTATCATTTGGGTCAGTGGTTTCAAACCACTACGGCGGCTTTCTTTACGGTGACATAAAAGGCAAGATTATATATATAATACGGCAACGGTTGTCATTATTTAGGCTATTATGATGATATTTATGAGAGCACTGCAAAAACATTTGGCTTCGCCCATTTCTTTAGCGGACTTACCGATCGCTGCGAGCGCGGCTGACACCCCGAGTGATACGTGTAGGTGACGCGGCGTAAGTTATCCAGCTGGGCCGGAATCATATGTACAGGCGACTTCTCTCATATATATATATATATATATATATATGTATACACCATCTTTGTAGGTCGAGCCCAAATCGAGAATCCGACCAACTGAACGCTGACACAAGGCCGCTGACTGTCCGTTTCCAAGCCAGTTGTTGAGAAGCGTTTAGTGTTTTGTCATCTACTCATATCATAGCAATATGTCAAGACGTATTTGCTCTATTTATTCTCTCCAGCGTGGCAACGATTCAACGAACGAGCGACAAGAGAAAGAAGAGCAGCAGCAACGATTCATTCAAGCAGATTGTCGCTCCGCTTGCCCGCTTAGTTCACTATTGGTTGAACAACACCTTTCGACTTATGAAATCGTACAGCCACCATTAACGTTGCTGTACGTGTTCATCTATCCGTACGCGATCATCCACTGGTGCTATCGTTGATACATGGCAACTCAGTTTCAACCAATGATCGAATGATGTCGCAATATATTCCCCCTCTGTGCACTATCATGGCTCATCCGTGTGCATGAGCTTATATATATATATATATATATATATGCGTGTATATGTGTGGTGTGGTGCGTGCGTCCCTGCTTGTTATGGAGTTGCTGTTGTGGAAGTTTCATTTGGAGTCTCGAGTTAAGAGAGCGCAAAGGCGCTTAGAGCCAGCTTCGTTTCTACGGATCACAGGATGGGCCAAGTTGTGAGAGGAAGCCATGATTACATGATGCTATCTAATCTTGGAACATCTCGTCTTCTAATCGGTGAATGCTGCTCTCAGCACAAAGTATATCATCCGTTCGTGACAACTGTTTCCAAAGGCTCGGTATCGCGTCTCGTCTCTACACACAGCGTGCCGTAGGGCAGCATTTGCGATTCTGGAACGATCCCTGTGGTCGTGAACGAGATTTCGGCCGCTTCTTACCGCCCCCCCCCCACCCTCTTCGTTGGACGATCGCGCGTGATTGGTAATTCCCACCATCACATAGTGTGTCACCTGTGTATACTAGAGTGAACAACTTGGGTGTGACATTAGTCCACGAATTTCAAGGTCACCACAATTTTCACTGAATCGTCTGGCCCCCGAAGTGGATCTGCTAGGCGTTGGCGGAAGCTTAGTCTGCTGGGTCAAGTGGAACTTAGTCAAATGTGCCCGAATAGGGATGAGCAGGCAATTTTAAGTTCACCGTTAGAAAAAACTTCGAAAAGCTAAGCATCGTCTCAGCCATGAATTAATTTGAGCAAGGGTGTCTTTGAAGTAAATTCTTCATATGAGCATCTTCCCATTGATTTTGTTTCATTTTCCGTAACGAATAACCCTAATATAGATAATAATAATATAATAATAATCATAATAATAATAATTTAATAATAATAATGAATTGATCAATATTCAAGTGGCATTCTCTATCCCGGGCCATACCTCAGTCCCAGACACGAGTGTACCGAAAGTGGCCACAAATTTTTCCACACAAGGAACCAATATTCGAATCAAGGTACAAGTCACCGTCGTGAGGGAGAACCTGTTGCCACGAATCTAGTCTCATAGTGCCTGGACCAGATTGGTATCTATCCTCCCCCCTATTGACGGAAGTGTATATGCTTCTGTTCATGGAGACGAAGCAGTTTAATCCTAGTTACATTGCTTACACGCATAAACGTTGCTATCCTCATCGTCTGCGGATAGCAACTGAGTCTACATACGTGACATGGATCTAATCAACGGATGCGATATGTTGACAATGGTTTACGCCTTTCGCTCTCGTCGAGACAATTCGCTATGCTCGCCCAGAGACACGGCCCAAGCCATGAGAAGAATATATATATGTAACAGACCTTAATGGGATATAGGTCAATATAGCATTGCTGGCATAGCAAGGTTGATTAACGACATTGACATTTCTAACGAGTCATATGTCCCTTAAATTCGACCTTTTTGGCTGAGTTCCAGGTCGGCGGGATGCATCATGGGCGAGCTTCTGCAAAAGCGACCTCTGCTACCTGGAAAAACCGAACTTCAGCAGATCGAGCTAATTAGCCAGCTAATCGGAGCGCCCAACGAGAGCGTTTGGCCAGTAGGTTCAATGTTTCAATACCTCGAAGCCTAGCTAGACGTTGCCGGGGGCGTGCTCGCAACACGTGCACCGTGCGACTCGATTCGATACAACGTCTACCGTACACGTTCAAGTTGCCTGTCCGTTACGCGGAATGGCTTGGTCCCCCAAAGTAATAATAAACACAGCACGCTAATGACGGCTATGCTGTGCGGGGAGTACACAGCCAGGTTGTGGTCGAGCGCCATGTTAGCGCATATGCGCGCGGAAACTTTCGGTATAAACTTCGGCGGAAACTTTTGGGTCAGGTAGCGTCTCCCCAGAAAAAGGTTACCCGTCACCGATTCGGAACGTGGAGGTTCATTTCAATGTTAGAGCGATCACCTTAATCGATGCAGTGCCTAACGATAATAATTCGATTCTAGTAATAATAGTTAATAATAATAATACAAATAAACTAATTTCCTTGAATGCTATTATATAGAACTCCTAACTTAACGCGTCACGATCCTTGTTCAGGGAATCAACGGCGTCCTCGCCGCTTCCGGAGTGAAGTTCTGCTTCGGTAATGGGCGTCAACCATCTCTGAACAACCTCCGGCGCAACTTCGCCTGGCTTCAGGCGACCGGCACGCGACTCCTTACATCGCTCCTCTGCTATGCACCGGAGCGAAGGTCTGCCCCAATTCTCTGATAACTATCGCATATACTCACATAAGAGCTTGTCGGATCAACGTGACGTGATTGTTGTTTTCCAGCATATCGCTGATAACTATGCGACGTGCTTTAGCTAATTTGATGATGGCTGTGTGCTCTTGATGCAATCGATTGACTCAGGTCTACGTTGTTGAAGATATTAGTCATTAGCCACGGTGATGTCTTTACCTTTAGATCGGATCAAGCACAATTTATTCGGTATATAATACAATGCATTATATATGCCCTAATGATTAGCCACGTGCTAAGGTTTGCCTCTTATGAAGCCTTATGCCGAAAGCAGTTCTACCGTGGACGATAAATGTTGGCTGTGGGTTAGCCTGGAAAATTGATTTATTTAAAGTCTTGTAAGAATGGTATCGTATTGTAGTGAGTTATTCGATTCGTTTGCGTTCGTTTTAGAGCTTGTGCTGCAGACTGCCTCAGAAGTCCCTGGTTTCACAGTGAACCCTTCGGTAAGTAAACCGCTTCTTCTATTCTCAACATATGGCTTGCTACGGTCAATCCATTACGGTGGAAAAATATCGTTACAAAGCGACCACTCCACGGTAGGCAATCTACAATGTATCAAATAGATTCAGCACAATGTTTTTCACATCGGATCATCGTACACCATTTTTCTAGGCACTGTTATGTCGATCACACGGTATCCACGAAAATCTGTCCACATAACGAATGTCAATTTTCTAACTGCTATGATGATTTTGATTTGATCCATGTCGCGCGTTGCCACAGCATGCGAGTCCAGCCAGCTTCCGTTAGGGCGACGAGACCTCGAGAGGCCGTCAGTTCCTCCGAGTGCCGCAAACGAAACCTATCCCCAGGCGGCTAGACCCGCAAAACGAAGAAAATGCAGTGTCTAATGCCACCGGAGAGAGCACCGGGCCTAGGGCACCGGGATCAGCGGCGATTTTCTATATGTCACGTGTTCATGAATGAGACGCCAAACGAGTTCTTCTGTGAATAAATCATTCGATTATTAACGTAATCGAAACGATTGCAGCGTGCATAATTCATTCGTTTTGTTTGCCTCTTCACCTCGTCTGCCTGCATGGAACAATTACGCAGCAAAGCGGTGCGTATTTAAGCGATGGGTATCCCATTCCTGGACGACCGTGTTTGTGCACGTACAGTGCTTGTGGCCATCGGGCCATGGGGTACATATGTATCGTACCCGGCCTCGTTGAGCCTAGGCCTAGGGCTCAAAAACTGACTATCGTCTTGTTTTTGGTCCTACATTGTACCCACGCTTTGAGAGATATGTTGAATTTGTTCAACATCGATACGCTTGTCTGTTTCCGACGTACGAATATCAGTTGAACATCTAACCAATCTAGGGAATCTAATATGAACATTGGCAATATGTTGAATAAAACAACATTTTCTAAGCGCCGGTCTCGCGCGCAATACTGCTTGACTACTTGATTAATTCCGTCTGCCATCAATATAATTAGCTCCGCGAAAGTCTGCCATAGTTGTTTGCAGAAGAGCCCTACGCACGTATTGGTACGCTATTCAATTACTGTGACATCATTTTTACCTTTAATAAGTGAATGGACGCATGAATGAATTATTCGATAATTACAACGACAATAGTAATTATTATTATTATTACTTCTACTACTACTAATTATTGCTATCTAAGTCAGTCAATATATTTACCTTCTAAAAGCGACATATTTCTGGTACAATAATTGTATTGGATGCTGTCTACTCGAATCAGGAGACGTAACCGAACAAACACTTCACTATACTACTTGTATTGTAGAACTCGTGAAAAAAAAAATCACATTGGCTAGCATAATAGCACTCGTAGGCATAATCCAAAATCGGGTAGGGCTCAAGGCAGTGCCATGTTATTTCACGCTACATTATATGAGAATGAACGAAGTGGCCGACTACATGCGACTCTGTTAGCGTTTACTCATGTTAATACGCCGTTTTCTCAAGACAGAATAGTTCCACGTCGCGGGCGGCGTTGACCCCACAGAACTCCGTGGTCACGTAGCCCTCAGAAGGCGCGAACGCTCCCGGCACGACGCCGTACACGTCGTTGCCTAGGCATTTCAGCGAGATCGGGGATTGGAAACGCGAGACGTACATACGCTCCCTGCGTCGATTCACGCCCATCGGCAGACACCTGCCCAGATCGGTGTCATCCGTGAACTTGACCCAACGAAGTCGGTACTGCTCGAAGCTCGGACAGACGAGAATCTCCGCTCTTTGGTTCGAGATGAGCTGCATTTTGTAATTGTCGACCCGGTGGCCCATGCCATTGTTCCGCTGTACCCAGGCAGCGACCGGCTCGCCGGTTGCCGAGTCAATGTATCTCGCCAAATGGACGTCGAACAGTTCTTCGCCCCATCGAACGAAGCCAACCTTCTGAGCAGCAGCTGGCGGGGGTGTGCCGATTGTGTACGTCTGCCATACACAAACTGTGGACAAAACGAAATCCATGATCGCGAGACAGTTGATCAGAGAGTAGTCGAGCAGGCGATCCGTACCGACTCGAATACGAACTAGACAGAATATTTTGCCGATAGGATGAACCTATTCGTTCTGCGCCACCACTCTTCACAGCGATGCTCTAGAGCCAAGCTTGAGCAATCGAACAGCAATCGTCACTGGATCGTCACTGGTCATCGAACATATATGACAAGTATGCATGGGCGAGCTCCCTCCTCATTACCCAAAAGTGACATATCCATTCCATCATCTGCAGGCATCTGGACGACTGGGGCCTAAATCAGGCCGGATCACCAACCAAGGCCTATATGTGTATTATGCCTGCCTGATTGGACACGGATACCAATGAGGATTTGCCTGTCTCCCGTGTTCCCGGGCCACTGTCGATAAGAACGAGTCTGACATCGATCAGTCACGGTATCGGTGCTTTCACGGTTGGCCACGCTCGACATGAGCCGAGCAACTTTGGAGTTCAGTGGATCAACGAATATATTGACGACGCCATATGACAGCAAAACACAGATATCGAAATAGCATCGAAACGAATATCCTCACGGAAACAAGCCCGATGACATATGATTGATACGTGTGATTGATCGCTTCTGCGATACTGTGTGTGCGAGCTGATAAGTTCGGAAGTGTTGTCTCCTGGCAACGTCCGCCGCCTGGCATCGCCGCTCTGGTCAGCTTAGCTACTATTCGTTGAGCAAGCTGAGATGAGTCCAGCATGACCGCCAAGACAGGTCCTTGGCGCAATGGAACACGGTAGTACCGAAGCGGTTCTGCCATAGAGACACACAGCCAAAGGTCAACTAGCACAAAACAAACGAAGCTCACTTTCCACACGTTCGAGGCTAAAATGGTTTTATTATACCAATGCTAATACGTAGAACGTGCGATTAGAACAGAAAGAAAAGATATTCCCACATATGCGAATAATCGCTGGCTGTGTATTCCAGGGCTAGACGATATAGTGTGGGGGGGGGGGCATTTGTTTATGGAAATTCAGGGCAATCGTCGAAACTCGCAGTGACGGGAAATCGTCCATTCATAGCGATATAAGCATTCCCGTGGCACTGCTTACGTCAAAGGTAAAGCTTTATATTGTTATGTAAAAGACGCTGCAGATTCACAGTGCTTAAGCTCTCTTATATGTCATCACGCAGCGGGCTCGAAGACGAACACGGGACTCTTTGGTCAAAGAGACCACCGCCGCTTACACGAGCTGTTAACAGCAGCACATGTCGTTCTGGTATACGACAGTACTACGGTTAAACAGCTCAACCAACAAAATGAATTCATGCGGAGTCATGCGATGTACGATTCAAAAGTCCAACGTCGAAGTACTCCTGCAACAGCTGTCGACCCTTCCACATGAAATTGATCCGAGCGTCGTGGTGCAAGGCATACATGACAATCACGGTAACATTCTGGACAGATGGTATATGGCAGATAGCTTTAAGGGATCCGTCTTACGAAGCAGGGTCGCAAGTAGTTCCGTAGACGTTCAATGTTTACGGCTGTGAGTCGGCCCGCAAAAATTTACTTAGATAACTTCCATTCAAAGTCAACGCCGGCATTGGAGATGATAGAATTTTCTGTGTATTGGCCACGGTTCGGGTTTTGCGATCTGTTTCTCGCCATAGCACGCAGAACAACTGAAGTTCTCGTTCGTTGCGAATCACCGTCATGAGTTGTGGACTTTTGAATCGTACATCGCATGACGCCGCATGAATTCATTTTGTTGGTTGAGCTGTTTAACCGTGGTACTGTCGTACACCAGAACGACATGTGCTACTGTTGACAGCTCGTATAAGCGGTGGCCTCTTTGACCCAAAGGGTCCCGTGGTTTCTGTTCGACTCGCTAAATTCAACACCATTCGTATAGCGTAATTCTGAACAATAGATGCAGTACGTATCGAGTTGATTTGTCTATGATCATTAAGGAAAGCATTATTGAGGAAGGTATATAGGGGTCACTCACCGCCGACGACGGGGAAACGCGGTGATACCTATTACTGTGTAGAACTATAGAATATAATATAATAACAATAATAATAATAATAATTAGCGCACTTTATTCATAGGTAGAGTTGTTTCTATCATCTCTATAATAGAGTTCGTCAGCCAGTAAGCGCAGCGTGGTCTAAATTTTCAGATGTTTCGGAGTTAATTTGTTTGCATCAGTCCTGTATCCACAAGAAAAGATACCAAATAAACGTTTGATCACCATTGTGTGTTTTATGTAATAGTGTAATGTGTGTGATCCGACTGTCACGTGTGAATTGTGGCCTGATCTAGTTAGCGCATAGGCTCAGGCTGACTCTAACAACACTTCAAGGGTGTCCGTGCATTCGCGACTTTTGAAAGTACATGCCAGTGGTATGTGGCGACCGTCGTGGACCAGGATCACTGTGGACCAGGTCGCGCTCAACGAGTTTGTCCGTCGAATGTGCGTATTGCTAAATCGCAAAAGAGCAACAAAATGCTTTGGCGGTTGACGGAGTCCACTACTGTTAATCCCCGGCCTTGTGATGGTCAATAATAAATACATAGGCCCCCCGTATAATCCGCACCATTTATGGGCTTCTTAGTTGTAAAAATTTGGCATATTTGTTGAACAATGCGTATCTGTAGTGGAACGGGGTTCGTGTACCACAATTACCTCGGCAATATTATGCCACCCTTGCCAAAGCAGTTACTTTGGCTAAACATGCGCAGAGTCCAACCTTGAGTGGATTTGTCTCAAAGCTGTTCTTCGGCTCGCGAGCGACCTGGCGAGCGTCGTAGTACTCTTGCACAAGAGAATGTGTGCCTGTGGAGCAATCCAATGTACATTAAAATAAAAAATAGAGGAGTCTGTCTTGGGTCGACATTCACAGAATCGGGCGGAGCCGACATCCACCTGCTCGGAAAGCCTGATTCAAACGGAGTAGAATTGAATAAAAACGATGCTTGGACAAAAATACACTTGTCGCGCGTTCAGTATGATTATCGTATAGAATTGGCGAGCAAATTAGGGTCGCAGAGAACAGCGGCGGCGTGCGGTTTCCAGCAGTTCATCGCTTGATCCATCAGCGCCTCGCAAGCTACACAGCGTACAAGAACATTGGTTTGCTGAGCGGGTTCACTGAAGTCGGCGATCTCATGCGATTACACCGGGAGTACATACGCCGCTTGTCAAGCGAGTGCAAAAAGCGCGCCCTACCGATGGTTTTACCGATGGTCGAGTCATTACCAACAGGGACGGTCGGTGGAATCACTGACGAGATCAGTGAATCACTGAGGCACACCGTTCATTTCACTACTTCTCAGTACTGCCACCGTGGCAAGGATTTGAGGGGCTCGCCCTCTGCCACCGAGCTGCATGCAAGCAGCGCGAGCATTTCGACAACAAAATGGCACCTGCCCATTTCCGTTTCTAGATTATGACAATAACGCAGTGAGAAAGAGAGGGAGAGAGAGAGAGATATATACAATATAGAGGATATATTATTATTAATAATATCTCCCCTACCAAATTCAGTCTACCTGCCCGCTCCCGGGCACATTGATTTTTGACGACGAGTCGCCCCCCCCGCCTGTCCCCCCCGTTTGCGTCTATGTGTGTATGCATGTGTGAACGTGTATGCAGTAACTCGGGATTGTAACTCACCATGAGCGTGGACCATACAGCAACTGAGGTACTGGTGCCAAATCCCAAAGCGCTAAAGAAGACGCGCAAGAGCTCGATTCGAAGCCGGGGTCATGGCGGGTCGCACACGAAGACTCGACAAAAATACGCGTCTCGTCATGCAACCGAAACGGTGACAAGTGAGTTAGCTTAAAAGTGATAGTTGTGTACAGTGAACAGGGTTGTATGATACTTGTAGGGAGAGTGGTGGCAGAGAGTGTGTACCATTGTGCACACATTCTATTATGATACTAATGTTACCAATGCTTATTAGAAGTGCTTAATATTTTGCTGATTATTTCGTACCTTAATTACTACCCAGGTGAATTGTGAGTATAACGTTACGTGTTAGATATGCTAGAAGCGGCATCTCGTCAGGTAGAGCGGAGCCTTTTGCAAGGCGTGTTGCGCTCCGGTATATCACGTGAGTTCACATCTGTGTTTATATTATACCGCGCAAACATTAGAATTAGACGACGGTGCGTTCCGCGTTTCGATACCCATGGAGCACCTCGGCAGAGCTCACGTGATTCTTGTTATATTTATGATTCGTAACATAGGATACGTGGATGACGCAGCTCAGTACCACTGTTCATAACCGCTATAACTAGTTTTATATATTTCAAAACATTATACAAAAACCAAGATCAGGTTGCAGCACTTTTTCCGTTGTATGGGACTGGGTGTCGGGTCCTTGATTGGTAATAATAGATCTGCCACGTAAGATTGGGAACTAAGATCCAGGCACATATGCTCTTCAAATACTTTTGGCATATATATATATATATATTATACTATAACGACTATTCGATTTTCCGTGTTCGACAGAACCTCGGACAGAACAGCCGGCGGAGCCACCAGCCGAGGAAGAGGAACCGATTCTGATTCCGGAAGTCGGTGCCGTTGTTCCAGACTCGTTCTGGATGAATCCGTTATGCAAGAAGGCTGGCGCATTCAAGGTTTGCCATGTCATCCAGATTGGCGAAGCAATCGGACAAGGATCCTTTGGCACTGTGTTCAAGATCACCATCGGAGTGAGTAAGCTAAACACCACGCTCAGCCTTTACACAGCTCTGCCACCAACCTGTTGAGTTAATGTTTGAGTAAGTGCCTTATTCCACTGTGCTCCACTAGCTAAAACGTATGGATATGCAGGCTGTACCTTGGTGGTTATGCTAATTACTATTAGGCCGCGTGCGGAAAAGGTTTTTCTCTGTTACAGAACTTGTTAAGGAGAGGCATGCAATAGGGGCGATGAGGACGTAATAAAGGCAAACAAACGGGAAAAAAACTGTTCAGACGCGACATATTCGTTCATATATAACAATTGTGATCATTTAATGAACGGTCAAATTTGGGGTATTTCCAAGATCCTTTTTCTCAGTTTGATCGGAATCATTATCAAACATACGAACCATACGAAAGATGATTATATTACTGGACCGAGAGAGCCCATATCATATTAACTTATGCATCGCTTTTTTCTAGATCTATGTATCTGTAAATCATCTGCTTTTCTCACCAGCAGCTTTATTCTAATTGTTGCCGTGGAAGCTTTGTGTCATTCCCTCGGAAAAGTAGTGTACTTCTAAATTCAAGAGTACAACAGGCTAGATCAGTAGGCCACGTGGGTGGCTCTGATAGAATTCGACAGTGCCGCAGTAAATAACCATTGGTCGGTTATTATGCGAACGACATGTCTTTCCTGTGACGAGCACCTTATCACAGAACGTCACACAGGCATTGGGTGTAGGTTGGTTTCCGAACACGGCACCGTTGAACCCCATGGGAAAAGGTAGTGTTCGTTGTTCAATGAACAAGGATGTGGTTGGCCCCGTAACTCATGAGCTACAAGCTCTTACATTGTTCCACCAATTGAGCCTTTCCTCACGCCTGAAATAAGGCATGGAGAAAGAAAGGAAAAAATATAGCCACCCGTTTATTTCTGGCATTCGCAGCTAAACGCGACGCTAAATACCTCATTCACTCGCAAATCCAATGAACAAACGAGAAGTCCCATCCTTGTCGTGACCTTGAAACGTAGCCAGACTTTATCTTTCGTAAGCTGTTTTATTCAACTGGTTTAGTCGAATTGAGTAACATCGTTCCCCCCACCTGTTCTTCATGCTCGAGATGGCGGAGGGTAATTTATTAACAATAAATAATTTAATAATTAAATTAATTGGTAATTTCTACTGTCCGCGATCTGCGCGAACACTGAAATTGGGACGACATTGGGAACATACCACGTACATTGCAGTCGCTGTGTACCCACTTCGTTATTACCCAGTAATAGATTCTCTTTTGAACTTTCTAAGCGTGAACCGATATATGACATCTTTTGATTGAATGGCTATTTAACCAATGTCTGTACGCGGTGGCTTTAACGGCTAAGTCTCTGATAGAAGGACTGACCCGACGATCACTACTAGCTCAAGCCCATAAACACAGAAGCACGCTACGGGTGGAATAAAATTTCGAACTCTCTTAAAAAAGCCTAAGCGTGTTCCAGGATAGAGGGAAAAACGAACTAACTATCTACCTTCAAACAACCAACTAACCCACTACAAAGTCTAATAAGTTTGTGTTAAAACCGAACGATCAATATATCAATTAGTTTCAATTTGAATCGGTAGTGTGGGTAGAGAGACAATTGCGCCGCTGATTTTTTTTCTAACTTTGAATAGTAAAAGCAACAAACAGCAACAATCGGCATATTTACCAAGACACTAATGACCACTAATTCGCAAGCATTCTAGAGAGAAACAGCCGCGCTGAAATGTGTCCAGAAGTCTGCGACAACACAGGAGCAGCAACGGGAGCTATCGAAGGTCAAATGCGAATTCAGCGTATGGCGGGCGGTATCAGAACACCCGCACGTTGTCAGCCTCATTGCTTTCCTGCAGACAGACCGTAATTGGTGCTTCGTAATGGAGTTTGCGCCCCTAGGAAGCCTTAGTCACTACCTAAAGGATACGGGTTCGTCAGCGACTTCTTGTAGATATCTCGCTTATGCTATGGTGGAACTTATTAGTGATAGTGCTGCATAAATACGTGTGGGCGTTATTCTTTGTTTGTGTGTGTGTTGTTTTCTTTTGTTGCTATTCAACCTATACGAATTCGACAATAACAGGTAAATTCGCTTTGAATCGACTTTTTTATTTGTCTGTTTTCGTGCGTGGTCACCAACCTGTCAACGATATCAGGTCCACTATGAAGAGGGTTCGATCCCCACCGTTGCATATTTGCATTTAAAGGCGTCCGTCTTATGAAGCAATGCCGAAAGCAGTTGTACCGTGGACTAAGTTAAACGTTCAAGGCTAAGAGTCAGCCGGGAAAATTTACTTTGTTATAAAGGGGGGGGGCGTGTCTCCGTACAAAGACAGCAGCTTTCGATATTGCAGCTACAGCTGTGACGTTTAATGGTCGTCTGCAATCGTCGCGACGATTACAAGCAGTAGTTACGCAACTGTGATCACACATATTATTACAAACATTGACCAACTCTCCCTGATGAGCTTTGCTTATAATCTATACGCTTCACTTGTCCTGTCATACTCGGCGATATAGTATAATTAACTGTGTAGCAATGAATAACATTATATATTTGATCGTAACAATCTAAAAAATAATACCTACACCCATGCGCGGATCACAGGTGGGCCTCTTGAAATTGACCAGTCGCGGCGGTTGGCGGCCCAGCTCGCGCACGCAATTCACTGCGTCCACGAGATGGGTTTTCTGCATCGCGACGTCAGCTGTTCGAACATTCTGCTTGTGAAGTCCGCGAGCCAGCCGAAGATGCTCGATGCCAAGCTGACTGATTTCGGCCTCAGCATCAAGGGTCAAACGTCGTCGAGCCGTTGTGGATCCCTAGCGTACATGTCGCCCGAGGTTTTGGAGCGGTCGCCATACGCCTCGGACGCCGACTGGTGGTCGTACGGGATCGTCGTCTACTGCATGTTCGTTGGCAGGACCCCACTGTCAGTTTACGCTAAGAAGAAACATATCGAGTTGAGTTCGCTCTCAAGAGAGATGAGGTACGCGCCCCCCGAAGTCCCTTTGTGCACGTCTAGCTGTGAGGAAACAATCGGTTGACATGGGGGTTAAAAGTGGGGTAGATTCACAGGTAGAACAGCATATGCTACAACTACAAACGCGCCTTTTAGCCTAGCTGAGAGCCTATCTTTGTCCGGCGATAAATTTGCGTCTTAGGCCATTGTAAGCCTCCTTCTGCTTCGTCCTTTTCTCTCGTATCTTTAATATAAAGCCCATATATGCTAGTAGTAGTATAGGTCATGTACGATATTGTTGTTCCCCGATTTACCTATAATTTGATGTATTCTCATTTACGATTTAGATGTTCTGTTATAGTGACCTGTTGTAACGGGGAGCACTGCAGCGATACCTGCAGTGCCTCTCACCTCGACCCGTTCTGCACAATACAACTGTTTCTAGATCGTGTTGCGTTAAGCTGTTTTTCTGCCATTGTTCAGGTACGAACTTGCTAAAAACGTCACAATTCACATCACCCGTCAGCTGACCTCGGAGCAGCGGGCGTTCCTCATCGATATTCTTCGAGATAACCCCGTCGAACGATTGGGGGTCTGGCGGTTTTCGCACTCTGACGGACGTGTCAGCGACACCCTGGAGCCGTTCCGTCGCCACAAGTTCCTTACCGGTTTCGATTGGGTTAACCTCGACTCGATTGAACTTAAACTCAAGCAGCAGCGGCGTCAAGGCCGCAGCGGACCTCTCGATTCGAAGGAGGACCTACAGCTGCCGTCACCCGAGGAGCGACTCCTATCAGCAGCATGCTCGCCTAAGCTGAAGTTTCCGCATGATCGTAGTGTGTCCGATTAGCCTGCGAAGCCATATTGTCTGGAGAAAGATGTACGTCGCGTCTGCCCCCGCAGGGGCGGCTCTTCTCTGCAGGCAGCTCGTGTTCGTTTATCTGTGAAAACAGCGAGAGCTGTCACGGCAACACTTTACAGATCAGCCAATCAACCATCTGCCTGGTCCATGTGTGCCGGTATGTGTGATTAGGCTGGCGTACCGTTGCAACGAGATACCGTTGACACTATCGCAGATAGACCCAAAATTGGGAGGCGGACTGGGATGATAAATTCGAATAAATTTATACCGCAACTAATATGTGCCATCGTCTTGTTCATGGTTGGACAGTGGGCGTTCTAGTTTGGACAGGGTGTCGTTGTCTGATTCATGCTAACGAGACGGCCAGAGAATCGACTGAAGTACAGGGCTTAGTCGGGACAGTCACGTTCATCTGAATTGTTAAGGTTGACTTGTAACGTCGGATCAGTAGTTCAGATAACCGGTTGGGTCAACTCTGACGCAATCGGATACTAATAGCCTTAGTTCTGAGCGGCAATTAAACCCGTTAATTTTCGACATTTTTTTTTCCCTGTCTCCTTCACCAAAGTGTCACGCAGCAATATTGCAGGTCGATTTTTGTTTCACCTAGCCTATCTTACTGGCCTGCACAGCCGTCTGCGAGCCACAGCCTCTATCTGCAGATGCCTCCGATGAGCGGTATTAGATGCAAAAGATGCTGTTCATTCTAGTGAGTACTGAATTGAAAACATACCTTTTTGTTTCGAGGACATGAAGTGGCGGCGGCGGTGACTGCCACCACTATACTGCAAAAAAACATTAATAATTGACAGTCAAACACAATAGTTGATCGCGGATGAACCCGACACTTTATGCAGGGACTGTTCGTCCGAGTCATTTGGATGTACGTTGATAAACGATGCTAGCTAGCCACATATAACTCGAAAAATGTCAAACAGCCAAGTTGTTCCGATTGGCGGTACAGTGCCAATTATCATTTAGCAGTTACTCAGAAACGCCGGTAGATTGCTAGAGCCAGCCTGTAGATATAACCATATGTATTTGCAGCCTCGTATAAGATACAAGGTATAAGCGTATGTTTTTGCATGTATTACAGGCACATTGACTATCTGCTATCCGTCATGATGGCTAAACTGGCCACTACTATGCAACTATGCGCCGAGCATAATTTTATTTGAAGAACATTCCTCAGAGTTGAATCATGTCTACGTGATTAAAATGTTTTAGTCATATAAGAAATTGAGAAATACCGAAAAACAGACTCAAAATAGGGTTGAGTGATGGTAGATCTGATGGACGAAGCGATTCTGGTGCGCATGTCGCATGGAAGGCGCGAGGCACTGTCATGTCCGCGAAACTTTTAGGTGAAGGGGTATACGAATAAGCACTTCACACCTGTGGGATCATCAGTTCGAACAAGCGAATGGGATTAAACGCAGATGGAAATTGCTTGAGGACGCCGATGTGTGTGAAATTTTGCGAATTGTGTACTATAATTTTATTTAGGATTCACTATCACCACGGTGTGGTGCAGATTCTCAAAATAAAAATAAACTAATTAAAATAAAATATCTTAAAATAGAAGAGGCGCACCTCTTTGGTGCTTTCGGTGGTAACTTTCATATATATCTATATATACACTCGAAGGATTTGCACATCCACTAACATAGTGTAGTCGTGATATCATCGTCCAACTATAATCACCATATAATCATCGTCACTTTATAGAACTGTTTTTCAAGCTGAGCTTCAGCGGTTCCCCTATCTGACAGGCCTCAGCTCGTAACCTTTTAGGTATTACTAAGAGGAGGATCTGTCGGAACCACCATTTGCTTATTCTCTTCCTTACTCGTACCTGGCAAGAATCTTCACATAAATCACCTTATAAACATGCTTATAAGTTGTGTATTATAATACATACTTTTGCCCCAATGTCGTTGTTGCCCACGAATCTCCAGAGTAAATTGCATGTCTCATCATTAAGGGTAATCGCCGACATTTATGCAAGCTGCTCGCCAACAGGTCAGAGCCATTTCCGTGAAATCACAATGACTCTGGTAAACAAAGTCGTACACCAGCGCGTTGAATATAGCGGACGTATGGTTGCGACAAGCAGGTGGATGTGCTAATGTGTTATTTCTGACCGGAACACTCAACGGACGAAGCATTTCACCCAAGAATCTCTTTGGTTATATTTCTAAAAATATTATCCGCGTCGCAATGTGGAATTGCGGGCCGGTTGACGTCACTCGTGCTTTGCGGCAATATTGCTCGGCATATGACTACGTATGACCACCGTTTGGACGAGATCAGTGCTTGAATGGAAAGTAAGTGCCTATAATGTTCCGGGATATGGTTTACGCTGTCCTGCCGGCACATAGGTCTGTTCGACGAAGCCAAAATGAGAAAGTCAGCCAGCCAGCCATTGCTCAGCCCTTGGATATCGTTCGTTTGTGGAACCCTAATTGTTCCAACAGTTCTCTTAGTCAAATTTGCAACATTTTTACACTGGGCCATCATTCACATTCTAACAATGTGCCTACAAATAGATATCCTTCGGGTTTCGTTGGACGCTTCAGGCCGGGTGGCATATGATTGGGTTTTTGTCTTTGGTCCCCAAACCAAAAAAAATTTTCTCAACATGGAAAAAACGACAAGGTCATACTGAAAACACGGACGAAACACCACCTCCAGCTTTGACCATCTGTTTCAATCTGCTACAATATTGTACACGTCCTGCACCTCCTGATGCTGAAAAGTGTGACGCACTCGCGGGATTGACACTCGCTCTTAATTAGCAAGTAATCAAAGGGGCTCAGGTCGACCTTCGGTACGAAGCCTATCAGAGTACAGTGTCAACAAAAGTGGCTGCGTGTTGCGGGCAACGTATATATGCTTCAGAACGTTTGGTCCGCCTTGACATATGGTCATATGGTGTTTACTATACTATCGAATGTTAATAGCAAAGCCGCGCTCGAGGCAGTGTTGTCTTACCATCTGGGCACCGCTGCCGATGAGCACCGCTGCCACATGTGCGAATTTTCCCCTGTACGAAATTCAGAAACGGACTCGCGGCCGCCAACGCGATCACAACGATGATTGCTTTTAATGTTCGCGCTGCTGGTCCTTCTGCGACATCGGGTGAGCTGCACATTGATATCGAGCTCTATTTCAATGCTGAATTACCATACACGGCTGATGTTTTTGTATTCCAACTTATTCTCATTCTTGGATAGGAAAACATGCTAATTAATATCAATTTATTTTAATGTTTACTTAGAACTCTATGGGAATATCAGTTTAACTCGTAATTCAATAATGAAAATTTGATAGTCGCCTGGCAATCTCTGGCTGGTGGCGTAGTCACTCGGCTCCGAAAGGGGCTCAGATCAAATTCGGACACCGAGGATTTGGGTTTCATAAAGGCACAGCATGTGCGCCAAGAGCCCATATCAAAATTTCGAAATCACCCCATCCGCCCGCTCGAGACGGCACCAGCGGCTCGTGTCACTGTTTTTCTCTTGTCACACGGAAGCAGGAAGGTGAAAATTGGCGACAACTCTGTCTCGAGTCGACGATGTAGGCGACGGCCCGAATGATTGGATGAAACGCTCTGTTCATTTACAGGTTCTGGCCGATAACAACTGTTGAGATCACAACCGCTGTAACTGACAGGGCGGAGCTGTTGAGCGGCCTGCGCCATAACTGAACTCAAACACCCTTCCGCGCGTCACAAAAACGGCGTCACATCACCTGATAGCCAACAGACGAGGTGTTGTGTTGAACGTTCGACCGTTTTGCCCTTTGGCACAACTCGACCATTGGGTAGAGCTAACGACGACGGTCGAGCTCTAGGGCCTAATCAGGACAAACTTTAGTGGAGCGAAAACGATCGATTGGTGCATTGAAGAGACGAAGAAAGATGACGACATCCAACAGCAAACTCATCCTGCTGGCGTTAGTGGGGTGCGCCCAGTTGCTGCTAACGGCCTCACCTGTATCCGGTCAAAGGCAGTCGAAGGAGTGCGCGGCCAAGGTAAGTAATGGGTTTAATATAACGGTTTTTTTTCATGCCACTCCCGCTCCTACTGCTGCTGCGGCCACCTTTTTTTTTCTTTGAGAGGAGGAGATCTTCTTCAAACGCACGGACACCACCAGAGACATTCGAATCTCCATAAAAACGGGGCGATCCAGAGGGTTGACGTGGGTGACAAAGCGCCTCTGCCTGCTAAAGCCACCTTCTCCTCTGCTGAGAGTCTATCTCTTCCCTAAGGTCGGCACTGCCGCTGCCACTGAACCTTAGCTTAGGTACGTGTGCATTGCTGCCGCATACAAATAATAGGACACGTCGCGTTTTGCCGAACACTTTCGCGAGTGCGAGAGCCTCATCCAGCCTAAAGGCTGTCCTCACGGCCTCATTCTTGTAAACGTCGTTTGCTCCGAGGGCAGTGCAGGTTTTGCTGTGCACGTTTGAGGCGAAGCGCGGAACTGGGCCAAGTTGCTGTGTGGTAAAGGCTGGGCAGCGGCATTACGCAGTGAATACTGTCGAGACGCCATACCTAGCCGCGATGGTTGTTGTACGCGATGCGTTTTTGTGTAGCGGTTTCCATTGTGGGTTAGTTAAAATGATTAGCAGGCTTGGGCAGAGAGGAATCTAGTGATCACATGTAAGAGCTTTTGAATGTGTAGGAAAACAATGCATTGAAAAAGGCAAGCATTCGTTGATCATCGGTAGCGTAATTATTTTAATATACTATTGGGTTGATGCATATGTCCATATAGGGAATCGAGTAAATTTCAAGAGTAAAATATCTCCTAAAAAAGTGATTTTATCAACAAAATACGTTCCGTTCTGTTCAATGACTTCCTACCGACTTTACACGACCCTCACTATACCTCTTCCCTAGAAGGTGAGTAAGATTTACCCTCGCGGCCTGAGAGTTACGGACAAAAAATCACCCAATGTGCGTTCAGAGAATGTCCAGAGAATTAAATTTGTCCGTTTCTAAGTTGGCTTTTTTTTGTGAATTTGAGACGCGTCTTAACCTTTTTGGAAATAAATTGTCAAAATTCATAAAAAAAATGCACATTTTTCTTATCTATGCCCGAACTACAATTTGACCTCGTATCCGATGCATATGATCTTAAACTGTCAGTACATATGTCACCTTTAATTTTACCAACAGAGACACTTGATATGCCGGAGATATCAAGCACTAGTCGAAAGACAACTGAGAACGAATCGCCACACGCTTATGTATCAAGCCAATATTCATATTTACATAAATGAATGAATATTTACATAATACCACAGTCATTGTTGCACTCAACCCCCGTCGAGGTCATCTGTAGACAGACAAGTTGGAATACGACATATTGCCAATTAATGCGCACATATGCGTGAACTTGAGAGAACCCGTTAATTGATTGGGCACAACGTAATCAACGGAGTGGCAACCTTTACACGGCCGAGGTCCTTTAATGTATTCACGCTTGAAGTTTTGGAGCATATTGCAAATGCATGAACATGCTATAGCAGTGGGACTATTCGCTGAGAGGAAATTCACCCATTAGATTTCTTCGAGCCACCCCGGATTGGTTTACTTGCGCAAGATGACCCTTTTTGATGAAAGACGCGCTACAAATTTCAGCAGCAAATTCCTGACGCCAAATGACTGACGCGTGCGTAAACGAACCTCTCAACAAGTAGGCGTATTGGTCCATATTTAGCAGCTAGGGACGTACATCTGCAATAATTCTGGTCATTTCCTGTCTCGGTAAGCTCGATAACCACCATAGCGGATAGTGGGTAGACGACGAGGAATCGATGTGAGAGCACCGAGCGAGTTTTGCTATTCATGAGCCTGCGGGACGCGACAGCGACGTCACGTGTTTGGTTTGATTGGTGGCAAGTTATAGTGACAAGCACTCTTGGATGCAACAGAATGGCGCTCTGTGTCGCTGTAGTCAGTTCCAATCGAACAGATCGAGTAGTATGGAACAATGGTGCAATAAGGAGATGACGCATGTGTTGAAAGCGATGATGTGATCGTTTCATTAATGAGCAGTTGTAGGGATCATGGACACGTGTCTTCAGATCTAGATAAATTCTGCTTACTTTCGTCGAACACTGGTCGGCAGAAAATAGGATAGGTTAAACTGAGGCAGATCTGTATCCGGAATCCTCTCATAGAATTTTGTCCTTTCATAGATATATAATAGTAATAATATACTGCTTCATGTATCGAATAATTTAATGGCATTCGATGCATGAACCAGTTAAATTGACAAAGGGGTAACTGATAATGTGTGTTGTTGGCCGTGCCTTTAGCCAACAAACCACTCCCACCTATCGTCCCATTGTATGATGCTACATATATATATGTACATATATACCCTGTCGTTGTGTTCCAACTGCGGTCCGGTGCTTATTGCCCAGGGTCTGAAGTAACTGTGGCTAAGCCGGCCACCTCGGACGTCCACCCATCACGCTACGACAATTGGTCGGGCCCTCATCGCCCGGGATCGCCGACGTGCCCTCGGTCGGCTTACTTCCATGAGCGTCAGCAGTTTATTACTGAGTCAAGGTTATTTGAACAGGTGAAGGAGACCTCTCTCCTTGCATCTATCTTACCAATCAGGGCCCCGGTGTATACTCAGTCGCCCGCCCTCTCGTACGCTGCGGCGGTCCGGGGTATCACGGCCCCTTCCGACGATGCTCAGGTCCCTATGGTACTGCCCAACCGAGGCGTGCCCCCGCCCTGCACCTCGCGGGTCGCCTGAGTCCGGTGCGCCAAGCCGGTCCCAGCCGTTCCTGGCATCTCCACCCCTGCGTTCCCTCACTGAGGTCTTGGCTTCTCTCCTCCAACTTCATATCCAGTTCGTATTGTTAGGCTCGGTGAACCTTTGGATTTTCTCATCTGCGAATGTTGCCCGTAGGAGTGGTTAAAAAACTGGACAAGGATGGCCTCGACAAGTTTTCGTAGTGATACCTAAAGGTTAAACAACGAGGACCTATTGAAGTTATAACTGAGGCGATAACAAAGCACCCCTAAAAAGGTTTTCGGGCTGACTTTCAGTCAATATTTAACGTCCACGGTACCCCTAATAGCCATTCGATTAATAGCCATTCGATTTGATCTCATATCGTGGCGTTATACAAGGGAAATTTGTAGGAAAATATTATGTATTCGATCGGCAAGAGTGTACTGTAAATGTAACATTTGATATTTCGTCTAACTTCCAGATACAATCGGCACAGTGCGCCGCAAGTGCTGCACAATGCCTGAAGGAGATTCCTAAAGCTCTCACGGCACTAATAGCCAAGCTAGCCGGCCAGGCAGTTCCTTCCCTTAACCCATTTGAAGCCGTCAAAAGTATGTTCAGTACGCTTAAATCGGGGTCAGCAATGGCCGACTTCATGAAGGTTCTCCTTGTACCGCTTTCAGAGATGGTGTCCGACAACATTAAGGGGTAACAGTCCTTATATATTCTTTACCATGTTATTTCCTACATATATGTATCTCAATCACATATTGTCATTTATTAAATACGCACGATTTTAATTCATTATGTTTAGCAGTTGTTGTTGAAATGCTTGGTGGTTTGAGGGGTTTACATGCCAAGTATGGGGGCCAACGGCCGAAGGACCGCAACAGAGTGACCTCGCTGGACATCCAAATTTAGGCGTCGAACGTTTTAAGTGTCAACGCGTTTGTCACCCGTGACACGGATACACCTATCGCAGGCTCTCTCAAGGAGGCTGGCCGTAGGTGGTCTTGGGCCGCCAACTATCTCATAAGCCAGGGGGGAGTTAAAAGGTGCGTCGCCTGCAAGGGAGAATACTGCCGACCTGTTCCTGCTCCCTCCGGGACACCGCGTATCCGGGTGTGGTGATACGGCTGACATAGGATTAGGCAAGAGCCCATCAGGACGACGCGCGTCCGCGGCGTTAACGTTGAGAGGCGTGCAGGGAATGGACATCTGTCCAAGTCCGCTGCCGATGGCGAGCTCCGGAGGGATGCCCGTCCTGTCAAGGACATTCAAAATAGAGTCCTGTCAAGGGCAGTATCGTAGGTAGCTCGTCCGGGTGGGAACGATAGCCGTTGGGGGCAGGATATCTGTATTCAAAGCGACACGCCACCGAGGCAGTGTAGCACACGTCCGCTAGGCGGAGAACGCCGGGAACACCAAGGCCACTGTGCCCCACTGATAGGTAGTTCTGCACCATCTCCCCGGTGAGAACGAAAGATTTAGGATCCGAGTGGGAGATCCACTGATCGTCAGTGAGGCGTTTACTAGCCCGAGTGAGACCGTGGGTGTGTGTGTATAGCTAGGAAGCAGGCTTAATAGGTCGGGACGTGCTGTGGCGGCGTCATTGTGGACTTCGCACTTCACGGAGTTAAGGGTCAGGCCGCTCTGACGCTCTCTCATATACATATATATATATGTATATATGATGTTCTCCTAGCATGTTTTTTTATCTAGAGCTCACTTCGGGAAGTCGGTCGACAGTTGCTCTTACTTTATTAGGGCCGAGTTTCATCACAGGCTACTAAATGACGAAACGAACAGAAAAACTGTATATTTAATAACGGTCCAACAAATTTGTAATTTCAGTGCTGCAAATGGAGATGCTAGCGACGTGGCCGGCACTACATTGGTCGGCTTCTTCCAGATACTGCTGAAGATAGTAGAAAACGATAAGATTCGAAATGACACAAACATTGTCAAAGGTATTACGCATTGGTTATTATACATTCGTTTTTATTTACAATCTTGTAAATGACCGTAGATTTTTCATAAGATCTATCCAAGTCTCACCCTGCTCTGACTGTTCGTTCAAATCCAATCAGGATAGTGAGTTACGAATAATTTCTCCGTCTCCATAATAATAAATAAAAATCGCTATATATATATATATATATATGTTTTTTAACTCACTATCCTGATTGGATTTGAACGAACAGTCAGACCAGTGTGGAACTCAGTTGGATGGACCTCTGTTGAGGGATGCAAGAAATGTGTGAAGCAGATATGTCTCAACGTGCCCACGAAGTCGAAATGAACCCCGTCCGGTCTACGGATATTAGATGACTGAGATCGAACGGAAAGCATACGGAAAGCAATTGCTGCATCGTGGTCTATTCTTTAACGAAGTTGCAAAAGTGTGCAAGGCGTTGGTCAGCTTAACGTGAGCTTCAAACGGGCTGATTTTCCTCTTGTGAGAAACTGCGGTGACGCTCTTCTCAGTGTTATTCCAAAGGGAAAACCAGGCTGACCCACCCTTGTGGAAGGGGATTGCAGGGAAGAATTGGTTCTATAAACTCCTGGCACATATGATCACACGTCGACTGAGCAAGTTCTTGGAAGCCAGCTCATGGTTTCCCCGACTAAACCACCTCGGATTCGGCCCAAAACGCCCCAGCATCACAGCATGCTTCAAGAGCTGCATCATGTCTTTATGCAATCGAAACAGACGATCTGTTCAAGATACTTCGACTTCAAATTTGCGTTTGATACGGCCCCCAGAGACGAAATGCTAGTAAGGCGTGCTCGGTGTGAGTTTCTGGCATACATTTTGCATCGGAATAAAGTCCTATCACAGGGGAACTCGGCGAGCATCTCGTGACCTTTGGAAGGAGTCCATTGCAAGCTCAGCAGGCACCAGTAAAGCTGTCTCTAGCATATATAAAAGATCGTGCATTCGTGTGCGCCTTGCAATCGGAGGAGGCACGCAGGTGCACGGGTTCGATCCCCACTGTTTCACTGCAACGAGATAGAGAAACTTATGAAACCGCTACATATAGACACAACACAGACACATATAGACACAACAGCTGTTCTCCTGTCACATGGGGGAACAGCTGAGGGTCAGCTCGAAAAACAATTACATATAGAGGGACGACACTGCGATGCTTCTTGTCACACGGACGAGTGTGTTGCGTCATTTCGGTTTTATTCTCTCTTACTCTCTCTCAAATTCGTGATACCACCCGGCACATTCATGCAGTCGACAACTCAGTGACCGAGTGGCACAATATCGATAAAGGCATAGCACAGTCAATTTTATCACACAATGTTCGTTGATTGCCACGTTTTATGGGGCCTCGCTATTATTACATAAAATTTATATACAACGTAACACAATAACCGGTCTAGCACTCCAAGACACTGACCACTAGGCCATCCAGGGGACACACTATTTAGCACAGCTGGAATAGCTCGACCCTATCAATCCAGCTTTCCCGAAGCGTGCGATGGGTCCGCATCGCTCGTCATTTGGCAGCTACCTTTACCTCCTGTTCCTAAAAGACACATCGCTATTCATAGAAGACTTAAAGCGTTGGGTCAACCCCCCCCCCCGTCGACGTAGGTTTCATCAATCAGGCTTTATCATCAGAGACCACCTGGGACAGAACATTGGCCGAGATCCACCCAGTGTTTTTATCACATTCGTTTTGCTTATTCTCTTCCTTACTCGTGCCTGGGCCGGCGTCAACCTGAACTATCATACCCTGCGCATAAAAATATCTCTCTATTTATTACAGTTACCTCGCTTCTGGTCTTATATCTTCTTATATTATATTATTCTATTGCACTCGATTGTATGTGGCATCATGCTACTTGGCAAGATTCTCAAACGAAGATGGCCGGTCGTGTATGAGTTTACATGAATCGATATTTTGGTGGACGTATATATGAAATTATGTTGTTTTCTATTGCTTTCTATTGAAGTCCCCGAGAAAGCGGGCTGATACGGAATTTGAGCTAAATGTTTATTCTGTTGTGCTCTCTGCCCTAGCGATGAATATCACTGTTCCCCTTTTGCGGGAGCTCAACAAGGGACTTGAGTGCGCCACACGCAGCGTCGGCGGCTCGCAACAATGGGTGCTTCTTCCGATGACTTTCTTTGCTGGCCTCGTTCTTCGGTATCTACAGAACTGTTTCTCTTTGATCGAGAAACAGACGGGATGGTGTAAGTTCTTCGATCTGCTGATACCTTTTGTTCTTAGGTTGGCCATCAGATTCGCCCCAGTGGTTTTGGATATGATAGGTTGATTTAGCCGGGGGCTGTAGCTCATATGACCGATCTACGAGCAGTTCCACAGCTGTCCAGGTGAACGTTAGAAATGTGCTGGATAAAAAATAAATATTGTGGCCAGTCGAAGATGGTGCAAACGGTGGCGGTATTCGTTATTATCGACATCTCTAATTTCACTTTAGGTATCTACAGAATGTGAAGTCTGTGCTTCCATATGATGGTGCCGTTATCAATAATTTTTTTTTCATAATTCCTCGACAGCGGGCCCAGTTGCGCCCGGTAGTTGGAACTGTCGAGGTACGATGGACCAGCGAACGTTTCGAGTTATGATCAGGAGGTGGATCTATTTGGATTGGCAATCTATCGACCAATTTTATCGTACTCAATCAATTATCATCTTAATGAGCACATTTTATATTGTCTTTCATCGTCGTTTTTCCATCGTTGAGCGACCCTGCTCATCCCTCACGGTCGGTGCAAGCATATGTGTGCGGCGTTGGCAGCGATTGTTGCAGCGAGAGGTGACAGGGATTGTTCTAAGTGCACACGCACTGAACGTAGTAGGCACCAAGAGCCAAACAGTTCATACATTTGGAGCTTGTCAAAAGGCAAGCAATGCGGTGAGTCGGCGACAGATCAATCACCAATGATCCCTAGCCAAAGAAAACAACTTGGTCATAGTGTATACCGGAGAAGTTGAAGAATGGTGCCGTACTGATCAATACAATAAGAGATCCTGCTCGAACAATTCTGGCTATAGACCTCAACGGAATGGACGTACAACCGATAATGATCATCTACACAACGTGTGGCAATTCTAAATTTCACGTAAAAATCTACGGAGGGGCAGATCTATAAATCGGCGGAGCGATCTTAAAATGTTCCTTCTCTAAGGAAACTCTCAATAAAGCTCGTAGCATCTTCTGAAAGATGGAATCAACAGCAATAAGAAAAGAGTACGTTTTCACGTGGTAAAAACTGTAAACTGTTTGACCAGTGACCCCGTTTTACTAGAAGCGTACGCGACTGATATCGGCATTTAATGTAAAGCATTTTTTATCAATAAAATGATGTTTAGCATTTTTTGCCACTAACCTTTCATATTTATAGTCCTTTTGTGTAAAGGTTGCGACTAATAAATTCGATGGGAAATCTTCACTGATCGCGGTGGCCTCGTACGGTAAAATAAATGGAGCAATATAGGCGAACATAAAGTTGAGCAGTTTAGCTGTTTAGTTCTATTGTCGACTGAATTTAAATAACTGGCATGTACTGTATCGATTTGCTAACAATGTACACAACTAAACTGCTATGAAGGCACATATACGTCCATACTTCCTGCGTGATCATATTGATCGGCGAGAATTGCAATTATTATATAATGCCAAGAATGTTTCACAAGGCCACTGAGCCAACGCTGCGAACAGAGCACAGTGAAATAGGTTCTGACTGACGGAACGTCCATTTCACACCGGGTGATGTTATTAACGTGAAAGAATAATGCGGCAACACTGCGACGTCATTGCGTAGATATATGACCCCGATCTTGTCGTGCTGATACCGGGATAGGCCCGACTCAAAACCCCTCAACACCCTTTTGCATACAGGAAGATACAGTTTACTCAGGTTCATCTACGCTTCGTCTCAAGGATGGCGATTGACCTGCTAACGTTCGTGTCAAGGCATATCCTCACAGTCGCATCTGGTGACAGCGGCGGCAGCACCAACAGCAGGACAATTAAATTCGTCCAATTTCTCCTTTTGTCATCGGCCGTCAATTTTTTTTCGGCCTGTGCCATCGAAGGGGCTACCATGGCGCCAGTGGCTCGAATGTACGTAATGTACTTTACAATGATGTACACTGCGGTCCACGCCGCCATCGTGTTCATCTCATGCTGCCGAATTGTAACGTTGCGTCGGCCACTTCGACCTGAGATCATTCGCTGGACGAATGTTCACACCGGTGTACAACTCGTGCTTATCATGCTGTCTTTGGTTCTCACGTACAACTTCTTAAGCCAGCTTGCATCAGGCTTCGCGCCTTGGATTTACTATATGGTGTTTTGCTTTACCGTCTGTTATGGCGTGGTCATCCGAGGGATAATTGCCATTACGTATCTAAGGATTGCTGCACTAATGCATTGCGCAGCGCGCGACATCGAGGATAACATTGTCAAAGTGAACTCGGGCTGTCCGGCGGCGGAGGTATGCCTTCGAACGACTCGAATCTGTGTGGATCTCTCGTCCGAACTTTCATCGATCCTCACACTGATCCACGTCGAGTATTTCGTCCGACTGGTAACGGAAGTCCCAGTGGAACTCCTAAACTATAGTGAGCCCCGTGGTTATCTTTACGCCTTGGTTGTGCATATCAGCACATATCTGCACGCCTTTTTGATTGTGATTTCGGGAGCGAATGCTGTCCACCAGGGTGGTATGAACCTTCGGCGAGTGGTTCGAAGAATCGTGGATAAAAGAAGCCGATCGGTCAAGATGTACCTTCGAAGTGAACAGGGGATCTCAATGTGCTCGAAACTCCTTTCGTGGAACACGTGCTGCGCCTTCATTGGTTTTGTGTGGACATTTGCGTTCATCGTTTTCGAGCGCTTTGTGAGATAGTCAAGGACCGCAAACAACAACTGCAGATATGCCAATGAGTTGGGCCAATTTGTGGTACGGTTCATCGACGTAGAGATCGAGTGGCGTTAGCCACCGGATCCCGGCGCTAAATATAACAATTCACAAGCCCACCATATTTACATGCTGCTTTGATTCGAAGACTTCCATTCCATCGCATGTCACGGACACCCAATGGGTGACTACATGGCGAGACACCGGGTGGCGCGGTGGCGTTTTCCTATGTAACCGGAGGCGACATCTATGAAGGTGCACTGGTTCGATCCCCACCGTTGCACATTTACGTATAGAGGCCCGTCGTACGAAGCGATGCCGAAGAAAGAAATCCAGGGGACGTTAAATGTTTAGGGTTGAGAGTCAGCCCGAAAACACACGGTGTATTAACTACATAGCTTACAAAGGCGATGCAATGGAAATAGTCGATGCAACAATGAGTTAAAACAACGGCAACATGTTCCATTGTTTAGTGTGTCCGGGAGGTGATATACAACACGATACCATTTCTCTATTTCTATAATTACTAGTGAATAAGCCGCTCTACAGTCTAGCTGAGGAGGTGATGCTGTTGGGAGTCATATCTGATTTGCGCACGGATCTTACTTATATGGTTCTTGTGGGTCTATTAAATATAGTTGATCACCCATGTATAGTGCTTTCTCTTTTTCACTCTCCACAGAGCATGGTTTTTATTTTAGTTTAATGATGTGTAATAAAATAAATGTAACATTCGATTTTTTGTCTAATTTCTAGATATAATCAGCAGAGTGCGCCGCAGGTACTGCGCCATGCTTAAAGGAGATTCCTATAACTCGCGCGGAACTAATGGCCAAGCTAGTCGGCCAGACAATTCCTTCCTTTAACCCATTTGAATTCTTCAACGATGTGTTCGATACGTTTGAATCGGGGCCAGCCGTGGCCAAGTTCTTCGCAAGCCTCCTTCGCAAACCGGTGTCAGAGATGGTGTCCGAAGCCCTTAGAGAGTAACGGTCCTTATATATTATTTACCATGATATTTCCTATATGTATACCAATAACAATATAGTCATTGGTTTGTTAGATTTTGATGGCCAAATCCCATTCTCGTTACGTGGAGTTTCTTCGTTAGCGCTCAGTGGGATTGTTTTAGCAATGACTGGAGGCAGTGAACGGTACATGGATGACCGAACGTTGGCGGGCGATCCGGCGACCGTCGCCTCCGACGTCCTGCGAGTACTCGACTACGAGGGGCCCAGCGGCCTTGCCTTCAACGCCGCGAGGTGCGAGGTCTTTTCTTTGCACCCGCACCTCGACCTACAGCGGTTGCTCCCAGGGTGCCGTCTCACTCCGAGGTCGTCCCTTGAGCTCGTCGGCTCCCCTCTTACGGACGAGGCCATCCGGTAACTCTTGGATGATGACTCATGACTGCCGTAATGCTCGACTGACTGCTCTGGTGAGCCGCCAACAGGGGCAGTTGGTCGAGCTCCTCTTTCTCCTTCGGTCCTGTCTCTCGGAGGCGCGCATGCAGCACTTGCTTAGGACAAGCCAGGCCGGCACTGAAGCTTCAGCACTTCACGCCTATAACGACATGGTGCTAGACGCCCTGACGACGATCCTGAACCTCCAGCTTCCTCCGACAGCGGCGTCGCAGGCTACCCGTCCAGTCCGCTTCGGTGGCCTCGGCATCCTCAGTGTATACCGTTTGGCTGACGTTTGTTACGCAGCCTCGGTCACGGCGGTACCGTTTTCTTACGGCGGCCGACATGGTTGGTACAGTCCTCTCCCTCGAGGCTCTCGCCCATCTCTCCGCTTCCCGTGAAGCTGCCCTTGTCCAGACGGGCGTCCGCGCCCGGGCAAGCAGAGCACGCAGCGGGTATGGTTTGATGTCCTCCACAAGAGCTGCGGGACTCCCTCCTGGCCTCAGCGCTACACGTTACTGACCAAGCTCGCCTCCGAGCCGTTGACAGGCCTGGTGCGGGGGCATGGCTCCACGCGCTGCCCTCCGCTGCTGTCGACGATCTCTCTCTCCGCTCCTGTGTGGGCTTCCGCCTCCTGGCCCCTGTGGTTGCGACCCACAGCTGCGAGCGTTGCGGGGACCCTGTCGCAACGAATGGCCACCAGGGAGTTTCGTGCGAGCGCAGCGCCGGTCGCCATCCTCGACACACGTTGCTTACTAGCACGCTCGTGAGAGCCCTCCACTCCGCCGTTATCCCTTGCACAAGGGAGCCACAGGGCCTCAACACTACCGACGGGCCCCCCTCTGACGGCCTCATTCTTATCCCCTGCCACCGAGGCCAGCACCTTGTTTGAGACGGCACAGTGGTTGACACTCTAGCACCTTCTTATGTCAACCACTGTGCAACCATCCCCGATTACGCATGATCATATTGATCGGCGAGAATTGCAATTATTATATAATATCAAGAATGTTTTAGAACGCCAATGAGCCAACGCTACCAATAGAGCACAGTGAAATAGGCTCTGACCGACGGAGCGTCCATTTCACACCGGGTGGTGTTATTAACGTGAAAGAATAATGCGGCAACACTGCGACGTCATTGCGTAGATATATGACCCCGATCTTGTCGTGCTTATACAGGGATAGGCCTGACTCAAAACCCCTCAACACACTTTTGCATACAGGAAGATACAGTTTACTTAGGTTCATCTACGTTTCGTCTCAAGGATGGCGATTGACCTGCTAACGTTCGTGTCAAGGCATATCCTCGCAGTCGCATCTGGTGACAGCGGCGGCAGCACCAACAGCAGGACAATTAAATTCGTCCAATTTCTCCTTTTGTCATCGGCCGTCAATCTTTTCTCGGCCTGTGCCATCGAAGGGGCTACCATGGCGCCAGTGGCTCGAATGTACGTAATGTACTTTACAATGATGTACACTGCGGTTCACGCCGCCATCGTGTTCATCTCATGCTGCCGAATTGTAACGTTGCGTCGGCCACTTCGACCTGAGATCATTCGCTGGACGAATGTTCACACCGGTGCGCAACTCGTGCTTATCATGCTGTCTTTGGTTCTCACGTACAACTTCTTAAGCCAGCTTGCATCAGGCTTCGCGCCTTGGAATTACTATGTGGTGTTTTGCTTTACCGTCTGTTATGGCGTGGTCATTCGAGGGATAATAGCCATTACGTATCTAAGGATTGCTGCACTAATGCATTGCGCAGCGCGCGACATCGAGGATAACATTGTCAAAGTGAACTCGGGCTGTCCGGCGGCGGAGGTGTGCCTTCGAACAACTCGAATCTGTGTGGATCTCTCGTCCGAACTTTCATCGATCCTCACACTGATCCACGTCGAGTATTTCGTCCGGCTGGTAACGGAAATCCCAGTGGAACTCCTAAACTATAGTGAGCCCCGTGGTTATCTTTACGCCTTGGTTGTGCATATCAGCACATATCTGCACGCCTTTTTGATTGTGATTTCGGGAGCGAATGCTGTCCACCAGGGTGGTATGAACCTTCGGCGAGTAGTTCGAAGAATCGTGGATAAAAGAAGCCGATCGGTCAAGGTGTACCTCCGAAGTGAGCAGGGGATCTCAATGTGCTCGAAACTCCTTTCGTGGAACACGTGCTGCGCCTTCATTGGTTTTGTGTGGACATTTGCGTTCATCGTTTTCGAGTGCTTTGTGAGATAGTCAAGGACAGCAAACAACAATTGCAGATATACCAATTAGTTGGGCCAATTTGTGGTACGGTTCATCGACGTAGAGATCGAGTGGCGTTAGCCACCCGATCCCGGCGCTATATATAGCAATTCACAAGCCCACCATATTCACATGCTGCTTCGATTCGAAGACTTCCATTCCATCGCATGTCACGGACACCCAATGGGTGACTACATGGCGAGACCCCGGGTGGCGTGGTGGTGTTTTCGTATGCGCCCCTTTTGCAACCGGAGGCGACATCTATGAAGGTGCACTGGTTCGATCCCCACCGTTGCACATTTACGTATAGAGGTCCGTCGTACGAAGCGATGCCGAAGAAAGAAATCCAGGGGACGTTAAATGTTTAGCGTTGAGAGTCAGCCCGAAAACACACGGGGTATTAACACAGTCGATGCAATGGAAATAGTCGCTGCAACAATGAGTTGAAACAACTGTTCCATTTTTTAGTGTGTCCGCGAGGTGATATACAACACAATACGATTCCTCTATTTTTATCATTACTAGTGAATAAGCCGCTCAGCAGACTAGATGAGGAAGTGATGCTGTTGGGGGTCATATCTGATGGTGGGCTAAGCTACTTCCTTACCCAGGTCATCACAGGGCACTGGGACTTCAAATCCTACCCCCACAGGATTGGTAAGGCTCCGTCGTACATCTGCGTGCTGTGCTATGCAGGAGTCGAGGACGATCCTCTCCACAAACTGGCAATATGTGGAGCCACGGAGCAGGTACGGCAGGAGGTTGCGGACGCCGGCCATGCAGGACGGGATCCGAGGGTTCGTTTCCTAGATGTGCCTGGCTAGAGACAAGTGGGACAGAGCACACTAGCCGAAAGGACCCTCCGGGAGAAGGATAGGCTAGAATAGGGCGCGGATAGCAGAGCTGGTCCGAAGGGAAAACACCCGGAACCCACCCGCTGCGGCTGGACTGGAGGGTTCTCCCCAGAGGAGGAACTGAGGGATAGGACATGGTCGGAATCAACTGCCGGTCCCTGCAAGGCACTGACTGAAGTAATACTTGTGACAGTCTCGGTCAGTGCTCCAAGTCAAAATCGGTTCTGGGTGTAGTCAGTAAGAGTCTGACACCACCAGGCAAATACCTCAGGTGTCCATGCAGGATTTACCTTTAACCTCTTGAAAAAAAGAACGCAGAATCCAGCAAAATAGCCCTCGACAAAGCGAGCAAAGGTGTGATATTAATTAGTCGCTAAAGGTCTCGAAGGTAGGAGGAAGAACCCGAGTTTGGAGAAAAGGTTTGTAAGTCCCGCATGCCATAGCCACTAATCACTAGTAGCTAAAAACCCCAGGTGAATTACGACTTCGCGACCGCCCGCCCCCCCCAAACACAGAAACCTGTCTACCTGATAATATCGAATACCTCTTCCTGCAATTCACGTTGTGCTGAGCCACTGTTCGATGTCTTGAGACGTTTCTAGTGAAATTGCCGTACTCGAGGCACCTAGGATAACAATACTGACAAAATGGCAACACTCGTACTAGCAATGTAGTTTTTGTTAGCCTGTCAAACATGACCGTCCAGCTCAGCAGAGAACGTATGGCGAATTCGACAGATTCGATGTCAGAACAGCAGAATTTCACATGGGATATCTGCATGGCCGATTTTAGAAGGAATCTTATTCGAAAATTTAGTTTGTCATTTACGTTTGTCGTATAGGGACGCGAAAATCGCCGTTCCCTTAGGATCAAGTCGGTTGAGACGAACATCGTCACGGCTAGCGTAAGTGGCGATACCACCCCTGTGTAGGATGAATTGGACGTTCAAATAAATACGTCATATATTGCATTACACACATCGTTTGTAGCGGGTAACTCCTTCGCATACGAGAGTGGCCGTCCAATCGACCGAGCCACCGACTTGAAGTTTGGAAACTGATTAATATATATATATATATATATATATATATAATATATATATATATATATATATATACTATCAGTATCTGACGTTCTGACGTTTGTAGGCCTCACTGTAAGTCGGCGACAAAATAGTAATAGCCTGGAATCTGGCTAGCCGATTTAGGCCTCTAGCAGCTTTGAACAGAGGTCTCTTTGAGCGAAAGCTGATTCGCGGATACGCTAATCAGTCTGCCGAGCTTTGAATGTACATTCTATATGTGTATGCGTTATTCGTATAGATCGTGATGTGAGGATTGACACTGTGTCGGTCGACACTAATCGGATCAAGATTGACGTTTCCAATTCGTCTCTGATTCCTAGCTTTTGCCGAAATCGTGTGCGGGTAATTGTCCATTCTGTCTCGGCGGGATAAAACGACAGTTTAAGCGTTTAATGAACTTTTGCGCTTGCATTCGTCCTGATAGAGGCGCAAGCCGGATCGATCAAAGCTCAATCCAATACAAGTAAAGTAGGGAAAATGGACAATTTCAAAAAGAAATGGCTACTCGCTGCTATAACGCTGGATATTGTTTGGTGGTCGGTGCTACTGAGTGCTCCTGTGGCTGGGCGACTGCAGTCGGCCGAATGCGCCCCTGGGGTAAGAGCCTCGCTGGATTCTACCTGTTTCATTCGGCTGGTGAAAAATGGCCAAAAATCACGGTGACGTGAGGCGTGACCAATGATTGTTGATTACGAATTCATCCACGATGGAATATGACATCTACAGATTCGCTGTGTATTAGTCAACATTTGTCGCGTGGTTTCTTCGAACCGAGGTGCTCGTATCTCGTAACTCGTTTCCGCTCGTTGGATGGACCGTGGTGCAAAATGAATTGACTGTGGTTCATGACCACCATCCAATGCTGAGCTGCGTAAGGTTGCTTGAGGCTTCTACCAGATCGCTTATTTCCGAGAGACGAATATTGTGACTACACACACATCAGCTTGAAATGCATGGACAACCATTAAAAAGATAAGATTTACAATTCGCTTGTAACATCACATTATCGACACCACCGGGTTTCACGACATAACGTCCAAGACGAACGTATTGTAGTGCCGCCCTTGATTACCTGGAACAATGATCATTAGTAAGCGTAGTGAACGCTCGAATCAGTGTATTCCTGCAGAGGGAGAGTGTTTGGAATAAGTTGAACCACTTCCGTCAGTCTCTGTTAACTATTTGCATTTCTTTTTCATAGTAACAGATCTTGACGTCTTCAACAGGTTGCACTCGCTAATTGGGCTCGTATATCTAGTGTCTCGAATAACAATGATATTGACAAATCTCCCGGTACAGGACCACATTTTGTTTCCATGTGCCTCATCGTATCCGCACGGGGATTTGACCCACCCGGTGTCGACCTTATGCCACCGAGGAGATCATGGCCTTAAGCTTCATACTCTCTTTTCTATGCTTGTCGATACCTTTCAAAACTGCCTAAAGTATACTCACAAGTAATCGTCCGCTGGAAAGAAACTCGCCAGGAATAGCCTAGACCATTTTGTTCGCAGCTTTGTGTTCGCGCTGAATCACAAACTGAGCCAATTGCCAATCATTTCGCGTTACGAACTGTATGAAAAGTCGCTGGATATTTACGAAGTCCATATTGACACGTGCCACAGTGGTTAGAACTGTCCGAAATAGCTTCTCGTTTACAGACTTCTTGGTTGGTTTCAAAAATTTACCAGAGCTAAGGTGTAATGATATTTTTGAACATCAGACAGAACGTTGTCCAGCCGATGTCAGGGCGAGATAATATGCATTAGGCAGCGAAGAGTCTCCAGATGAATTTCTGAAAACCGCATGACGACCGGCTTGTCTAATTGATCTTAATTTAGCGAAGTTAGTGTAGCTCGGGTCTGTGCCCTCGTTTCGGTTAATGGTGCAACTTTTAAACGTTAATATTTTTTCCGAAGTTGCAAAATTGTAGTTCATTTTTACAAACATCCATGTTTGAGCAAATTTGTCAAGAATAAACGAAATTTGATACAGGTCGTATATATATATATATATATATATAATATTTCGTTTATTCTTGAGAAATTTTCTCAAACATGAATGTTTGTAAAAATATACTACAATTTTGGAACTTGGAAAAAAAAAAAATATATATATATAATGTTAATTAATAAAATAGGAATATATTGGTAATATCCTGCGTATATAAGACTGAATTTTAGTACTTTATTTCCACGATTTTAAGGGCAAGCCGAAAGACTGCCTTGAAAATATAGGTCGCTGCATGAAGCTCGTCATCGGAAACATTACGGAAATGTCGAAGGAGATGGCCAAAACCAGCCTGGATAACTTGGCCACGGGAACCGGCATCCGAAAGCCGAGAGATATCGGATATTCGATCACAGGCGGAATCGACAACCTGAAGCAAACAAAGAAAGTGTTTGACGATTTATTTAAACCGCTTCTAAGGATGGCAACAGCTTCGACGAAGAGGTAATGCGCGGTTTTTAGTTTCATTGAAATGGGACAATCACTCATGTACTAACGGCTAAGTCTCTGGTTATCCGAAGCCAGAGACCGCAGGTTCGAGCCCCGCTGCGTGACATATAAGAGAGCTTAAGCATTGTAAAATTGCAGCTCCTTTAATAAACCAATAAAACCATTACCATTACCATTACTAACTAGGTATACTGACACGAGGCTTCCGCGACCTTTGGCGCTGTGTGCCCGACCTAAAACGCCAGCAACGTTTCCTATGTCGAACATGCCGTTAAATTTAGGTAGGGTTCAAATGCTCGTACGTATTCAGACTTGCTCACGTCACGACACAGCGATCATATCTTGCATTGGCGGCAGCGGACCAGACAGGAATATCAACGATTATTTTGATTTCGCAGTGTCTTCTCGGGCCAGCCAGATGAAGTGATGGCCAATGCCGTTGTCAGTAACCTCGAGATCCTTCGAAATATGATGAAGAACACGGATCTTCGGCAAAATGAATATGTGACCAAACGTAAGATCGCAAGTTGTCAATAGTTCAGTAACAAATGTTGAGTGCAGTGAACGTAGCCTGCATGTATACATAAGAATCATGTATACATGTATAGAATTGTGTAATTTAATTAATTATTATTTTCTATTTTTTTTATTACAGTTACTAGACACTACAATAGTTCTCAAATCGAATCCCTGTATGTTGTGTGTTCGCAGACTTGAGTAAAGTTATGATATATATGTATAGAGAGAGAGAGATTAAATAATTGGTGGGAGGGAGAGGGCCAAAGTAGGTCCTGATACTTAAAACCGAGCATCTATTATAAGACAACACCTCTGTAAAATATTTCATCTAAATCGTCTGTGTGTTCCTGATTAAGCTATTTCTCTCTTTGCGTGTGTAGTGATGGCGCCGGTCATATCCCGCTTAAAGAAAATCAACACGGGCCTGATCTGCGGCACACGCACCGTGGGTGGTCCGCAAGCATTACTCTTTCTGCCGATACAATATGGGGCTGGTATCGTGCTGATGTACCTCGAGCGATGCTTTTCCATGATCGATCAATCGGGCTTGTGCAAACTTTTCGATAAGGTCGTCATTTTGAGCCTCGACATCGCTATCAAATTAGTTCCGCGCGCGATGAAAATTGTAACTAAAATGCCCAAAATCAAACTACTCTGAGGCCAGCTCGTGATAACTGACATGACCTTCGGATGTTGTGAAATACTCCTGCCAGTATCATGCAGATAAACGATCAGGAAAGGCGTATGACTTTTGTTGAAGTACCGACTCACCGAAACGCTCGCGCGAACTTAAAAACATAATTGGCTAAAATAAATAAAGTATACAAATACATGTCTACAATTTATATACGCCTATACCTGTGTGTGTGTTTTTTTTCTCTATTAATTATCTGATAAATGTTGAAGGTGGATATCGCCTTCATAAGTTGAGTTGAGACTTACCACTTTACTCATGGTCTTGTTTGTTGTGCGTTAATTCATTAAACTAGTGTTCTATAGTTCACCGTAAGTGTACTAGCCTACCTACACAGATCAGTCCATGAAGTGTGTGTGTGTGTGTTATGCGGTCTAGCAGAACGAAGTATAACTGTCGCCCACTTTTATTATTGAATAAATCAAGACAGCAAAGCAAATGTTGTCCCCAGAGGAGAGTGACATAATATCCAACATCCATCGATTCTATTATACTTAAGTAGCTATTTTTTACACGTATAAAGTGCGCTGAATATGAACATTGGCATGCTTACCGCTCAACGTCCACTCTTGTCACGAGTTGACTATTTGATTTCTATATATCTTCATTATCGTTTCAAGGCGGTTTTTTTAAAGCTATATTTACACATCTTCAAGTACAATGCAATACAATACAGAGTTGCAGAGAAGGATCAGTTGTCCAGTTTGTTTGTTTGTTGTCATCAAACAAAGCAATAGAACTCAACCTCCCAACATTTTGGGGGATGGTTTACCAGGGTCACTCAAAAGCATTTATCATATGTGTATCCACTAATAAAAATTTCGGAATGAACAATATTTAATCAATACGTTTTCTACCGTTGATTGTATCTTTATTTTGTTCTTTAATGAGTTTTGCATTGCTGCAGAATCTAACCAGACACAGTTTACGCATGATGTTTTCCTCGTTGTAATACGTTGTTTTCCTCGCTCTAAGTAATACGTAAGCCGTTGATTAATTGTTCCGGGTTATAATTTAGCCAGCCTGAAATCGAATTAGGTTTCTTAAATGATTATTCGTCATTCAGATGGTCTATCTACTCGTTTGTCGCATCGCAGGATATTGCCAATGTACGCGTTCTGTCATGACGACATTGGTGACGATATTTTTCGAGAGCTTACATGTGTAGCGTATTGACACAACCACTGCTTAGTGTCACGCTCGACCAGAAGGCTCGTCGCCACGGAGGGCTACGGCAGGCAATGACCGCGACGCGACCTTAACTGGTCCACTCAGTGTGCTGCTATGAACGGACGGAATACTCGCACTTGTACTGTTGTAGTACTGTCAACTTAAAAGATTCGTGCGGCCATCGTCATAGAAACATACGTTCGCCACTGAATATTGTCGCTTCGCCCCTCTTTTGTATTGGATTGTAGTACCACGAAAATGGGCCACCTAGGACTTTCGATGTCTTCGAATAGGAATTGCTGTAGTATTCATTCGTGTCATGGGGAAATGATCATCAGTTCGCTTCACTGGTGGAGAGGCACGAAGGTGCGCGAGTTCGGTCCCTACCATTGCATTTAAAATGGATCCGTCTGATGAAGCAATGCCGAAAACAGTTCCGTGGACATTAAGTGCTGGCTGAGTGTCTGGCCGGAAAATTTACTTGCAACAACGATGTGCGACGATTTTTAACTTATAGAAATGCTCGTCAAATGCTGACAAAGAATACGTGTTGTAGGGCCGTAAGTTTATAATACTAATAATAATACCTACAACTACATTGACGCTGTTACGTGAGCAAACAGCTAGCCTGTCTAATCGCATGGCAGAACTTCCGCCGGCTATCTCTGTGATTAGCCGCACAATATATATTCGCTATGGATCAACAGCATCGAATGTCATACTCAACTGCATTTGAAAACGCCCTTTTTGCAATCGACGTAAATAATGTCCTGTGTTGAGCAATCTCTGCAGCGACTAACCGCTAATAATTTGCAAAAAAAATATACTTGCCGAGACCCGACGCTTATTTCGACATGGCTAGAAGTCCCTATGTTATAATTTTACATCGAACGTTGGACGACAATTGTACATAATGAGCGTGTGAAAATATTAATCAGACACTCACTCCCTTTAAGAAATTGCGCTGTCCAGTTGGGTGTCTAAAGATAATCTTTCTATTAAGAATTCAGTTGCACATGGTTCTTCTGCAACGATCAATAGTCTCTCTTCTAACATCTGCAGAAAGTCTCATTGTTGTGTCCCTAGTCCTACCAATGTTTCGAAAGCCACAGATCTAAAGTGGTATTCGTCCATATAGCCGAGTAACCAGGCTGTGTTGTTCCGCTTTCGTAAGAAGACAATATAGTGTCAGTCACAATTCAATCCCAAAGCCGAGCCTACTTACTTCTGGAGAAGGGGATAACTGACAAATTACCGAGACCCTTCTATCGGACCGACAGATACCCCGCTAGTTTACGAACGTCTCTTATAGTGTTGAGCGTATCGAAACACGAATGATCAATGAAAAGGGACAAATCGGCATAACAGACGCGCCTTGATTAGATTTGCTGTACACAGCTTTCATCATTATCTCTGTATGGAAAGCGACTTTCACGAGGCTGTCGACTCTTGTATATGTTCCAGATGTGGAAAACCTTGTGATAGATTCCACGCAGCACGCTGTCCGCAAGTCCCATCCCTAGGGAGCTTAGCAAACCGTTCATCCAACACGAATTGAAGGTGGATTCGCAATATTGTAATTCTGCAATGCCTTGTACTATGTTATTTCCATGCACTCATTATTTCAGCTGGTATATATACATACTATAAAAACACTGGGGAATGAAAACATATATTATATTGTATCGAACCAGGAATGAGAGCACTACTTGAAGATGAAGGTCCCTAGCCGCAAAAATGGGGCAATTGAATATGGGGCGTGGCTAACCAATGTATTCATTAGTTCAGTCACTGACATTCAGCATTCAGTCACTGACCGAGTTAGGGCAGTGGCTGATAACAGAGTGGTTTCACAGAATTAATTACTCAACTACCTGGGACTCCTAGCCAACAGGGAACAACTTGAAATCAACTCTCAACTAATTGGCACAGCTGCAACTCTTACTGGCGGCCTTCGGATGACCAATAAAATACTCGAAAACCATGAACGTAAATGTCCAGCAAAAGCCAATGAAGGCGCAGCACGTGTTCCACGAAAGGAGTTTCGAGCCCATCGTGATCCCCTGCTCGCTTCGGAGGTACACCTTGACCGATCGGCTTCTTTTGCACAGGCTTCCTCGAACCACTCGCCGAAGGTTCATACCACCCTGGTGGACAGCATTCGCTCCCGAAATCACGATCAGAAAGGCGTGCAGATGTGAGCTGACGTGCACAACCAGATAGGCAAGGTACGCATAGGACCTTGTGAAATTCGGAAGCTCCAATGGGATTTCCGTTACGAGTCGGACGAAATACTCGACGTGAATCAGTGTGAGGATCCATGACAGTTCGGACGAGAGATCCGCACAGATTCGTGTCGTTCGAAGGCATACCTCCGCCGCCGAACAGCCCGAGTTCACCTTGACAATGTTATCCTCGATGTCGCTCGCTGCACAATGCATCAGTGCAGAGATCCTTGCATACGCAATGGCAATTATCCCTCGAACGGCAATCGTGTAGCAGACGATATCGCTGAACGAGTAATATGAAGCCCATATCACCCACGGGCTTTCATAAGTCCTCGTCTTTGTTATATTATACTCGCAAGCGAGCCCAACGCTAATCGCAACGAAAACGACCTGAACGCCGGTGTGAGCATTCGCCCAGCGTATGATCTCAGGTCGAAGTGGCCGTCCCAACTTTGGACTCCGGCAGAACCATAAAAAGACGACAGCGGCATGGGCGGCACTATACAGAGCTGGAACGTACTCAAAGCACTCTTGTGACGTTGGAGCCATAATAGCCATGTAGATGGCACATGCAACAAACCAATTGGCAGCCGCTGACAGAAGGAGAACTCGGACGAGTTTAATGGTCCAATCACTCCTGCTGCTGTTGTTGTTGGGAGTCATTGTGAGGATATTTTCCGATATGAATGTTAGCAGATCAATTTTCATACTTTACGAGTAGCAAACGTAAATGACTATGAGTTGAACTTCAGCTAACTGAATGTAAAATGGTGAATTGTCCGTTTTAGATTTCGAGTCGGGCCGGCTCGCCTATTGGCAGTACAATATATGGGTACAATATATATACTGTTCCAGCAAAAGGCATCGCCCTAACAAATCGCAGCTACAACGCCATGCAGCGTGGAATGGAGAACACTAGACCTTGTGCGGCCTATTGCACCGGCAAATGTCAGCGGAAATATTCTCGCCGTTAACTTGACTCAACTCCCATTATTAACTCTCCGTTACCCTTAATGTATTTATTGCCAGTCTATCGATCGCTGATCAGTACATTCGTGACTTCGTTCGCTTGTAACACCTTGGTTGCACGTATTGTTGTCACAAATCGTTGCCACATTCATTATTCGTTCAATCTGCTACAGGGCAGCCAGCTAAGCGGCGAACATAAGAATGGAACATACCGAGGAATATTGAGCTTAGATAGAACAATCTGCTATTATAGTTACTGCTCCACTGTAGCATGTGCTATTGACGCTCGAACAAATGAACTATTCTGTCGAGAGTGTCGACCAAGATTGTCAGCCGCCTCTCTCTCTCTGTATGTATATATATATATATATATATATATATATATATACATATATAATTATGGTAGCCTTTTGCGAAGTAATGTTCGACTAATTTCTCTGTCAAACACATTAACTAGTCACATCTGTGAAATATGCAAATATTATTAAATGTACCTATAATGCAGAGGAAGGAACTCTATCAATTGGTCGACCCTCGCTGTTCAGGAGACAATTAGCACCAAGTGGATTTATAGAGAAGAGATATTGCTGAGACATGTTGGAGTTTAAGCTCCCATCCACGAGTGGACGAGTGATACACTTGTAGCTATTGTATGTTGTTTGAGGACATCTGCGATGAGCGCTGAAGCGGGTGCCTCGTTGTTCATGTTCTCGACTTAACGGTTGATATCGCCACCACCAAATCGATCCAACCCGTATCGTCCATTACGCGAAGTGGGCGTCGATTAATTCAATTACACTTTTCTGTCCAAAAAATACTGCTTTATTAACCGAAAGGGATTGTTGGCGATATAATGATATGCAATAGTATACTGCAACATGGTTGCAGGTAACTAGTCATAAAGGGTGTTATTATCTCAATTAGGTATAACTGTATATCGTCACAGAGAAGGTCAACGAACACAACGGCAACTAGCGTTCATATAATGTTTAGACATATGCTATGATTATTATATAAGCATCAATGAATGTCTAGGTGCAGAAATGTTAAGTCACCATTTCAAGCTTGGTGCAGTAAATAAGATCACCTAATTTTGGTCAACTGAAAAAAACATCTGGAACACCATAAACGCGAAGCTCCAAGCGAAACCGATAAAGGACCAACATGAGTTCCAGCAAAGTGGACTGGTGAAGACGATGACCCCTGAATCGCTCCGGAGATAGATCTTCATGGCCTCAGTTAGCTCTTTCACTATACGACGAACACGTCGACGAAGCTGGAGGGTGCTCCTATTTACAGCGTTCCCGCCTGAGACCACTGCGATAAATGCCAAGAGGTGTGCACCAATCTGCGTGAACACCAGTGGATTATTGCTAATGTCTGGTATTTGAAGGGGCACCTCGGTCATCAGACGCACAAAGTACTCGAAATGGACCAACCTCAGAATCATCGAGAACTTCGCAGTGAGGTCCGCGCATAGCCGCACTGTACTGATACAGGCATCGTCAGTCTTATGCGAATCGAATTGCTTGATCTCGTAGGCGACATTATGCATTTGTACCGCAATCAGCACATACACCATAGCCACTACAGTTTGGCTGGTAAAGGCGTAGCCGATCAAACTGGACAACGAAAGGAGAACCCCACCAGGTGGAAAATTCCCGCGAATCATCTGAGTCCACACTCCTCTGAAATACTGAAGCGTTCCAATCACTGAATTTGCAACGTGGAGCAACTGGACACCGTTGAACGTTCGCCCAGCTGACAATTTCCGGCCGTGGAGATCGCAACGCGCTCGACATACGCCAGCTCCACAGATAGATGATGGTCGCGTGTAGGCTACGATACGCAAACGGCAGAGTGATCAATCGTTGTTTTAAATCCTTCTCTATCGTGATAATGATGCAGGCAGAGGCAGCAAGACTGAAAGTTGTTGAGAAGAGCACCACACCTCGGGCGAATTTATAGATACCTCTGTGGCGTTGATGAGGCAGGACTATGCCAAATATCTGACAAAGTGTGGAAAGGGTGTCGATCTTCATCTTTTCGTTTATAAATCACTCTACAGCCGATTCTAGACTTAATCGCACATTGTTCCAGCTGGAAGTCAGATCAAATCAAAACGCCTTTACTGACGGGATAAATACAGTAACATATGGCACCATTATTGAAATGATCCCTAGGCGAACCTAGGACTCTCCATGAGAATGAATGATGGTGTTGTGGCGACGCCAAAGGTTCGAAATAATTCCACAACGGGGTTTGTAGCTCCGCTCAGCAGATAGAATACGATAGTGTGATCTCATCAGAAACCCGAACTGTTCACTTGGGAATTGAAGTCACTATTCAGATACATTATCAACTTCCTGTATGCAAGTCCTCAGCGTCGTACTTATTTAAAAAAAACGTATAGATTTTCATTGAAAGGTCTCGACTACTGCTTAGAATCTAAGGTGGCACGCATAGCAGCCCGTTGTTATTATATATACATATATATATATTTATGAATAACTCAGATCGATATTCAAGTAATTGCGAGCAACTCAAAGGTTGACAGTAAAACGATTGCAGCCTATTATTGACAGTCGCCTTATGCAATGAATGGCACGACGAGGTATTTATCAGTTAGACTTAAACGAATTTATTGATTAATTCCACTCAACAAAAAATAAAACGTCTCACACCAGCAGTCACATCAACGAAAGAAGTAACAATGCCCCACATCCTATCTGTTACCTCTTCATCGACAGAGAGAGAGAGAGAGTTGTCCCGTTTTGTCTTGACTTAGTGCTGGTCGTGCATCTCGACGGCCATCTGCACACAGACAACGGCTATTATGCCCTGGACTCAGGATGGCATAGATAATGAATCTAGCGAAACACTAATAAACCTCAGTAACATTAGTAGAACTAAACTAAGCTTGCTTTGTCGGTCACGGGGTACATGCTGAGGCGACATGTCCACCCTTGTTCCTGTCCGCTCGGCTTACTCTGATTGCCAGCGTCCGTCAGACTGAATTCACCATCCCCCGCCAAGTTCGTCCATACTGCTGAATCGTAGAGGACCATAGGCTCAGCCACCGATGTCAACGATCTCCTTTTCTCATATCAGCAGTACAAGCAGATATGCGCGTCGTTTCAACTGCATCTACGTATCTACATACGTGTCAGTTAGTGTAGTTCAATACTGTTTAAATAAGATCACTTGATTGGGGTCATCTTAAAAAAAAATCTGGAACACCATAAACGTGAAGCTCCAAGCAAAACCGATAAAGGACCAACATGAGTTCCAGCAAAGTGGACTAGTGAAGACGATGACCCCTGAATCGCTCCGGAGATAGATCCTCATGGCCTCAGTTCGGTGTGCCATAATACGACGAACCCGTCGACGAAGCTGGAGGGTGCTCCTATTTACCGCGTTCCCGCCTGAGACCACTACGATAAATACCAAGAAGTGTGCACCAATGTGCGTGACCACCAGTGGATTATTGCTAATCTCTGGTATTTGAAGGGGAACCTCGGTCATCAGTCGCACAAAGTACTCGAAATGAACCAGCCTCAGAATCGTCGAGAACTTCGCAGTGAGGTCCGCGCACAGTCGCACAGTGCTGACACAGGCATTGTCAACGTGATGCGAATCGAATTGCTTGATCTCGTAGGCGACATTATGCATTTGTACCGCAATCAGCACATACACCATAGCCACAACAGTTTGGCTGGTAATGCCGTAGCCGATCATACTGGACATCGAGAGAAAAACCTCACCAGGTGGGAAATTCCCGAGAATCATCTGAGCCCATATTCCTTTAAAATACTGATGCGATTCAATCAATGTCCTTGCAACGTGGAGCAACTGGACACCGAGTTGAACGTTCGCCCAGTTGACAACTTCCAGCCGTGGCGATTGTAATGAGCTCGACATACGCCAGCTCCACAGATAGATGATGATCGAATGTAGACTACGATACACAAACGGCAAAGCATTCAAATGCTCTTTCAAGTTCTTCGCTTTCGTGATCATGGCGTACACAGTGGCAGCAAGACTGAAAGTTGTTGAGAAGAGCACCACACCTCGGGCGAATTTATGGATACCTCTGTGGCGTTGATGAGGAAGGACTATGCCAAATATCTGACAAAGTGTGGAAAGGGTGTCGATCTTCATCTTTTCGTTTATAAATCACTCTACAGCCGATTCAACAGACTTAATCGCACGTTGCTCCAGCTGGAAGTCAGATCAAATCAAAACGCCTTTTATTCAAAGGATACATATAGTAGCACATGGCACCATTATTGAGATGATCTTTTGGCAAGCATGAAAATCTCTATGAGAATAAATGATGGAGTTATGGCGACGCCGACGTTTCGAAATAATTCCACAACGGGGTTTGTAGCTCCGCTCAGCAGATAGAATACGATAGTGTGATCTCATCAGAAACCAGAACTGTTCACTTGGGAATTGAAGTTACTATTCAGATACATTATCAACTTCCTGTATGCAAGTCCTCAGCGTCGTACTTATTTAAAAAAAACGTATAGATTTTCATTGAAAGGTCTCGACTACTGCTTAGAATCTAAGGTGGCACGCATAGCAACCCGTTGTTATTATATATACATATATATATATTTATGAATAACTCAGATCAATATTCAAGTAATTGCGAGCAACTCAAAGGTTGACAGTAAAACGATTGCAGCCTATTATTGACAGTCGCCTTATGCAATGAATGGCACGACGAGGTATTTATCAGTTAGACTTAAACGAATTTATTGATTAATTCCACTCAACAAAAAATAAAACATCCCACACCAGCAGTCACATCAACGAAAGAAGTAACAATGTCCCACATCCTATCTGTTATCTCTTCATCGACAGAGAGAGAGAGAGAGTTGTCCCGTTGTGTCTTGACTGAGTGCTGGTCGTGCATCTCGACGGCCATCTGCACACAGACAACGGCTATTATGCCCTGGACTCAGGATGGCATAGATAATGAATCTAGCGAAACACTAATAAACCTCAGTAACATTAGTAGAACTAAACTAAGTTTGCTTTGTCGGTCACGGGGTACATGTTGAGGCGACATGTCCACCCTTGTTCCCGTTCGCTCGGCTTTCCCTGATTGCCAGCGTCCGTTGGGCTGATTTCACCATCCCCCCAGTCTTTGCAGTAGAGAACGCCAAGTTCGCCCATACTGCAGGACCGTGGAGAACCATAGGCTCAACCACCGCTGTCAACGATCTCCTTTTCTCATATCAGCAGTACAAGCAGATATGCCCGTCGTGTAAACTGCATCTACGTATCTACATACGTGTCAGTTAGTGTAGTTCAATACTGTTTAAATAAGATCACTTGATTGGGATCATCTGAAAAAAACATCTGGAACATCATAAACGTGAAGCTCCAAGCGAAACCAATAAAGGACCAACATGAGTTCCAGCAAAGTGGACTAGTGAAGACGATGACCCCTGAATCGCTCCGGAGATAGATCCTCATGGCCTCAGTTCGGTGTGCCATTATCCGACGAACCCGTCGACGAAGCTGGAGGGTGCTCCTATTTACCGCGTTCCCGCCTGAGACCACTGCGATAAATACCAAAAGATGTGCTCCGATGTGCGTGACCACCACTAGGTTACAGCCGATCGCTTGTATTTGAAGGGGAACCTCAGTTATCAGACGCACAAAGTACTCGATATGGACCAACCTCAGAATCGTGGAGAACTTCGCAGTGAAGTCCGCGCACAGCCGCACAGTGCTGATACAGGCATCGTCAGTGTTATGCGAATCGAATTGCTTGATCTCGTAGGCGACATTATGCATTTGTACCGCAATCAGCACATACACCATAGCCACTACAGTTTGACTGGTAAAGGCGTAGCCGATCACACTGGACAACGAGAGAAAAACCCCACCAGGTGGAAAATTCCCGCGAGTCATCTGAGTCCACACTCCTCTAAAATGCTGAAGCGTTTCAATCACTGTTCTTGCAATGTGCAGCAACTGGACACCGAGTTGAACGTTCGCCCAGTTGACAATTTCCGGCCGTGGCGATCGTAATGAGCTCGACATACGCCAGCTCCACAGATAGATGATGGTAGCGTGTAGACTACAATACGCAAACGGCAGAAAGAGCAGTTGCTCTCTGAAATCCTTTGCCAGTGTGATAATGACGTACATAGTGGCAGCAAGACTGAAAGTTGTTGAGAAGAGCACCACACCTCGGGCGAATTTATAGATACCTCTGTGGCGTTGATGAGGCAGGACTATGCCAAATATCTGACAAAGTGTGGAAAGGGTGTCGATCTTCATCTTTTCGTTTATAAATCACTCTACAGCCGATTCTAGACTTAATCGCACGTTGTTCCAGCTGGATGTCAGATCAAATCAAAACGCCTTTACTGACGGGATAAGTCCGCGACGATTGGAGCCCATTCACTGACAGCCGCGCCATGCAATGAATGGCACGACGATGCCATTCCGGGGGACGGGGAGGAACTACCTTAAGAAAGACCAGAAGATGTCAGGTATTCGCCATGGACCAGCCACAGCAAGCAGTTCAGTGCCCCTGGCGAGGTCTAAGGACAGCCTCGTCGCGTGAACGCGACATTCTCCCGCGGATTGCAAATCAAGATCTGTCGGCTGATCCTCGATCTCGTAGGCTACGACTGCATCCCGACGGCAATTTGCCCACAGACAACAGCTCTTATGCGCTGGACTCAGGATAGGATAGCCGCTGTATCTGGAGAACCATTGATAAACCTAATATAGAAACCTTGCGAAATCTAAACTGTATGCTCTGTTGGACGCGGGGTGCGTATCAATGTACATGTCTGTAGCCTTGAACTGATATATAATAGCTAATATGTGTTGTCACTGGGGTCGTCTGGACAACTCAGCGCTACCACCTCATACGAGAAATATTTGTGTATTTGCCTTATAGTGAAATCAATCGATTCAAAGCGCAGAAAAGTCAATAGGATATTGTCAATGGGGTTATTATAACATATCGATTAACAATGTCACTATTGAAACTCTGCAACAGCGACCAGACGAGCGGGTTCTGGTTTGCTTGCGAACATCGGAGAGAAATATTAAATCGCCCAGATTTGCTTCATATTTTACTGCACGAACTTGCACGAAGGTCAGAAATCATCGATTGTCGGTCAAATGAAACAATCGTCTGGAGTAGTTACTTTCGCTGAGGGAGACGGTTAGTTTCATATGAATTAACAATACAATAATAAGGTTATTGTTTGTTTTTGATTACGAATGTCGCTTATTGTATGTGTTCTGTCGAACTGCATCAAGGCAAACTCTCTGATTCTTTTAGTGGTGTATGTTGTGTGAAATTCGTAGCGTCTGCAACAGCCGCTTGAATATCGGGTATGTCATAGAACGGTTTAGTTATGACACTATCTGTGCCATTGCGATACATGAAGACCTCAAACGCCATGAAGATAAAGCTTCAGCAGAAAGCTAAATATGAGAATGCATGGTCCACGATAATGAAATTATTAATTTTTTTTGTATCTGATAACGTTGTTTTGCGTTTTGAATTCAGTTCGACTCATTAACCGCCACAGTTCAAAGGCACCGAGGTGCACGGCGTTCGCTCTAGCAACCACGGAGTGTAAATCTGCAGATGAACTTCAATCTGAGCTCTCATCAAGGTTTTCCAACCCGTTGAAACTCGCTGAATCAGCAGCTCGACAAAGCGAGGGACAACGTATTCAGTGTGAATTCGACACAGATTTCCGAGCTGACAGGCATCGCTTCGCGATTCGTCACCTGCCGGTCAACCGATGGACAGTTTCGAACATAGAGCTGTGCATGGGTCAAACTAGTCCGTATATTTTCCTTAGCGATGTGAATATTCCATTGATTTCATTTAGAATCAAGTATTATTAACGGAACTACAGTTTTTACAACGACGCTTAAGTTCTCCACGTGTCAGCAGGTGGCTTGATTGGAACCTGCGGCCTCCAGCTTTTAACAGCTAGTCACTTCGCCGTCCAAGGCACTGAGCTGATGGCTGCTTATTATTGGAACAATATACCAGTCACCCTTGCGGGGACAGCGATTCCCTGTGTGTCATGCCTGATGTTACTTTCATATGTACAATACAACATTCTACACAACAGATCAAATTGCATACTTCAATGTGTGCCAAGTACGTCCGTCCGCTCGCTCACAGAACAGACGAAGTTGCGCTCGAATGGTCAGCTCGGCCAGGGACGATTTGAGCGGGTAGTGAACAGATCATGTCTTTTAAAGGTTAAGTGCTGTCCTCATAGTAATACCTAAAGGTTAAGAGCTAAGGCCTGTCAGATAGGGAAATAGCTGAGAGTCAGCTTGAAAAAAAAAAGGTTAAGTGCTAACGCCGGTCCCATAGGGGAAACGCTGAGAATAGTCATCTAAACAAAACATGTTAGATAGGTAGTGAGCCTTGCATGTGTCGTGATCTGGTGTGCATTAAAATACTACGCAAATGCGAGAATCGATTGAAATCTGAGAGATCTGATAAATCCGCCACAATACACAGTTTCAATTTGTACGTGCCTTGTGGTCACGGTCGAACTGGCGGTTACAAAGAGTATGTTAGTTGTCGCACTGCACATTTACTCCCTTGAATAAAGGCCTCGCCAGGGGAACAGCATGTTAATAGGAACATTGTTATTGTTCGAATACCATTTATTAATTAATGATAACTATTAAATCACTGTTGTATTCACTATTTATTGGCATTATTATGCTATGATCACTCTAGTATAATCAGGTCAGTCCGTCATGTTGAAGGTGTCGAGACCCGGGGGTGCAGGGACGTCCTTGTTTGTCCTTGCAGGATTACTCATTACAAGGTCAAAGGCGATGCAAGCGAAATTCCAATAAACCCGATCGATTCAATGGACGCCTACTAGTTCCCGGGGTAGATCAGCATCAGCCACCGCCGGAGGTTACTGGCACATTGGTGTACAGCGTTCCCACAAGAAACAACAACGAGGAGCGAATGTGATTGTTAGGAAAGCCTCGCAGGTCTCTCTGGCTGGGGGCGAAACGGACTGCCGTTCGTTGTGCCGATCGTATCCCAAAGAGCTTTGCAACTCGTGTTAGAAATTCACATTAGTGTGAATATGCGATGTGTATAACGTCTAACCATGCGTTCGTTCACGATGAGCGCAATGGTTCGACAATGTTGCTTACCTGCTTGTACGCCTTCTCCAAGACTGGAAATGCAAGGGAAGTGACGAATGCCGTACGTTCAACAGACAGGTAGCAGCATAAGTGGATGCAATTTGAGCAGCGTGCAGATACCACGGGCACTCTGTTCTATTAGGTCGTACTTCTCATAAGGTAGGTAAGGTCTGGTCGGAAAGGTTGCAAGCGCTCTGTTCACACGCGCAAAAGCCTGGACCAGGGGTGGTCGAACCACTTCTGCGTAACAGGCCGGAAGCAAGCTGTGTTCCAGTAGGGAGTCTGCGTCCATCCATAGACCTAAGTGCACGGAGTCGAAAGAAAGCTGACCATTGCCGATGGGACATCATTGTCGACCTCGTACCCCTTGTACTCGGGAGTTCCCCGCATTTGGTTTTAGGTAAACCCATCCTGGTCCGCTCGCTAATGAATTGTGTCTGCAGCGTGTCCAGAACGGAAATTGTCGTTGGGATTTGTCTCAAACAGCGTATGCAATGTTATGCATTTTACGTTACGTACGGAAGGGAATTTTGCATGTGCTACACAAGAAGTTAAGCAACTAGCAACAAAAAGCAAGATTTCTCGCTGGCGGAGTGCGACGAAAACGTCTGCGGTATGATAAAGCAACGAACGTAGCGGTGCGTAAAGGTTGGCATCCCCACCAATCGAAATCCTGCTATTCACTGTTAATAAAATTCTGAAAAGGTGAGTTGCCTTCAGGCATGGGTAAGGCTTAGTCTTCAAACAGGCTACTTCTCGCAGGAACTGCACAGGTAAGCCAGCCTAGTAACGCATTATTTGTATAGGTATATAGGTATCTATATATATTTCAGAGGTACTACCTAAAAAAAAATTCTCACCTTTTCATTACTGTCCGTCTATGAGAGGCTTTAATGGCGGCGTTTTTACGGTATCACCTCCACAGGGGCATGGATTTGTTCTGCACTCAGCTCGATTAACTAAGTCGGGAAGTCCTATGAAGAGCAGAAAATTAAATATCGTTAACTGTGCGAAGTCGGAAGTCCCAGGTTCGAGCCCCGCGACGTCCCTTTGAAAAGCAGCTGCTATTGCATAGTATCTTAGCATAGGGCCCACATTCATGTGCTATAGAATAATACATTAGGGAGCAGAGGGAGGAATAAACTGCACCCGTGTCATGTTTTTCTCTGTCCACTAGACAAGACTTTCGGAGAGGGTATTTCAGAGAGTCTGAACTTCAAAACCCCTATAGTTCTGGTAGACAGCTTCCACTTAGGACGCCGTGAGTTGACCAGCTTAGCAGCACTTCTGTAAAAGTGCCGCCGAAGACACATCTAAGGAACTAAGCGTATTGTATTTTACGATAGAATAAAACTCCGAACCGTCTGTGAGGTGAAGAGGAGAACTCGCATGGTCTGATCGGGCCGGACAACGGCACGATTGAAGGGCATTGGAGGGCATTCCTCTGAATGATCAAAAACCATACCCGTGCGCCAGCTGTCGTTGTATTCCGGTGCAGGCGAACTCCTCGGTCGAATACGCACATTATTTAGTTTACATCTATCATATTTATTTTCGGAAACTCGGAATTCGCCCTGTGGCTGTCTTGCAGGAAAAATTAGAACGGTCTAGAAAGGTAGGGGGTCCTCTCTGGCCCCCGAGGGGGTCTTCTCTCTGCTTCAGTCTTGCAATCGAAGGAAACGTTGTAGACACTGATATGTGTCCTCCAAATTCTAAGCCACAGAGAACTGGCAATGCGCATACATCTGCCGTATAATAGCTAGGCATTGTCGTAAATATCAGAAATAGTTGACTCTTTGCTACAAGTAAAATCATCCATATTTTTAATCCGCTTGGGTATCTCATGTAAGAATCAAGCTGAGCCACTTCCGAGACCCAAGACGAAATTCTTTCCAGATCGTTTACAACTTCTGGCGCGAGAATCGAAGGAGGCATTGTGGACGCCGTATTTGGTGATTCAATATAGTGAGAAATACACAGAATAGAGAGGTATATATACAATAGCAAGGGAACCTGGCAAATTGGTAACCAGCGCCTACCTTAGCCGGTGCCTTTGAGCCAAGCGTCTTCAGTAAGCCTCACCTGGTAACGGGCAGTTCTTGCAAGCCCTATATCTAAAGGTAAATGTTTAATTGGTTAAGGAACGGCCGTTCTACAATGCTTAAGTTCCCTTATGTGTCACGACAGGGATAAGAGATGCCTCAAATTAAAACGTCCTTTAGCATTTAATACTAACACCACGCTACACGTATGTCCCTATCGTGTTTTGTCCGCACATCCGTGGTTTGAACGCTTTATGATTGGCAGCGTTCCAGCGTTGGAGATTACAGCAGAAAAGGCGATCATATCGCGGCAACACTGAAACGGAAAATGCGTCAGTGTTCGCTCGGGCGACCTCTGCAGGAAATTCGATGGTCGCACGTAGCAAGTGCTCAGCGTGAGCCAATCAACCAATAATGTCCAACACAGTTCCATCGTCAAGACAGTCAATCTCAAATAGATCTGTATTGTTCGCTAACACAGATTGTCTGCTGTCCGACACAAATCAAGGCTAAAGTGTTACTCCCTTGATTTTGTGAGTAGCGCGATGGATTTGTGTGACGATCTTCACATTGACGATTGCAGTTAGTCCGCAAACAACGTTCGCATAACGGAGAGACACGCTAGCCAACACAACATTGTCGCTCTGAAATAACACCACCTGTCGTGACACTGTGAACTGCAAGACCGTTCGACATAAGCCTGCGTCATCGTTTAGCGCCACCAAGGCCGCTATGGTGAATGGGCTATGGTAAATTCGTGTTAGGAAGCCCACTCTCATGTCCAAAATGAAGACTATGTGATTAGTGCGATACTCAGATTAACTTCCGCTCGCGCGACTCTTCAACAAACGCCCCGATAACGCATGTAGATCGTTTCCATATCGTGTCTCGGATACTTCGACCGGTGGTGGTGCATTTTGTCCCCGGCAGCCGGCTCACATCGTGCCATGGTGGGCTTCAGAGAAGTGTGCATTTTTCCTCCAATTGACAGGCTGGGGAGCTTCTGCAGTCCTCGGCACGGTGGCTTGGACGTCTAAGTCTCTGGCTCCAAAACGCCGAAGGCCGCAGATTCGAGTCACGCGACCTCGTGGTACGTAAGAGAATTTGAGCATAATAAATCTACAGTTCCTTTAGGGAAACAATAACCTTTAGCAATAACAATAACCAACCCTCACCCGTAAATGAAAGTTCATCTACTCGCTTGGAGCCTTGCGCACAAGAAGTGCAAAAAATATAGAAATATCGACATTTACCATCTTCCGTCAATAATGCTTGTGTTTTGGACGCTTGTGAGTTCGATTTATTTTTCTAAACCGAGAGAAGTGATGGTACCTTTACCGCTATAGCTAACTATACGATAGCACACACAACGTAATGAATTTGAAGGCGGTTGAAAGCCTCCTGGTAGACGCTTGGCCAGATAACGACGTCTACTTGAATGGAGCGAGCACATACAATGCAATACAACTCCTCTTTGACACAGCAAACAAAGGCTAACAGAAGCAATGTGTAGGTAGTTGCGCGTGCAGGGACGAAGGGCACGCCAAGCAAAAACGTTGTTCACACAGGTTTTTGTTGCTAAATAGCTAAGGAAATCGATAAATCGTCGTACAGATCGTGTATAGTCGAAGTCGACGCCTGCCGGCTAAGGAAGCCCTTTCGGTAAACGTGGGCAACAATTTTGCAGAAATATTGCATACATTCAAATGTTGTCTTAAACCACCTAAACCCTAACATTTTACAGGGCGTTTGGTTACTCAAGTTACGCAACTCTACGGAAGATTAAGCCAAGTTTGACGGTTTCAAAGGTGACCCTCCGTGTAATGTTCCCTGGTCCCCCTGTTGAGACGTATTTAGGTAGGAATGATGTATTCTAAAACAGAAAACACAGAGAGACGAAACTAGCACAACGGTACCTTCGAAAAAGTGAAAAAAGGTGAAAAAGAAACAGTGAAAAAGTACCTACGAAATCGGAAATGAAAGTCTGGAGGGATTTTAAATGAGTATATTTTATCCTGAAAAAAACGGAGATAAATTACGGACTACCTTTTCCAGCTATAGCTGTCCCCGGCGGATTTTTACTATTTCCGTTTTGTTCTGATACCACCGTTACTAGATTCCATAACCCGAGAATTTTTTTGGATCCTCCGTGTTCAAGAGAATCGTCTGTCCCCGTACAATGTGCATAGACCTCTCGCCTCCTATCCCATGGACACTTATACACCTAGGCTAAGTAGTCACCAAAGATGAGGAACACGCGCACGTCGGGTGATAATCAGGCAATGATTGCGTACTTGAATTTTTGCTAATTCCAGTATTCTTGAAAAATGTCTCAAAGACGAGAAACGCGAAGCTCCAAGTAAGACCCACGAACGAGCAAGCCATACGCCAGGAAAGAAAGCTGGATCCCATAGCGACACCGTGCTCACTTCTCAGGTATAGTGTCACCGCCCTTGGACGATTCTCGATTGTCCTGCGACGTATGAAGCGTCGAACCTTGCTGGCACTCTGGTAGACCTCTTCGGCTCCGTAGATCACCACGAAGAACGTGTGCAGGTGCGAGCATATGTTAGCGACAAAGTTTCGTCCTGAATGAGCTCGGGGAAGCTCAATAGGCACCTCGGTGATGAGGTGCATGAAATACTGGAGGTGTATAAGCCAGAGGACGAACGACAACTGCCGAGTGAGCTGAGAGCATGTTCGCGTTGTCTTCAAACAGATTTCAGCACCACAACGAGGTTGAAACTCTTCCAGATGCTTCTCGATTTCGCCAGCGGCGCAGCGCATTTGCATGGCGATATCCAAGTACACGAATACGGTGATTACTCGAACGGAAATCACATAGCATCCGACACAAGCGAACACCATCATTGCTGGCCAGAGCGGCCCAACAGAAGCGACTTGATCCGACGTAGTATTCGGCACTAACATAAGAATCAGGACCACTGTGAAGGCCACCTGTAAAAGCAGGTGAACATTTGACCACCAGATGAGGTGAGGTGGGAGCGGGCTCCTCTGCGGGTGCAGCTTCACAAATCGGCACCTCCACAAATAGATGCCAACCGCGTGAAGACAATCGTACACATAGGGAATGAATGTGAAGTAGTCACTAGTCTGTTGTGCGAATTGGGTGGTATATACGACACAGCCGCAGAAGGCTATCAAGCAGAGCGTTATGATCAGGTATCGCACTACGGTAGGCCACCACTTGTGACAATTATAGTCGTGAGGGATAATTGCGAATAAACGTAATGACGAGGTCAATAGGTCGATCTTGAGTTCTTTCATCTTTGTTGTGTTGTTCTTATTATTGTAGGCGTTTTTCGTCCTTAAAGTAGTTCAGTCATCGAGACGGATCGCATCCAGGCGTCGGAGCAGGACCTTGTGCTATGGCGATGTCAGAGCTATCCGCGAGGATCGTTCAACATTTGGAGTGCTACGCTCATACAGGGTAGGCTCAGACTGTAGGCCATTTATAAATCAATAAACACCACCCAGCGTCAGTGAACATATTGATTGCAAGGAATAATACATTCATGGCCTTTGTATGAGAGAACTCTTATGAATAGGAACACAATCGTCTATAATGAAGTACATTTCTCTGCTGGGTGACGCCACGAAACATGTTAGCTTACGGCGTCGGATTTCGCGACTCCCAACGTGTCAAAAACCTCCGTGAGTTGAGCGATCCTCTTCTGCAAAAGTATGGGATATTATCATGTAGCTCCGGCCAACTCGAACTAGTTGAAGACCCCCTAAGATAGATTTGCGTTCGACTGCGAGAAGCTGTGACATGCACTCCGTTTCTTTACTGGACAAATAAATTTCTTTGTTGGGTGGCGCCACGAACCATCTTGGCTTACGGCGTCAATCAGCACCCCTCTGCTGAACTGATTTGTTGATTGCCAATGTGTCAAAAACCTCCGTGAGTTGGGCGATCCTCATCTGCAGAAGTATGGAATATTATAGTGGGTCGGGCCAACTCGAATTAGCTACAGACTCCTCAGACTAGACACCTTTGCGTACGACTATGATAAGCTGCGATACACCCGCCGTTTATTTACGCAACAAATCAAATAAAATCAAAATATATTCGTTATTCTGTAAGCATTAAGGCGACAAACGCCTAAGTTAACTAAGTTAACGCAAGTAAGCCATTATGGATGAAGTGCCCTTCAACACTATAATCATATATGACGAGGTGAATAGGTTTGGAGTTCGGAGGAGTTCATTTTACACTTGTTATATTAGGTTGACCAAAGTTTTGTATAGTTTCATTAAAATAAACGCTTTCAACTTTAGCTGGTTTTTTCTTCCAAACAATCTCCCCATCGGACCAACTTATGGTTCGGATGGGTAAATGACATATTCAACATTGCCTTACCCGCTATGTTCGTGCTGGAAACAATGCGGCTCAGATCACGAGAATTGCGTGTGAAATGGAAGGACAATCTGCTATATCAGACAGCCACCGCTGAAACCGGTTTCAGCGTGTTAAAGCTAGAAAATGTCGACTTGAATGACAAGCAACGGTAAATTGAGAGACAACGGCAGGTGTGGGGGGGGAGGATGATGGGGAATCATATTGCAACATGGCAACGCTAGGGCCCATGTTGCTTTGACGACCGCCTTACTGTAACAGACCTTGGATGGGAAATTTTGTCGTACCCAGAATATAGCCCATACACTGCTACACCAGCTTGCGCCTAGTGAGATTCACGGAGCATTGACCTATTGTGATTTGCGGAGTATTGCCCTAGTGAAGTTTACGGAGATCTTCGAAACGAAGTAGAGGTACCAAATTGGCCGGATGGGTGGGTCGCCTACCATGACGACACGTATTTCGGCCATGAGACCCACATGCTCGACGGGTGAGAGTCACAGATGATAACGAGGAGGAGGATATTGATTAAGACACGTTCAGTTTCCCAAACAATGCAGCAATTCAAAGTGAATGAAAAACGATCGTAACTTATCGGCCAATCCGATATCTCAAATGACATCATTTAAAAACTATAGAGAAACCAGAAATTCGTTGATTCCGCCTTCTAATGATGTTGTATTATAATTTTAAACGGCTCTAAGAAGCAATGCCTAGGTAGTTGCGCGGGCTCGACGAAAAGCGCGCCAGGCGATAACGTTGTTCACCCAGGTTTTTGTTGCCAAGTGGCTACGGAAATTGATAAATTGTCGTACAAATAGTGAGTTGTCGAAGTCGACCTCTGCCGGCTAACGAAGCTCTTTGGGCCAACGTGGGCAACAATCCTTCAGAAATATTACATACGTTCAAATGGTGTCCTCGTCACTGCAACACGTACGTTTCGCGGGACGTTTGGAAAGTTAAACGACGCTACGGAAATTTAAGCAAAGTTTGCCCTTTTTTAGGCTAACTTTCCGTGTCATGTTCTCCGTTTTCCTGTTCAAACATATCTAGGTAGGAAGGATTTATTCTAAGACAAAAAACAACCGTAGAGAAGACGAAATCTGCACAACAGTACCTTCGAAACAGTCAACCTTTGTTAGGGGCAAACAGATAAATAGAGGTGAATTGGGACTCCGAAATCGGGAATGAAAATCTGGAGGGATTTTAAATGAGTATATTTTATCCTGAAAAAAACGGAGATAAATTGCAGACCACCTTCTGCAGCTATAGCTGTCCCCGGCGGATTCTTACTATTTCCGTTTTGTTCTGATACCACCGTTACTAGATTCCATAACCCGAAAATTTTTTAGAATCCTCCGTGTCCAAGAGAATCGTCTGTCCCCGTACAATGTGCGTATGCCTCTCGCCTCCTATCCCATGGACACTTATACACCTAGGCTAAGTAGTCACCAAAGATGAGGAACACGCACACGTAGGATGATAATCAGGCAACGATTGCGCACATGAATTTTTGCTATTTTCAGTATTTTTAACAAATGTCTCAAAGATGAGAAACGCGAAGCTCCAAGTAAGACCCACAAACGAGCAGCACGTATGCCAGGAAAGAAAGCTGGATCCCATAGCGACACCGTGCTCACTTCTCAGGTATAGTTTCACCGCCCTTGGACGATTTTCGATTGTCCTGCGACGTATGAAGCGTCGAACCTTGCTGGCACTCTGGTAGACGTCTTCGGCTCCGTAGACCACCACGAAGAACGTGTGCAGGTGCGAGCTTATGTTAGCGATAAAGTTTCGGTTTGATTGAGCTCGGGGAAGCTCGATAGGCACCTCGGTGATGAGGTGCATGAAATACTGGAGGTGTATGAGCCAGAGGACGAACGACAACTGCCGAGTAAGCTGAGAGCATATTCGCGTTGTCCTCAAACAGATTTCAGCACCAAAACGAGGGTGAAACTCTTCCAGCTGCTTCTCGAGTTCGCCGGCGGCGCAGCGCATTTGCATGGCGATATCGACGTACACGATCGCGATGATTGCTCGAACGGAAATCCCATAGCATCCGACACAGGCGAACGCCATCGTTGCTGGCCAGAGCGGTCCAAGTGAAGCGACTCGACCCGACGTAGTACTCTCCACTGCAATAGGAATCAGGACCACGGTGAAGGCCACCTGTAAAAGCAGGTGAACATTTGACCACCAAATGAGGTGAGGTGGGAGCGGGCTCCTCCGCGGGTGCAGCTTCACAAATCGACACCTCCACAAATAGATGCCGAGCGCGTGAAGACAATCGTACACATAGGGAGTCAATGTGAAGTAGTCACTAGTCTGTTTTGCTAATTGGGTGGTATATACGACACAGCCGCAGAAGGCTGTCAAGCAGAGCGTTATGATCAGGTATCGCACTACGGTAGGCCACCACTTGTGACAATTAGAGTCGTGAGGGACAACTGCAAATAAACGTAATGTCGAGGTCAATAGGTCGATCTTGAGTTCCTTCATCTTTGTTGTGTTGTTCTTATCATTGTAGGCGTTTTTCGTCCTTAAAGTAGTTCAGTCATCGAGACGGATCGCATCCAGGCGTCGGAGCAGGATCTTGTGCTATGGCGATGTCAGAGCTATCCACGAGCATCGTTCTAGGAGGTCTACGCTCATACAGGGTAGGTGCAGACTGTAGGCCATTTATAAATCAATAAACACTACTCAGCGTCAGTGAACATATTGATTGCAAGGAATAATACAGTCATAGCCTTTGTATAAGAGAACTCTTATGAATAGGAACACAATCGTCTATAATGAAATACATTTCTCTGTTCGGTAACGCCACGAACCATGTTAGATTGCGGCGTCTGATTTGGCGACTCCCAATGTAGCTCCGGCCAACTCGAACTAGTTGAAGACCCCCTAAGATAGATTTGCGTTCGACTGCGAGAAGCTGTGACATGCACTCCGTTTCTTTACTGGACAAATAAATTTCTTTGTTGGGTGGCGCCACGAACCATCTTGGCTTACGGCGTCAATCAGCACCCCTCTGCTGAACTGATTTGTTGATTGCCAATGTGTCAAAAACCTCCGTGAGTTGGGTGATCCTCATCTGCAGAAGTATGGAATATTATAGTGGGTCTGGCCAACTCGAATCAACTACAGACTCCTCAGGCTAGACACCTTTGCGTCCGACTATGAGACGCTGCGACACACCCGCCGTTTATTTACGCAACAAATCAAATAAAATCAAAATAAATTCGTTATTCTGTGAGCACTAAGGCGACAAACGCCTAAGTTAACCCAGGTTAGCCACTATGGATGAAATACCCTTCAACACTATAATCATATATGACGAGATTAATAGGTTTGGAGTTCGGAGGAGTACATTTTACACTTGTTATATTAGGTTGACCAAAGTTTTCTATAGTTCCATTAAAATAAACGCTTTCAACTTTAGATGGTTTTTTCTTTCAAACAATCTCCCCATCTGACCAACTTAGGTTTCGGATGGGTAAATGACATATCCGACATTGCCTGGTCCGCTATGTTCGTGCTGGAAACAATACGGATGAGATCACGAGAATCGCTTGTGAAATGGAAGGACAATCTGCTATATCAGACAGCCACCGCCGAAACCGGTTTCAGCGCGTTAAAGCTAGAAAATGTCGATTTGAATGACAAGCAACGGTAAATTGAAAGGCAACGGCAGGTGGGGGGGGGAGGGGGAGTATGATAGAGAATCATATTGCAACATGGCAACGCTAGGGCCCATGTTGCTTTAACGACCGCCTTACTGTAACAGATCTTGGCTGGGAAATTTTGTCCTACCCAGAATATTGCCCATACACTGCTACACCAGCTTGCGCCTAGTGAGATTCACGGAGCATTGACCTATTGTGATTTGCGGAGTATTGCCCTAGTGAAGTTTACGGAGACCTTCGAAACGAAGTAGAGATACCAAAGTAACCGGATGGGTGGGTCGCCTACCATGACGACACGTATTTCGGCCATGAGACCCACATGCTCGACGGGCGAGAGTCACAGATGATAACGAGGAGGAGTATATTGATTAACCCACGTTCAGTTTTTCAAACAATGCAGCAATTCAAAGTGAATGAAAAACGATCGTAACTTATCGGCCAACCCGATATCTCAAATGACACCAGTTAAAAACAATAGATAAACCAGAAATTCGTTGATTTCGTCTTTTAATGATGTTGTATTATAATTTTAAACGGCTCTAAGAAGCAATGCCTAGGTAGTTGCGCGGGCTAGACAAAAAGTGCGCCAGGCTATAACGTTGTTCACACAGGTTTTTGTTGCCAAGCGGCTACGGAAATCCATAAATCGTCGTACAAATAGTGAGTTGTCGAAGTCGACCTCTGCCGGCTAACGAAGCTCTTTGGGCGAACGTGGGCAACAATCCTTCAGAAATATTACATACGTTCAAATGGTGTCCTCGTCACTGCAACACGTACGTTTCGCGGGACTTTTGGAAAGTTAAGCAACGCTACGGAAATTTAAGCAAAGTTTGCCCTTTTTTAGGCTAACTTTCTGTGTCATGTTCTCCGTTTTCCTGTTCGAACATATCTAGGTAGGAAGGATTTATTCTAAGACAAAAAACAACCGTAGAGAAGACGAAACCAGCACAACAGTACCTTCGAAACAGTCAACCTTTGTTAGTGTTCCATAGGGTTTCACCGAAGCTGGGCAACGTCGGGACCAGGTAGTACTTGGAAGGGTTGCGTGACCTTGCAAACACCCTATTCCGTCCCAATTGAATTTGCTCAAGGGGTCAACTTCGAGGCGTGCGTGATGGGGCAAAGAGATAAATAGAGGTGAATTGGGACTCCGAAATCGGGAATGAAAATCTGGAGGGATTTTAAATGAGTATATTTTATCCTGAAAAAAACGGAGATAAATTGCAGACCACCTTCTGCAGCTATAGCTGTCCCCGGCGGATTCTTACTATTTCCGTTTTGTTCTGATACCACCGTTACTAGATTCCATAACCCGAGAATTTTTTAGAATCCTCCGTGTTCAAGAGAATCGTCTGTCCCCGTACAATGTGCGTATGCCTCTCGCCTCCTATCCCATGGACACTTATACACCTAGGCTAAGTAGTCACCAAAGATGAGGAACACGCACACGTAGGATGATAATCAGGCAACGATTGCGCACATGAATTTTTGCTATTTTCAGTATTTTTAACAAATGTCTCAAAGATGAGAAACGCGAAGCTCCAAGTAAGACCCACAAACGAGCAGCACGTATGCCAGGAAAGAAAGCTGGATCCCATAGCGACACCGTGCTCACTTCTCAGGTATAGTTTCACCGCCCTTGGACGATTTTCGATTGTCCTGCGACGTATGAAGCGTCGAACCTTGCTGGCACTCTGGTAGACGTCTTCGGCTCCGTAGACCACCACGAAGAACGTGTGCAGGTGCGAGCTTATGTTAGCGACAAAGTTTCGCTCTGATTGAGCTCGGGGAAGCTCGATAGGCACCTCGGTAATGAGGTGCATGAAATACTGGAGGTGTATTAGCCAGAGGACGAACGACAACTGCCGAGTGAGCTGAGAGCATATTCGCGTTGTCTTCAAACAGATTTCAGCACCACAACGAGGTTGAAACTCTTCCAGCTGCTTCTCGAGTTCGCCAGCGGCGCAGCGCATTTGCATGGCGATATCGACGTACACGATCGCGATGATTGCTCGAACGGAAATCCCATAGCATCCGACACAGGCGAACGCCATCGTTGCTGGCCAGAGCGGTCCAAGTGAAGCGACTCGATCCGACGTAGTACTCTCCACTGCAATAGGAATCAGGACCACGGTGAAGGCCACCTGTAAAAGCAGGTGAACATTTGACCACCAGATGAGGTGAGGTGGGAGCGGGCTCCTCCGCGGGTTCAGCTTCAGAAATCGGCACCTCCACAAATAAATGCCGAGCGCGTGAAGACAATCATACACATAGGGGATGAATGTGAAGTAGTCACTAGTCTGTTGTGAGAGTTGGCTGGTATATACGACAGAGCCGAAGAAGGCTATCAAGCAGAGCGTTATGATCAGGTATCGCACTACGGTAGGCCACCACTTGTGACAATTAGAGTCGTGAGGGATAATTGCGAATAAACGTAATGACGAGGTCAATAGGTCGATCTTGAGTTCTTTCATCTTTGTTGTGTTGTTCTTATTATTGTAGGCGTTTTTCGTCCTTAAAGTAGTTCAGTCATCGAGCCAGATCGCATCCAGGCGTCAGAGCAGGACCTTGTGCTATGGCGATCTCAGAGCTATCCGCGAGCATCGTTCTAGGAGGTCTACGCTCATACAGGGCAGGTGCAGACTGTAGGCCATTTATAAATCAATAAACACCACTCAGCGTCAGTGAACATATTGATTACAAGGAATAATACAGTCATGGCCTTTGTATGAGAGAACTCTTATGAATAGGAACACAACCGTCTATAATGAAATACACTTCTCTGCTGGGTAACGCCACGAACCACGTTAGCTTGCGATTGGCGACTCCCAATGTGTCAAAAACCTCCATGAGTTGAGCGGTCCTCTTCTGCAAAAGTATGGGATCTTATCGTGTAGTTTCGGCCAACTCGAACCGACTGCAGATCCCCTAAGATACATTTGCGTTCGACCGCCAGAAGCTGCGCCATGCAATCCGTATTGTTTACGGGTCAAATAAATAAATTCGTTATTTGTGCTTGAAGTAAGGGCTGTTCCGACAAACGCCTAGTTATGGAAGTTAACTCGAGTTAGCCACTATGGATGAAATGCCCTTCGATGCTATAATCATATGAGGAGGTGAATAGGTTTGGGTTTGGGGGGAAGGAGGAGTTCGTTGTAAACCTATATTATATTAGGTTGGCCAGCGTTTTATTCATTAAACTAAACACTCTAACTTTGGCTGGCGCATTTTCGAATCATTACACTAATTGAGTGCTTAAGCATTGTGAAATTGCAGCTCCTTTAATAAACGAATAAAGCTTTACCTTAATTACCTATTGAAATTTACGAAAGTCTTTAAAACGAGGTAGAGATACGAAATTGACTTGAATGGGTGGACCGTCTCCCATGATGACACGTTATTCAGCCACGGGATCTACATGCTGCCCGATCGATGAGTGATCATGGATAGCAAGGCATGCTATATTGATCAGAATCCGTTGAGGTTTTCAAAAGATATAGCAATTTAAAGTGAATAAAAAAAAACGATCGTGGCTAACGATCGGCCAACCTGATATCCCAGATGACATCATAGAAAAAATTCATGGATTCTGTATTCTTACGATGTTGTATAGTCATTTTACACTGTATATATACTTATCTATCAGTAAAGTGTCGGTAATATTATATAATATAATCTCAAGGTTGGCTGCGATTTCGCGACGGGTAGTCGCCACCGTTTCATGAATCTTTTTCACGGAGGATGTCATCGTCGGGTGTCCCGGTTCAAGTTTCTCTGTCGAAATTTTTTTTCAGTTCAAAAACAACTTCAAGCAATATGTTCTTATGAAATTCACTAAAATGTCAGTATTTTAAACATATGTCTAACCGTGGTGTCTAATGCCAGACACCACGGTTAGAACTGAGTGCTGACACCTGCCCCCCATGCAGGATATAGTGCTGCTCTGTTCTGTGCCGATCGTTGGTGCCCAGAGAATGCACGCGAATGAAATAATCGAAATGGATCGTACTTGGCATCGTCCCCGCAGCATCGTTTAACACTTCCCGCAGCATCGACAACACTCTCAGCCATCTCGATGTTGAAAGGAAAGCAATTGGCAATGACTCGGGCCATGATCAGGACAACGAGAAGGGGCCGAACAATCGTTTGCAGCCACCAGTCACTGTACCCTCAGGTTCACAGTTTGCCATAGTCGTGCTTCCCCGTTTGTCGTGCAAGTCCATCGTGTTTGCAACTGTGAGTCGCACGTGGACTAGGAACGTTCTGCATTGATGTGCACAGCACCACAGTTACAGGGCAGACTGATTTATTGATTATGCATTGTGATGGGTATAGTGATCTCGCCGACAGGGGGCACTGTTTGGGCGGGCACTTTGATTAGCATGGTCGTTCGACAGGAAATATAGCTATTGTAACGTTTCATTAGTGAAGCGAAATTAGAATTTTATGTATTCTCGTCGTAATGGTCGTTATAATCGATATATTGCAATGCTAGAGCAACTTTAGTCGACGCCTGTTATGTATATATATATATATATATATATATTGAGAGAGAAGTTTGAATGTGTTTTTCATTAAATTTTATTTTGCACTGCATACTGGTCTACAGATTAATCGATCGCTCGTTTGTTAACACTAGATTGAGTCAGTACGTAAAAGCCAACGGGGTTAGCATAGAATCGCTTGCTAATAGAATCGGCAAAGATAAATGGGTCAACAAAAACTACGTTTTGTTTGCATGCACAAAGTAATGTGCTTACAGTAACCATGGTGACGAAAATCCCTAGTGTTAAAATTATCAAGAAATTAATATTCATGGTCGTCTTCGAAAAATGATCAACTCTTGATGACTTTCATAGAATCAATTTGTGAGAAGATCTTCTGCAAAAAAAATATTCATATATACATATAACATTGACATCTGAATCGTGAAACACTCTCGCTGTCGATATGAATCATTGTACTTGCACCTAACTTGCTATACGCGTCTGTTGGACCATATCGTTTGAAGGGGCAGATTTTATTTGAGCACATGTATGGGCTCATTTGCCGGGGAGGCAATAAATGCTCAATGATTCAAAATATGAGCTTTTGTGTAAGCAACGAAAATGACTGGGATGTAGCCACCATCTGATCAGAAGGACATCGAGAGATGTATCGCAAGTGAACATAAACGTTTCCTCATCATAAAATCGGGCGGCAGGACCATGGCATTCGGTGTGCCTCGAACGTCTATCGTCACTGACTTCCTTCAGCACCACAATGAGCTGCGAACGCTTCGGAAATTTGCGGGCGGATAGTTCACCGACAGCTTCGATTTGATATGAAAATAAATAATTCACGCAACTGCGTCCTGTTCATCAATGCTTCACAAATAGCGATTTCGTTACGCCGTAAATAATTCCTTTGTGTACTGGGCCGGGGCGCGGGGGCGTGGGTGACGTAGAAGTTAATTGGTCTGTCGCAGACACCAGTTTGTACCTTGTGTACTGCTCTTGGGACACTGTACCCCGATTCCATAATGGATACGTTGCATCGTATTCCGTGGATATTCCGTTTTCAAATGTCCCGCTCATTTTAATCTGGCCACGATTGTTTCGAACACCAAAAAGGTAAATCCCCAACAAAAGCCGATGAACGAGCACCAGGTGTTCCATGAGAGCGGCTTCGAGAATACGAGTACACCCTGCTCATTCTTTAGATACAGTTCGACGCGTTTGTCAGGCTGCTCGACCATGCGCCTGCGGAGACGTCGGCGAAGCAGCCAACAGCTTTGGTAAACTGCATCGCCGCCCGACACCAACCGTAGAATTGCGAGCAGATGTGTGATAACGTGAAGGATGAAATACCATTCCGGGTCGGATTTTTGCAACTCCACGGGAATCTCGAGTATAAGGCGAACAAAATAGTCGAAGTGGATCCACCACAATACCCGAGACAGTTGTTCCGTCAGCCTCGAGCAGTGTTGCATTGTGCGGAAGCACTCGTCGGGCGCTAGTCCCTCACTGATATTGGCAACCCGTTGACTGATGTCGAACGCGACGGAGTACATTTGATCAGCGACCTGCATATACACTACGAAGACAATTCCGCGCACCACGATCGCGTAGAGGACGCCGATATATTTTGTAAATGCCGTAAACACCTCTTGATCTATGATGATTCGTCGTTTCGGGTTAGGGTCTCGCCAACCTTCATTGGCTAGGACGCCATTCAACGATAGCTGGATGACGAGCAGCACGTTCGAGGCGAGTACGTGTCCCGAGCGCTGGGGTCGCGATAGCTTCGCCTTTGTTCTGCACCGCCACCAATAAACGACTGCTCCATGAACGCAATAGTACATGTAGGGGAAGGAAATAGAGAAGCACAGGAAGGCTGGTGCCTTGAACATCGTCAGAACGCAATCCAGGACTCCCAAGGAGGCCGAGAGGAGACACAAGCAGCGGACAAACGCTTGATACCTTCCATGGCAATGTCGAGGAGGTGTGATCGCGAAAACGAACGATAAAGCTGCTAGTAAATCGAATTGCATGTCGTCCGCAGGCTATTGTTGTCGCAGAGTACCTCACAACGTACCACCTAGCCTTCGCTAAGGACTTGCGTTGTTCAGATACGTGCTTTGACCAATGGCCTCATAACAGCATCGTGCGAGAACACCTGCAACGGCCGTGTGCGGTTAGAGACTGTCTGCAGTTCGACTCTCCAACACTGGATGGGTAGAGTGCGTTAATATGAATCGATATACATGATACCCTATTAACGTTATGGATTTCTATTGACTGGCTACATTAATGCTTTTTGTAACCGAAATATAATAGTTCGTAGGTGCTCTTACTAGTTTGCTTACTATTGATTCGTTTATGAAGATGGCGCAAATAACATCTTATACTTCGTTTAACGTGCGCAGTTTAGGCTGCACAATGGACGTGTAGCAGTACTCTGGCGGGAACTAACGTTCAATCACTGGGTTACCTCGATTTTAGATTGTGCCAATATACACAATGAAATCCCTTGCGCAAGTCAGGTCAGAGACGGCAAAGCCAACTTATATGTGCTCTATGATCGCTGGTTCCGAATGGTTTCACTGTTCTAAACGTCTACGTTATTAAACGTCCACACATATTCACCACTAAAGTCTGCTAATGTTTAGTGTTTACGTATTTACTACTCCTATACGCCGTGTGTCTACCGGCGACAAAAATGGCAAGAACGACCATGATGTTAACATCACAAATATCGAGTCATAATATTCTACTCTAGTTCCAAGAGCTTCCCCTTTGTTATCCATCATTTCGTCGTCTCGATGTCTCTCTGCCTCCAATCTAAGACCCATACTGGACCCATCGCCGGCACAACATCGTAATCTATCGAAGGTTCGTATTAGCTCTGTTGTCCTATGACAGGGACCTGCTGTCTATGAGAGGCATTAGGGCATTGGGACGAGTCAGCCGAGATTCCCAGAGGGATAGGATCACTAACTCATTATGGGATGGCGGGGTCCCCGACCCCAGCCAATGTGCAAGCGTCCACCTCGACCCACTAAGCTATACGTAAAGAACAAGACGTCTGTCTATTCGCCGACACATCATAATGAACACAGCCATTACGATCGGGCAAAGTATGAGGCATAAGTCCCTTCGGCATGATGGGACAGCTAGACGCGGTCAGTGAGTCCGGTCGTGCTGGGCAGTCAACCAGGGAAGCTGCACAGGGACAAAATTGGCGGCGCGAACTGCAGAAATTTTCTTTCCTTCGATCCTCAATAATAATAATGATAATAATAACAATAATGATCATTGTTATTGTTAACATGACGAAATGTACGTGAAATTCGCCGTTATTACCACTAAACTGATTCTTATCATATCCCAAGCATAGTAATTAATATCGTGATGTTCATATGGGCGCGTGATTACATTGGATACATTGCTTTTTAATTGACGCATAGTTGTTCGTGCTCCTATCTAGAGTCGAGTCACCTCGATTCACAATTGCCTAATTAGTCGAGCACTTAGCTGACAGTTAATGTCAGCTGCGTATATCAGAGCTTCGAGCCCAATGGAGTGGGCCAGATGTGGGTTAGTCGTCTTCGCTTAGTAAGTGTAAGTATATGCTATAGAAGTTATTGAGATGTTCACATCGTCATGATTGATTGATTGACACTGCGTACCTATTTGACACCCTCATGATAATCTATACCAGGGCTAGAATCATAAAACAACCTAATGTCTGTCTCGCACAATTAAGCTTTCCCTTAATTTCAGTTTGAAGGGATTGATTTTCCGGAGGGGGGTCGGCTTTTCTCGTTTACCCAATCTTCGCATTGGCCTTTTTCTGCATGTCATCATAAACCTTGTGTCTACGTTAGACAAAGGGAGGCTCTCGCTCTCTCTCTCTGTCTCCTCTTGTTCTTATAGAAGGCTTAACCCCTTTTGGTCCGCGGATTTATATCGTCTCGGCCGCTCACCGCTGTCCGCCCGCTATTGTCCATTGCCTCATCTTCGTCCTGCTTTAGGCCATCCGGCCGTCATAAAAGGCTCTGTCTCCTTATTTACATGCCACGCGTGCCTGTAGTCCATAGCCACAATACAGGGTCGTAGCACGAACGTTCTTTGCATGAAAATGACTGGAACGGCTGTCTCTGGCTGGTGTGACGACGATGTCTACGCGGGGATGAACGCTGGAAGGACCAGCGCTTCTTGTCCTAACCAGGCGTACCCACGACGTCTATAGCCGCGCGCTTCCGGGAGTTAGACCAACCTCTGGTTGGATGTTGGACCATTACGTCCAGCTTTGGCGACGGATGGCCTGACTCGAGCCGTCGGAGTCCTGCGGCCTGAGGCCGGCCAATACGGTATGGTCTTTATTTCGCTGCAGTGGCTGAGCAAACTGCCGAGGACTGCGGCCAGCCTACAGATAGAGTTCCTTTTTGTCACTCGGCTGATCAAACGCATAAATGTGCACAATCTCCGATCGCAGTTTTCGGCATAAGTCCCCCGAGTCTCCGTATATCTGGATTATTTACCCTGTTGCTTTATCTTTTCGCTCGTTAATTTTACATTACAGATAATAGGAGGAACCTATCAATTTCTTAGTAATGGTAAGCAGGCTCTGGCAAACGAGCCAAGCTGTGCATTTATTCGTTATTAGTTACTGTACCAGGTGTCCTGATAGACCTGGATCAATGGTAAACAATCACAGAAGACAAACTTTACTTCTAACTGGCTACTGTGCGGGGACTTAGGCCCTGCATTTGCCATTGCACTACATTAGACAACCATTCCACCGTTGTACGGATTTCATTCCCTTGTATTCCTGTATTGATGGAATATAGTTTCTTGCGCTTTTTCCCAGCATATTTTCAGCGTGCACCACCAATTGTTCAATCATTGCTGGGTAGCAAAGTAAGTTTATACTTAAGCGTCTTCTTCTATTAAACATCGTAATGAGGATTTAAACAGGCGACTGTACTCAAGCAGTGGGCGACGTTCCGCAAACTATTAGATATGAGTTTCCACCGGAATATGTGAGCCGAGTTAGGTGGAAGCGGACGGCAGCGTTCGTTATTACATTCATTGGCAATTCGAAGATTACTCGATGTCCAGTGATGACCACGCTGACTCGGGTCTCAGAGCATAGTGCACACGCGTTGAAGAAGCTGTCCGAAGCAAATGCTTTATAGCACGCCATCAATTTCAGATTATTCATTGATCATAATGAAGCCCCATCGGGCCCCAAGGTGAGGACTTCCGGAAACTTCAAAGGAGCACGTTACCAATGGCAGGTTTAGACTCAAACCAGCCACCAGCCCAGGCCCTCCGGCTAAAGCGAGAAGGCGCGTACGTTAATTTGACATCGCGTATAACCATCGTCTATGACATTTGACTCGAGAACGTTATGGTTGTCGATGTTCGTCAGACGGGACAGCCACATGGTCATCACGTTTTTATTTTGCAACTACCTACAAGTATTTGAAAAGATAAATAATATTTATATACATATATATATTCAGTTGACCCAAAAAACGGCACAGATCTAAATTTCAAGTATCCGCTAAAATCAGTGAGCTAAAACAGAGATATTTTTAGTATGAGTTAGAGGTATGCACCTCTTTTATTTATGCACTGTTCCCAGAGTTCTATTTTTTTTAATAAAAAAAAAACAGTTCCTAGAGTTCTATTTTCTTTTTAAATAAAAAAACACAGTTCCCAGAGTTCTGGCAGACTTTTGACTCATTCCTATTCCCTTTTATAACTTCGTTATTTAAGCCCTTTCGGAATAAATCGATGTATGCATACCCTTGGCCACCTATATCCCTCTTTAATTGATGGAAGCAACCACAGTCACACGGGCATAAATCGGGAGAATAGGAGGTGACGCCACCGCTCAATCTTGTTGACCTTAAACCAGGACGTAATTTCATCGGTACGATATGCCCTAGCATTGTCATCGAGCAGCCACGCTCGGTGCTTTCTATTGGTATGCTAATTATTCATTCAAGAACTCGATATACCGAGCCGAGTCCATTTTTTATTTTGGGCCCAAAATCTCGTAGTAAAAAAAAAAGTGTTGCCAACAGCAGCTACACTAGTTACCCTATCTTTTTAGTGCGATGTCTCTTATTAAATCGATTGTCATTCCATCATAGCTTGTTTTTTGTGGCTTGAAAATTCCCTTCAAATGCGCGGAGACACCACTAGAGACACTTCAGCCTCTATCACAATTTGGGCCGATCCAACGGGGTGGACGTGGACGAATTACAAAACATCTCTACCTGCTAAAACCGCCATCCTCTGCTGAGAGTCGATCTCGACGTCGTTAGTGGCTATTCCCTTTATATCTGCCGCTCGATGAGTGAGCACACAACAATCGAATGGAATTAATCAAGAAAAACCTTTCACTTCAATAACATATTCCGCATTTCTTCTCGTCCAGGTATTGGAACGATTGAGCGCAACGTGGCTATATTTGATTACCGATGCCAAAACGCCAATGACAGCGTATGCACATGTCAATAATGCAACAAATAACGCGGTCACTGAATTTGTCCATGCGGCGAATTCGTTCGTCTGTCAGCCCGTTTACCACGTTTGTTTCCGTAGAAACCGTTGAGGCGTTCGAATGTACCCGCAAATGGATCGAGCAGTCAATTAGCTCCATTCACTGGTAAGACCCCATCCCGACCCCCGGCACCAAAACGTATCGCCTCGGACGCGAGCGAGCACGAGTGCCTCGAACTCTCGAAAGCTTAATAGCTGGGATCACCGTAGTTCCCAGGATCGAATTCGTTCGCTAGATGGCGGCCAGATGCATCGAGCCCTTCACCCCCGTCCCCACCATGTTATACCCTTTACTAGGTTCCCTGAATCGACTCTCGCGTATTGCCAGCGATGGACAGAGCGATCAATAGCACCCGCGCTAGGCAGACTCGCGAGAAATTCGTCGGCTATTGCAGTTACGACGCGTTCGAAGTTGAGAGCGATAAACGGTGAAGGCAAGAGCAACAGTGAAACACGAGGGAGGATCACATTTTTCCCCTCGGAATTGAGTTTCGCCCAGCAGCGAAATCTATGTTTACTCGAATCCCAATCCAATGGCTACATGGTGATAGGAGAGCGGTCTATTCAGCATAGTGTTTTTGTGCATCGATGCATGTATTTCCTTTGAAGGCTGGAATCTCTCTATTGAAGGCGGGTTGTTACAAGAGTAAAAAATGAGCTGCTTTTTCATCAAGAGTTAGTTAGTTAGTTAGTTAGTTAGCAAGCTAGCTATCTGTCTATCCATTGAGCTGTACGAATCGAATTCGTAGCATACGTTACTGATCGGTGTAGTTTGCAATTTGTTTAGGAACGCTGCAAAGAAACAGACCCACTTAAAAGCTGAGTGAATCAGATTATATATATATATGTAATACTTACTAGTAACCTAGGAGCTGAGAAGGGGTTGATCAAGGACCGGTCACACCTATGAAACATCCTCAGACAAAGGTTGAGCCATCCTTCCCGTACATGGGTCTTCCACCGAATGAGATGGTAAAAGGTTTATTGGTTTATTAAAGGAGCTGCAACTTTACGATGCTTAAGCTCTCATATATGTCACGCAGCGGGGCTCGAACCTGCGGCCTCTGGCTTCTTATACCTAGAGACTTTGCCCTCCAAGCCACCGCGCTGACTGGTGGAGATGGTTTGGAGATCTCACCCAAATGGTCCCGTCCTTGACCAATTTTCCCAGAAACAATAGGCCCAGTCGTGCACAGTTTCCGCTATGGCAACTTCGCTATTGAGCTATGAAAGCAACGAACGGCGACACGAATCATTGCCAGTCTTTAGGCTGGATTGGGAAATCTCCATTTACGACTGCTCCTAATCATCACTAGAGGCTGGCTCCAGTTCGTCGTACGGTGGCTGACTCGGTTAGCCAATAGTTAGCGTAGTTTAGCGGGCGGAGGTCACACATGGGGGTCAGTCATGTGTGCAATGATGAACTGGAAAGAGTGCGGTAGAGTCTCTGCGTGCCTTTTCGTCTATTCGAGTCATGGCCTGATCCGAAGCAGGCCATGTCGTGTTCAGCCGATCTCGACCGCCAGGCCTGGTGCCCCTGTGGTCGTCATAAACCAAACGGATAGAAAGCGAGGCTGATTTGTTCACAAGGAGAGCATGAGGCAAGCGCAAGCGTTGAAGAACCAAGATCTGGGCGGACGGCGGCGGGCCTGTCGGCCGCGCTGAAGATCAGCGCTGGAAGTCGGCGACTGAAGGCGCAGCAGCAGCCGCCGTCGGCAAGCGACAAAAAGCTCGAAACGCGAAACCATCTAAGCAGCTTAGCGCTCCTTTCCTTGGGACGGCCAGGCTGTCGCAGTGGATTAGAGGCGGCCTCCACGGGGCCACTTCATGGCTATTGCGCACGGCACTCTGGCGCCATCCGGCTCTGGCGTCAATGTGGCCTTCGTTGCCAGTGAGAAACAGTTCTTGCTTCCGCGCCCCGAGCAACTTCAACAATAAGGTTGACAATAGAAGAAAGCTGCTGCTGCTGCTCCTCACGTAGCGGCTTGTGTATACGAGAAACCTGCTGTTCAAAGGGTGATGATTAGTCTGAGTTAAAAATGGAACAAAATCGAGTAGAAAATCGAGACGATTTTGAAGGACATGAGTGCTGTATGGCTCGTGTGGCTTCGTGAGGTTTGATGTTGGTACCGAGACACATTAATAATGCGCGCGGATGACACTCAACAATCCTGAACTCTAGGTGATGACTGTGGCAGTCGGGAAATCGTTTGCCGTCCCGTTTTCGATATCCGGTTATAGGCGTTACGGTGAAATATGGAATACTCCGGAATTCGGACATGTCCTCTGTTCTATTCAGGACAATACGAACTAAGGTGACAAGATATTCTGCTAGAACAAGTGGTAGTTGAGGGTTGGGTAGGACGACTTGGCCTGCAGAAAGAAGGTAGGTTCCGGGGTCATTTTCTGTCATCGTGACGTTTGCTGAAATAGGTGGCACTAGGAAGGCTTTTGTTTGGACCTTACAGATCACGGACTTACAGTCCTGCAGAATTGCTCTAGGAATCACCAATGTTGTACCACGACGCTAGCCATCGGGTAACACTCCGTATGTATGTGCATACTTTTATCCTGTTGGACAACACTACCTGTTTTCATAGATAAGAAGGATGACATTGGATAGAAATAGTAGACGCTTCGAAACAAGCGTCTGGGATTCAGCAACGAAGTCGATAGCAGAGATAGATATCCGTTTTCAGGAATAGTGTCATCTCACGAGATCGGGGTCGAGGTCCGAGAGCCATGACATGTGCAGATTCAAAATGAGATATATATGAAAATGTATGCTTTAGTTACACTTTGCTAGTGTGCTCTTCATTGGTGCATACGGCCATGATGATTGTCTCAGTAGGCTAAATTTCATGCTTCGGTGTCAAGGTATCAAAGCTGTGCTTGGACTTCCATGTGCGGTCTCACAGTAAATTACTGTAGAGTATTCTGCTATCTAGCGTAATAGAAGCTAAGCATTGTCCAGGTCTACAACAAAAAGATGGCTTCGCTGACTCTGCCCCATAATAACACGAAAAATGTCCGCTGATGAGAGATGGCCTGGGAGACCGCACATGGAGGTCCAAGCACAGCTTTGATACCTTGACACAGAAGCATGAAATTTAGCCTACTGAGACAATCATCATGGCCGTATGGTTTCTACACCAATGAAGAGCACACTAGCAAAGTGTAACTAAAGCAGACATGTTCATATGTAACTCATTTTGAATCTGCACATGTCATCGGTCTCGGACCTCGACTCCGATCTCGTGAGATGACAGCTATTCTCTGAAAACGGATATCTATCTCTGCTATCAACTTCGTTGCTGAATCCCAGACGCTTGTTTCGAAGCGTCTACTATTTCTATCCAATGTCATCCTTCCTATTATATCTATGAGAACAGGTAGTGTTGTCCAACAGGATAAAAGTATACACATACATACGTAGCGTTACCCGATGGCTAGCGTCGTGGTACAACATTATTGGCTACGGTGATTTCTAGAGTAATGAATATGACAACGCACGTATAGCCATGTCACTGACATATGAACATACTTATGTCTAGATTTCAGCTGTGTCCTTTGTCCTTTGCTTCAAAGTATCTATCAATTGTTTAGCCAAAGCTAACGGTTGCAATTCATCATTCATTGCACTGTATTCGGGACAGGTGGCAGATCTTGCACAACTCAGTGAATTCAGCTGTCGCGGGAAGCGAAAGCGTAGCGTAATAATGACATTAGTGATAATAATCATAATAATAATAATAAAAAATAATTATCATAATCATCTCGCAAAAATATAGCCCGTTATTACGTTCCACCTATTTAACGCAACGAAAGCAATTGTTCTCTAGCCACCATGACGGATCCAGATATAATATACGGCGTGCCATGTCCCCATTTGTTATTTCAGGGGAGAAGCGTGAGGGAAACCGGACGATTCGTTGAGGGGACGCTGCAGAGAAATGGTCTCCAAGTCCCGATCCGCGAGGCCAGCGGGTCACGGCGGCCTGGACACAGTCGAAAGTTCGATCAGCGGAGCGTGAAAACAAAATTACAAATCTATAATTGCTTGAGCCGATCCGTGTCTGACGCGTACATTTTCCTAGACCCCGAGCGTTTCTGTGCGTGCGCGTGGGGGGCGGAGAAAGCCGAGAACTGAAGGCCACAGGCCCCGCACCGTTGGCCAGCCAAGTCAGTGAAGTGATTTGGCAACAGCGTCCAGAAGGTTCAGACCGGCCAGCTAGACTAGTGGCGCCCCGCATGTCGAAGCAGCCGCAGCGTGGCTAGGGATCATGCAGGTCACGTTTTCACTTCATCGCGAGAAGCGAGCCATAGCTTACCAATAGGCCGAGCCGACGAGCGACGCTGCAGTGTACGGGTCCTGCGGCAGCGCTGCGGGTCACCCTTTCCGAAGGCGGCGATCCTCACGTCAGGTCCAACCTACAAATCCCTCTTAGTAGCCACCCCTTGTGGCTTGTGGTCTGCGAGCCAAGTGGCACCGAAAGAACAGGCGGCATTTTCCTTCAGTAGCCGAAGTAGGCGGCTCAAGCGAGCCCCTACCACACCGATAGATAGTCTCGAGAACAGCCCGCTCCCTGAAGTCGCTAGAGCCCTAGACACGAGGAGTGGCTAATTTTCTTTCCTCCCCGCCACGGGTATACCCCCTCAGTGGGCAGTCAAGAGAACTGCTGGTGTAGTAACCTTCAGATTCGTCCCGGTGCGTGGTCCTATGGTGCAGGACGTTGTCTTGCCAGCCGAAAAATCTTATTTGAAATAAATAATAAATTTATGAAATAATAAAATCGTTTGAAAAATGACCACATTCGTTCGTTCAATTGCTATGCGTGTAAAATGCTAACTTGAATCAGCTAAGAGTAGCGTTTGTTGCGAGCACAAAACAACGCTACGCTGCAACAAGGTTGATCTCATGCGAGCCATTCCGCCAAGAAAATTTTCTCTGTCACCATGCTCAGGCCGAGGACGCCGGTGACAGCCGGGCCCAGGTAAATCGATGATGACGATTCGCATATGGGCCCGGATCTATCGGCCACCTGCTCCCTCGCGCGTCGCGACACCTTCACCTTTCTACGTGATTTTTTCTGGTATCCAATGGTTGAGCTGTGCCTCTCTATCGAACCTCTCGCTCGTTGTCTTTTCTTTCAGCTTCGCAGTCCACCAAGAAGCATCTTTCAACAAAGGAAATATTCAGGCGGCAATTAGAAGTCAAAGTTGTTACTCGAGCTTCGTGTTACTTCGACGATTCGGCCCGACGGCCAGCGGGCGTCTTCGGAGCAATGCTGAACTGCCGGGGGTAAGGAGCGAGGGCCGATCGAACCAGCGCTGGCAGAGTAATTAAGCTCCGACTAATTTGCAGCTAATACTCGCGATATTGACTTTGTCCTGCCTCGTCGGGCCGCGAGTGCTGCTGCCTTGTGGCATTGCAGCTGGGGCCAATCAGGGTGCCGATAAAGGTCAGAGAGGAGATCAATACGTTTCGTCGCACGAGCCCCACGAACGGCACACGCCTGTATTGAGTGTGCCATATGTCAAGTCTCAATCAGATGTGTTCGCTGCTCAATCAGTCGACGGGGACAAATCATCATCGTGGATCTCACAGAAATTGGATTGAAGATTACACAGCAAGAGCAGACCCGCGATGGGCGCCAAATTCCTCCGTGTTTATTGAATTAGAGTGCAGATGCCCGGCAGCGAATGTAGAACAGATATTGGAGGCCATTGAATTAAAGCAAAAAAGCGAACCAAGACAGCGTTATGTGTGTGTGCATCCACAGACTTGAATTTCGAAGCGTCAGCAACGATCTTAGCATATGGCAAACGACATAAGACGAATGTTCTTGATTGGCACTACACCTTTACTCAATTATTATTAGTAGATTATGCAACACGAAGATACGATTGCAGAGATCGATTTCCCCCTTTCTACAATAGAGTACACCAAGCTCAAAGCCAAAGTCACATTTGCTGGTACGATGTGGACAGCAAACGCACAGCCAACTTGAGTCACAATAAATCACAGACACCTCGTAGGCTGTACTGTTATTATAACATTACTTACTGTTAGTTCTATGATATGATCTTAATTATCATCACTTGCATTATTAGATTCATACATATGGGTAGGGTAATCGTGGTGGGCAAGAGGACAGGTCTCTTGACGAGTTGGCACCTTTGCGCCATTGTGTCTAGCGTACGGTTCCTTACAACGGCTATGCACGTCTGTATTTCCCGCTAGCATCCGCGTTGAAGAGAAGTATACGCCTGTCACCGCGCGCCGACCATGTGACACAACGAATACATGGACATACGTGGATGCCAATTGCTGTGCTCGTTCGCAGATATCACGGCTTGAGCACTATTCCTCGCACCGGTTTGAGTTCAGTGCCCATTGCAAAAAATCAGGCAGGCTTATAGGTTGAAAACTCCGCTGACCACTCCACATTAACACACACGACCCGGCCCTTGCATTCGGACCATCCAAGTTTCTGGAATAAGCGAGGCGCGGCTGTCCCTAGACCTCCGATCTCCGTCGTATCCCCAGAAAAATAATACCACTAACGCTTACGCACAGGTAAACCTACTTCCACACACAAACACACAGTTTAAGGGTCATGCCCTCCACGTGACGCCACTGGGTACACTTGCACACGACATCTTCAAGAGGAAAAAACACCCCTGACAGCACAGGACGCGAAGACGCTGGGGTTTGGTTGTTTCGTTTATTTCGCACCCTAGCTCACCTCAGTCGCCCCTCCTTGGTCTCCCTTTAGCACACACACACACACACTCATACAAGCAAGTCCCACCCTAGAGAGAGTCGCGGGAGGGGTGCTCCGCTGATTTTCCCCCAAGATAGCTCCACCTTTATCCTCGATTGCCGGCCGCCGACGGCGCACGTCCCGAACGCGTCCGAGGAAGGGACGCACGGACGAAGGCAACCACGTCTTCTGCTGAGGACCTGTTCACAAGAGATACCTCTCTACAGACCTCTACACCTATCTCGACAAATACCTTCGCCTTGTGTCCCTTATAAATAAATATATATATATATATATATATATATATATATTCCCATTTTTTCTGTTTCTCTCTTTCGGCGTCCTCTCTGATCTGCCGGATTCTGATTTCTCGGAATGTCTCGTTATCATTCGACCGACGCTCCATTCCCGTCTCCTGTTTTATCCAGCACCTGCCTTTGTGGAGTTAACTCCTACAGCGGTCCAGCCGTACGTGCGTTGTTCTCTAACATCGGCGGTCTCTTACTATTAGTTCTTAATATTTCGAGCGGAGCGACGGCCTTCCTGTGGACGGTAGAGTGTGCCAGGGTACCCGGACCCGGGGGTGCGGAGGCTTGGGGTGCTCGAGTTATTAGCAGGACCGTGAGCGGCATTATCAGGCTATGATGGGATTGTAGCACTTTTAGGTTGTGAACACCAGTAGTACGGAGTGAAAAGGCGTTTCGCCGAGGCAAAAAAACCCTATGATGTTATACCACATAGGAGCGAACGAAATGCTGCTGCCTGGAATCAACTCTCGTTCCAATGCCGTTCCGTCAGAACGTACAAATACGTCTTATTGAATATATATAGCTCTCATATAGTGGTGTCAGCAGCTCTTCCAACATTCGTGTTCATCTAATTACGTTCGGATGGAACTCAAGCGTTGCCTTATTTATTGCTTAGTCGACAGTGTCGCATCCTGAGCTGTGCTCGACCAGCGGGCACAATTGCTTCACTAGGAAGGTTTTTGTATAAGCGATGTTGTTCGAGTCGGTGGAAACATCAAGGTAAGTCTGACCGTATAGAAACGATCGTCGAAACGATTGCCTTTTCTGTGATGCTCGAGCATTACAATGCCTCAGGTAGATTTGACTCGCTACTCAATTAAACACAATTTAGTCATGCAAATGCTGACAATTGCAATGTAGACCGTGCAAAGCTTGCAAAAGCGGACAAATGGAGATGTCTTCAGTTGTGGATGTGTTGGATATACATCGGTGTATATACTTACCAGACATTCAGCCCATTCATGCTCAATCGTTCCAGCTGAGACCCACCCGACCGCTTTGTGCCAATACAGAATCCCCTATTGGGAACGTGGCCGTCCCGCAAAGACGCTTGATACATGGGGTTATCATAGGTTTTGAAACAGCGACGAGTGTATCGACAACACTCTGCACATGCCGTCCAGCAGGGAACACAATACAAAGCCGAACGATCGAATGCTGCAGATTGTCCCAAGGGCATCGTATATTTCGACCCTAGTCGAGAAAGTAAAGTACTTGGAAAATATAAATTGCTACAGTTGAGCGTATCCGAGTGCCTGAGATTGTCTGGCGTAGGCCTGCGGTGAGTGCCATATCGACGTGGATCGCTTATTCCATGGCTTGCACGAGCGCTAGGGTCGTGTAGAGTGGTCATAAGGCAAGCACTAGAAATGGTCACCTCGAAATACCGGTTAGCATATTTCTTAATCGAAGCTAAGTACCGGCTGGGAAGTGGTAGCACCATTCTATCGTGCCTGGTTGAACCGTCATACGTGATAGCGTCGAGATCGTGTGAAGTATTCCGGGCAAGCCTGAATAGCACTTCAGGTATCGAATACAGGAGGGACACTTAGTACGCGGTAACTGAACTCAGTTGAGCTGTGTGTGATTTCTCTCGAATAACGTTCATGGGGCCTGCCTTGAGATCCAACCGAAGCTCACATCGAGGTGGCGAGCCAAATGAGAAGAATGAAGGGATAATCTGCTTTATTAAAGGGAACACAAATGTGAATTCATGTAAATTAACTATGGTTTTAGTTGATAACAATAGGTTGGGAGCTCTAGATACGACGTTCAACGGTGGAGATATGAGAAGGCAAGCGTCGATTGACTCACAGCCATATCATATTAACGTCGACGGTACAACTGCTTTTGGCGTTGCGAATCCTAAGACAGACGCCTTTAAATTCAAATGTGCAACGGTGAGAATTGAACCCGCCGTTCGCCTACGTGTCTCCTCCGATTGCAAGCCGCACACGAATCCGCCACCATGCTACCGGGCTCGACACATTCATGTGACCCGAGGCTAGCCTTTTGCCCTGCTTGGAAGCGAACAGCTTATTTACTTCTGTAATCGGCAGGATGAATGTCGCTCTTCTTCCAGGCAAACTCGTGTATGAAGGGTAATTCAAGGGCGCTTTGTTACACGAACCATATTATTATTTTACCATTTGATAATTGAAAAAACAGCATTCATTTTCCATGCTGCCGTATGCGTTTCGCCCTTGGCCACGTTCTCAGGCTGGCCTCCAAATGAGCACCGTATAACAATGATCTCAACAGCATCAACACCACCACCACCACCAAATCACGGTTGTGTATCAAAATAGGACCCCGATAGACGCCCTAGACAGACACTTCTGCAGACCCAAGCAAATCACTCACCTTCAAGCAGGTGCTCACCCCACTCTCAGTAGGATCCTGCCTGGCTGCGAATCGCTCACAATCGAACCGTAAGGCCTCTCATCCGCCACAATGGCGCTACTATGCAAACGCCAAGCAAGCTATGCAATGTAGTAGCCGAATCGGACGCAGTCGCAGTGGCCTTGCTGAAGGAGGAAGTGGCCGGCACCACGGGTAGCGTTTAGTGGAGCGTAACTAAAGAGAGACCGCATAGCCGCAGAGGGCGTGAGCGACGGCAGGCCCGTTCGTCGGCCTTCGTCCGACGGGAAGGCCAAGAGGCAGAGGCCCCTGTGAGGTCGACGAAGCGAACGCAGGCCGAGAGGGACGTGTCCGAGGGCCGCAGGGCGTAGCTATTTAGTTGTGGGTGGCAGCCTGGACCTGGCGGTCGCCATTGCCGCCGATGCCGCATTCTGATTGGCCACTCACTTAACACCCACTAACTGTTTTGTCCCTCTCGCGACGCTGGTTCTGAGCGCAGGAGTGGTCGGACAAGAAGTCTATAGCGGCTACGTAGCGCTGTCAGGCTACGCAGGAGAAGAGGCGGTGATGCTTTCGGTTCGGTGTAACGCTAGGCTAGGCTCGCTGGAGTCGCACATAGCCAGCTAGGTCACCCCTTGGGGGTGATCCTCAACCTAGGGGGCGACAAACCCCAGCCTCCCGTTGTACGAGTAGCGTCGGGAAGATCGCCTGGGTAATTAAGCAGTGGAGCGCGTAGTTAATCGTAAAGCTTATGGAGCTAGATTATGGTTGAAAGATGTTTCAAAATCATTCTACAACACACAACGGAGTAACTTTGCACGAAATTTGTCCGAGCGAGAGTAGCAACAACGAACGAAATATCTGTGGTGCTGGAAAGCTACATCGGTCATGCAACTTGCGATCGTATGAATGTATTGTAGGGTACACCGGTATACCTCCTCAGCATATTATCGGATCGATTAGACTATTCCCTCGTTAGGATATAGCGTGCCGGGTTTTGTGCAAGGCCTTTCCTCAGGCGAGCTGGATTTCACTACGAGCTTCTCGCCGCTCGATTGGGACGGTTGTGGCGGACCAACTTACCGCTAAACTACCATAGAAAACACGCCGCGAGAAACCATGAGATGTCCTGACGGGCTATCCCGGTAATCTGCCCCACCATCATCCTTCTCGTCATCACAAAACCATGCAACTGAAGAACACGAGAGGAAAGCGAAGAAGGGAATTTTGCACAATGATGTCGAGTCTTGTTCATATTCTTTTCCAACCGCTCCCAATGTGAGAGTTGCTGGGTCCCCGAGTGGGCGGACGCACCCTGATAGACATCAGCCGATTTGCCCGAAATATAGATTCTCCTTGACAATAAAACCTTATCTCCTCTTTCTTTCCTTTTCCAACGCGACCGCCTGATCCGCAATGTGTTTTGTAGGCGTAGAAATCGACCTTAAGGCTGTAATAACGCTGGTAGCCGGAACAATGACAGGCGCGACACGCTCTCCCTCTGTGTCTGGCTCTCCCGGGTAGTATTATACTATGGTAATCCCCGTAATCGTTTCCTGCCGCGTTGCTCCGTAGCGTCTTAGCCTTTCGCGTTTATGGTCAACGCAGAACGTTTCGGCCGCTCTCATAATGTCACACGTTATTAGACCGACGCTATAGCAATCAGCCATGTATATATAGATATATGAACCTCTCCCTAACCGAGGTGCATACGAGCTGAACATCTCTCCGAGTAATAGGAGATTTACTGCTATACCATTGCCAACAGCTCGCGCCGTTAGGTCGGTCCATTTAACGAGACCTGAGTATACCCTTCACATCGTCGTGTTTTCTGTACGAAGCGGCAAGCACCGATCTCGGCTCACGACGCTCACGAGAATACGGGTACAGTCACGAATCTGCTCCTGGAATACCCGCGGAAGTCTAGGTCATAGTCTCACATAGATGGACGTCCAAGAAACATTATATATATATATATATACATATATATATATATCCAAACGTCCAACAAACTGCTTAGGCGTACGGTACTGGACGAAAATATTGTAAGGCGTTGATGGCGCCATCCATTGACGGGCCAAGCACGGCCCACAATTTTCGCCGCGTCCACGGTAGACCGACCGGCCGACCGGGCCACCCACCCTCCCTCCAGCGAACTAATCAATGAAATTATGTGCAGCCAAAAAGGGAAACAAGGGCCGGTCGCAAGCCAACCGCAGCCTTCCGGTGATTAACTCGTTATCAGCCATTCCGCTAGCAGAGTCCTATGCAAACTATGGCGCGAGTAGGGCTTTTATGACCACGATGCCCGGGATAGCGAAAAGTGATGGTGCTGCGATGTCGTCAAGACAACGACAAAACAAGACCAACTCATTTGGGCGGAGCGAGAACGGGTTAGCACTAAATACCTGAATATGAGGGACATCATGATGTGCCAATAAGAAAAAATATACATATATATATATATATATATATATATATATATATATATATATATGGGGAAAATGAGTCTTCATTATCACAGCCAACAGTCTCGCTAAGGAAAAACTTGCAAAGGTAAATGAATAATGGTAAGAAGCGTATGGGCGGTAACGGTTCGAGGAAACGCGGCAAATATCATGGAACGAATAGGGCATAGGCAGTGGATGGGGAGGAGATGGTAAGCGATGGGTGCATTTGCACCATTTGCGGGTGTACTTGCACCATCGCCCTCCGATGTGTTCACGTAAAGATGGAGAACGTCACATTTGATGGTGAAATCGACTCCTCCGACATGAGTGGATCGTCGAGCGCGCGTCGTTTTCCCTGTGCGCGAGAACAACAACAGGTAGATTGTTATGCCCGCGAAGGGATCACTCTACATCCTTGGCGACACTCTCTTATAGGGTGAAGATGTGAGGGGTCGTTTTAAGCCACCAGTGACGTCCAGCTTACTCAGGGAATTGATTGGGATGAGGAAATGAACGGTGGCAGATAGCGACCCGGGATTTTACAATACGGCTGCGATGACCGGCGATCAATGGTTCTCAGAACGAACCGACCTCATTGTAACTAGAATAGTTTCGCAATAGACGATTTTCGTCACGTTGTGTATGTATGTGTGTACCCTGTTTACAACTGTTTACAGCGTTACTACTCTGTTTACAGCTGACACTTCTATACGTTTTTTCCGTTTTACCGCTTTGCTGTTGTGCCACTGTTTACTAGGTTCGTAATATGCAGGTGTGGATAACACCATAGCGTGCGAATAAATAATGAATTTAAAGAACGATTTCAATCTTGCATTGAATACAGGGAAATGGAAATGGCCTAACTCGTGTGAATGCATCAGAACAAATCGATCAAGACAATATCGTTGGAATAGAACGTGTCCTAGCCTATGCTACACTGTCCCTCTATCGTAGTGGACGGTGGCTAAGTCTCTGGCTGTAATGAAGCTGGCGGCCGCAGGTTCAAGTCCCGCGACCTGGTGAAGAACATATCGAGAGCTGACGCGTTATGAAAAGCTACCGTTTCGACAATAAACCAAACGCTTTGTATTGTGTCGTACAATGTTACTGTCCACAATCTCGCTGCCATATCCGGATACGTTCGATCTCAAGAGTTCGCGTACCATCCTGTAAGGCAGTATGTGTCAGGCGTGCGCATCACGATCTTTTCGAATGCCGGTCTTGTTGTTAAAAGTGGCCAACGCCATCTTTGTCACCTTTGAGATGATGGCAGAATCTAAACGGAGCTAAAGACAAGTCATAACAAATGTTCGAATCCAACTACCACATTTTGAAGTATACTTTTGCAAAAAAAATACTTCATACATTTTCTGGGCCCTGTTACCGTCGTCTGGCTGGAATCAGCTCTGTGTATTTTATGCGTGCACATATTTGGGAACTTTAATCAGTGTTCACTATTCGATATCGATTGTAGCAGTGGGCAGCACACAAGCATACAGTTTACCATCAACAAGCGCGCGCGCGGATCGAATGCTCGCAGAGTATTAGCATCAACGTCGCCGATGACGTTCCGGCTTGTGCGACCTTCTGGATAACATCGTCCGCTCCCAGCCGCTCCTAGGACTCCATCGAGGCTCCGTCGCTACGAATATGGGCCCGAGGCCCAACAAGATTCGAAAGCTATCGGACGACCTGAGGCCGTTCCCCGAGGAGACGCAGGTGGAGTGCATCGAGGGTTTTCGCTGGCTAATGTGTTTGCGTCGTAAGGCAATGCCTATGCTCGACTGCCGGCTGCCGACTACCGTCGGGGCCGAATTTCATCCGAAGTGTGGGTTTACTAACTTTGCTTTTCTAGTGCGCGCTGCCGATTCGCCGATAGGCGACGGACTCCGGTCGCCGTATACAGACAGACACAGGGTGAAATATTCACCCAGTCTTCGGGCCGCTCGCGGGGCCCCGTCTCGTCTTCGTGCCTCGGCCTCTGAGCCCGCTGGATGCTTAACGTTCGCTTGGCTGGGCGGTCGGCTGGGGCTCGCAGAGCCCCTCGATGCCATGCCCAAATCGAGCCGCAGTGGAGTGGCAGTGCTAGTAGGAGTAATTTCAGCAGCAGCAGCAGAGGCAGTCGGCCGAACTCAGTAGTGGTAGTAACCAACTACTGGAGGAAGCCTCGGGAGAGAGGGGAGTCCTCGCGACTTCAATACAGCAACCGGGGTGCAGTTGCAGTTCCGATGCGAGCGACAACGCTCCGTTGAAGGATGCCTTAAGAATGCAACTTCGTTGTTCTTTTATGTACATGGGAATGTATGGAGATGGTTCGTCTGAATGGCTTGTTTTGCAAGCATGCTGCTATTTTTCTTGAAATACTTCCAACGATGGCAAAGGTAGTCGAAGATGGGTCACAAGGCAATAGCGAAATAAGGTCGCCGGGACGGGGGGAGAGGTAGCAAGGAACCCATGGACATCTGTTGACTGATTGATAGCTCGAACTGTAGTGAGTATTGGCGGATTTTGCGCGTACTGAGAAACGCCTGGGTCCTTTTGAAGATAAGATGATTCCTTCGAGAAGGTCAGGCGTCCCTAAAGCTATGTACATTAGTATAGTAGTGTACATAGTATGGTGCCCGCCACCAACGTCCAAGTTTACCGCAGAATCTTTGCCGGTAGGAGATGTGTAGACTAATGAATTAATTTCTTTTTCCGAAGTTCCAAAGCCTGTCACATCGAGGCGAGCTCAAAAGATAAAAATTGGCCTAACAGTTCAAAATGATTTCCTAATTTCTGCAGTTAGCCTTTTTGTGTTTCATGGGCGTAGCACTCTAAAATTATAAGAGAATTGGCCGCCGAGCTCATAGACAACATCTGCTGGGTTTATTTTTGTTAGCGCTTTTTCTTCGCTGACTCTCAGCTTACCTTCCATAGTAGACCTCGATAGCGCTATATAGCATTGCTTCAAGGACCTATCATTTTCACTAGCTGGCTTCGTCCAACCCTCCGCCGAAGATAAATTATTCGTTAGCAATATGCGTTTTTTCCGAACCGCGACTCTTCTTTTGGCTAGTACCAGAATAGTGTGCAAGCGGTCACAAGGACGCAGACCACGAAAGCTCTCTCACCCTAAATCGAATTCTCACGAGAGGTTCAATCCACAGGAATAGTCTAAGTGACCAAATATCGCAACTATCGCGAACCTAACTTGTCTTCCATTCCTGTGTCTGTTTTATGAGAACTGCCTTCAACATGCTCGACATTGACTAGTTCAGCGGATCTCTGTTCTTTCCTCAGTTCGTTGATTCGTTTCGGCTTCTGCGTTCTATTATACTTCTGCCCATGACAAATACATATTGGTTTAAAGATGAAGGAGAGGACTAGAGTCGAGTCACCCGGTGCCGTCGAGCGTCGGCTTCGGGGCCGAACTTCTAGAGGGAGGTTGGAAGATAAAGAGGAAAAGAGCCGTCTGCATTGCACTGGCAGCCGTAGCGGCCGCTTGTGAACATCCGGCCCCTCTACGACACGATGCGCAATGGAGCGCGTCATGTCCCGACGGACACGACAGGCCAAAACAAGACCGAACAGGCCAAGCACAGCGAAGGAGGGAGCGCAGGCCGAACGACCTATCCACCCAGCCACCCACCGGCCGAACGAACAACGATGCTGTCTGCTTGCCCTCCGGCCCCCCGAGGCCTCTGGTTGTGGTGCGTTTGACATGCGATGCCGAGATCGCGGGCTGAAGGCGGAGGCGGCGGCCGCCGCCGCCGACCGGAGAACGGCTTTGAGCGATCCCAACCCGCTGAGTTTTGCTGGAAAGCATCCGCTGCTGGAACGCATTTCATTCTCCTTCGCTCTGAATATAGCGGCGGCAGGCAGCGCCCAGTGCGATGGGCGATCACGTCGTGTGTGTGGGTGAATGGGAGGGGGGGGGTTCGCCTGTGTCCTTGCGGATCGAAGGAATCCTCATGCGGCTGTCTGACGGATCCCCAGCGTCTTGCCAGCTGGGACGAGCGAGGGAACGGCCTAACAGGCTCACGACAGGACCCACAATGGCCACCCCCAGCCGAATCCTCTTCCGCAGGCCGGGTCCTCTCCTCGCGGTGTGGAAGGGTCGCCGCCGTAAAATGCTGCATTGTCGTTAGGGCACGAGAGAAGGGGGGCTAGCGAGAGCCAGCGTAGGGCGGATCGGCGGACCTTTTGTTAAAAAAAAAAAATGAGAGCAGGGAATGAATCCACCTATTTTTTTGTAATGCAGCCAACGACTCCGGGGTTAAATTTAGAATTGTCGAGGCAGGCCCGCAGACGGGAACGGATCACCTGGCAGAGAGGACAGGCTCGGCGTCCCACCAAAGGGGCAAGGCCGGCGATATTCGCTCGCAGGTCACTGCGAACCCTCAGGGAGCCCGGGAGAGGCTAGCTCGCTCCCATTGACTAGCTAAGGAACAGGGAAAAGGTTGGTTCTTCCACTCTTCTGGAAAAGATCAGATCGAGAAAGCTGACGGATGACGATCTTGCCCGTTGCTCTCTCAGCCCATCATACGATTCCTACAGACGGAATAGGAAAGAAAGCCCCGAAGACGGGATAGGATCAAGGCAGAACTCGAACAACAACAGAAGAGTAAGAAGATCGAAAGGACGATTCGAACTGAAAGCAGCGACGCGCAACAAATGATTGTTAATACTATTATTGCTAGTGGTACAATTGGACCGAGCAAACGACTGGATAAGCCTATCTGCATATCCAATTCAACTGTGAATATAAAACTCAGTTTAGTAACCCAAGGGGTGGGACAATGTTTGCAACGTTACATATACCTGTAGTATGTCGCCACCATCACAAGGACTTGTTCAGATGCGTCTTGTTAGTCCACTGTCAAGGCGATTAGTGTATTAAGAAGGGCTAGTTCAATCGAGAGTCGATTGACAAGGGCCATGCGAAACGAGATCCAAGAGTTCGTTTCGTACATGCGCCTGGACAGAGACAAGTGGGACAGAGGGAATACGCTAGCCGAAAGGATCCTTCACGATAAGGATAGGCTAGAACGGGTGCGGACAGCAGAGCTTGTCCGAAGGGAAAATCTACGGAATCCACCCGCTGTGGCTGGGCGGGACGGTTCGCCCCAGAGGAGGAACTGAGGGATGGGACATGGTTGGAATCAACTGCCAACGGTCCCTGCAAGGCACTGACTGAAGTAATACTTGTGACAGTCTCGGTCAGTGCCCCAAGTCAAAATCGGTTCTGGGTTTAGTAAGTAAGAGTCTGACAGTACCAGGCAAATAAACCTCAATCAAATAAACCTCAATTAAATAAACCTCAATTTGAATGAACTCAATTTAACCCTTCGATATATTTTTAATAGAATAGATATATCCTTTGGAATAGGGAGCACGCGCCCGAGGTAATGGAGTTCGCATGCTGGGAGACAACAGCACCGACGGATTTTTGCAATCATCGAGCGGTGGCGTTTCAGAGTGGAACAGTCGAACGTATTCTATAGTATTTCCCGACTAACTCTTGGCAGATGCACAGGTACCGAGTGAGCGGTAGGTCATGCAGGGTGTCGAGGAAAAACGCTGCTGAAAAGAGTTGCAAATGTTCACCGTAACATGCGTACAACATTTATTTAACAACATGGTCCCTGCAACCCAATGGGAGTAATCGATTATTGTACACACGAGTTGCATACTGGAGAGATAGAGAGATAAAGGTATAGAGAGAGACAGAGAGAGAAAGATAGAGGCCCAATAGAGAAAAATCACGCACCAAATGATCCCCACCTGGTATTATTTCTCTCCTTCACGCACCATCCGATGCACAGCCGAACGTATTCATTAAGATGATTAGCGCCAGACTAATAGCGGTCCCTCGCTTAGTAGCGGCGGTCCGGACCGCCACGAACGCATCCGCCTTTCGTCGATTGAAGAAAGGCCCCACCCTTCGTTCTCCTTTAGGAGCCGTCAAGCCGCAACAACAGCCACCACGTTGTGGCGCATATAACCCCTTGGCATTGTTAAAGCCCATGGATAGGTACCACCGTCGCAAGCTATCCGTCGCTATTGTTTCGAATCTCAGCTCATCTGCCAGCGGCGGCAGGGCGGCTGCAGGAGGGGGTGTGATGCTGATGTATTCTCGTTGGGAACGTCTCTCATCGACGTTACGTTATTAACGTAAAGAAAGGTACGATACTCTGGTCAATGGCTGTCAGCGGGCCCGGGACGTGGGGCTAGGATGGCTAGGCATTTCGATCATCAAGTACACGACCGAACGAGCCACCTGTACCCGGCCAGCATGCGCAGATTTCTTAATCGGCACAGGACCGCTCGGGCTGTTATTCGGCCCGTCGTGTAAATGCTCTTACGTGGCTGGTGCGCGCGAGCGCGTTGGCAATATGCATGCGGGCACTGGGATACTAAGATACACTGAAGTTGATAATAGTCGACGATAACGTGAACGTGCATTAAAGCACGATCGTGCTCAACATTCATCTATTCGATGAACGAGATTTCTTCACCGTGACTTGAAGACGCGTAGACATCATTCGCTGCGTAACCGATTGCTTCGGATTGCGGTTGGTGAAAGCAACGCCGTGGGCTCGTCTGTGACCTGTAAGTATAGATTCGAATGGTTAGGGCCCTGTATTTAGTCACATCATTTTTTAGGTCGAAGCGAAATAGTCAACCAGCCGACAACAATATCGCCATGTCGCTGTCCGCCCATATAAACAGAGGCCGAGGCAGATATATTTGCTGTATTTGTACTTGTCTACAGCACCCACAGCAAGTGTCGCTGTCGTTACAGTCTGGTCCGAAATGTTATCCCTCCTTCAAAAGGTTACCGGCAATCGCCTTGGAAACGCTCTTCTTCGCGTCCCGGCCGGCAAGTAAAGGTAAGGTAAAGGTTTATTGGTTTATTGAAGAAGCTGTAAAGTACCGACGGATATCTTCTGTTGTTGCTGTTGTTGTAGCAGTAGATGGCCCTTCTCTGAGGCTGGCAGCTGGCTGAGCCAACCCGTCTACACATTTGGCGCATAATAGCCAACGCAGCCATGCGAACCCATCGTTCGGTGACAACCATTCTACATTAACTGATACAGTAATATCTCCCTACATTGCCACTTTCGTTTGTACGCCTTCTCGCTTTCTCGACCCGTCCCTGGTGATCTCATCTCTGATTTATACGTTGGATGGAAGCTTTGAATCTAAAATGTATCCGATCAACCCCTCATTTGTATCACAGATCATCACTTTATAGATATCACTTTCTCACAATTGTTGCCAGTTGTCACATCGCCCGCCTGCATTGAGATCGAATTCAATATGAACTTATGTGGAGAGAATACTTCTTTTATCGAATGATATTATGGAAGGAGACCTTCGTTGTGGTCGGAGACACATTCAAATCGGAACTATGATATATCATTGCTCTCTCTCTCCTTGTGTGTGATACCACCAAACTGGGTAATCGCTTCGACCGAATTCCCGCAATAACTTCCATAGGAAGTTATTATAATCAGCCTTAAGTGAAGGTGGCTCAACTGCATCCATGCGCAGCTACATGACATGGAAATATTTAGAGTCTAGATGGAGGCGGCTATCTGCTAGATTGTTTCGATTCCCATTTTTTCCAGGCTGACTCTCAGCCAACATTTCACGTCCACGGTACAACTGCTTTTAGCATTCGATTTACCTATTTGAGTGTAAGAGTACTGGCTGCATATGCAAGCAACGCATGGCAATATTTCGACGATGACCTGCGCTAGGCACTTTTGCTTAGACACCAAGTGCAGGGTGGCATCATTCCTATACACCTGTCTATCGACGTACAATAGCTAGCTGAAGTCCTTCGAGTTCGCGCGCTGCCAGATGCTCACCGCAAGCAGAATCATCCCAGTGTGAATAATGGCTATGTAGCCGATTGGCTCGCGGCTGCGTTACGGATACGGGCCATATGAACGGTACGTACATGTTGATCATCGTGATGTCCGTCACTTTGGCATAGATACACCGTTCCACGCATGGCGAAACCAGTAGCGTGAGCATTACACGTACCGTGCTGTGAGTCAGCCGAGAACATTTACTAGATATGTATGCGGTGGTGATCGAGCCCGTACACCTACGTGTCTCCTCCCATTGTAAGGGGCACACCTATGCACCACGCCACCGGGCTAGACCCCTTGCCTCCGTTGCGCATCTGCATTTAAAGGGGTCTGCCTTATGAAGCAATGCGGAGGGTTCGGGAGTCAGCCTGGACATTTTTACTAGGTATATATGCGGAGCTCGGATACGCCCACATCGCTTTGGTTGCGCGGTGCTGCTCGCTGCAGTGAGCCATCTTCATTCGACAAAAAGCAATGCCGCTACAACGTGTCAATGTCGCTCAGTGCCTACGGCTGGCTGGCTTGTGCCTTACTATGCTGACTAGAAAACTACCCGTTGGGTGTTTCTGTGCCTTGCAATGCATAGATTTTGCCTGTTTCTCTGTGAATTCGGAGCAGGTGGCCGTCACGTTTGATTTGAGGGTTGCTGCACTCGATCGGAAATTCTGAATCACTGTCCACTTCTGCATTAATAACATAGCTTCCTCCCCGAGAAATCTGTCTTGACACCGCCTTATGACTGAAAACTAAAATCGACACCAGATGAACAAGGGCAATTCGGATCAAACAACAATAATAATAATAATAAGAAAAATAGCTACACTATTTAATTTATTGGATACGATCATTTAACAGCTATAGCATCCAGTACCATTTTGTGCTGAGTCATATTTCGATGATTCAGCAGGAGATCGAGAAGTCTGTATGCACATCTATGAGCAGTTCCACCAGGTGGGCGAATGTTTCTTCCTCTATGGTCCCGGATAGATGAGATGTCAAGCGTTTCGATGTTCTTCGAAACGTTTATCAAAGACATTACAAACGCCGATTTTCCTGTAGCTCACGACAGATGGCACGCCAGTCAGCAAGCACACATTCGTGCCGCTTGTACATATATTGTTTCATACTGCTAGCGTATGGGGCATTCACGGCAATTATGCCCCCAGCGACGTCCCTCGTTACTATCTCAGGAGGCCAGATCACCGTGAGCAGCTGCGAAGGACAGCTCGAACATGAATCCTGTACGCGGTTCGGTGGCGTATGGTAACGATACAGAGCTCACCAGGATCGTCGCGATCAGGCGAGCGTAATCGGAGCGTCCGCCGATGACAATCGCTTCGTATCAGAAGTCTAGTGCCCGTGGTGGAGACTGTCCGTCGCTGTTATGCGATTGAGTCGCAATGGAACGAACGGACTTAACGCTTGTCCGCACATCAGCGGATTTTTACGCGTTAACGTAAGCGAGCGAGCAAGCAAGCATACCCAAGTCGTTAGGGGGAAGGGGGGGTAATCAGAGTCGCGGCGTAATTACGCAAATTGATCGAAGATTAGAGAGGCCTTGAAGGCGTTAGCCGTGCCTGCATACTGTGCTAAACGAGTACACAGTACGGGAACCGGCAGCGGGACCGAGTACATGAGCGTGAATATTGCCAATTGATAATAATAATAATAATAATAATGTTTTCTCTGCCTTATAAACAGGCCAATAAAAGCACATTAAGTTTTGTTTCAGTGTAGATGTTACGACCATGACTATAAGTGGGTGCGATACGCACGTCGAGCTCCTCAGGTTGTAATCCATTTGTCGGTGAGCGTCAAGCTGAGGGATTGCTGTTGATAACAACGGTAAAATAAGCGTAGGTCATTAAAGAATACACGTTTTGCTATATGTTACTGCTGACCCTTTGAGAGTGCGTCCATGAACTATTTGAATAGATGTTAATTTATGCATATAAGTTATTATAGAAAATCGTTTATTGTTGTCTTGTACCACCGTGTGCGGTCTCTTTCACCAGCGGGTCTACGGAAATTGCTCTAAGGGCGATTCGTATTATATGAGGAAATGTGAATTAATGAGGAAATTCATTATAATTTTCCACAGAAGCGATTTCGTCACTGAAATGCGCTTGTGATGATGATGATACATACTTGTTCAATGTATGTTTCGAATATTTGAAAACGCGAAGCCCTATGATAGATGTACGGTCACAGAGTGAGGTGCTATTCATCTGTCACTCGCAGTGTTTGTTAGACCTCTACGAACGGTGAGAAAATTCAAATCGAAATATTTTTCTTTCTGCAGCGCCGACACCGAATTTCGATAGGACATGTTCAATATGGCGGGCTCGAACTGGCCAGCACCGATCGTCAGCGTGGCTGTGCACTGCTCACCTCGTTATACGACCTCCCCGAACGTCTATTCGAAGTAGCAGCGCTTGTCTCGCAGCAGAGAGAGAGAGTATTCGACTCCGGTGGCAAGCACATATCGCCACCAGCTCAGTGGTCATTCATTGGGCTACGTCCACAAATTGGCTGAGGCCTGTCAGATAAAAGGGGAACAGCTGAGGGTCAGCTCGAAAAACAGTTAACAAATTGGTTCTATAATTAGCAAGCTACAGAATTCATGAAGTGCGTCGTGCGTTCGTCGACCAGCCCGCCGCATCCGAGCCAACAAGATCCTGTGAAGGACTACTGAACTCCTTGGCCTGTTGTTGCTGCTCCTAATTCTGCTACTCCTGTCGCGCCACAAGTCGCTTCACTTTGCCAGCCGCCGTTCCCACCTGCTGCCACTGCTGTGCTCTCGAGGATAGGCTCTTGTTACCAACTCGAGTGTAGCCCCTCCCGAAATCACACATAGCCTCAAACACACACATCCGCCCGTCGACCCACAGATATCGTCCAGGGCACGAAGGCCAACGGTTGTGTCCTGCTCGCCGATAGGCACGAGCTGCGCACGCCTGGCGTGTGAACCCAGCAGTGCGCACTTGACTAGGACCTGCCTCTCTCGCTATAAATTCTGCTCCTGCTGATATTACACGCTGTTACCTCCGTGGCAGCGCTATTACGAACGCTTACGTTGTTCCACGCTCACTCACCTCCTGAACCGCCCCCGGGGGCGTCCAACACCCCCGTTCTCAATACCCCCCTGGCGACTTGGCTACCGGGCACACCATTTCGCGTCCGAGAGCAAGGCAGCAAGCAACCGCCGCCGTTCGCTTGCCGGCTGCGTCCCAAATAAGCTTCTAGGTGACTTGTCACCACTATGTTTGCTTCTTCTGCTCATTGCTCTCGGGTTTGTTGGGCTGTCGCCGTCAGCGCCGCTGCGTCCTCTACGGCTTGGAAATGTATTCTACGGCTCGTAGGCTTTTTCTGGTACATACGCGGGTCCTGCGATGTTGGCGTGGCAGAGTATCGAGCAGAGAGAGTACCACTGACGGATATGGTTCACACCGAGCCAATAGCTTGCGACGACGTGTACTGAACCAGTAGTACCGGCAGCAACAGCAGCCGCACAGGCTAGCGGAATTGGCTGCTGAGTCGATGTCGAGCTGTAGCGATTGATCTGCAGGGCTTGTTTTCGGGAGACGATTGTCGTCGGGATGACTCGGTAGAGCTGAATGTGTAAGAAGCATTTGCCAATAGTATTCAGGTACCTGGGGTTCGTGCAGTGGTGTGCTGTCCTTGACAGCACCATTTGACGCTGGTATGGTCGATGTAATTGTTCACTAGACTTGAGCTTAGTGCTCAGAAATAGCAGCTGAGCTAAATGTGACCTTGGTGAGGACTATTGCATTTATAATACATGAGTAGTGCATTTATACCATTGCATTTTTACGAGTGCAGACGCAGTTGGATGACGATTTGGTTTGTAGACGTGGTTAAATATGTGATAGAAAATTGTGTGTTGTCGAGACATATTCGAGACGCGACAATAGCATTGGTGATTTGGCTGTTTTAGTCGTATCGTAGCCTCGATGGACATTATTCCCTATATAAATGAAGTTATGCTAGTTTTCTATAATGCAGTATCGGTATTGGCTTCCTTGGAAGTGCCCCTTCACAGCATGATAGTCTGACTAATTAATTAGACATTGAAAAATGGAGCGCTTTTGACATCTTGTTAGCCGGTGTAGCTAGGCAGGAGTATCCACGCGGTCAAAGTCATAATCGGACATTTCTAAACACTCGCCGTTAGACACAATTATTTGACAGATATACGTTTTTTTTGTTATGTTTGGTATATATAATGGCCTAAGCCAGTGGATCACATGGGCTGCCTTTGAAGCGTAGATAGGTTATAAGTAGGTCGTCATTGTTGTCATTTCGTGGAGCTGACAAACTCGTCGACAAGCAATCATATAGAAAGACTGTAGAGGTCTTCAACGATGGAAGCTCTCCATGGAAAAAGATCGAGTGTACGGAACAACAAGTGAGTGAGTTCTGTCAAAACAGAAACTCTTCAACTGGAAGGTCAACTGTAACCTTTTCCCCCAACTTTAAGTAATCCATATTTTTCCTAAGCTTATATTTACGTCTTAGCTTGCTATAAGTCTAAATCTACAGATATATATATATATATATATATAACTACCGGATCTGAAAACAGTGTTTTTGGTGCGTCGCTCGAGGAACGTCCACCTGAGCGTTCCAGCGTTAACACAGTCGGACTATGTCGCTCAATAAAACACTGGGCACTGGAGCCCGCACAGCGAAAGCATGTCAATGCAGGACATTTCGGGATAATGTTTAATGCTCAATTAAGCTCTATTCTCGGCTGGGGCGGCTCGGTGAATCGAGGCGAATCCGGCAAGAATATTCGTGGAATGTCCACTGCGAAAACAATGGACAATGATGGCCCGCCTAAAACGAATGTAGCCAAACAATGACTCCCTAGTGACTTGGGCAGAATTTGGGCAGAATGCCCCGCCTTGAATTGGTCGGCCGGGCGTCTCCAGCGCCACCATCCGAGCTTTTCGCCTTTTGCAGCGTCTGTCCGCGCGAATTAACGGCGTTGTTCGACCACGTCTCAACCACGTCGCTAGGATTCCATGCTCGCGGAAGAGTTGAGTGGCGCATGTATACATACAATTTGCACAAACGATTGGGCCAAGTGCTGGCAACCGCCGGCAACACACGGTGACACACTTGAACCGGCCGATAGCTTGTGCTGCATGAGCAGAACGTTGGCGTATAGATCTGATCGTTTGCAGCCTGCGAGAAGGTGTCCCCGTATGCTGCGAATCAAGGCAGGATCTCGTAGTGTGGTTTGTTTTGCGGTGGCCATTCGCGATTAGCGTTGTGGCGCAAGGACGAGGACTCGGAGCGACGGTACGATTTACCGTTATTCGCACGCCGTGGCGACTTCGGTGTTTGGACTGGGGGTTCACGGCAGACATAATAGATCGAAATTTTCAGCTGACTCTCAGCAGTTCCCCACTGTGCTTCTTGTGACAGAGGCGGTGGGCTCCTTGCATACTGGGCATTACTATGGGGGTCATGTCGGGGCCATGGTTGCTTTACTTTCAGCCATATTGTTCGTGGCAGGAAACCGCAGCCAAAGGAAGATGATCCAAAGAAAGAGATCCTTGGCGTCTGACAGGATTCGAACCCAAGCCATATGCTTCGCCTGCCCGGCAATCCAAGACGCTCACCATTAGCTACGGGACGATATAGGATAGAACAAATTAGACGCAACAGTTAGAATAGACCTACGGCACTAGATATGTTTGCAGCTTTGTCTGTACGACTATTGTACACTCGGTCTACGGCGCGCAGCAAAATCGAATGTTTACCTGAAACCAGGAACGACCTAACAAGCTGCTCTTAAGTGGGACAACATCCGTCCTGACGTTCTCCTCAAAACGGTTGCGACTCGTCTAATCCTCGGCGCGTCGGAGCAGTTGCCGATCACGCAAATCTGACAAGGGATGGTTCAATAGTTGTGATATATATGTATATATATATATATATGTATATATATATATATGTATATATATATATATGTATATATATATATGTATATATATATATATATATATATAATGTAATACCCCAGCTTCTCTTCTCGACCATCTCCATAAGCGATCTGCCTAGACGCACGCACTCGCTGGAAGGGATGACCTCGGATGGTGGTAGACAGCCCGCAGACACGCCAATGTTCTTATACAGATCGTCGAATGCTTGACGGGCAAACATACGTGTATAGATTGGTACAAGGAATACGGAACGCGAACGCACATCTGTACGCTGATATGCGTGCAACATTGCACACGCCGCAACGGATGCGGTCTGGCGGCACCGTGCGACCTCCGAGATATCGAGACGGATAACGATGAAGGCGATGCCATTTGTAATCATTTTTCAAAGCAGATGATTCACATGTGAAGATTTTCTTCACGTCGGGTGACCCGTGTAGAAGATCGATGCATCTCGATTGCTGTTCGTGTGGCCTGGTCGATCGGCCGCGTCGGTTCCTATAGATTTTTCGACGATTAGCCAAATACTGTTAATGATAAATAATAAAAATAATACTAAAAATGCGGGATTTCTATCGACATGTTCGACATGTTCCCTTCCCGTGTACCTTGGTCGAATCGCCGACTTCAGTCGTCGCTAATTCCGTGTCCGCGACCAGAATTACATGGACCAGACGTGTTCTACACAGCGGACGCAAGCATAGAGATGTGAATTCTACCTCAAAACTGTGCGACATAATTTGTGGCCTTCACCAACAATGCAGGAGCCAATTCTATGTCAGTAACATATGCGAGGGGTCAGTTATCCTATGACGATTTTGCCAATTATTTACCCATAAAGCGTTTTCTTTTTTCGAAGTAAATGTAATATGCCAATTAACGAAATAATGTGCTGGTGTTTAATTGAATTGAACTGTATCCATTGTTTCCTTTGTGGAACGTTATGGTGATTTTGCGCAAACGGTTTACGATTGACGTATTCGAATAATGCACGGATCAACTTTCCGGGCTGACTCACAGCCAACATTTAACGTCCACGGTAATAACGCGCGCCGGTGTAGTGGCAGCTGCGTAGAGGGGCTTCTTATAATGGGCCGACGCAAAGGTGGTGGGATTACTTTTATAGTCTTGTGGGAGATCCTGATTGAGCTAGGCAGACAGCGTATACATATTACACATGCATTTCATTTACCATTCAATCTACGGGGGTCCCTTTTGTGTGTTTGGGGAGCGTATATCGTTCATTACATCGTTCCCGTAGGCGCAGGCGGATATAAGTATTTCAGTCTGTATTAATCTTGTTATTATTATTATTACCACAATAAATTGGTCTAGTCTCCCGTTCGCATTGCCTTGTTTCGACGTCGCGCCTGTGGGTTTCCCGCTAATCCACCAAAGCTTGCCTTCGATCTCATTTATATCCCTTCATCGCTCCCCTCATTTCCGAGTGATTCCCAATGCTGCAGTTCGTCTCGTCATTCAAACAGCTTATCAGTTTCACTTCATTTCAGTCAATTTTACTGTAATCTGCAATTTTTAATGCAAACATTCTCCTCTTAGATATATCCAAAGGGGGTAACGCAATTTCTATTTTGGGGTAAACGCTTAACGATTGAAGAAGTGAGGCCTTCTTGTGCTAGCTACATTCTCTTAAGAATATATATATATATATATATATATATGACACCTGTCCCTTGGGGTAAGCGGTGGTCTTGCCATGTCAATGCATGTCAACACTGTGGCCGTCCCACACCCTTCTGGAGCAACTGCTCGAGTCAATGTAAGTGCTCAAGAAGTATCTATCAAGTGTCAATATCGTTACAATGGATATTATCATTATAAATTCTATACGATAAGCATCGATTGAATCGTCCCCTTCAGAGGCTGCAACGTTCGGTGCATTTTACGTCACCGACGAATGACGTCACGGACGTTATTAGCTGTGACCGTCCGTAATTAATCCGTGTGCTGAATCCGTGTTGGTGTTAGCGGCCCCATATGTGTACGGCTAAATGTCGAAAAAACATAACGAGGAAATTAACTACATTAAATAAATAGCTGAATGAATTAGATGATTAATATTGATAAAGTAAATTAAATTACCCTAGACAAATTAAATGACCCCATCCGATGAGACTTGAGCCCACTATACCCAGCTGCGCATGATGGCACTTATTCATATTAGACTTGTTATTCGGCGGCAACTCATTAAGCTCTTCGTTGCAGTAACCGCCGACAATTAACGCACCAGCGTGGTGTCGTGATCAGTACGACGTTGATTACTCTAAAAATAGCTGACCTTCAGTAAATTGTAGATGTGGTCGCCTCCTCTTGACCACGGCAATGATAGGGATTTGAAATGTGATATCTGCAATAACCCAAGCGTTTACACGGCATATGCACAACTTGATAACGGCGCTAATTATGCGCTCAACATTAAAATGGTGATTCTTATTATTAACCTGTAATTGGTTTCGCTATTAACGTTTCATCGTTTAGTAAAGCAGCCTGTTTTAGTTTATAATAATAATAATAATTATTATTATTATTAAAACAAAGGTGTCCGTCCGTCCGACAATGAGGCATTTCTATCCGGGGGTCGATTTCGGGAGTTTATCCTCTTCGAAGGGGGGTCATGTTTAGCATTATCATTATTATTGACTAATTATACAAATCAACAGTCTACAATGGTCTATCATAGGTGCACTAATGCGGCAGACAGTACCTTTCAGATAAACAGAGCAGCCGTGCGAGAACCGCCAATATGGAAGAGGCAGGACGCGTATTTTTTTGTTAATATTAATAAGATTAACCAGAAATTTCTCTCAGCTAACATCAAGTCCCATTTTATGCCCTGTTTCGCCTGATATCGTACGCAGGACCTAGCTTGTACAGAAAGCAGACGTCCTTCGTTGGCGTTTATACATATTCGTGTTTCTCTGCAAAGCCGGCGTAAATCAGCATTTGACAAAACTTAGAGGAGCAATAAGTACATTTGTCGATTGGCCCAAGATTCAACAATCTGTTTACCAAAGCGCTGTATTGTAACCAACCGAGTATATGACTTACTATGATACGCCGTGTCATGCCATCGATGGCAACGATCGACTGATGCCCCTTCTCAACACCACACCGTCTTACCAGTGCCGTAAGCGCGATCCTTCCTCTGTATCGGTTTTCGTTCGCGGATAAGCCGACCGCACGCGTTTATTACACTATAACCTCGCCCCCCCCCCCCCCCATACTAGGTTTCTGCTCTGTGCAAGTAATGGTGGGATCAGTTGTACCCAATCCTATCCCTGTGCTGATCCACAGTGAGAACAGAACAGATCCGAACGGTTACGGATGACAGGAGCGGCGCCAGGATTACAGATCACAGGAGGCTTCGGCGCCCCTCGAGAACTGTAGGAGACTGATGGTTGGCTGGGAGGAGTGCAACAAACATGTCCAGATTCATCCGAAGACACCAATAAAGCAGCCATTACGCATTGTATTTAGCTGAACCGACTGAGAAAGGGCTAGAGGTGAGCTCCCCTTCTCGAAACCTGAACACACAGCACAGGGTTCCGAAGGTAGCTATTTCGTTGTCAAATTCTTGCAGGCTGTAGCTGTTCGAGCCGGTGATACCTCAACGCAGACGTCGCACTGGCAAACCACAGTCGGCATACGGTGCGCTGATAGAAACCGCAACCGAGGATAATTTGCTCCTCTGTTGCCTAGGGATTTTTTCCGTTATCCTTTCGGTGGGTCTGCTTGTATCTATGTACGTGCAGCGACAATGACCACACGGCTCAATCTAGACCTGTTGCGTTCCTGAGCACACTGCTGCGACCAGAACGGGAACCCGCTGCAGAGCACAACCGCTGCAGGATTGCGTACCTGAGGTACCTAGTGATAGCACAGGGTCTGCTGTCGTAGCAACCTTTTCCCTACTCTCAAGAGGAGTTCCCGGTTGCACAGGTCGCTCTTCGTCCTTCGTCGGAGATGTCCGCCCGATGGCTTCATCCCAAGTCTCCTTGTCCATACCGGTCCCGTGGGAGACTCGGGCGTACACGTGCATTCTTCGAGAATCGATCGGGGTGCTGCAGAGCAGCCGGAAACGTCTGATAGAGAATGAAGGAGAGAATGCGCCGTACACTAGGTGTGTGCGTATGGCAAATACACAACAACATCGAATAAGCGGATGATACCGAGAGGCGGGCCGACAGCCATTGGTAAGGCACCCTCTCGACCCCACGGGTACCGTTGGGGCTGCTGCACGAAATGGAATCGTCTGGCCTAACGCCTACCCATCTACCACCGACGTAGACTCTGTTCTGCTGCAGCACCGGGAGGCCCCATGAGGAATTGCCAGCAACCCCCGGATATCTCTCTCTCTGTCTCCCCCTTTCTCGCTTTGTCCCTCTGTCTCTCTCTCTCATCCCTTTCACATAGACTCGAGCGTCCAGGCTGGGCATTTGCTGGCGGAGGACCCCAATACAATACAATGCCTTCGTTTTAACCCCCCCCCGCCCCCCCAGGCAACCCCGCAGAACGAACAGCTCACAATGTGATTCATTTCGTTTCTGTCCTCTACCGCTGGGCGGCTGTTGCTGCTTGAGCGTCTCCTGTGTTGATGCTACCGCTGGTGGCGTTGATCTCATCAGCAACTGGAACGAGGGAACCGATCAGAGCGGGACGAGAACGGTCAGATGATTGAAGCCTTAGAACAATGGACGAGAAGGCCGGCCGGCCGGCTCGCCCTGCCGCCGCTCCCCAAGCTCCGCCCGTCTGGCTCGCACCTAAGGCGCATAGGCCTCGGGTAGCCACTAGCCGCCCGCATCCCCTTTCCTCGCCGGTCAAGGGCGGCGATTGCAACGGGCAAGGTAGATCCATCTTGTTGTTCTCCTGCAAGACTCACTGATTGGAACAAAAAAATAAGGGATATAATACCTATCTATACTTATACGTGTTTGTCCGTGGTGATGAGACCTGAACAGATGATGCAGGGTGGGCGCCGGGAGCGAGGGGAGAGATAAACCAATACACGATCCGTGACGGAGGAGTAGTATCGGCCTTGCGTCAAACTGTTTTCCCTCACCTGGATGACGTTGCCGGTAGTGATAAAAGTACGACCATAATAAGTATAACACAGTGATATCTGTAGATTGAGCCGCATGGACACATAGCTTTATTTTTGTCCTTTTTCTCTTCTCTTTATAGTTGACCGTAGTGCATTCGAAATATCCGCAAGACGTGCTTTCGCGTACGGGGCTGTCGCTCGTGATGGTGGTGGCGCTCGATACAGAACGAGAAATCACTGCAGGTTCTTTCGCATCTATTTAAGCAGCGGATGTAATGACAGTGAGGGAAACGATCACAAATCAATATGGTGTTATAGTAGTTATCAGCGCTTAGGTGGCTTGGAGGGCACTGACAGTCCCGGTCAGTGCCCCAAGTCCAAAATCGGTTCTGGGTTTAGTCAGTAAGAGGCTGACACTAGCAGGCAAATACCTCAGTGTGAGGCCTGGTGTCCATGCAGGATTTACTTTTAACCTCTTAAAAAAGAAGGTGGCTTGGAGGATGGCTGTCTTTGGCTATGAGAAGCCAGAGGCCGCACGTTCGAGCCCCGCTGTATGATGATACGCATATAAGGGAACTTATGCCTTGCGAAATTGCAATTTAATAAACCAATAATAATGATAACCAAGAACCGATAATAAATCAATAAAGCTTTACCTTTACTGAGACTTTCTTGAAAAGGTTGTGGCATTCTCAGCAGTGTCCACCTGCGCGACAAATTATCACAAGCTTCCAGGGTATATATATATATATATGTCAGACACGTGTACGAACAACCGTGGATATGAGCTGTGCAAAAAGGTGCTCACGCAACATACTCGAGGAAACACAGGACAGTGTCTCGTGTTTCTGCAACCAAATGCTCCATCAACGCTATAGGTGCTTTTTACGAGTCGTTTACGGAGCGTTAAGCAGTTGAGTACACGAATGTCGTCCCTGCAGTCCTTAATCCCTGGTAAGGTGCTAGCTGGGCGTCATTTGAGCCGATTAGTGCGGGTAACGGTGTGGCCGGCAGGGCCAGACCCCCCGAAACCGGGCCAACAGCTTGCGGGACGTGGTGCACTTAATCGAAAGATTAACTTCAAGTACGCTCGCGGACATGTCCTTGACCCATGAGGAACTACTGATGCATCTAAGTACTTAGTGAAAATTGAGACAAGCGACACCGTTTGTGGAATCTTCAAATAAAACACTATTAGTGATTTAACCGCAAGAGGATTCCGTTTTCGTCGCGTGGTCTCCGGTTCTAATATACCCTCTGTTGCTTAATTTCTGCACGGCGTTTCCTGTATAGAACTACGTTGCCTGACTCCGAGTGAGTACTATCGACCATGATTGCTACGAAAATGCCAAACATGTGTCTATAGAACATGACTGACTTTGAAACGATTGTATACTTAATAATATGTAAAGAAAAACTGCCGGCCAACAATAGTCTCTCCTAAGGCGCTCCGAGACTTTCAACGCGTTGGCAGTTCGGGCCGTGGACGCCGAGCCTCGCCTGAAATGTCTGCAAGTTAATTTCGCTAAATAATGGCTAACATCCCTCAAAGCGTTGAATACGGTACAGTGTTTTCAGAAATTCGCAAAAGGTTCTGCGTCGGTCTTTATGCATTTTTGTACCCATAGTAAGCATATACAAAAGGTATAATAATATCGATCCGTAGTGTCATAGCAGCCATAATAGTGCGAGCCTTCATATTTATAGAAAAAATAATTGTTTCTACCCATAGTCCATATATATGTATGTATATATATATATATATATATATATATATATATGCTGTCTTTCATTTTATTACGTAACTTCAAGGTGCTAATATCGAACTTAGTTACAATATGAAGTAGTTCCGTGGACATAGTTAAACGTTAGCTGCGAATCAGCCCATGTCTTATAAGTCATCCCATCCAGATCATTGATGAAACTGGTTAGGTTGCCTGCAGCCGAGGGCTGCAAATGTATTACATTCACTACGGGAGGACTCTTCATCTCCGCACTTTGCCATACGGCATAACTGTTTGATAGAAGGTACTGGCTGGCCTTCGGACCTTCAGATGACATGTAGATTTAGGGTCTCCGTCCGATCACCCTTCTAGTTCTATGCATTTCGAAGCCGTGAACGCCCCACCTTGTATATATTTATCCAGTCCTTGTCCTGTCACTGCTGCAGCTTGTCACAGCTTAGCCCGTTGAATCAAGTAAAGTGCTCATTTTTTTCTCTCTCTCTCTCTCTCTCACTTTGTAGTTCTATCCTTGACTCACTCAAGGTGTCGTCAATAAAGTACTACTATCCCCATTTCAATTTCGTGGGCTCAACCGTCATAGACCACCGCCGGGTGTCAGTTATCGAAGTCAAAGGATGCTCACAAGCTTGTGACGCCGGTCGGCCCCGACCGACCGCGAGGGACTCACACACAGACATTGGAAACGAAGGAGAAAGCGATGTGACAAGTCCATATCCTCCTCGGCGTTTGTCTTCCGCATCTCGCTTGTTTCTGCCTCCCCAACATCCTGCACCCTCGAGTTTGGTTGCAGAGTCAAACGCCGCGCAGTGACGCAGTCGACTGTACGCGGCATCGAGCCCGCTGTGCGATACGTTCGTCGATGCACCTCCGATCTGTCCATATCGAAATAGTCGTCCGAGAGAAATGTACATAGACTGCATCGGATATGACGGTGCCTTCGAAGCAATGTGAAGATGATCAATTGCTCAGCGACCCCTGGACAACGCCTAGGCATATAGCAGATATGCCAGGCGTCAGGGGGGGGTTGTCAGGGGGTTCCAGAAGGCGCGTTTTACTCTCTCGAAATGTCCCTAATTCCCAAGGAATGAAACGCATCGTCAAGAACATCCGCTTCGACATTCACACTCGCAATCGAGACGTGTTTGATGTGCTGCTTGAAACCATTTAGATAGGCGTGCACCAATAGACCTATGAAAGTAATGCGAGTCGGTGAGTCGAAAACGAATCCGTTGACGGCCACTGGCCTTCCCCGTTGACGTCGGCAGCCCCCGACGGTTAATTTGCCACAACTTTTTGTTTAAAGAGGTTAAAGGTAAATCCTTCATGGACACCAGGCCTCACAACTGAGGGCACTGACCGGGACTGTGAAAAGTATTAGTTCAGTCAGTGCCTTGCAGGGACCGGCAGTTGATTCCAACCATGTCCTATCCCTCAGTTCCTCCTCTGGGGCGAACCCTCCCGTCCAGCCGCAGCGGGTGGGTTCCGGACGATTTCCCTTCGGACAAGCTCTGCTATCCGTGCCCTATTCTAGCCTATCCTTCTCCCGGAGGATCATTTCGGCTAGTGTGCTCCCTCTGTCCCACTTGTCTGAGGCCAGGCACATGTACGAGACGAACCCTCGGATCCCATCTTACATGGCCCTTGTCAGTTCGGCGTCCGCGACCTCCTGCCGTACCACAACTAAAGGGGATAATAACACCTCGGAGAAGTAGTAAAGTAGCCTACAACCGTAACGCGCAGAGATGCAAAAACGTGCTGTTTGTTGATAAATAATAAATACATATTATTGTTAATATCATTATTATTACTAATATAATTGTTACCCAAAATGATAAGAATCTATAAATCAGACTGGATTTATTAATAACTTATATAAATACAGATCGAACGTTGAGATTGATAGGTCTCCCAATCGGCGGTATCAGGTGACATAACAGGAGAGAGGCGGCTACAAAAGAAAATGGAGCCGTGAATGGCTCTGCTCATCAACCGTTAACCATATGCGATAGTCAGCGTTAAGGTCAAAATGTCACATATACACCGTCCTCACTGCGTAGTCCACAGAATGTTCATTCGTTGCCAACCGACAGGCTCAACATAAGGACACGCCAGGACGCGCAGGATCTCCGATCACACAGATGAAATGCGACCCGTGATTACCGAACCGTATCCAGGACAGTCGAACTGGAGCAACAGCTCGTGTTGCCGCTGATGGTATCATCAGCCGGATTTCGTGTAAATGACCTCCGCAGTGGACGGACATGTCGCCTAGCGACCGCCTCTACCGAATGCGATGTAACGTATTAGGCCCCCGGCGGACCGACACCGCCTTACCTCTGTTTACTCCTACGGCTTTGCTTGTCGTCTTGGCTTGTCCTTTTGCTCTATACGAGGAGTGTGTGTCCAAGCACAAGTGGTCTCAGCTGACGACACCGTACGCAACTCTAAGCTGGTGTTTGTCAAGCATGTGCTCGCTATAATGCACAGGCTTCCGTGACCGTTCCATCCTTCTAGGCGCATAGCATTACAGCTATCGATTAGGTTTGCGAAGTACGCGTAGCTTGAAGCGACACGTGGCAATAAACACGAAAAGCAATATTTGTGGGGCGTGGAATCGAAGAAATACATGCAGCGCCTACGTTGGCACCAAACACAGGTGATTTAGCACTCTGGGGAAGAGGTGCGTTCACCTCCGAGATGACGTGTCGCCATCGAGCTCGCGCTTGTCCGGGGTCAAGAAGCTGATTTGGAAATATAATAGCTATGTTGACGCTCTATGATAACTTTATAATTTCACCAAGCGTCGTCTGTTGTGCCTTCCCACAATGATAGGCTCTATTTTTTTATGCCACTGTAAGCTGCTATCTGATGATCAACAGTTACACCAGAATGTACCAGAAGACTCTGCATGATCGAACCCTGCTTCAGACTGAAGTCGCTCACCGGTGACGACCGCATATCCACCATCAGCGGGACACTGAGCTATAATGATACATCGGGCCACTACCCTTCCCTCGGTAGCGATGCACTCTCGTGGCTGTATACGAAATAATCCACTGCTTCAGCAGCACTGAGAATGGGTTGAAGAAGGGCCATTATCTGAAGAGTCCTCAATTCCTAATACTAGCTGCCCATTTCTAGACGCCGACTAGACTAGTGAAACAAGGCTCCCAAACTTGTCCAAAAGTTGGCTAAGCAAATCACGTCGGCCACCTTTCTATAATTGGGATAAAGACGCACCTGTAATCCAAGCCCACCTCAATTGGTCTAATGGTGCATGTTCTGCTCAAGAGACGTATTAACTGTAGACGATGTAGTTCCGGGAACCTTTTGGCCTATAATTAATACACTGCTTTTGCGCTATCAGAAGAAACAATGATATGTTGGGTTTCCTTTTCACCAGCATCATTACCCCCGCGTCCTGCGAGCGCGGACACGCATTTCGGGACGCTTCTTTCAGGATGTGTCAGGACGGCACCGGAATATCGCCGTATTTGGGTGGAAACAAAATCGCTCTCCGGGACGTATCGTCGTGTTGGCCAGTTGACAGCGCTCATCATGTTATATCGTAGATATACCATCTCAGGACAGCAGCGCGAAACAGAAATTAGTTAACCAAATGTCACAACTCACTGTTCACCACAGTCTACGCTTGTTCCTTGTAGCCGTGCGAGACGTTCGTTTCAAGGCTCCCCGCACGGTCAGCACTCATACGTAGTCCCTGAGCACAAGAGTCCTCGTCGATGACAGGTATAAAATAGTAGCTCAAACATGAGACAGGTACATTTTGGTATCCACAACAGGACGTAGGCTCGAATGATTGTATCAAGCATTTGCAAGCGGATCGCCCGCCATACACGAGGCTGCTTGGTGATGACTGGAGACTCGAGACCCGCCTTCATCTTTAGTGTGAAAACGATGCCCGTCTCGGTGAGCTGACTCACTCGGCCAGATAGCACATCGCGAAGAAAGCAGCCTCTTGGTAGAAGATAGGCCTGCATAATATTCTGGAACGGATCGTAGCAAATGTGAACTCGATTGATGAGCCTGTCCCGCCAGAATCTGTATGTGATCGGCAGGCCTTCACCGACGGTTATAGCGATGTTTTCGGGCGAGTCGAGCAGCGCCGTCAGGCAGTCGTCCGCTGGTGCGTCGCAGGCCCTTGTATGCTGCTTCATCACGGAGTAGATGCCCGATGTTTCGCTCGCGATCATGTCCTCCCAGGCCTCCGGGAATAAAACTACGGCCCGCTTTCCTGACGAGACGGCCTTTGAGATCTCACGAAGACTTTTGAACATACCATTAAATCTCGGCCCCGTCGACAGCATTCGAATGATGCTGGCGGAAACTAGTGTTGCCAAAATGAACGCCCCGATACTCCATGATGCGACAACTAGCCGATTCTGGCTAGCGCGAATATGAAGACGGTTGCTCCCGGAGAATGGTTTTAGAAGAACGGCTATATAGTATTCGACAAGCATCTGAAATCCTAGCTCCCGTTTGCTGAGGTGGTGATCTCCACGCCACTGATTGCTGCTTCTGTGAAACGCTGCGCAACTAAAGTAAACTGCAACTATACTCGAGAGAAATGCGTAGCACGCCATTGACGCAGTGTCAATTGGCAACGTAAACGGAACGGGTTTGCTTGACAATTTTGACAGCGCTATAAAAACGTCGATATCATGGACAAACGTAAAATCTCCGTAGACCTCCCGACCCGCTAGCGTTGTGACGTCCCCATAGCCGATATGGTGTTCGCGCGCCAGAATCCTTGTCATCATCGTGCGCCCGACGGCACGAAAGTTCTTCTCGGGGACTATTCCATACGAAGAGATATCTGTCTCATACACGGTATCGACAGTGAAATTTAATATTGTGCCTATAATCTCTAAAATGGCTAATTCGAATCCTTGGCCATTACCAGCGTAATTGGCCGACACCATGCCGAACTTGCGAGGCGGGCCATTGTACATCTGGTGCGGATAGGTCAGCGCAGAGATGTGAGCACCGTGCAAATTAACAGTTACGTGACGCTGATCGCCCGCCTTTACGAGACCACAGCGGGAGCACAGCATGACCGCGCTCACAGCAAACCACGATAGAGCTCCGGGGGATTCGATGCTGTCCAACTCATAAGGCTCCTCAATGGCGTTGCCAAGCAGAAACGCGTCGCAGCATTTCGTGTCGTCTTCGTTGAGTAGCAATGTCCGAGGACTTGTGTCCTCGTTACCTCGTTGGGAAGATCGACCACACACAATATTCAGCCATGGAAAACACGTTGACGTGAGCAGATAGAACCGGGACCTGACATCATCCCCCATTCCGGCGATGTTTTCGCGAAAGTTCGTGGCGATTACTATCGACCCCGGCAATATGACAGGGCCATAGGCTGGCAGCGGCTTTGCGCAGGGCAGTGTTGATATGCTCGTCACAGTGACACTTTTGTCTAGGAGCGTTCGCGAGAGGGAACATCTCGGGTCATCGAGACCTCTAGACTGCCTATCCAGGACGATGTACAAGTGGTTACCAGTGGAAGCAATCAGTGCCAGGAGACTACACTGGCTCGGGCTGATCATACTAGCAGACACTGCCGAAACGCTGCGGCAGACGAAAACGGTCGCCGAAGACGACCTCCGTTGTGGGGGCTTTCGTGGATGAAACCCTCAGGCTGCAGCCCAGTGCTTGCGGCGGCCGGTCGCCGCTTCGACTGGCGTCCAGGGCTGAATAGATCCGTTGTGGAGCTGCTTCAGGTTGTTACAATTGTGTATCTAATAGCGAGTAGCGTTATGCCGGTTGTCACGCCAAATTGATCGGACTCAAACGCCTGTCCGAGGTACACAGAGTGGGGGCGGAGGGAGGCCATAGGTCCCATAAGAGTGTCCTCTTCGACGACAAAGACGGATGGTAGTAGTTAAATTAAATTAACATCAGCATGAAGTTGTTCAGCCAACATGCGACAAACAGCGACCTCGGCGTCTAGGTTAAAAAGCACGCAAAACCAGAGAACGCTGTGTTGCTTAGGGCCAGCTATGAACCAGATGCGCTAGGTGGGTTCGTCTAAGTATTCGTTCGTTGTGCGACTTAAATTGCACAAATCAATTGCTGAAGGAACGTTCTGCAAATATGCAAACAGATGAGACTAAGTCATGATCCTCTAAAGTTAAAGGACATATGATTGCAAGTAGCCGCGTGGCCACGTGGCTTGTACAGATGTTTTAGGAGAGGTTTCATCATCCACGTCGACCCGGCATTGGACCTCTGCCCATCATCGACAGAGGCTGGATGTCTCTAGTGCGGTGTCCGTGCGTTTGGAGTAAACGATTTCCCTTCTCCACAGGGAAAAAAGATGTACAAATGTAGGCGAGGATCCTGGAGAGAGACACGTTAAAACATGTAGGCCTCTTAGTTAAGCGGTATTCTCTAGCTAAACGACGTCGCCATAACTAGCCCGATACAGTACAGCACAGCAAGTAGCGGAATGAATTAGTGACGACTTACTTAGAACCAACGGAAGTGCGGAAATACGGAACTTGATTATTCTATTTAAGGACTTGCCGTTTCGGTTAGGAGAGAGAGAGAGGCGTCCTAGCAACAGTGCTGAGACCGCCACCCTTGTCGTGGGAAGCAATCAAAACACTATCCAATGGGATCGATAGATTCTCTTGAAGTATTGTGCTACTATGCGAGATGTCAAAGCATCTGCGCTCGATATTACGCTGAACACCGCCCACTAATGACGTGCCCCTACGGTGTGGCCCGAGACGATGTTTCTACTTGCGGATCTTGCCGTTGGCATTGCATTATTACATTCAAATGATTATGTTATAGCTAGGCGAGTAAAAAAATGTTGATTACAACGAAAAGCATGCAAGGCTTGTATCGAGAGTCGGATGAGCTAGACCATTAGGTAAAAATGACAGCGATACGCAAAGTACGCCTGCCTCTTGAGGTAATAATACTTGCAGATAGATAGATCGATCAGTTATCCTCCGCTAAAATGAAATATCATTGACACGTATTTGCAGAATCGAATTTGCGTCGTCGTCGATCCGTCACACCACAGAAATATAATACCATGGATAGTGAATAGATGGGTTTGTAACACAGGCCACTGAATACACTTTGATCGTGATTAGAGGCAAAGAGGAAATGAACTAATTTTATTGACAAAATCAAAATTTCACGAAGTGTTTGCTGCGGATTTCTCGTCACGGATTCAAACCAGAGCACCTGCGGTTGCAAATTCCGATAGGGGTCCCTGTCGATCACTGAGGTCGGGAAATCAGAGAAAATATTTCGTGGTCCTTTTAACACTCTTGAAAGTACACTCCCATCATATCCTACAGAACGTGTAGTTCAATCATTTTCCGGGATCTTTGGGTACACTTTCTCTCGCTGATAATACCGGTCGCTGAAATGTCGCGCTATCGTCTCGTTTCGGGCTGGAAAATTGCGTAGATGCCTAACTCGTTGGTGGTGATCTTGTCTGATCAGCCTAGAGACAACCGAATGGCCGCCGGTGACCCACACGTTGCTCGATTTTCTTCGCTGATAGACACCAGCCCACATCTCAGTACTTTCTAATCTAAAATTTACTTTACTTACTGTCATTATCAATGGTCGTCGTCGTATTCCCGATTGCTATAGACCATGGCAGATGACGGGACCATCCGCAGGCAAGGGTCTTCTGCAAGGCACTGTCGATATCGTTGTCATAACTTTGGACTATGTGCGTTTTCGAGGCGACACATCGTCATGACGAAAAACCGTTGGGATGTTTCGGCGCCACGATATAAACATGGTTACCAGTAGAAGCGGTCAGCTGCAGCAGGACACGGAAATGATGGCTGGTCATGTTGGCGCAGGGCGACGCTACTACAGCTCGCGTTTGCTGACTAAGACTATCGGAGTAGAGCTAAGATTTTTAACAGGTACGCTCGAAATCCTCAGACCAGAGACCGTCAGTCGGGTCGGATTCGCCATATGAATGCACATTTCACGAGTGCACCTTCACCCCTCGACCACCCCCACAGGCTACTTAGTCCAAGACGTCTGACACCTGTTGAATGGTTCGTTAGTATGCACAGCACACAGTCCGATCCAGTGACAAACGAACGATGCGAGTGGTTGTCGAATGTGACCGACCGAATGCGAAGATGCACTTACGAGCAGGTATGTTCGGAAATGATTGAAGTCACTTTGCCTATTTACGATTGGCTACCGATCATTCGGGGTCTATCATATATTATATGCTTGAAGCAGAAACACAATATCAACGCCTTGCCCCTTGCGTCTATTCTGCCAATCGAGGCCCCGGTGTCGACCTAGTCGTCAGCCCGCTCGTACGCTGCGACGGTTCGAGGTATTGTGGTCCCCTCCGACGGTGCTCAGGTTCCCATGGTCGTACTGAATACCCACCCCGCCCCATCGACCTGCCCCTCGTCGACCGGCCCGCGAGGAGTCCCGACACCCTAAGACGGCGCCAGCTGTGCCAGGTATTGTCGCGGCCTTGAGATCCCTCACTGAAGCCTTGGCCCCTCTCCTCCAGGTTCAGCTCTAGCTCGTCCCCATCCTAGCCGCCCTCAAGCCCGCGTGTCCCGTGCCCGCATTGAGGGGGCAGATTCACGCGCCGCGGCCTTAAAGGGCACATAACGGTGCGGCACCCGGAGGTCCGTTCGGTGCCTCAGCCAAGTCTACCACCTCAACCGCTAGAGCTGCGGCTACAGGCGGCTATGCATGAGGCCCGCGTCTTCAGTATTGTCCCAAAGGCTGTGCGTTCTCTAGTCGTCGTGGCCCTCACAGACGTGCTCCGGGACGTCCATACCAATAACGACGTTCCTTCGTGGGAGGCGCTCCTGGATTTCGCCCAAGTGGTCTCGCAGATGCCGGAAAGCCTTCGCAAAGGTAATCGACTGCATGCGAGCCGGCACGGTACCATCGGGGGCCAACAGTCTTCGGCGTGCGCCTCATCGCCCTCAGGAAAAAGGATGGTTCGATACGACCTATTGCCTGCTCCAGCACGATCCAATGCCTCGCTGCTAAATTCGAGTGGGACAGCGAGAGGGACACGGTCGTGAACCTGCTCAGCCCAACCTAGCTGGTTGCCGCCAGGCGTCAGCGCTGCTCACGCAGCTCGCGCCTTCATCCCCTTTCCATCTGATTATGGACCACACCATCATCAGCTCCGAATGCGGGGTTCAGCACGGGGACCGGCTGGGCCCAGCCCTCTTCTGTCTGGCCCTCCGGCCCCTCGCTGCGTCCCTCCAGTCTCTCCTGCGGCTGTGGTACATGGATGACAGAACGTTAGTGGGCGATTCGGCCTTCGACGTCGCCTCCGACGTTCAGCGGGTACTCGACTACGAAGAACCTAGCGGCCTTGCCCTCAACCCCGCGAAGTTCGAGGTCTTCTCTTTGGACCCGCACCCCGACCTCCAGCGGTTGCTCCCAGGGTGCTGTCTCACTCCGAGGTCGTCCCTTGAGCTCGTCGGCTCCCCTCTTACGGACGAGGCCATCCGGCCACTCTTGGACCGTTGCCTCGAGAGGACTGCCGTGATGCTCGACCGACTGCCCCTGTTGGCGGCTCACCAGAGGCTCTTCCTCCGACGCACCCCGCGACGCACCTCCCCAGTGCCTCGTTGACACACGATAAATAATATAATAAACACGTTAATAAATACAGTAGTAATGCCAATACTAACAACGCAGGCTGCACTGGTTCTTTCATATATATTCTAGCTGTGAAACAACCATTTCTTTCAAGATATATATATATATATATATATATAAAGAAATATAACAAAAAATGACGATTTGGTCATGGCATTGCGCTGTAAATAATCGTAATCGTTTCCTACGTGTGTCTCTCGAGGTCGCGGGACTCGAAGCGGCGTACAGAGGACACTCGCCGCGGAAGGCCGATCTGCCTCGCGTCATCGTATACATCCTATAATAGCCGCTAGAATTTCTAGCATAAAACACGCACACACAGGAATCCATAGGATAGCATACGCGTGTATGATTGAATCAAACATGCTCAATTGTATAGGCTGCCATGCACGAGGCTGTTTCAAAGTGTCAGGACTTTCAAGTCCCGCCCTCATCTTCAGCATGAACACGATACCCGTCTCGTACAGTTGGCGTACGCGTTTTGAGATCACAACACGGAGAAAGCATTCCCTCGGCAGGATGAACGCTTGCATAATATTGTGAAAAGGATCCTGGCAGATGTGGACTTTGTTCATGAGTTTTTCTTGCCAAAACGTGTACTTCATAGGAAGGCCCTCGCCGATCGTCAGGGCCGTAGCCTTCTTCGAGTTGAGCAAGGACGCCAGGCAGTCCTCGGTAGGAATGGTGCACAGCCTTTTCTCAGCTCGCTGTCGAATCAACGATACAATCCTGCCCGCATCGAATCCAACGCTTGAACTATCGTTACCCGTGTGGACAGTGTCGAACATATCCAACCATGCCTCCGGCATCAGGACTGTCGACGTTCGCCGAGCTGACAACGCCTGTGCCACGGCGTTGAGGCTTCCGAACTTGCCGACGAACTTCAAGCTCGTCAGCGACCGAATGGCGCTAGCGGAAAACAGCGCCGCGAAGATGAGACCGCCAATACTCCACACCCCGTAGACCAGGCGGCTTCGCCAACATCGCACGCTTAGCTGACTGTCAGTGTAGAACGGCTTGATGACGATGCCGATCTGATATTGAGCGAAGGCTCGCACTCCGAGGCGCGTCCGACGTGAGCCGCATGACTCACTGCTGTACGCAGCTTTCCAGAAAATGTAGCTTGCAACAATCGTAGAGCAACACGTGTAGCTGGCCATTATCACGACGTCGATATCAACAGCAAACGAGACCGGCTCCTTCGACACTTTCGACATCACGGTCAAGATGTCAATGTCATGCGTATATGTAAAATCGCCAAACTGGTCACGTACGGGCAGGACGGTCACGTCGCCGAAGCCGATATGGTGTTCGCGCGCCAGCAGTCTCGTCAACATGGAGCGATTCTCAAATCGGAAGCTGGCCTCGGGTGTCAGTCCGTACGATGCCAGGTTCCGTTCGCGCACTGTGTCAACCGTAAAGTTCAACTTGTTCGCTATCGTGTTCAAGATCGCCAGCTCAAAACCCTGTCCGTCTCCGGCGTGGCTGAGGGACACCTTGCGGAATGCTTGAGGTGGCCCATTAAATAGCTGGATAGGGAATGTAATCGCAGACAGGTGAGCACCGCTTAGGTCCGATACGACGGCTCGCGCCGGTTTCTTGACAAGGCCACAGCGGCAACAGAGTTGATCTGCTCGAAACGCGAACCACGCCAGAGCTCCATGCGATTCGAGTCGTTCCAAATCATAGTGGCTACCGTCATCAGCTAGGAAGGCGTCACAGCATCTCACATCGTTGTCCGTCAGCGTTAATGTCCGCGATACCGCGCCGCCCTCAGCAACGCTCATCGGGAGACCACACACGATGTGCAGCCACGGAAAGCACGTGGCCGTGAGCAGGTAGAACTGAGCCGAACGGTCGACGTCCGCTGGATCGCCGTAATCGTCTATCGACAGATCCTCGATCGACATTGACGCCGGAAGCACAATGGGAGCCGGAACGGACAACGCATGCCGGCACGGCAGTCTCGATACGATTGTAACGCTCTTGTCGTACACACCCGCCCTAGCGCACTCGTCAGCCAGCTCGTTGTGGCCGTCACGTAACACCACGTAAACGCGACTGCGATTACCAATCGTCGCGATCATATGGAGCAGGACGCACATCTGGCTCACCATCATATGGCAGTGGATGGTAGCGAAATTGGTGCGAGCAGCGGCGTCGTCGACGGAGTGAAACATGTTGCTCAGATGACGATTTTTCGTATCGGCGTCAATCGCGTGTCGGACGAACCCGCGGGGGTGGAGACGTCGAAGGGATCCAGCGATGTTTACTGCCCCCCTGACGCCCCCTTGGAGGTGAGTGCTTTTGCACAACGCCTACTTGTTTCTATACGCGAGCGGGTGGAGCCAAATCGTTGAGAGAAAACGGGTGGCCGTGGTCTGCCAAGAACTGCGTCGACTCGAGATTTGAATAAGCTGTTGAGTTGGTGTTGGCAATAGTGAGTCGGTGATGTATGCCTTGCGTGACGGTGGTAGCACGGTTATGACCAAGAACCACGTTGGCTGCTATAAGCTCTCTCTATATATATATATATATATATACTCTCTATTTGGGCGGGGAGTACACGTCAACATGTATGTGTACGTGAAGCACTGAGCTGTAACAGCTATTTGCGACAGCGCGGAACAGGCAGTTGAGTTAAAAGATGCACTGGCTCCCTTAGTAAAAAGCACCACAACGACACTCAAAAACGCGTTGAACTTACACAGGTGCACGCGAACAAAGCAGTCTACAAACGCGTCTTCCCAAGATCGCGTACAAGGTCACATGTACGCGATAAGTTGAACCTATGAGTCAGGCGTCAATGAGCACAAATCAGAGAAAGGTGGTCAAAGACGTCAACTCGAGATAAAAGGTGGATTGGCGTTACATTTGCCATCTCATTACGTATGCGTGGTACAAGCTGGCCGCCAATTAGATAGGATTTATCTGCGGAGTTCTATGTGCATTCGGCACGAATGGAGTGACACACAGTGACAGACTTGTAAATAAAGCTAAGGGTAAGGTGCTTATTTGTTTATTAAAGGAAGTGCAATCTTTACAATGCTTAGTAAGTTTTCTTTATGTTCTCACCAGGTAGCGGGACTCGAATCAGCGGCCTCTGGCTTTCTACAGCTAGAGACTTAGCCATCCTAGCCACCGAGCTGACAAGGAATCGCTTTGTTTGATTCGCACTGACAAACAGCGTTCTGCGGCCATTGTTATTAATCGGACCGTCTCTCGAAGGACAAGTAACGATTGCTACCGGCAATCGACTCGCTTAAACGCATTTCGTTCCTCTCAAATTCGTCACCGAGCTCGTAACTGTACCAGCCATCCTATTGGAAAGGACGCCCACAACTACAACGCTCTGCTAACATTTTCAGTTTGACCTTGCCAACTTGATCAACAAGGTCACTTGCTATTTCATGCAAGTGTCTCTTTTCTGCCACACCCTACACTCACCGCCCCTCCCTCTGCGGCCGCCACCTCTAATAACATTCTCTCTCACGTGATCCCAGTGTGGTCATACCATCCGAGACCCGAGATAGGAGAGGGTCTTCAGCGAGCCATCTACTATTTATTCAGACTGACCGATACTAGCTGCTCCCATCCGCAACGCAAGGTTCCCTGCAGGTACACTTGCTCGTACACACGAGCACACTGCCACTGTTCCATTGTTCCGCATGGCGCCGGCCGCATAGGGCCGTGTTGTTACCTCGTACCCTGCGGCGTCACCTTTTTTCTTTCTTGTTCTGGCATCTCTAGCTATTCTCTTCTGTTTTGCCGGCCGCCTCTCGACGGCCTACAAGTCTCGCTCCTCTCGACTCAGTGGCTAAGAGCTTTCCAATACATTTCCAGCCGACACGCCACCGTCGGACACTGGCCGACCGCCTACTCCCCATAGCTCCGGCCTCCTAGCGACTGGCCTGCCAGCGTCCACCTGCTGCGTGAGCGCATATCCGTCCTTTGTCCTCTCTGGGTCCTCTATCTCGATCTTGGCCTCTCCGTCTCCCTCCTGGCTTCCTCGCGTTTTTCTTTCTGCACGGACCGATGCAGTGCTACGTTTCTTAACGCGCTCGACCGACTTCTCCTCCGGCCCCGCGCTGTTCGAGGACCCCACATTTCTCTCTCTGCCTGCATCGAATGCGGGGGGTGGTGGATGTAGGTCGTTGACAAGAGCTCTCCCATCTCAGGCCGGACGACCCCATGGAACGACGACTGCTCGCAACGCGGCCGGAGGTTAGCTATCGTACGTCGATGCCCGCCAGGTGCAAGAAAAGATAGCGGCGGCCGCAGCGGAGGCCAGCGAACCGTCTAGAGACGAATACCAACGAGTATCGCAGTGTGCCCACGACGTCGTCACTCGGCCGCTTGGAACAGCGTGGTGGTGATTTCTGATGGGCAACTGCCACTGCGGCGGCATCCAGCAACCAAAACAGGTTAGTGAGATATGGCGGAGCAATATGGCAAATACACTGAAGACAATACGAGCGGGTGTTCCCGTCCTTGCAACCGAGAGAGATGGAGAGAGATGGAGAGAGAGAGAGAGAGAGAGATGGGGAGTGGGGGAGGAAGGACTATTTCTATATAGAAGGAAAGACAAATACAGAGAGATAGATATGGCTAGACGCACACCGGTCGTACCAGTAATGAGAGGTGTTCCACATAGATACATACAACAGTATTAGAGATAACCAAGGCAGGTGAAGTGACCGGGAACAGGTAGTGATGCAAATACGAGAGAAGGGAGATTTGACGTCTAGGGAGAGGTTCAGTATATATTCCTCAGGTATTGCTGTCTGCCGTCTAGAATTGCTGAATGTGTTTCTTCCTCAAGTGCATTGGCACTACGACTGTGGCTACTATTACTACTACTTGGTACAGCTGTATAAATGCAGACGTGATAGCCCTCTTTCTACATGCAGGCGGATTCTTGGATGTGAGACATCGCACGAATGTATTGTGAGCTCCCTTACTTCGTCTCTGGGGTCGTTTCGTAGCAAGAACTACGCCCATAAGAGGGGAATCGCCGGTCGACCGGGCCCGAGGCTAAATGCCGAGGATTGAAAGACCCATAATCCTGCCCAGGACATAGGCGACGTCCTTCACAGGCGTTCCTTTCACACGCCCACTGAAGGGAGGCGGGAGCAGCTTCCCAGGCCTCCTTGGCCTTGGCGGGTTAGGTTAGGCTGGGTTAGGTCGCGTTTGCCCTTAGCCAGCGAGAGCTCAGTGTCCTGCAGGAGCGGCAGCGGCGAATTGCGGATCACGAAGTGCGGATTGCGAGAACCACCGGAGCGCACGAGGCCCTCCACTCTGCTCTCTGTTTCTGGGCTCCGCACAGTCGGTTCCTCTCTTTCCTACAACATTGCTGGTTATCTTCTCCGGCCAGCGGCATCGCGGGCAAACGGCACAGGCCAAGGAGAGGACTAAGACAGAGCCGCCTCACGCCGGCGGACCTTTGCAGGGGGAGGAATACTGCACACACACATACACATGATACGTAACTGAGACACCTCGTAAGCACCGGCAGACGGCACAAAACGAAGCTGGAGATTGGCTCAGCGTCATCATAACGCTGGTGCCCTGGTAAGAGGAGCTGATGAGGGATGAGCTGGTGAAACTTCGGGGTACGCATTCGTGTCGGTCCACTTCGTGTCATACGAAACACCTATGAGAGCTAGTCCTACCCCAATAGAGTGCTGTATGTACATATATATTTATATCTTTAGCCCGGTAACACAACCCTCAGACTAGCAGTTCTATTGCGATTGCTATCGTTCGTGACCGTCGCAGAAATTAATCCGAAGAAAGGGCACCAGCAAAACAGAAGTGCCATATTTGGGGTGGGGGGGGGGCGTGTAGAATTCGAAGGAAAGATGATAAGATCATATTAGAGACCATGATACAGCGTATATGTCTGGGTTTCTATGCGACATCACAACAGACGGCCGAGAAATTGCCGGGTGGACGATGCATCCATGGATGGCGGGTGTGACCACACAATTAGTTTATGATGCTGCCAAGCTTTCGTGATCTCAAACGTAGAACGAATACTCTATGCTATTAATATTACGTTGGTCGCGTGCGCAGACACTGATACTTGCACTCCGTATGTACCTATATATGATATCTAGTAGTGTCCACCACGTGTCGACTCTAGGGAAGTGATACACTCTTAGCAGAGGTGATGGTGCTTTTAGCAGGCAGAGGCGTTTTGTCATCCACGTCAACCCCCCTGCACTGGATCGGGGCCCACTTTCATGGAGATTAGAATGTCTCTGGTGGTGTCCGTGCGTTTGAAGAAAATGTCCATCTATCTCAAAAAAAAAGAAAAAACGTAGTGTCCACCACGTAAATCCTAGTAATGAATAAAACATCTTGTTCTTACAGTGCACATTAATTAAAGTAATGTTTTATGTGTTGTTTAATTGGGCTGTCGCAACACTGTGTCAGAATCGCGTTGCCTTTCACCGCAACTCTGACCGCTTGCGCAGATATGATAGTCAGGCACTCACCGGTTCCAGTCCTGCAATTGCACAAATGACATGCACACTCAAACAACTCGTGTGAAATAGGCGGTGACCTTCGCTGTCAACCTGGCCACGCCCGGAAGAATCGGGCCCGCCAACGCTGATTCTATCCAAAGGTATAACATGCCGTATGCGGCTTAGCAACGACGTCAATTTTTCTCTCGGCAGAATAGGAGCGACGGCGTCTATCACAAAGGTTGCAACACGCCCACCACTGCGTATCACTGTACCGTTTGTGCTACCGTTGCGCGACTGGAGTGGGGAGCTGCTCCTTCCACTTGACGAGGCCTTCCAGCCTGGCCATTGTAACACCTTGATGACTGCGGCAGAGTCAGTCATTGTGTCCGATTGTGGAGGCCTCGGGCAAGCAGTCGCGAGTGTACGGGGCTTGTCACTGATCCGGGCGCGGGGCGGGGGCTGCTTGTTGTCGCTTTTGTTCGACCGGCGTCTGTGCATCTGCCGCCCGCCGAGAGCCGGCCGCCTTTCCCGTAGGCTGTGTGCGGCCCTATTCTCTTCGTTTGTCGTCTCCCCTTTGCTGGTATTGTCTGCACGTCTCGATGCGAAGGGGATGAGAAAGATTACGTCCATCGCAAAGAATAAGTGCAATCCCCGCGGCCCTCCGAGACCATTCGGCACGGCAGCATGCGTCGTGCAGTACGCGCATTCACACCGTCAGAGAACAGAGGGTGCGGGGGGGGGGGGGGGCGACATGAGAAATTGCAACTGGACATACGAAACAGCCGTCTAGGGAAGGTTTCCATTGGCCGGCGGTACAATCCCCGACGCCCGCCAGCAGCGGAGCCGCGGAGACGAACATCAGCAGGATAAATAGATAGGCCTTGCATCGAGAAGTTGAAATTCATCATTCTGTTAATGCGTATGCACATTCGGAAAGTCCTAGACACAATGTTACTCGGTTACACGGCAAAAAAACTCGTGTGATACCACGGGGAACAGCAACAACGAGCGGTTACGTCGAGATAGGATCAGATGATGGCAGTTCTGAGATCAGACGTTCAGAACTGTGAAGCAGAACTCGGAGTCGTACGGTGCGGGCTCCTCGCTGATTACCGGTAGCCAAGAGGTGAATTGAGTGCCCTCACCTGAACGGGTCGTTGTAAAGGCACGGGGATTTAGGCCAGTACCTGTTCACCATATATTTGACACGGTCCCACCTAGAGTCGTAAAAGCGAACTCTGCAGGGTAAAGGCAGGAAATATGGTTAGTGTTCATTCGTGCCAACGGCTAACAGCGAAACCGTAGCAGGTGGTACTTGGGCTTTAGGTTTGGCACCCTAGAGAACAAAGGGATGTCGAAATAGAGAGAAGAATATATATATATATATATATATAGGAAGAGAGATAGAGGGGCTGAAATGGTGGAAGAAATGAATGTTTCGCTCCGGCTGGAGTCGGACATAAATTTGCTCCAGCTCAATAAGTGGACCACAGTGCGGGACAGTCGCTTTCCCCGCCTGACGCAGCGGGCGGATCGCGTTCAACAGCAATTTTATTAGCGGCAGTGACAACACTGAGCATTAGCAATAAACACAAAAATGTTCAACGGATGTATCAGACGATCATGCATTTTGTTTAGTTTACGGGGATGGACAATAAATAAAGTTGTGAAAAACCTACTGTTAGCTTGAATAGTACTCCAGGAGGCGTGATCATGCCGCGGCGGATTGATGAGTCCGATGCTATTTAATCTTTATCTAAAGTGAACACGGTACAAGAGACCATGCTATGTATTGTGGGGAAAAAGCCAGATTATGACAATTAATTGGGGGAAAAAATTAATTATGGTTTCGATTATAATGTAACGATCGTTTCGGACACAAAGTACCCGTGAGAGACTAAAATGCTGGTCTATGGAGCATTAGCCGGAACTGTTGCCCACCATCCCTAGATATCGAAGCAATGCCAAGCGTAAAACCGGAACTAGTGAAAAGATAGATCCTCAACAGAGGATGGTGGTTTTACAGGTAGAGACGTTTTATCGTTCACGTCAACCCTTCACCGGATCAGTCTACCGTCGATCGGGACTGGACTGTCTCCAGAGGTATCCGTGAGTTTGGAGAAAATTCCCTCAGGAACCTTCCCTGCTTTATTGGTTTATTAAAGGAGCTGCAATTGTTACAATGCTTAAGCTCTCTTATATGTCACGCAGCGGGTCAAATGTAGTGCGTATGCTCTCAAGACTCGTTCGTCGGGGGCTCGAGCTCGTTGTTCTAGCGATCAACGCGAGCCGTCTGGTCTCGACCGTCTAGCCAGTGAGTTCTCTCGAAGTCCCTGAAGTTGACAGCAAGCAGGCATTGCCACTTCGCCGAAATGAACTCATTCGCTAAAAACACGTTTGTCTAACAAAGGTTAGAATAAGTGACACGAGTTAACGGCGAGTTAATCAAATAGGCGTTTAGACGAACCGCTAATTGGCGCCGTTCCAAAAGTGAATTCCAAAGGGGCGGTTTCGAAATCAAGCATCTGGCAAAGGTTTACGTCGCTGAAGCTAGTCGCGACTATGGTAATGCGCACCAGTTGAAATGACTGACCACAGGGGTCGGGATTGCTATCTTCGTTGACGATTGCAATGAACTGTGAATATTCATTATGTGTTCAAATATATAGATAAATAGTAACAATGAATATTACCTTATAGTTCATGCCGGAATCAAATCCACACTAATTAAAAAGGCTCGGCCACATGTCCCGGGTGTGCGTAATTCGTATGTAAGAATCAACGATAATTTCGTCAAATATATTCAATCATAATTACGAATCGATTTGGAATGCATTACATTACCAATCAGTGATGACAGTAATATACCTAATAGAAACGTCATAATTTTCAGATTATGTGTCCCATCCAAAAAAGGTCGGAGGACGCCTTTGCAATTCGCTCGTTTTCTTTCTACAGATTAATTAATATCAATTGAAAATGAAATTCATTATTGTGTGCCACCTCAACGTTGTTGTTTCCTCGATTTTCGGTAACAATACTAAAATATCCGCATTGATTTGGACCTTATGTTCATTTTCTTCTATAATAGTTAAGCACTCCTTGTTTCAAAATGCTCTGCCCTGTTCAAATTCGGCCCCATGATAAACATCCCTTGATTAATAACAATTTTTTACCTGTATATCTATAGGCTAACGATAATTATTGCATGGCCGAGCCATTCCCGCCTCAGATAGTAAAAGCACCATAGTCGTCTTTCGCTGTTTGAGGGGCCGTACTTTTATGGAAGCACAGTTTGATCTTTATAGCGTAACTTGATGGTGTGCTCTAATGCCGTGGAATGAATTGGTCTGGAAATCACCTCTGGGTCTGCGCCGCTACGTGGTAATATTTGCTGGTTAATAGCCACGTGGTCTATTTGCTGGTTTCGGTCGAAGATCGTCATCACCCTCCGCCTCATTGCATAGTCTCACACCACACCCCACTTCTGAGTGCGGACGGCAGAGGGTCTCATTTTCTCAATAGCGCGCGTGCCCCACCCGTATCGTAGGATATCGCCTCTCAAACGGCACACTTGAGAGAGGACAAGAACGACACATTAGGCTCGTGAACTCGCGATGGCCAATGGCCCAATTCAGGTTCAACTCGTCTCGTCTTCCGTCAGCGTTTTCCAGCGCGAACGATGTTCTATGCTCGACAATGATACGGGGTCCGCGGGCGGTCGCGGTGGGCAGAACAAATCATATCGTCTTGCACGTGATCTCCGGACGCTGGCTTCGCGAGAGCTCGTCTCGTGCTGGCGGATGTGCCATGTCCGCAGGCTAAATAGTGGACTTCAGATCTCGGATTGATTCTCGGCGGCTGCGCTGTCCTCCTAAGGGCAGCCTACGGGACTATCGAGGCAGGTCGCATGACTGGTCAAGCGGGTGGAATCGGCTGCAAGCGGGGCTCCTTCTCCTGCGCTTCAATTAGGAGTGCGTTGGGCCGGAAGAGGTTCTCAAGAGCCTCGGCGGCCGTCGGGGTCACACGGGGGAAGCTTGAGGGGGCTATTTCCTCCGATGTGTTGAGTGCGGCACGAGTCTGGGACTCAGCTTGTGAGGGCGGTATTGGTCAAGGGGGTCACAGACATAGAAGCCGCCACTGAGTAGAGACGCTGAGCGCGCGGGGTACCACAGGCCGTGAGTGGCGACGACCTATGGCGAACGACTATTGTTGATCCATAGCAGAGCGTCAAGCTGAATGGATTTACGGGGTCGTGACGAGCCCTGATCCGGATATCTGATCACGTCCGGAAAAAGGGAGACCGACTGAATTTGACGAAAATTGCTCGTATTCTCGATGCCTGTCTGCTGGGATGCCGTTATTTGGGAGGAGCATTCCATCTCAATATATTCCATCGCATTCTATCTGCTCATTCCATCTGCTTCTGATAGATCGAACAAGCTGATATTGGCTGGTAAATTTTTAATTTAAATGACCACATTGACACTGTTCTCAATTCAATGAAGATAGTGCATATATATATATATATATATATATATATATAGAGACTTTTCCTCTGGGATACTTCATAAAGACATCGCGGATATGTTCCACGTGCTGTTAAATCTAGCTCTTTCCACACAACTATACTGCGTCTCTTCTGTTCTGTAAAATTATATTCCCAACAATTTTCAGAATGAATTTGAATGCTGTACCGCGTGTGGGCATCGTCCGGATGCACTATCTGAACATATGATCGTACCTGATCGTCCTATTTTTCACACAAACAAATATAATATTTGCACGCGAATGATAGAACCGACGTTGGGATTACTGCCACTACATATTATGACTCGAAATAGAGCTTAGAACAAAGTTCCAACTTACCAATGAGGTAGAAGGCGCGGCCACATTTGTTTGTGTGTGTGTGTGTGTGTTTTGTGCGCGCGGGTGTGTTTAGAATTGTCCATGCCTCTGCTGAGACCACCGCCTCCGTAGACCCGAAGGATAGGTCTAAACACAGCATCGATTGCCTATTGCATACAATCTTCGGACTCTACGGTCTCAAGGGCTTTAGCATGCTTAGATGTCTCCAAGTAACTGAATGCTAGGCTACTCACTAAACTATTGACAAGTTCGACCACAGACCTCGCATGAGCTTACGATGAGATCATTGCGTCGCTAACCGTAACGCTGTTATGTGGATGCAGGTAAATCAATGCACAGCGAACGGTAAGGTCGCATCGGAGCTCAAGTGAAGCTTTTGTATAGCAATAACTATAATGCCTAAACATGTTGAAATACATTTAATTAATCAATTACATTAAACGCGCGCTATCTCGTTTAAATTTGTATCAAACTGCCCACGGTAATTAGGGTTTTTTTTTTTTGAAAAAAACAAGCGAACTTGTGTCCATCAGCAATTTTTGCCTTCATTTGTGCCTCACTCGTCAACTGCGAATCACCACCGATGCTTAGACCTCTTCCGGGAATAGCTTCAATCCCGTTTCATCTTTATCCATCGTGTGAGAGATGCCGAACGCGCAATCAACATTCATACACTCCTCTGGGGAGTGGCTTTGTATAAAAGGCTCTATATCCGGCTTTGTTTACCTCCGAGAGATAGCACATTGTATGGCAAGCTATCTTTTCGCGAGGAGCTCACGATCCCTGTAGGAATCACTGTGTAGGAATATCAGCAGTCGACGATCCACTCGCCTGTTCCAACCATCTCGCCGGGAGGAATCGACACATAAGTGTTGTGCAGTCACGCTTGCCTACCTGATGGTGATAGCACGGGCCCGAATTTTATGGCTTTCATTCATTCACTCATTTGGGGTTTATGGATTTTGGAACTGCATTTTCGCCAATGCAATTACGTTGTGGCAAAATGAAAATTACGGTAAAAGGTGTAGATATAGCAAGGTGAGAATAATCTGACTTGTAATACGATCAGGATAATCGGATATATCACGTGGTATCAGGATAATCTGACAGGAATATAATTGTAACAACCATGCACACCGTAATATGGTGCTGATATTAAGTCACCCGTGAAACGTATAACGTTTTTCATTGATTTTGTTCTGTTTACATCGAATTGTTATTTACATATAGAACAATTGTTATATTGCCCGACGTAGAGACCGACAAACCGCGGAGTTGCACGGGCTGACTCTGGATTTACCTTTGCGGTAAATCCCTGTCTTTCTGCGCTGATTTGACTGGGGGAACGCCAGCGAGTTCCAGGACGCAAATACGCGATTGCAACAAAATACGTTTCTAGCCGTCGCCTCTAGCGGCGACGCTGTGCTTCAAAACGCTCGCGAGTTGCGCCGCCTGGTGCGTCGCGTAACCACGTATCAGAGTAGTGCTGTCCTGGAATCGAGGCTGCTGCATCGATCGGCACCACTTGGAGCTTTACCTGCTCAGTATCTGAGATCTTCAAGAGTAATCCCAATAGGCCATTTCGCGCTTGCTAAGACCACTCTGTCATTGTAGGGCATCTTCGTAATGTGAAAAGTGTGCGCCAATATGTACTTTGTTCTCACATTTGATACCGATCCTCGAGAAACCTGCAATATACCGAGTATGTAGAGAGACGCCTGTAACAATTGCAACACACTACTCGAACTAATAGAATAATTACGGCTACGTATTCTACCAAACTTTCGAAGAAAACAGACGGCGAATATATCGATGTCGGTCTGCGTTAGCTACTATCCAGTCAAGTATTATGAGTCGTGCACCAGAGAACGTGGACTCCCTTAACATGTAACACCCACGTGAGGGGTGGCCCTGGAGACGACGAGTCGATATCCACGATTTTGTCGTTGGACACGCAAATCGACAACCAGTATCGACTAGCAGCTGGTATCCCATGTGCTTTTGGTGGGCTGGCGATAGGATCACCATAGTATATTTCTATTTTAAGTCCTTCAAACAGAAATTGAGCGAAGTTTATTCGCGAAGGGACGCTTGGCATCAAGGGTCCCTCCAATGCCCAGACCTATTAGAGGTACGATCGTATCCCGACAGAATACGATTTGAAACATGATATAAATGCGGATATTCGAGTCAGCTCATACAGTTCCCATCGTGACATCGTTTCCCAATCGTTTGGGTTGCCATTGAAACATTGAATGTGCTTACTCGACATCTGCTATATATAATATATATGATGATGTCATGGCAGCATACATTTCAATGTGCACCTATCTGATATTCAATCTCGCGCGGGATCCCCATAGAATCCAATGATATCTAGCTCAGTGCATCGAGTTCACATGTTCGTCGTACGCGTATGCCAAGCTACAAGATTGTAGAAAATAGCGAGGGCGGACGAGTATCGACAATTCCTCTTCTGGCGCGACTCATCACGTCAACGCTTCGGCGTGAAGTTACACACCACACGGTGACACCTGCGAACGATAGTGATATCTAGATTTCTGTTGCTACTGAATTGCATACGGGGTACAGGTCGATTTAGTGATTCGTGTCCATTCTAGTCCGATCAAAGATGGCAAGCCGCCGGCGTTTGCCAACGGCATTGACGGCAACGCGCTCTATGAGCCGCTCCCCACCTCGCTGTATTTGGTGTCGACCGCAAGCTGCGTTTGCTATTTCGCTGGTTGGACGATTCGTATCTGAGTCATGCCCCGACGAAACTTCCATGAAATGATATTTGATGGTGGAATTGGCGAAAAACGAACGGCGAGAGATACAATCTCACTACGTTTTGCGACGCGTAGCTCGCGTGGCGTTCTGCTCAATAGCACATCAAAGTAGATTGCAGTGGGACTTGCAGAGCTGAGTGCTAAAGAGACAAATATCTGTAATAGTCATAACAGATCTATGGGGTGTCAGGTTGAGGCCGTCATGGTCCCGAGGGAGCCGGTGGCATTGTCTCTCTCCGTCAAAGCGAGGGAAAGGTCTTGCAGAAGGAAGGATTCTGCGCGCTTCGAGGGAATTAGCGGTGAGGAACTGTGGCCGCCTAGCGCTTCAGAGGCAAGAGGCGATTGTTTCTCTAATAATCGTACGTTTCAAGATAACGCACAATCATAATAAATATTCGACATAAATATGGTATATATCTAATAATATGAATCTGCATCGACCCTCGACCTGTCCATGGTCATCGGCACCCTCAACATATTCTCGTTACTACGCCATTCCGCTGCTGGTTTGCTGTTGCGCGTTGTTTAAACGCCGAACAGAACCTGTGGCATGCAAAGGCACTTTAGTCAAACTAAGAATGATATATCGGATATATAAAAGAACTCGTTCAAAGAACCTGCCTGACACACTGTGCTGTGAGGCGTCCGATTGTAACGGACACTTAACCATGTGCTTCTCTATTGCACTGAAATGGTATAACCTGCATTGTACGGCGACAGCCACTCGTGCGCTAGGCAATCTACACATGGCCTAACGCGTCGTGGACGCGATTATTGAGAGCCCGCTCCAATAATTGGGTATATAAATATGACATCGACGCTAAAACGGCCTTCGACAATTCAGCATAACACTCCAACGAGACTGACTAAGCGTCATTCTCTGTTTCATCAAATGACAATTATTATATTTAATTAAATGATTTAATCTTCTATAGTTTTTATTCGCGCCGGGAGTGTCCGTCTGTCCGTCACAGTGGTGTCAAAATCGCGGCCGATGGAGTTCCACAAGGTCTATGTAAGCGGGTAGTCCATTTTTCATGATTTGAATTCATCTCGACAAGTGGTAAAAATTTGGGAAATCGGAGGCCCCCAAAGAACCCGCGCTCAATCAAAACAGCTTGGGTATGCTCAGGTGGTTAATTTTTTTGGTGGGTTTCACGACCGTGACGGGCGCTATGCTCGTACCGTGTTGAGCTATCCGAAGGCCCCGATTTTGTCTCATCCTGTTAAAACAACAACGTTTCATTAACCCTTCACGGTGTGCGTCTTTTTTTCATAATTTTTCCTTGATTTTCTCAAAATTAGTGTCAGCTGAACAATTCTTCGCTTTGATAAGCGGCATCTGTTGATCCTGTATCTAACGTCGATTATTTTCGAGGTGACATTACCACCAAAATTTAATTTGCTCGGTCAACGTATGAGAGAGCCACTTTCTAAACATTGCCACAAAAATTTAATACCTTTAAGAGCGAGAAGAGAGTCAAGGCGTCGTCCAGAGGGCTGAACCCCCACTGTTGACGCATACCCAAGCCACCTTTCCGAAATCACTAAATTTCAAGATTTTCGCAAAATTCATCCAAACAAACATATCACGAGCTGGACAATGCGTTGGCCAAGGCCGCCGTTGCTCATACAACGTCTAAGAAAGCCACTTTCTAAATATTACCACCAAAATTTCAAATCTGTAAGAGTCAGAACAGAGTCTCGGTGACAGTCAAGGGACCGAAGTCTGTCGCCGGCGCGTACTTAAGTGACTGTCTCAGAAGCCACCCAATTGCCAACTTTTCGCGAAAATCACTCAAGCAAACAAATGACGAACACGACTAGAGTTCTCCTTTCGTTATTATTATTACCGGTGTATGAGATCCTTCAAGTTCCACCTGTGCTCGACTCCGTCCGCCGTTCTACTGTACGCGTTCGGTTAGCTGACAAAACCGGTACACGTGCCGTCAGACATCGTTCTGCTCTCGAGGCCTACTGACTCGAGCAGGTCTCTGGCTAGAGCCATGATCAGTGACAGCGAAGGACGCGGTGAATGAGCCTAAAAAAGGAAGTAACGATGGCCAACCAACAAAGGCCCACGAAGGCCCCGTCCCTTCTTCTACACTCGCGCGCCAGCTGTGCTATAAGCACCGAGGGCGGTAGCGCATTAACTAATGACTCCCTAGGGCACACGGGATGTAGACCAGAGGACCGTCCACCAGTCGCCGTGACGGACGCAGCACTTGTCCCCGGAGTTGGTGAGCACGCTCTTGGTCTGCATCAACTCGCAAAGCCATTAGCTTTCCGTGCGGGTTGAGGTACGCGAGAGTGTAGCGCTAGGCACCTGCTATACGTGGGCAAGGAAAGCCGCCAGCTTCGGCCCGAGCATTCTCTAGGCATAAGTGTGGGGCACGCCAGTCGCTCGGTGACTCTTTGCCGCTTGGTCGCCAGTACTCGTTACCTTGGCAGCGGTGGCATCCGCAGCTCTAGCTGGAAAAAATCGAGGCAGGCGAAGATGCAGGCAGTGTGTAGGGACACACTGTCCGGAAAACGTCAACGCGGTGGGAGTTACGTTTTCGCCTGCGATTGCTGACGGCGCGATCGCTCATTCGGGGGCTGCTGTCGACCTCTTCACGACAATGGCTAACACTGTACCCCTTTCTACTACGGAGCCTACAGTGCCTCTAAAGGAACCGCACACGGGTAGGGTGTGACGGTGTGCACGGAGGCAGTTGTACAACCTCGGTAGTGTGAATGCCAGGCGTGGTTAGCTTAGGGTATATTGTAGAGGAAGTTGAATTGTGTCAACCAGGAGGAATTGGGTGGAGTTCGACGTGCACCGGGACAGGCGTCTAGCCTGCCAGAGCAAGGAGCAATTGAGCTTGTCAGCGCAGTGGTAATTCTCACCACAGTTCGATCATAGACAAACAAACCATATGGTGCAGATGCATTTGCAAAAATATAGTGGCCGCGGTTAGACTAACTTAGCTTAGTCGCGTATTTGTTGATTATACCAGACCCTGTGGCGTAATTCAACATCCAATGATAATAATAATTACTCTTATTCTTATATTAATTACACCGAATATCACATTACCTTGACATCATACGCATCTGTCCACACATAGATATATCGCCTGACGTCCATTACATAGACAATTGACGTAGACCTCTCTTATTTATTTACTCGTTTTATTAGAAGGTTAGGGCATTCGTTCTTTCTGACAACCCCCTGACAGGCATCGCTCCACCATCCCATATGAGTTCGCTGGTGGAAGCTACCCCCAGCCGATCGTTGTAACGAGTCGTGCGTACCTGGCGGCGTGTTGCCTCCAGCAATGAAGCGGGATCCCTTCATTTTGCCCCCCTATGACCTAGCCATAGTTGCTGCCGAGGCAAAGACACACACACACACATATATATATATATATATATACACACACACACACCTACGCTCAGAGACAGACCCGAGTGCTTACATATCAGCGGTTTAGCCAAAAGCCAGAGCCCACAGCAGTTGCCCACACAGCCGGCTAGTTACACACACGATAGCGGTGGTCGGCTGAGCCAACGGCGGACGGATCAGGCCAAAAAGCGGGTGGTCTTCCGGTAATTTACTCGTTATTAAGCTACCTCATCACTTTACGCGGCAGGCACACGGCCGGATATCGGTCGTGACGGTGCCGGCCATACGAAGACGCAGGATCAGAAGCGACGGTCGGAGGCAACTTCCAGGGCCTCTTTGCGCTGTAGCCCTCGCGTCAGAGGCGTGTTGGGAGCCCGGGGGACTCCGCTGGAAAGGCGGGCGCTGTTGTAATTAGTTACTAATTATTGCGTTAGTACAAATATTCCTCCCATGACGTCGTACACGGCGTGTATACATTACACAGTTGCTACCACTGCGACCACAGGGTGGCTGATCGAGAGGCAGAGACAACTATTAGAAAGCGGTGGTATTGGACAAGCGATAATAATAAAAAGATCGGCGACGAACTATGCAAAAGGGTGATGGCATTAATACAGGGTATAGTGAAGAGTGAGCACATAGCTTGCTGGCGATTAGCCTAGGCATTGAACCCATCAATCGTCTTGTTTATCCCGGCAAGGCTGCTTTGTAATATAAAGACAGCAAGAATTCCGCTAAAACAGCAGCTGGCTTCCACGCCTGGAGAGGATGCTTTCATAGGCAGATTCTCCCTGCGTGCATCCATATATGAGCGGAACATTCAGGTGTTTACGGCACACGCATCGACCTGACTGAGTCCATAATCATGGCATTCATTTTGTAGCTAATGTAATGTGCGCATGGCGGTATGCCTCTACGCGATGGAACTCAATCAGCTATGAACGCCCGTGAAAACGAAGCAATTAGAGCTGGTGTAGATTTGCAAATGTGTTCGAGGCGTTCCGTAATTGATTGAGATTTATCGATTTATTTACTATGTAATAGATGCTAGTTTAATTTCAGATTAGGTAAATGCCAGTTAATATAATATAAGAACCGTTTGCTGTCGACAACGTCGATCGTCAACTACGAATTGGGTTCGTTCCGGACAAATAGGCTCGTTGGGTCTTAGCGACCAATCAACATTTGGCGGGATTGGATTCTGTGTCAGATAATGCATTTGGGGTAATGAAGCACCGCTTTGGACGAGTTGCCCTGTAATTCAGTACCTTGAAATGAGTTCTGCAGATGCCAAGGTAGATACTTCATTTGTGCAGCCCGAACTGAGCAAGTTATGAAGATTAATTGAAGTACGATTTTAGTGCCATCTCATTAGTGAGCGGTCCCGAATTACAGGCATGCTGCGATGGCTGACAAATGCTCGGTCTATCCTTGAAAATATTCGAACATCCGTTGCTTCATCCTAATATCTTTTTGTTTTTAGATAGCGGACCCCCAGCTGTATTCCTTCCATGACAGAAAGGCCTCGGTCCCCCGCAGTATTTCTTCAAGGACCCATCATCTCGGCCATCCTGGATTTACCATCTTTATATCAACTTGTCCCAAATCGAGCACAGCAGCGTGCATATCACTGTCGGAGGAATGATCTCCATTATGGCTAACATTGTCGTTTTTGCTGGCCGAAACATCCGCGATTTCAATTCTATTATATTTCACTCGCCGCTCAAACTAATCATCATTCGTTTGAATCATTCGCTCAGGTTGCATTCAGGAGATATTCAGCGTACATCTATTGTCTATTTGTTCTCTCAAGCTGGCACTCTGCAACCGTAAGTTCCGTTCGACAGAGAGCGCCCGACCGAACGCCCTGCCAAACGTCCGCCCGCTATCAGCCGCACCCCATCCGACGACGCCGCTGCTGCGGACGATGTGTGCCAACCACCGCGGAAATTCTCCTAGCTCGAGGCAGCCAACGCGTTACCCGCGTTCCCCGCGTTCCCCGCGTTCTCTTCACTTCCCGTGTTGGTCCTTCTCCCAGACAACGGCAAGACGTTCGCAGCGGCGGTCGACAGCTACGTCGCCCCGCCCATCGCCGTCGTGATTTCGATCTCTTGTCTCCAACTGTTTAATATTTAATTTCAATGAAGGGATCGCCGAGTTTCCACGACCACTCGCCTCGTTCGGCGATTCGGCCGCCTTCGCCCGCTCGCCTTCGCCGCGGTTGGTCCTGCTTCTCTCAAGAGATTTGCGGAATCCGTTTGTATTTTTTGAAAGGACAAAACGCGGCCAGCCAGCAACAACGCCAGAGGACTCGAGCCACAGAACTGAGCGCATCCATCGATGGCGGGCGTCAACTCTTTCGCCTCTTTCTTCTTGGCGAGTTCGAGCGTCGCGAATGACGGCAGAAATGCAATATCTATGCTCGGCGTCGGCCGACGAAATAGGCAAGGCACGAACCAACCAGCCAACCGTTGGCTTGCCTTCGCTTCGCTCGGCTTCCTCGGCGCTCTCGAAGGCGAAGCCGTTGCCTGGCGCTGCTCGGACCGATGCATCGCTCCCTGCCTCCGTTGCTCGTTTGGCCTCTCTCTATCTATCTGTCTATGTATGCATCTCCTGCACTCAACCACTATCGCCTAGTTTCTTCCTCGTCGTTGGCAAATTCTGACGACATCCCCCGAGGTCGCCGGGGACCCTCTGGAGAGGGGTGGGCGGGTGGGTGGGTGGTTGGAGGAGGAGGACCTAAAATATCTGCATTCTCTTTCTCGTTTTTTTTCTTTACCCCAGCCTTTGTTTTATCAGTACCGACAGTGTGGCTGTCGGTACCCTGCTGCCGCTGGTGCTCCAACTACCGCTCGGCGCTTTTTCATCCCCGTTCGCTGTGACCGCGTAATGCCGAAGCGGGCGGGCGCTTTCTTTCTGCCCTGCCTTCCGCTACTGAATATTTCCGAGAGAGAGAGAGAGAGAGAGATTGAGAGTGATAGAACAGCCGAATGCCTTATGGCGGATGACACACGGCGGATGGAAGCCGGAGAAAGCCAAGGTTACAGCTGGATCGACTGCACGTCTATGCCCCCACGTCTATGCGCCCACTGCTGGAGCGCCTGCACTGACGATCTGCCTGCTTCCCGCGGATGGGGCTGGCGCGCCTCTGTTGCCGATGTCTACCAGCCGCTCGCGCTAGCCCCGGCGTTGCGCCTCGCGTCGCTAGGCAATGAAAGAAGCTTCTTGGTATTCCTTGTTCCCCATTTCCCTCTCCTCTACTTCGCCTGACTTCGGCCGCTTGGGGGCGTTCGCAGGTGGTCGTGGTGGGCCAGACGGCCAAATAGAAGAATTCCCGGATTGCTGCCGGGCGCGCGTCGCACGCGCAGCTCGGAACGATCCGATCAAAAGCGGTAGCGGCTACTCGAGTATAGAGACCTACTCTCGTGCAGTGGCGAGAGTAGCAACGAACAGCCACAGAGCTGCTAGGAGGAGGCTGGTAACGGCTGTAGACGTAACGACTCCAGCAGGCGACTTTTTTCATTTTTTTATAAAGGGGGGTGTTGGCATGCTAATGCATGCCAACACCATGGCCGCCCCCCTCGCCCCCTTATGGAACTGTTGACGATGTTCAACAGCACCACCCTTCCCGGTATCGCTTAGCGCATTCTTCAGTAAGGGGGCGGTGAGATGTATACAAGCCCAGCCACGAGCAGGACACATCCTCCTCACCGTACGGACATGAGCTCCAGCCGGCGACTTAGGGACGGGAAACAGGCCGAGGTAGCGATGAGAAATCAAGAGGGCAGAAGTAACAGAGGGGATAGTCGCTGAGTGAGTAGGTTACCGGATGCTACTTTCGAGTGCACATTCGAAACGTACACAGACACAGCAATTACGGACAAACACGCACGCACACATACGTATTCACACAGAAAGATTTGCACCATATTACTCCACACATGCACTCAATTAGCACATATGTGTAAACATTAGCACACGTTGGCCCACATATGGACAATGGTGGTGTAGTTCCCCGAATCGGAACAGCCACAAAGTACTCAGATGATACGGTGCTTGTTTGCGTAGTAATTAAATGCGGCCGGCGGAACAATGTATATGGCGAATATATCGGTCGTATGATAATCACAGGATGTACCTAATACACCTCCTCTAATCCTACCTATGACCGTAACTATGGACAGCTTGCGTAGTTGCGTAATGTCGTTCAGCCAGTGGTGGGTGACGACAACGCGATTGACGCCGTTTAATTGATCGGTGTGTAATGATCCTCACGACGAGGCGACGTGATAAGAATCTATTTAAGTTCATATTCGCTAGCCACGCGAGCCACAGTGTAACATCACAGTGTAGCGGGGTACGTACAATGCCTTGCAAAGCTCTAAACGCTTATTATACACGTTGGTGTGTGTGTAAACGTGCAGCTGTTTCCCGAACTGGAAATTTGCTTTTGGTGTGAACCCAATTTACCCAACCCTATTTACGACGATTATCGTTCGAACGTATATGAGGTCGGGAGGAGGCAAAATCAGGCTTACAATTGGATAAGATGTGGCTCTTCACTTAGGGAAAAATGGGTTCAGACTTTCAGTAAATTCACACCTGCAGCGACACGATGTGTTTCAGCTGTAAGCGGCTTGTTCATTACGGAAACCTACGTAACGCTTTGGGCTTCCTTACTGGAAGCTTACTTTCTTCCTAACTAGAACGTTACTACTTGTACTGTAATCTTAGTTCGGCCTTCCTCCCCGCTATATGATATAACAATATATCATAATACGCCTGAGTGGTTTAGTAATAAATTTTATTGTGAATAGCTATTTTAACTAAAATGTAGATGCACAAGCTGCTTACAGCTGCTGAATTGCTTCTCCAAAGACCGAAGAAGCGGGCTAATCCTTCAGCCAGAGTTCCCTTTGGCTAAAGAACCAAAGCTCCTGCAAACGTAAAGGGTAAAGCTTTATTGATTTATTTAAGGAACTGCACACAATGCTTACGTTCTCTTATATGTCATGCAACGGGATTCGAACCTGCGATCTATGGCTTTTTACGTACTATCCTATATTAGCAACAGCAGATCAACCCAAGAGATAAACATCTATCTATGCCACCCAGCAGGAAAGAATACACATAGAACAGTATTTGTTAGCAATTGTAGCAGAAACGATATCTGCTATCGTTTCCATATCTCAGCAAACTGTAAACCTCGCCTATGGTTGCCCTGCTAACCTGACGTGTTAACACGCTATCGACCGGTGACGCCATATGGCTGAAACAGACCACGTCTGCCAGATGGCACGAGGCAAAACAATGCTATGTTCGAGTGGATTCGTTTCGGGTTGGATTGGGGCTCAGTTGATGCCGGGCGGGTACAAAGCCACGTCTCCGTTCAACATAAAGCAACATCTGTGCAAATCACCCTGTATACAATACACGGAGGATGGGGCTTACAGTTAGCAACAACTGTAAGCCCCATCCTCCGTGTATTGTATATATATATATATATATACAATATATATATATATACAATATATATATATATATTGTATATATATATTAGGTTGAACGAAAGTTCCTGTTGCCTAGAAGGTGGACTCATTGCCGACCCGTTCTGCTTTGGAAAAGGTTTGTGTTCATCGAATTCGGACCCACTGAACATGACGATGACGCGATTTGCCAGCCCAGATTGCTCCTTATGGCAGAAAATTGGCTGTGAACATGGAGAGTGACAAATCGAAAATTTGCCATTTTTTGCTTTTCCGAGTTTACAAAAGGCGAAGCAGCTGGGCAGCCGTACAGGGGCGCTATTGCGCTGCCCAGACAGGGATGTGTGAGGGAGCCAACCTGTAGAACTTGGTTTGAAAAATTTCGTTTCGGTGATTTCAGCCTGGTAGATGCACCGAGGTCCGGGAGGCCTACAGTGATCGACGACGATGTGTTAAGAATGAAAATCTGGGAAAATCCAACGGCAACTACTCGAGAACTAGCCTCAGGACTTGGAACTAGCCACTCAAGTATCGTAAGCGCATTGAAACGGCTTGGATTTTAGAAAAAGTTATCTAAATGGGTGCCAATAGAAGGTTATGTTGTGTGTTTGGGGGGGATATTCAATTATATTTGGTGGGACTATTTCAATTAATAGGAGAAGCGCGCAGGGAAACCGACGATACGAAGTTGGTATAAAAACAGCGGGAACTTTCGGTTCAACATAATATATATATATATATATATATATACACATTACTGATTATTCCGTACTACCGCACCTCTTGTACAGGGGTCAAAGACAAAGGTAGGCTGACAGTATATACATATACTCTCAGCGCTGCAGAACGCTCCTTTCAAATCACGCTGCGTTATGATAGCTCGGTCGAACTCAAGTTACCCTGCAAATTTGAGTTATTCGAATCTAAGCGAAATCAAGAGAGGTAAATGCAAAATGCAATTCCGTGGACATTAAATGTCGGCTGAGAGTCAGCTCGGGAAAAATTGGTTACAGGCACAAATAGCTAAAGAAGTCGGCAGGTTCTTTTCGAGAGGAGAACGACTTGGCCTTGTAGTTACATTATGACACGGCTGTTATCACAGAGTTGCATCCGGTATGTTGGATGGGGGGGGGTCTATGCAATTACGACGTTCGCGTACTGCCTCTGTCTATAAACTCACGTAGACGATGTCAGTTAAACAAACAAGCCTAAACAAGTTTCACAACACAAGAGTGGCATTTGCCAGGTCGATGAATAGAGACCCGTTGACGAGGTGTATCCCATTCTTCAATAATGTCGTCATTGGTTGACTTTTCAAGTTAAACAACTACCGTCACACAAACACTTCGATCGGTTCCTACAGCAGCACTCGAGCGCGATATTTTGTCTAGTGGAAATGCGTTTGTGTACATGCTATCCGCAGTCGCACCTCTGCGGTGTCTAAAAGCATATCCAAGTTGGCAAACACCCTGTCCATGATACGGAAATATCCCACAGGAAATGTCCCATCACATGTGTCAGCGCAAGGCCTGACGGTGCCTTCGATCGATATAACTTCAGTGACAAACTATCTGTGGAAGAAGATGCCAGATGACATCCTTATGATAGCGTCTAGATGAGACATTGCGTCGACCTTATGTATTGAGACTGTGTTGGGCTGCCACAATAACAAGTGAACACGAAAAAGAAGAACCATTCATAGACAAATGGCTTGCTATTAGCTAAATGTACGTTTTGTATTGAATACGCACCACGTCGCATCGTTAGTGGATAATCCAGAGTGGCGGCTTCATTTCGCATTGGGATAGATTTCAAATAGGCTCTCGTCACGGGTCTGTGTTTGGTGCTAAAATACGATATCTCTATACGGATAATATAGGAATGGAATATGCTAAAATGCCCTATAGGCATCACTGTCTTGATAAATGAAGACCCCTCTTCTTAGGGGGCGGTTATGGCAAAGGAAGTTCCAGGGAGAGAGTGGCGTTGTGTATCTCCCAAGTGCACTCGCATTCAGACACCCAGATATTTCGAGGTGACGTGAGAGGGAGTCTGTCATCATCAGTGTCGACAAGGAAAAAAGGGGTCCGGGCTTCATAGGTCCCCCTGCTGAACCCTTGTGGCAGACGACATCATTGGTTCCCTACAAATAGATAATAACTCCTTCGATATTCCCGAGCTGTTAGGCTAGAAAGTTGAGGAGCAAGCTTTATTACCTCATTAAGCAGATGATCTCGTCACACTGTGTTTCAAACGTCATTTCAAAACTCTAACTACAGTATTGCTAATAAAAATTCACAGGTTTACGTGGCAGGTCTAAGTTAAAGAGGTAATTACTAATAATGTATTAACGTTCAAATTACTGAGATAGCTGAGGCCGGGCCTCCGACTCAAACGGCATACACTCGTCGTTCAAAGCCTCCGACTTTGCCAGGATGAAATTCGGATTCGCAGTAGTTTCCCCCGTTTCAGACCCGTTATAACAATTACAGCCACGCCCGTTGGCATCTCTCTCTATCACTATCTATCTATATATATATATATCTTTCTCAGGGAAGTTGTTCATTCTTCTTGATAAACGCGACGTACAGCGGCACATTGTTTTCAATACTCTCCTGTTTGTCAGCACAAGGACACCCCAAAATCGTGAATACTTCGCTGTCACCCATGCTATACAGGTCGGGTGTCTCCATATGCCTACGGTTGAATATGCCGTGTGTGCCCTGCAATGGCAAGGCAGATTTACTGTCCAGTTGTCGGCATAGTACTTCAACTTGCCATTGTGCCAACACTAAATCTACCACTTGCTGCCAAGTTAACTGTTTTCCAACTTCTGTACAACTTTCACATATATTTACGTTCGATTGGTTATAGAAACAATAGCGTTTCTTAAGAATCGATCGTTTTTGTTATCGGGTCGTTTGTTGGCCGGGTAATTTTATGCAGTGGGTGCCAACGGGAGGATTATTATTTCATAATAATAGTAATAATAATCTCCGAATCATTTTAGTAAGTAACCGTCGTATATGTAAATAAACCCAAGCACACGCTATGCAATGCATGTGTATGATGTAATATGTCTACGGCGTAACACATGTAAGACTTGCCTGAAAACTATGTTATTTTGGTGACAAACATCGTTCTTTCCTAGAGGCTCCCTTATAGTTCAACCCGTCAGCTGTTTCAGTTGTCAACAAACTTTGCGCTCTGTAAGGACTTCCGCAAATAATTCAGCTTTTGCCAACAAATTCAAAATATACTTCCAGCTCGTCCTTTATTTGCCTAAAGTGAGATATTTAGCGAAGGGCAGCTAGTACTGATGACCCTTGTGTTAGAGCCTGCGGTACCCAAAGTACATTGGGCCAATGTCGTTTTTCTCATCTTCAAGGCGCCAATACAGTGTTATTTCAACGTCGGTCACGAATCAAGATACAGTTTAAACGAAAATCAATATCGTCCATATCAGTTAGCATTCATACATAACCCTTCTAATGATACCACTGATCATGTCGGGTCGAACGGAGTCCCTTCCATTTCGGAAGTCTAAAGTAAGCAAATCGTCCGTGCCACGCTTGACAAAGGGGAAGAAATAAGATTGCCGAACACCAGTCCCCAGCAAAGCTCCCCACCATTGTGCTGACGCGACAAGAGTCGCTCGTTGGAGAGGCTGATCTGCTCGCCGCAAATGGCGACCACCGACTGCCTTCCGGAAATGACTATGCTAAGAGAGCCAGGTAATATTTATTCGAACCGACACATTGGCTTCTTCGAACCCCGCCGATTGTGGATATTGACGTTGGGGAAATGCTCAAAGTACAATAGCTTCTTGTTCCCGGAACTCTTTAGAACAACGCATGATTGGGTTTCTCTGAATTGAATCAATAGTCACTGCTGAACACACAAGAAGACAGCCTCTGCAGAAGGAGACTGGTGGGCCGTACATCGTCAGAGGAGTCGTTGATAATTCGTTTACACACTTTGACATTCAGTAGCTCGTTTATTGTTATTATAATTATTACTACTATAATTATTACCCTTGTTGAATAACGCTGTTCCTTGTTCGACTTAATGAATACATTTAACATACATATTAAACGAGTATGTAGAAAGGGTAGTGCACATCCATACCTGCAAAATGCAGGATATATCGAATATGTAGGTTGGCAACGGGCAAACCACACGTCAACCAAGGCAGACCAACGTAATGCAACGTAACAACGTAATGCCGACGACACACTGGAAATTCATTAACAATGCATCGAATATTAGCAGTTAACACCCTTTGTCGAAACAGTGATTATATATCACCGTCTCGAAGTCCCCCAAGTTGTTGAAATCGAGAAAATTGAGGCAATGGTTTTGATAGATTTACGTAGTGACCTTGGGAGGCCTTCGAGCCTGCTACGTAGCTCGTGCGTGCGTCTGCTAAATATTCTACGCGCAGTTACGAGCAGGAAATAGGGCTAAATAATTTGAAACATCTCATTGCATACATACGCACGCGGGCACTTAAGATTGATTGCGGGATTGCATGTTGTGCCCATTGACAGATAGGTTCTGCCTTTATATACAGACACGGGGACATGTCGGAGTCACCTCTACTTTCGATTTCAGCCGCGTCGTACCCATGTAGCGAAATAGAATTCACAGATAGAGAAGTTTAAGGATTCTCCGCGTCCGACAGGATTTACACCCGAGCCATATGTCCCTCGTGTCTACCAATGCAGAACGGCCACCACCAGCCCATGCTACATTGACACGATTTCATTCACATAGGATAGTTTATCAGTTGAGTTGTATGCAACATCGCTCACCCTTTATGACGGCAAGTGGTGGCCGCCACTCAGGTAGTAAATATGCCAGCTTTGGGGGAATGACATGTGTACATGCACATTTCGGGAACGTCGGTATATATCGTAAATCGTCACCGGGCATGCTCAAATGATTCGGGCGAACTCCAAAACGAATCGAATCATGTCATTCGCCTAATTCTTGACGGCCGGAGGTTGCACAACAGCCATAATGGACCTCCTCGACAGGGAACTACGAGTGAATATCAAAGATCCTGTAGATGGTGTTTATTCCCATCCGGCCAGTTTCTGGCTGAGACCTCGTCAACGACGATCGAGGCGTTTCTTTCCAGGCGTCAGTCGAAACCCGCGACTTGTGTTGCTACGCCAACTGAGAGTTGCACTCCAATAATATTTGCAGAGATGCATTGGAGTGTATTTTGTATTTGGCATATTTTTCTCCTCGTCAAAATGTTCTACAGTCAGTTATATATATATATATATATATATATAAGTGATTTGTATGCGAGGTTGCTTGGCGTAAACACGTATATTAGCCGTATTCGGAGCAAGCACTGGAACATCGTATTTATCTTTGGTAAAAACCGAGAGTGAGAGCATGGCAAAGCTCTTTCATGGCATAGTCTGATTTCCAGTACGGCGAACGCCAAATACGATGAGCACGCTCCATTAGTCCCCTGCTATTCATGTTCAATGCCGAGTTTGCCATGTCTCCTCTACATCACCCGGCTCATTTCGTCTACGAAGGCCTAATGTCTGCCCGCTTGACACGGCAGACCTGCCGTGTCAAGCGTGTACCTCCTTCTCCGGTGCGTGCGATGTGAAACGTCACCCTGACGTCGGCCGTTGCCTGCCGACGCCAATTGATCGTCAGCAAGCAGAGAACGTCCTATTGCTTCTTGCAATTTCCGTAGCTCTACCCTGGCGGGGAATTTGCGAATTTCCAACAACGGTTGTTAGTTAGCGATATTCCCCGAAGCGCGAACAGCTCGAGCTGGACCTGCTGCAGATCTGCTGCGCCGTTTGGCCTAACGTCTCTCTCTCGCGTTGTATGAATACGTCCCCGGTGCTGGCTGACAGGTTTAGTAGGAACGGTCTGGAGCATGTTCTGAGTGAAGCGGTTCTATTTCACCGATTGGTTTTACGTCACGCTGTCGAGCTTTGGCGTTTCGGCCAATGGTACGTCGACTTCTCAGCTTTTTGGGTCTGGCGCCTCTCTCTCCCTTTATCGTTCCTTCGCGCCCCCGCGAATATTTCCAGGGGCAGTTAGCTTAGCCTGCTGGGACGAGGTCGATGCTGCAACAAGGTCGATGCTACGACGTGGCGGAGGTCAGGTCAGAGCAGGGCAGGCCAAGTCACCCAGATCTCTGGGCGAAAGCGGCAAAAGCAAACCAAACAGCAGTTTCCACTCGGAGCAGATCGTGCAGCGTATGCTCGCTGGCTCGCCCGACGGGCAGAAAAACGTCGAACAGATTTGTCCGCACGAAGGCCGAAAATACGTAGGACAAGGGCGGCGACGTGGAGCACGTGCCCTGAAAGCTGACGACTAACATATAAAGTGAGGTAGACGCACCGTGCCACCGTCGGCGGAGTTGGTTTGCAGGTCAGCGTGCGTCGTATGTCAATTCTCCCCCATGCGCTATGGTTCCTGGTGATGTATCCTACAAACTTCGGGTCCCTTTCAACAGTTCAAGTGGAGGAGAAAAACAAAGGCGCTAAGGTCAAACGGCGAATTCTCGAAACGAACGAGTTGGCTCGACGTCGATGCAGACCTCATGGATCGCGCATGGTCTGTCGCATTCGAACGGTGTGCGAATGTCGTATGCATGCAGAATCTAGGAAGAGACATAACTGTCCCTTCACAGTACTCGCTAGTTTTAAAGGAAAAACCAGTATCACAAAACGAGCGGCAGCAATAACAACAACCATGATAGCTTTCTCTTCGAGAGTGGCTGGGCATTCATTTTCATGGTAGTGCCAATGGCGACGGTCGCGTAGGGAACGAGTTATTACATGTGGCGAGCCAAGTAAACCATCGGCCTGCGCTACAAAAGTACTGGGTAGTGATTTGGGTACCTAAGCGAATTGAGCAACGGACGTATGAGCCCGAGCAAATTCGAGGGTGGCCAAGGGAAACTACGAATGTTAGTCGTACCCTGGGGCACGAGCAATGTTATTTTTGAACTATCGAACTTCCGCAAGATACGGATGAGAGGGAGCATTCTATGGATACGAACGTTCTGTCAACCTCAAACCCGCGAGCGTCTCTCCTTCAAACGAGCAAGGTCGCGCATCGGGGAAGGCCATAGAACGAATTGGGAGATTTATTTTATCAATAAAACTATAAACAATAGTAATCCCAGGTGTACAGAGATCCGAAGGACATACACTTGCTCCATCGCAACCGAAGATATCGTTCGTTTCGTTCGTAATTCGGTGTCGGCCTCAACTCGCTTGTCCGGGCGGCCGAGATCAGAGGATGAAATTCGAAGCAACGATAACCCCTAGTCCACCAGCACCTAAAGGAGGCGTATTCTCGTCTCAAGGGTCCCATTTAGCATCCCGCTGTGGAACTGGCCTCCCTTAACAAACACACATCGCTTACGTTGTGTTCGGCAACGCGGATGTATTGCCATTAACCGCAATTCGAAGGGTCAGCTTAAACGAGCGATAACGGCACGAAACCAAAGAATAAGGTGTTAGTTCCGCAACAGCGGTAGCAGGAGTATTAGTAGCCGTTTCGAGAGACCCCCGTTTCAGCTCGTGCGGACCGAGGAACTCAATCTAAATTTCAATGCTTCTTTCTCTCTCTCTCTCTCTCTGTACGGCGAGCCGCCACAGCGGAGCCACTGCACGTTGCGGCGCCGACGATCTTCCAATGGCTAATCAATGTAGAGAACGAGCCAGTTCCGCCAGACTCTACCGATGTCCGCTAGCGCGCAAGCGACGGAACGAGTAGGAATTCGCTAATTTACATACGATATAGGGAAGTGCCCAAAGATCTGAGCTAGAACGGGTCCGGGAGGGTTCCAAAGCGAACGCCAGGGGCGGTGGCCTTTCTAAGCGAGGCCGTAGTAAGATTAATCGGGGCATATGGGATCGATGGGGCCACGGCGTGGGCCAGCTGTGAGGCAAACAATAAAGACCAGTGAATACCAGTCGCAGGAGCACGAGTGAATTGTCTAGAATTGACGATTGCGAACGACCGGCTGCGGCTACGCCGTGGAAAACGCTTCGAGTGCCTTGCTTCCTCGACGAGCACTATACTACTACGCCTATGGATGACTCAAGATTGATCTTACCTAGCCGTCATGCCGTGCAATGCATAACAGATGATTCTATCTAAACCAGAGGCAGCAGGTTCGAGTCCCGCTGCGTGACGTATAACAGAGTGTAAGCATTGTAAAATTGCAACTCCCTTAATAAACCAATAAACCTTTACTTGTTGGGCGATAGTCGTTTGGGTAGAGGTCGTCCAATGAAGGACAGCAGAGCCTCAGATAGATCTGCAAATCCATGTTTGTTATGCAAGGCTCTGAGCCACTGTTGGAAGTGGGTCGTCGAGTCAGGGGGTGTGAAAGTTGGCGGGCGACTGCGGCACGACTTTTTGCACCGATGCGGCCCAGGGGCTCTCGGATCCGGTAGAACAATCCACGGAAACGACGTTGCCGACGTGCGGTTCTAGTAAATATTACCCCATGAAGTAATCCGGTAACATTTTCTGCGAGTGAGGCCTCGCGTCGCAAACTAACGCGTACTCTGTCATCCCCAATCGATATTTCGAGCGCTGCTAACTGACAGATCGATTCGGGCTAGAAATGGTAATGTCTGTTTGTGCGTACGTGACCACGCCAAACGGCATCCAATTTCTATTACAATACAAACCGAAAATAGCGTGGCAGCTATCGGGAATGATCGTAGTGATTACAACTGACCTCCGGGACGGCGGAAGCTCCGGCAACACTTCAGAACGAGGTTTATACTAAGCCGCGCACATGACACCATTTATCCGCAAGAGAAAACGTAGGAGTTAGCAAATATAAATCAGTAATACTCTATGAGAGATAACCGGTGCTATGGTACCCCGAACTGAGATATCGTTTGGGTAGCAAGATCGTGCTGCCGTGAGGGCCGCTTACGGCTCGCCGAATATCTCTGGATGCTAATCGTATATGCTAGACCGAGCGGGGGATCACTGTCTACGCTAGAGGGGCTGTCAGTAAAAACACAGTAGTAGTAGTGGTATTATATTAGCAAGAGGCTAGTGCCGCGCAGGGGCTGTATTACACAAACTTCGACGGTCTACGACGGCTTCTAGTGTCACTCTATTGTCAGAGATCGAGTCTTTCCCGACATCACATCCGCTAGTGGCCCTCAGCGCCACTTCAAACAATTCGATTGGTCCAGAGCGAAGTTTCCATCACTCAGTCGGCGAAGCGAAGTACTAATTCCTTAACATAGGAAATTCTGCTACCAGAGCACTAGACCTCCTCTAAAAATCACATAAACAATTAACACATCACTAGAATTATTCCAATTGGTGTTCCTCATAATTTCTCATTAATAGACACCATTCACGTGATAATATAAACACATTACACTACTAAATCGCGTATTTTTATAGTTGTGACGTTCGAGCCACCCAGACACACACACACACACATTTCAAATATAATAGATAACAGCCGCTAATTGGTCGGACGGCAAATTTGCCCCCGATCAGGAGCGGCAAATCGAATGCCGCAGGTGTAAACAGAGCCGGCACATTACCTAATTTCGAATAGGTCCCGCGAGCTCAATACTCGCCAGTTGTCAATGGCGCAAATAGTGAAGGTAAAAATATCAAAAGACTAGATATTTCTAGACGGCTGCGGGCAAAACTCATAAATGACACTCTACTAAAGTAATTTACACCATACATACACGGGCAGCTAACAAACGTTTGTCCCTCGTGTATTTCGGGTATTCTCTCTCTATCTGCATTTCTCTCTCTCTCTCCCGAGAACTAAAGAGAGAAAGGGGAGAGAGACTCCTGTCTTCGGTGGCTCTCCACGGCGTCCTGCCGCGCTGTCTGTGTGACACGCTTATCGGGCCGGCAACTGACTGTCCGCTTCTGACCGTGTCCAACGACACAGGAGCAGGATATCTCCGTGGCGGCTATTCCGCTCGCTGTGGGAAGGCAATAGCACGCTGTCCTGCCGGAAATTGCGCCTATTTGTCCTCTTCTCCTTTCCACTGGGTGTACGAGGCCATCGCCGCATGGCCAAGTCTGCAACACGCAACAGCTTCGAAACAGTTGTTGTCGTCAGACGACGAGAACGAGAGAGAGAGAGAGTGAGAGTGGGAGAGACCCTCCTCCCGTGCCAATACCCGCGAGGCCTGTTCCGATTTGCTTATCGACACCACAGGACCAAGATAGCTTGCTGTCAGTGTGCACAACTTGCAGGACGCTGCGTGGTGCTCAGTTCGCGCGGAGAACGGTAACAGGGCAGGCGGTTGGCTTTAGGCGACCTCTGCCGACCCCTCCCCAGTATCGTGTGACACATTCGAATTGACCCGCTCGCTGTGTCCGAAATTGCACCAGGGAGGCGAGCGACGGAAACGCCGATTTTACTGGATAGCTTTTTCCATTGCAACATCGTGTTGGAATGCCCGCATGCGGCAACTGACCAAGTGAACTAACTAAGTGGACTAACTATTCCATTCGAATGTACAAAGCGAAGCCGTAAGTACAGTTCTCCACACTTGACGTTGCGCAGTTTTACGAACACGAACTCTAGGGGGTTTTTAAATTTGGCGGGCTTTTTTTTACGAATAATTTCGACAGTTTTTCGCAAATGAGCAATATATTTTTTTATTTACAGAATTTTGTGCTTGGAAAACACATTTGTGTCACTAGACGTTTGCGTATCGATTGCGAATTGCCGAAGTACGCCAAATACCATTTGAGTTACAGGGTGCAAACGATAGCGTGTCCTGTTCACGTTGTGTGCTGTGTGTGAGCCACACAGAGGATACTAGATAACGTCTTGAGCTTCCGAGAATGAGCAATACTGGTCAGTTCTGATCGTGGCTAACATCCAGGCCCGAATCAGAGCAGATGGCTAGACAGAGCGGAGATATCCTATAGGTAGATACAGTAATAATAATGATCCATAATTTTCCGCGGTAACCATTGACAATTCAACGAACATTCTACCGTAGCACCTTCATTATTCTTTGGGGTCTCAACAATTAGCGTAAAATAAAGGAAAAGTCCTCGCTTTTTAAATCGCTTTTTAAAGGAAAACTGTTCGGAAAAAAGCTCATTTTACCTATTTACACGAAGGTCTACAAATGTTTCCACTTTCAGGCTAGACAGAGTGAAACAATTTCTTTCAAAGTTGATTATCATTATTTTGGAAACTATTTATTTACCGAAAGGCTCATGAAAGGCTAATTCGTGTTTACAGTAAATTGTTCTCAAAATCTTGTTTTCCGGAGCCGTATGGTTGAATCCAACCCCCGGACAACTCGAGTTCTCAGCTTCGTTAGCCCCGCTCAAAAGTAACGTGAGTCACCCGACAACTATTGTCTGCAATAAACCGACCATCACCTCGGTAGACGTCCATGTTTTTTGTGGTGTTCGTTGTGCCTGTGTTCATTACGAAAATTTAGAAACGTAATAACCAACACCAAAAACACGAACATGTCGTAATCTAAGTATACTGTGACATCAACGTGAATCCCTTCGAAGCGGGTAGACGTCAATGGAGCCAAGGGTGTCAAGGAGCATCGACTCGGGTCTCTCGAGTGTTCCACAAAAGGTCGACAATTTCCTACCAACCATTCGTGAAATACGGCAGACAATACTGGGAAGGCCTGATGTCATCTACTGGCCAAAGCCTTGAGCTTGTTGGCTCAATATGCCGAAGCAGGGCTGATATTTCAGATGACTTCAGGCTATTCTCGCATCGTTGAAATTTGGGGACATTCTCGACATAACTTGGCTGCTACCTATAACGGTTACACACTGCCACCTTTGCGAAGCAGCTGCGCTGCTATCAAATGTCCGAAGTAGAGTTGAGATATCCAGCGTGACCTGTGACGTTCATATATATATAATATATATATATATATATATATATGAGGCGCCGTGCAGACTTTCACCAAACAACTGACTGAGATCGAGAACATTTACCGCGCAAAATGAGCTGCGCGAAACGCAGCGTAGAAGGTTTCACATCGTTATGGCGTTTATTGCGATCTCGTGCATGTATACAAACAAGCCGAGTGATATATCGTGTTTGTACACACATGCACACATCGACATACTGTAGTTCAAATCATTTCCATTCGATGGCCCCACCGATAACGCTCCTCCCTTTCAATCTGACACAAGGACAACTCTGCTAGATTCAGTAAAGCCTTGGTATTATATGAATCCCACTATTCATTCGTTGTTTCACTCGCGGTGTGTTCGGGTCCTGTGGCTCCACTTGCGGTGTGTTGGGGTCCTGTGGCTCCACTTGCGGTGTGTTGGGGTCCTGTGGCTCCACTTGCGGTGTGTTGGGGTCCTGTGGCTCCACTTGCGGTGTGTTGGGGTCCTGTGGCTCCACTTGCGGTGTGTTGGGGTCCTGTGGCTCCACTTGCGGTGTGTTGGGGTACGGTGACATACATTGGGTACAACATTTCCACTGCAAGTATTTGACAACTGGGCCATTTTCCTCGCATAGCTGCGAAGATCGAGCAGGCGTAAGTTATCGCCGGCTCGCTCATCTGATAGGTCTCGATCTGCCGATATGCAAAATGTCATTGCACCATAGCGAACAAGTGTGGTTAGAGGTGATTGTGAGTTGACTCTGAATAACATCTATGGATATGGATGACCCACCCGTTACGTTGAGAGGCCCGAGTTAGAAAATTTTACACTCCAATCACATTTTTCCAATGATTCTTGATCAAGTCGGCAATTTCGATTTGGAAGTATTCATTACGATACACGTTTGCTCTAATGAGATGATGATTGTCGTCTCATCAACGATGCCGCCATCATGGGCTCAATGACATGGGGTCACAGTTCCACGTCCCTTGTCCTGTTTGTGGACGCCGCTAACGGAATCAATCACGAACTAGATTGTAGCTTATGGGATCAGATGCCATACCATTCGCCTGCTGTCGACGGGGACGAAGAATTTGAATCTGATCAAAAGTCTCGCGTATTTTCCACAACAATATCAGGTGGTACCCGCGACATGCCGGGCATTTCCGAGACCACCATTGATATCGAGCGGCCGGTCTAGCATTAAGGTGTCGGGACACCAGCTTACACAGCCACATTGTTTATCTACTGAAATCTCTTAATGATGGCAAGAACGTTTTTTACGTTTAGCATGATTACTATGAATGAACCGTATCTTCACGTATAGATAATTAGTGAAATGCTTCTGCGTTACGCCATCACTGCCGGTAGACGAACAGGTTCCTCGACTTCGGCCCCCCCCCGCCATTCTGTCCCATTACAGAGTTACCCGCACACGATGAATTTAGGTCCCATGAAACGTCTTTTTGGAAAGGCATTTCATTTCATATATATATATATATATATATACCGACGTCGTGGGCGGTACTTGTCTGTGCATCGACGTCGAGTGTATGGACTTAAGCGTAGGCCTGGGGTCAGGCGCTACTTTAAATATATATATATATATATATATAGTTCTGAATTGATTGATGGACAAATGATTTTTCTTCGATAACCGAACAAGCGGCAATGTTACAGTCCACTAATATTACACCACACTGCTATGACATTGTCGAGAGAAAGATCTCTACAATATTGTTTGCCTACAGTGTGACAAACGTCAGATCTTTGTGAACAAACGCCTTGACGATACTGCAGTTCGGCAAATCGACCAAAGTATTCGATTGTATATGTACAGTACTACGAAGGCAGGCATAAATGTCTCCCCTAAGTAGACTCGGTATAGCTAAGAAGCTAATGTGCGTAGGACATTATTTCCCTGGAGAGTCATCACTCGCGTCCTACGTGAGGGGGTAGGCTCTTTCCGTGACATATGCCTTCTACTGACCTTTGAAATAAAGCGTTGATTGTTACGAGTTTATACCTGCATTTTAGCGCAATACCCGTCTGCGGATGCTCCTTGCGAGAACATCTCGTATACTCCTTCCTTATGCAGGATCGACGTGTCTAAACAGTAGATCATCGAAGCATGGCCGTCGGCGTTTACAACCCACACTGGATAGGTTGGGTTCTTTAGATAGTAGCCTACTACAGTCGGTGATTGTTCATTCACCGAAAAAAGGGCCCCTATGTCAGGTCGCTGAAGTATACCTTCAAACAAATACATCATGCCTTTAGTCTCATATGAGCTAAGCTTATTTCTTATTAATCCTGTTGATTGTTAGCCCTAAACATTTGGCGTCCACGGTAGAACTGCTTTTCAGCACTGCCTCGTGCCGTCCATTGGTCACACACAAATCGAAACAACATGTAGCCTAAACTAACCTAACCGCGCTCGCCATCCTGAAAGATGTCAGCCCTCGGCAACAAAGAATATATTGTGTGACGCTGTTAAGTCATACGAGACACGCCCTGACCACTGGCAATGTTCCATAGAACACAAAACTGGCTCTAATCAAAACTACTGACTGGTCTATTTGTATCAGGTGCTCACAAGAGCAATTTGCACGCCGCTTTTAACCTAAGGAATAAGTTGATATCGTCGTGCAAAAAAAAGCATCGCGACCTTCACAATCCTTAAGAGACTGCTATTAGGATGAACGGTCATTTCTCTCTATGCACAGGGCGCGCGGATGGGTAGTTACGCTAAATTGGACTCTGTAAGATTGACAGACATCCATGTATTGTTGCTTTGTCAATTTTGCAGACCCGTTTAGATAGTTACGTGTAAGCAAATAAGAACTAGATAATAAAATCTCAGAAAACCAAAAAAAAAATGTTATGGGTATATATATATATATATATATATACCCATAACAATATGTTATGGATATGCAGACTGCAGATGTTCCGCGTTGGTTATACCTTTTCCCGTAGTACGTCTCTTGCCCGAAAAATCAAAGTAATCTTCATCCATTAAATATTGACAAGCACGTCCTGTGACCATAAGCGTCACAAACGCATGCCAGGCCTCGTAGGTTAGACCCTGCCATTGATTCGATAGCAGCAGCAGCGGGTAATTCAGAGCGATTATCCTTTCATTCACCGTTCCGAGTAACTGGCGAAATTACCACACAAGGACAAGTGCACAATGGTTGGCCAATCAAAACGCGAGCGAGATTCATATATACATAGATTATATATATATATATATACATACATACATATATATATCTGTATATCTGTTTTTTCGAGCTGACCCTCAGCTGTTCCCCTATCTGACAGGCCTCAGCTCTTAACCTTTAGGTATTACTATACATACATACATATATATGTATGTATATATGTATATATATATATATATATATATATCTATACATATATATATACATATGTATAGAATCGGTTCTAATCGCAACGAAGGTCTAGTTACACTTCCCGAGAGGGGAACAGCGACACCGTTAGAGCATCTCGACGCCTCTTCCACCTTCTTGGCTAGGAGAAATAGTTAAATCACGCACATGTTCAGCCTACACGTAAAGTATGTACGTACGCCTATGATATGTCAATAATGATCATAAAAAAAATCACTTATTAACAATTGCCTGCACGAATGAAGTCCAAAAAGAAAACTTTCCCAAAACTTTATTCAAAAATAAGTTATATTTAAATATATAGTATAAAATTGTAATACATTTCGCATGGTCAATGTAATTGCGGGCTGACTACAGGCAGGTAAATTAATTTCGCCCAGTTGATACCACACCAAGGTGTATACACCAATTAAAAAAAGTGGGTTTCTCTAAATGGGAGAAGGTCAGCTGGTAGATGGCTGGTTGAGAGGGGACCGCAGTTCGGCAATCTCAGATCCATTCGACGTCTATAGGAGATTTAGGCTACTCGAGTGGTGAGCACGCGAATAGTCAGCTCGTCCCGGAATACGCTTTCACACCTAAACCCGTCTCGGACGAGCACCGTCCGTTTAAGAGAGACCACGCGCTTGCGCGCAGGTTCGTGGCCACGCTCGTTGGCTGAGCATAATCGCTATAGAGAGCCCCTGCTTTTGTTACGAGATTAATGGATAAAAAAAGAATCAGATCACCACTGAAAGCACTCAGTGACCATCTCATCTGTGTCGCATATCGAATGCACTCAATTGCGTTCAACAACTATTATTACACTCTGTAAATTGCTACTAAATGAACAGAAAGTTCGTAAATGGCTTACTGTAAAGCTAATTACATATAACTTCGCAGTAGTAGTAGTGGTAGCAGTAGGCGTGATTTCGCATCATTTAGTATAATGAAGCGTCTTAGTAAACGTCTTCGTCTAATAAACTGAATGTGTAATGTATCACCAGCACGTACCCAAACCAATCGGCAAGGGTCTGCTGTGTCAATGCACAAACCAATGATGATAAACCATTTGTTCCTGATCTAATCCGTTCACACGAGTCTAAAAATCAAATTAGAAAGCAACCGTCGTGAGATCAGAACGACCGGATGCTGGTTCAACGTACTGAGAACGTTAGCAGCTCGACGCTGTAGTCGCATATGTTCGGCTGGTGTCGGCAGATCACTCTGACAAGTTGCTTCAATGACGACCTCCATTTGCAAGTGTAGATGGCCGGCTGAGGACTGAAGATAAATGCAACTATTGGAGCGCCGACGGCTTCGGCTTGGGCTGCCGTCCATAAGGTATCCGCGATTGCTAACACGAGAGCCCTCCTGTAGGGACTATCGGGTTCCGGTATCGCCCTTATGTCCCAGTCTTGTCGTATTCGGTGTCGTTCGAAAAACAACATTTTGTACATCCTTGCCTGGTAAATACGTACAGTGAAAGGCATCACTGCCATGATTTTAGGTTTGATTCGGATTGCGATTTACCGTTACGCAAGTCATACGAAAAACAGGGTATTGCCTTATGCTTATCTCATTATAGCTAGGATACAATTGCTCTCAATAAATGCCCCAAGTTGTAGTGAGTCGTTGACAAAGCCTTTTTTTGTCACCGCTTGCTTGGGAACACGTGAATCTTTTTGATGTAAGCTTCCCTCTGGCGTCGCTCCCACAGACTCAGTGGGCTTTGTCCAGCGATTGACGTCTCCGCACCGAGGAAAAGACTTCAAACGAACGAACGCACGAACGCATTCAGGAAAAATTCGGGAACCTCTACGATTCCGTGTGGAGTTGATGACCTCAGAACGCTCTATTGCATCGAGAACAATAATACGCGCGTGGTTCACACACGCGCGCGTCCTCAAAATCGAGCCGGGTAACGCCAGCAAAAGCGAACCACCACCGCTGCCACCTCGCGCGATCAGATGCACACGAACGACTCTACAGTTTGGATAAACTCTGCCTACCTCGAGCCGGAGTTCTTCTCTCAATAGTATAGAACGGCGGGAACTTCAAAATCACCCTCCCACCAACGCCCCCTTCAAGGGCAACAGGTTCAACAGTCGTCATGTTCATTGCACGGCGCCCATTGGTACATATTCTGGCTAAAATTTGCACAAGCAAAGATAAAAACCACGCGCCCCGATGTTTTGTAGACAAGCGTTCACGAAACAATGGGATAGCCTAGCGCTCACCTGGTCGAGGGCGGCTTAGCTACGGCCTAGTCGCGTTCATTTTGAACAACGGTTTCTCATTCGAAGAAACCTGGTCAGCGCATGTCGCGAAGGCAATCATAACCCCGTCAAGCACTACTCAGTGAATCAAATTAGGCTAACCTGGGCGAGTTCATTCACAAGAGTGTCCCAGGCGTTCGCCATGTGATCAGTTCTATATATATATGTGGACGCCGATCGAGGGGTGATTCGCGGCTTGGTGAGAGGCGTTCAGGATAGTCCGATCCAACGTTGCTTGATGGATCAAGACGAGTCCTGCGAGACTCGAGAATTTGTGTACTCTCCAGAGAACCTATGCATGTCGTCCACATGGTGATCTCTAGCGAGTACTCGCTAGAATGCTTAATAATACTACTAATAGCTGGAAATACACCTGCCTGTATCACAGCCAAGGCCGTGCATGGCCCTGCATATTGCTGACGTATAGCTGGATAATCCTCTCGAAAAAATGTAAACTTTTGATTTTGCCACGGTCTAGGGAACTCATTGCGAACTCTCATATGCAAGAGAAATCGCTGGATGGACTCATAGAGAGCTCTTTTTTCCATGTGTACTTAACAGTCACTTCGTTCTTAGTCTTGATATTAGATTGCGATGATTATACTGACGGCAGAATTCAAATATATCGGGTCACGATTGGAATTTTGTATCAATTTTTTATCCAATCGTTAACGACGGGATCGACGTTTTGTCGAAATCCACGGGGACGGAGAGGGGCCAACCCCCGGGGGACTTGGGACCATAGGGTTCGAATCCCACAAGGCACATACTAATCGATGCATCAGTTCTTACCTGTAGATTTGACAACAAAGTAATTTTTAAAAACACAATTTTCTTATTATCAAGTTGCGAGTTTGTGGCGCAATTTCAATTATGTTGTTCCTTCCTCAGTACCCAACATAAGGTATGCACCTATCTCAACTGTACTGCAGCGAGAAGTCAGAATTGTATCCCACCAGCACGAACGGCTACAGAACTACGGGCTGCTCGCCCGACGGTGACGAATATACATCGCTCGCAGACAGGTGACGCATGTAAGCGGCATTCGTGTATTTCCTAAATGCTCACGATAACAGCTGCTTCGTAAGGTGCGATAAGCCCTGATTAGAAAGTCCATGAAAGATTGTTATTGCTGTATCTATCTTCATCCTCATTCTAGGGCCGTTCATGTTTCTAATTCTAGTCAATTTCATTCTTCTCAAAATCGCTGGTGGGAAATTTTGTAGGACCATTGCATACGCGGACGACACTTCGCTTCTGTTTCGAATTCGGCCTTCATCGCTGCAACTCGACATAGAAGAGGCTCTAAAGAAGGTGGAGGGGGTTATCAACACCTTCGAAAGATTCGGTCTGGTAATCAACACGACCAAGACCAACCTCATTCTCGTCCGCCTCAACGAAATGTGCAGGTATCGCCGACACAGATAGCCGGTGAAACGATGCACTGGTCATCGTCTGCGAAGTGTCTTGGCCTTACGCTTCATGAAAACATGCGTTGGCAGGACCACATAGGGAGCTTCATGCCCAAATGCTACGCAGTGGTGGCCAACTTGCGTCGCCTGAGAGAGCGTGGGATTCCTGTGGATGGCCTGTTACACCTCTATAAAGTTTTATTGGTACCTCTGTTGTGCTACGGGATCTCTATCTGGGGAGGAGGCTACAGCATGATTCTTCGGAGAGGAGAGGTTGTTCAGAATGACGCACTACGGGCTATCTTTGGCAGACGTCGCTCCGACTCCGTCGCCGACATTCTGGGGAAGTACGAATTGCCTAAGCTGAGCGTTATGTATTTAATTCACGTAGCTCTTCTTGCCTTTAAGATGTCGAAGGGACGTATTCCAAACGACATCACTTTCCCAATTACCACTGTGGTGCGAAGAACGGCCCGCAGACCAACTGAGTTCGTGATACCTTTTGCCGTTAAAGAATCTAGCCGCCATGCTCTCGCTTATCGCTTGCCGGCAGTCTGGGGCTCTCTTCCTCGCGAGATTCGTTCACTCTCCTCGGCAAAAAAGTTTGCAGCGGAGGTGAAAAATTTTTTTATCAATCAGATGTAGATATTTTTGTGGATAGTTGTTTTGTATCTTACCCAATGTTTACATATTGTACAAAAATGTGTACCCTTTATATATAAAATATACGTTGCAATAATTCTTTTAACTATTATTTTTACGAGAACTTAAGCATGTATATAGCAGTTCCGTCAATAAACATTTGTTTGAATTGAATTAAATTGAATTGACTCTTAAATTCACGGAGAGGGAAACTCCTTCGATTCGTCTGCCATATGATATTTTGTTTACCATGAGAGCCATGGAGGTATTGAGTGAAAATTTGCGCGCTATTTTCTTAGTTAAGTTTAAACTTCGACATTCCGCAGTGGATGCGGCTGCCGAGTTGTGCTAAGTTTTGGACCAACCCATGTGTCTATTAAGACTGTAGAAAGGTGGTTGAAAAAGTTTAGAGCTGCGATATTTTAACTTGAAAGGCCCGCCGAAGCGTCAGGCAGACCTGTTGAGGTAGATGAGAACCTCCTCGGGTCAGAATTAGAGCGAAATCCTCAGATGAGTAGTGTAATGTTAGCTGAGAAACTGGGCTTCAGCGAGCATGCCACTAGAAATCATTTGCCTGATAAGAGGACCCGCCGTCTGACGCCATGTTTCCTTCTACAACATCGTCACTTCAAGTGTAATTTTTTGGAACAGTATTGTTACCTGGGATGATAAGTCGGTCGAATATGATAAGGAAAGTCGAGGTCGTCCTCGCCCGTTACAAGCTGAGAGAAAAACTAACCAAAAAAAAAAACGCGTCTTCTGTTTGTTTGGTGGACTACCAAGGGAATCGTACACCGTGAGCCCTTGAAACCTGGTGACACTATACATGCAGATGTCTACTCGGCACAGATACAACTGGGTGCACGCTGCGCTGGCCGAAAAGTAACCCAGCCTCATCAAAAGGCGCAGAGCCATACTCCAGCACGATAACGCCCGGCCTCGCATCGCGCGAACTACCTTGGGCTCCATTAAAGATGGTTAAATTGGGAAGTACTATCCCACCCACCATATTCTCCTGACCTCGTGCCGTCAGACTATCATATTTTCTTGAATTTCAAGCAGCATTACTGGCAAAATTTTGACTTCATAGGTGGAGGTAGAAAACGCTATCAACAGGTCTTTTTGCGGCCCAGCCAGACAGCTATTGGGAAGCTAAATTGTTGATCCAATCGATAGGCGAAGTGTACAGACGCCGAAGGAGACTACTTTTAATAAAAAGCGTTGAGTACAAGTCAATTTGTTATCCACATTTTAATTAGCATTCTGTTGTGTTCTTTCACTGATGGTCGTGTAGAACGAGACAAAATGAGAACAATGTTCAAGTGCGGTTCATTTGCGGACTGTTTGTGTCGCCCGGTTGCTTTGCTTTTATTCTTGTAAAATGGCTAGGTATCGTGGAAAGGGGTGTCGTCAGGTTACCTAACACTTGTGATTATGGTGGACGCTCTACGGGTCCTTGTTCTATGGTCTATTCTATCTTCACTTGAAGTGACATTTGTCACCTCAAGTGACGTCTGACATATCAGGTGGCTATCGGTTATTTAAAGTAACGATTGACACATCAGGTGGCTATCGGTTATTTATGGTGACGTCTGACACATCAGGTGGTTATTGGTTATTTAAAGTGACGATTGACACATCAGGTGGTTATTGGTTATTTAAAGTGACGATTGACATATGTCATAGTCAGCGTCTCCAACACCTTCCCCACGTAAAAAAAAAATTAGTCCTTTTTTAAAGATTTGTATCTTGGGGAGCATGTCATCGTAACTTCCAGGAACGATGGCTGTTTTCGGACTCTCTCGGAACGTCGTGGAAGTAGGTCCTGTTGTGGTTGGCTTTGTTGTTCGCTTGTTCGTCCTATTCCGAAATCAGCGCTCTCGTCGTTGTCGAATATGGATTGTTCCAGTGATTCCAATTCTTCGACGGACTCGATCGGTTTTGGTTCTTCATCTTCGGGTGGCCCGTTGGGATGGTTTTGGATGAAAAGTTGTCTTCTGGCTGATATTAATGCTTGTTGTTGTTCTTGTTGTTGCCTGATGATGGTGGTTTCAGTTCTCCCATCGTTCTGTTTCTCTGCTGTTACCAATTCATCAGGAATTCCATGTTGAGTGAAGATGTTTTCGAAAGCTTCGATGGTGTTAGCTGTGGTGATCTTTTTCATTGGAACCACTTCGGGCCAATTTGAAAAAGAATCGACTATTATCAGATAGTACGTGTTGTTCATCGGCCCGGCAAAGTCGGCGTGGATGCGAATCCATGGTCCTTTTGGGTGTTCCCAGGGGGAGAGTGGGACTTTGATGGGGTTTTTGCTTGCAAGTTGACAATCGTCGCATCTCCTGACGAAGTCTTGGATGTGAGTGTCGATTTTTGGCCAATACACGTAGGATCGTGCTAATGCTTTCATCCTGTTTTCGCCCGGATGTCCGTTATGCAGTGTGGTTAATATTTGCTGTTGTAGTTCATTCGGGATCACTACTCGATCGCGGTACATGATGATGTCATCTGTGATGCTCAGTTCGGATCTTCTGGAATATAGAGCAAAAAGCGGGTCTTCCCGTTGAATTTTCGGCCAGTGGTCGTTGATGAACCTTTTTGCTCTTGACAAAATTGGGTCGGTTGAGGTTTGTGTTTTGATTTCATTTCTTGTGACCGGCAGGTTTGAGATGTCTTCGTCCACTACGTTGTCGTTGTCCAATTCAATGTTGGCAATGACTTTGTCTGGGAGTTCATTGCTCACTTCGAGGGCGGTTTGTTGTGTAGCAATTAGGCGGGAGAGTGCATCTGCTTCTCCGAAGGTTGTTGTGCTTTTGTAGTTGATGGTAAACTGGTAGTCCAGTAGTATTACAGCCCATCGTTGTAATCTGTTTGCTGCGTGAGCTGATATTCCATTTTTGGAACCAAAAATTGCTAGTAGTGGTTTGTGGTCAGTGTTGATGGTGAATTGTCTCCCGTAGACGAATTTGTGGAATTTTCGTACGGCGTAAACAATTGCTAGTGCTTCCTTTTCGATCTGACTATATTTTCGTTCCGTGTCAGACAGGGAGCGTGAGATGTGCATGACCGCCATTTTTGAACTGTCGGCAGATTCCTGCATCAGGACGGCGCCAATTCCGTATTGGCTGGCGTCTGCGCTGATGATGAGTGGAAGGTTTGGATCGTAGTGAGTTAGAAGTAGGTCTGACTGCAAATATTGTTTCATTTTCTGGAAGTTTCTTTCGCATTTGTCTGACCATTCGAACTTCACGTCCTTTTTGAGAAGGTTGTTTAGTGGTTCCTTCAATGTTTTCATTTCTGGAATGAATTGACTATAGAACGTTATCATGCCAAGAGCTGCACGAAGTTCTGAGATGTCTTTTGGAGAGGGCATTTCTATTATTGCCTTCGTTTTCTCTGGGTCGGGTTTTCGTCCTTCCTCGTTGAGGATGAATCCGAGATACTTGATTTCTTTTTGGAAGAATGAGCATTTTTCACCACGGATTTTTAGACCGTGTTGGTGTAATCGTTCGAAGACTTTGTATAGTCTCTCCTTGTGTTCGGCGATTGTTTCGCTAGTGACCAGGATGTCATCGAGATAGGCGGTCGTACCCGGTAGTCCGTTTGTAAGCATGTCCATGAATCGTTGGAAGATGCTTGGTGCTGTCTTAATTCCGAACGGTAGTCTTTTTACTTTATATAATCCTTTCACAGTGTTTATTGTGAGAAGTTCTTGAGATTTTTCCTCCACTGGTATCTGCAGGTAAGCTTCCGCAAGATCCAATTGTGAGAAAAATTTCCCGCCGTTCAGTTTGGCAAAGATATCCTCTGCTGTTGGAAGTGGGTATTTGTCCTCTTCAATGGAGTTGTTTAGTCCTGTTGAATAGTCAGCACAGAGACGGATGGTTCCATTTTTCTTTTGTACTATGACTACGGGTGCTGCGTATCTTGAGTGGGTAATTGGTTCAAGGACTTCTTGTTTGACTAGTCGCTCGATTTCATCTACCACTTTAGGTAGAAGTGAGTAGGCTACAGGTCGTGCTTTTCTGAAGCTCGGTGTGGAGTTTTCTTTTGCTTTGAAGGTAGCTTGGAATGTTTTGCATTTTCCCAAGCTTTCAGTGAATACTTCTGGAAACTTTTTCGAGAGATTATCTTTTATCTCTTCTTTTGTTTCTTCCAGAGAGTTATTGATTCTTTGAATCTTTCTTGAAGGTGTGTTTTGCAAAATCTTCTTTAGATTGGGGTCCTTTTGGATCCAGTCCAACCCAAGGAGTTCGCACCTGTTTGTTACGTGACATTCCTCCTGGAATTTTATTCCATTGATATTTACAGAACAACGTAGTGTTCCTATCACGTTTAGTGGGCTGCCGTCAGCCAGTGTGAGTTTCACTGTTGCTGACGTGAGAGTTGGTTTTCCTAGTTGTAACCAGATTCTCTCGGAGATTAATGTCACTTCTGCTCCGGTGTCTAATGTCAGATTGAACTTTTTGCCATTTATGAATACTGTCTTGATTATACGGTTGGTAGCTTCATGTAGTTGTACTTGCTGAACATGTTTGTTTATTTCTGGTTTCTGGTTCAGTCGTTTTGATTTACATGCTACTGCGATGTGTCCTGCTTTCGCGCAGTTTGTGCATGTAGCAGTTTTGAATCTACACTCACTGTGGTGGTGATTTGTTCTTGTGCACCGGTAGCATGGGACGCTTTTGGGGCTTGTTGATGGTTTGTGCTGCACTTGATTGATCTCCATTCTGTTTCTTTGGGTCGTCGTGATGTCTTTTTTGAGCTGTTCGAAGTGTTCCAGGTCATCCAAGATCTCAGGGAAAGTGAATCCGTTGTCTGTTTCCATGAGACGTGCTGCTCTTGCACGGATGTCGTTGTCTTCGCTACCCATGAGTGAAAGCATCAGTATGTACTGTTTCATCTCATCTAGGGAGATGCCTCCCCATTCAGCATCTTCCGCGACCTCGTTGATGAGCCCTGTTAGTTCTTTGAGTGGTCGGCCTGAACGTCTGATACTGAGTGATTTTATGCGTCTTTTGAATAGACTTACCGAGACGGAGAACAGCTTACTGAGTTGTTCGATGGTTTCGTCTGGTTTCAGTTCAGACACCTTTTTTGGCCTGATGTAGTTGATGAAGGCGTCATATTCGTTTGTGTTTAATTTGCTGACTATCAGTCTTCCTTTGTCGGTCGGTGATAGTGCTTGACCTTCTGACTCGAGTATTGGTAAGTACCTTGTGTACCACTTCTCGAAGGTGTGTCCATCCTCCGGTTTGAAGGTGAATCGTGGGATCCTTGTGTTCAGATGCTCCATGATGGTGTGTCCGGATATGATGTTCTTCTGTCTGGATGTAGCTTGAAGAGCTTCCTTTACTGCGGTCTCCACGATTTGTTGGACATCTTCTGCTGTGAACGATGCCATTTTTCACGATGTAGTAAACTTTTAGTAGAAAAACAGCACAAGAAGGTTTCACAATTATGACGGTAGTTTGATGGTCGTGTGAGCTCGAAGTGTCTTCGTCGCCAACTGTTGTGTTCTTTCACTGATGGTCGTGTAGAACGAGACAAAATGAGAACAATGTTCAAGTGCGGTTCATTTGCGGACTGTTTTGTGTCGCCCGGTTGCTTTGCTTTTATTCTTGTAAGATGGCTAGGTATCGTGGAAAGGGGTGTCGTCAGGTTACCTAACACTTGTGATTATGGTGGACGCTCTACGGGTCCTTGTTCTATGGTCTATTCTATCTTCACTTGAAGTGACATTTGTCACCTCAAGTGACGTCTGACATATCAGGTGGCTATCGGTTATTTAAAGTGGCGATTGACACATCAGGTGGCTATCGGTTATTTATGGTGACGTCTGACACATCAGGTGGTTATTGGTTATTTAAAGTGACGATTGACACATCAGGTGGTTATTGGTTATTTAAAGTGACGATTGACATATGTCATAGTCAGCGTCTCCAACACATTCAAAACCGGACAATACATATTTCCACCACTAATATAATCGACGTCCAAGTTCAACGCGTTCTCCGGAAGAAATGTATTATAGAATGCGAAATAATCGTTAATCTCAGAATAAACCAACACGATAGCTGAGAGGCCGTCCTTACGGCTGGTCGCGCGACAATGACATATTACTCGGTGGACATCACACACCCATAATCCGTGGAACATGATCATATTGACGTATCACCTTCGCCGAGTAGCTATGTCTCGAAACTCGACAGGCACACAGGAAAGGCCGCAATCGTCAAAAATCGCCCACTTTATTCGCGACTAAATGCACGTGTGTTCCTGTACGTGCCCGAGTGGTTGTTTCTACATTTTTCCTATGTTTTTTGCGAACTTTTTCCCGAAGGATAAAAGTGACGAGAATTGCAATGGCCAACATCTTGTGCGAGCGACGAGTCTTTGATTTCCTCTTGGAAATCATATCCAGAACAGATCCGAGATACGTCTCGACGCAGGCGATGCTAAGGCGACGCCGACGAGACCTTAAGTGACGCCACCCAGTGGTTGGAGACATCGATGGCGATACATTAGTACTATTCAATTTGATGGTACGTCGCAGTAGATTTTAGAACATAATACCATTTATTTTTTATTTATCTGCTTAACTAGGTAGCTAGCTGGCCATATATATATAATATGTACTGTTATTTTTTTTTAATTTACATAATTCTTGGTGATGCGATCGGCGTAATTTCCTGATATCGGCACAGCTGTTTCTATTATTTCGGATAACTTCGTTACCAGGACATGAGCAATCCGTCCTCAGATTGTGCTCATACAGACAGAACGGGACTCGTTCGTCAAGCGATCTCTAGCTGGGCAGTATACGACGAAATGAACAATGTCTCACTTGGTCGGCTACGCTAGGTCAGCGACAACATGTTACCTCTGAGGGTTCGTTCACCATCGCGTGGCTGATACGCAGATGAAAATTTAGCGTGGATCTGGGCTGAGGTTCGTCTCACGGAGCCTCCCATTTATTGTGTGGTCCTTCATATTAATCGAGAGGCAGCACTATCTCAGCGTCTTCAGCGCTGATTCAATGCAAGAATCAGTTCTTGTGGTGACGTGTTGTTCTGTCTCGGGCAAGGTGTTGAAACGCGAAGATCGACCTGGTTGTTTTCCTTAACTTCGGCCAGTTTTTAGGGAACCCAAGCAGCAACGTTTTTTAATGAACCCACCCCGAGAATTCTTTTGGGGGTGTTTTGGGTCTCGCACGTTTACGTGGGCCGGAGTAGAGCGAGATATTTCCTTGGGGCGAAACACATTATAAGAGGGGGTCGGTAACAAAGATGGCTCATCGAATGTGTGGGCTACCGGAGCGAGGACCACTGTCAACGTGGCACACTAGATGCCACATATTAGTATTATCATTTTTGCTCACGTTTATTTCTCCGTTTCTGTAGCCTTAAATATAAAGGTATTGCGCTGATGCGTAAGTCCCTAGCGCCCCCTTCTCAGTTGTGCTGTTTGAAAGGGAGTTGGGTTCTACTAGGACAACGATGGACCACACGTTCCTTCTATAACTCGGCAAAAATTATTGCGACTTGGTTGGAATGTATTGGTGCGCCCATCGTATGGCCCGAACCTTGCGTCTTCAAATCGTTAGTTGTCCGAGGCTCTACAGAACGATTTCAATTTTTTAAACCCTTCAGTTTAGAACAACCTGGACATACCCAAATAGAACTTGGATGATTTATTTGCTCAGAGATCTCAGGACCTCCATGAAAGGGGGGAAATGAAGCTCGTAGTGAGATCAGAAGTCAGAAAGCCATTAAGCAGAATGGAACATATTTAGCCCACGGCATCCGACCCCTCCTCGACGTTGTCTCGGGAGGACCTCGATGATGCTCGACCTACTGTGCCTACTTAGGGCTCACCAGAGGCCATCCCGCTTTTAGTACTAATTCTCGGCGGCGAGCATTGATCACTTCCTACCCGGGTGGCACCGAGGCTGCGGCCCTCCACGATTTTGACGATATGGTGCACGACGCCCAAAGACAATCTTTAACCTCCTGCTCCCCCCGGCTGCGGCGGCGTCTCAGGCTGCCTGTCCAGTCCACCTCGGCGTCTCCACTGCACCGGTTAGCTGACGTTTGCTACGATGCCTTGCTGACAGTCGCCGACTGGGTTGCCACGTTCCGTCCGGATGTTCTCCCGCACGTCCCCGTTTCCCATGAATGGTTCCCTTGACCGGACGGACATCCGCGCCCTGGTCCCACCGGACAAGCAACACCGGTAGCGGGTGTGGTCCGATGTTCTCCACCAGGAGCAGCAGACTACCTCTTGGCTTCAGGGTCACATGTCGCCGGTAGGGCTCGTATCCGCGCGGTCAGCTGGGCAGCTGCAGAGGCGTGGTTTTACGTGCTGCCCTCTTGTTCCTTGGCGCTACCCTTGACAACAGCTTCCCTCTGTCCGGTTCGGTGAAGGCCTCCGCTTCGAGGCCCACTTATGTCAAACACTGTGCAACCCACCCCGGTTATGCGGTATCACTGGCGGACAAGGCCAAACTACGGAAGTACGCCGCCCTGCAGGCGACTCACCTTCTTTCAACAGGGGGACCCGCTGCGCCTAGCCCCCCGGCTCCTCGTTGCGTCTCTTCAGGCTCGACTGCGGCTGTAGTACGGGATGACGGAACGTTGGAGGGCGATCCGGGCGAACCGTCGCCTCCGGCGTCCAGCGAGTACAAGACTACCAGAGGCCCACCGGCCTTGCCCTCAACCCCGCGAAGTGCGAAATCTTGTCTTTGGACACCCACCCCGATCTACAGCGCTTGCTCCCAGGATGCCGTCTCACCCCGAGGTCTTCCCTTGAGCTCGTCGTCTCCTCTCTTAGACCGTTAGTCTCCACTCTTGGACCGTTGCCTCGAGAGGACTGTAGTGATGCTTGACCGATTGCCCCTGTTGGCGGCTCACCAGGAGCAGTCCCTTCTTCGGTCCATTTCTCGGCGGCGCGCATGCAGCACTTGCTCAGGACAAGCCCGGCCGGCACTGAGGCTTCAGCCCTCCACGCCTTTGACGAGATGGTGCTGGACGCCCTGGCGATGATCCTGTGCCCCCAGCTTCCTCCGGCAGGCCCGCTTCGGTGGACTCGGCATCCTCGGTGTACACCGCTTAGCTAAAGTCTTCTACTTAGCCTCGGTACCGCCTCGGGGCCGCTGTGATTGCGACTCCCGGCTGCGGCCGCTGCGAAGACCCCTTCCTTTCTCAATCACTGTGCAGTCACCCCCGGTTATGCGGAGACCCGTGCAGAATGGGCCGAGCTACGGAGGTACGCCGCACTTCAGACAGCCCACCTTTTTTTCTCCCTTGCCTTTAAAACCTTGGGGGGACACGCCCCCGTTACTAGCTTCCTCGAAGGGGTCTGCCATAGACTGATCCACGCCACCGGAGACAAGCGCGCAGTGATCTTTCTTTCTACAACGCCTTTCCCTTGCTGTGCAGAGCCTCGGCCTGCAAGTAATCCCCCCCCACCCACCCACCCCAACTAATTCCTAATTAATTCATATTTGAAGTTAGATATATACATTTAGTATATTAAAATCGCGTTTTTCGTAAATATTATGCACTTGGGATTTACTCGATTTTCGACATATCCTGTACGTTGTGTAGAGTGTGTCCCTGCCTCGGTTGGAGATCAAAAATCCCCCTCAAGCAGAAATTGTACCCTGTTCCCCAACACATGTCTGTAATATCGGTCGTTTATTACGGGGTCCGTTCTCGGCGTGCGCGTTCCCTGTAATGAAGTCCGCGTTGCCGTCGACGTCTTAGGCTGCGGGCTCGCGGGACGCGCGTGGAACTCCCTCCAAAATCTGGCGAAGCTTTCGCTGAGCCTCTCATCCGTACGTACTAGCTCGGCTTGCTGTGTATTGTCGGTAGCATTACTTTCGGCACCTCTGTACACCCAATCGTTGTTAAGTTCATCATTAAGCTGTACGACGGGAGGTTCGTCGGGCATGAAAATGCATTCGGGCCAACGGCGTCGCAAACAAAGCACCAGATCAGAGAGCTCAGTCGGCTCTCGGTAATCCTCGAATCCTCCGGTCAGGCGAAGCTTAGGGTTAGAAAACATGAAATTCGATTAAGTCTACATCAGATTAGTTGCGCGTAGGGTAGGACATGCATAATGGGAAACGTACTAATTCAACGGTAAAGTAGTGAGTAACAACACTGAGCTGTGTATACGGCTGTACCACACACACTGCCAAAATAGAAGTCCGGAAAAAAGACGGCCGAAGAAGCGCGACAAGCGAGGGGCTTGTCAATTAATCACGACCGTCATTGTTCACTACACAAACACGACGTCGTAGTCCACAAGGGCTCCTATCTGTGAGCCGCCCCGGCGCAAGCTCCAGGCATGACTTGCTGCTTTTCAGAGCACGGCGATTTTAATGCCGACACTACAAGCGAAACACCGTGGTTAGGCGGCGTTCAAAATCTACCAGCACGCAAACTCCGGACACCTGTGACACTGTGTCAATCATCATTGAACTGATTGGGAAACATTTGCTTGCCTCGGTCACTCGTTGAAGCGACGAGCTAAGATTTGACATGAAAATCATTGCTAATAGTTATTTTTTGTGTGTATACGTCTTATATATAATAATGAAAATTTCTTGCTCGAACCACTATTATTATTATTATTCATATTCTAGTTGAATCTAATCACAAACAGAAGTGACTAAGATAGGAGCTAAGCGCTTACAAATGTATATATCGCGCTGTTTAGCTATCAGAGAGACATAGAATGACTCAAATGTTTACCATGAGTACCCACGTTGTTCCATCGTAGTCAAGCCAGTATATCTCATACTCGCCCTGTTCTGCTTGTAGGATGTCCGGATTCAGGCAAAAGACGACAGAATAGTGCTTTCCGTCGAAGTATACCCATACAGGATATTTTGGAGATCGACGTGAGCACTCAAGCCACAAGTGCTCCCTAGATAACGACAGAAGACCGATATCGTGTAGTATATCTAGCACAAGCCAGCCAAAAGTAACAAGCAAGTTCGTTTTAATCACAGCACGCATCACGGAGCAGTGCTGACTCGCAGTGCTCCTGGCCATTTACTGGCGGAGCGGGCTCAATATCGCGTATCGGCTGAAAAGGAAGATCTCCCTCTCGCTCGCCCGTTCTCTCATCATCTCGTACTTACATCTTCGAAGGGAGGTAGGCTCATTATTAGGGGGCGTTTAAAGATGAGTTCATCTCATTTCAAATGAGGAAAAAGTTACACTTTAATTGTTCGATGTTCATTCACCCGGTTGTAATTACAAACAGTGCATTCATGGTATACTTGGGCGACGTGTCCATCGATTTCCATACCACGTCGAAGGAGCATTCATCAAAACAGAGTGAGAGATGGCATTGGAATAAAAGCTTTGAGTAGGCAAATATTAGAACTGAAACTCGACAACAGGTACGATTAGACACTTGAAAGCGTAGGGTGATCCAGAGAGGTCTTAACTTGACTATATTAACTGGTGTTCTATTTAAGCAACATCTGTCACCGCAATATTTACGAATGCCGGTATCGTGCAGCCCATGGAATACTTGTGTCGGGCAGGCTTAATGCTGGAATCAATGGCTACATATCTAATTGTCGTCATTTAGTTCAACCTAGGCTGCTGCCCGACACTGTTGGCCATTGTTAGGTTCGTGAATCAAGGGCTTCGTGGCTCCTGATGTGGTTTCGCTACGCGTCCGTTTCAGGTAGATCGCGCACTGTGTGCACGTCTTCAGCGAATCGTGAGGCTCTCGTAGAAGGTGCACTAGGCGGTCCCAGAACGAGTTTAAAGTACGCCGATTTGGCCTTAAACAGCGTTGTCAGGTCCTTAATAGTTAGTCTCTTGCTAAAGAAGCGGCGCTCCTCTCGTGGATGGCCGGTTCAATCCTCAGAAATTGTACTTTGTTGGGATATGGGTAACAGTGCCCAGGCAAGTCCACCAGGGCCCATAGAGGGCCAGGCAGGTCCAGCAGGACGAACCGCCCGAATTACGCGAAAATAAGAGAAAGGCGATGAACAGTGCCTTCTCCTAGCCAACAGTAACTGCTCGCATGAGTCCATATAAGGCGATTGGTGGGACATTTAAAATAAACAACCTTATTGTCGTCGCCACTGCAAATTGCTGACGCTGTCCACTTGTAGTTTCTGTTCTTTCTGACTCGATCTTCAAAATGCCACATGAAGGACTTCCCTGTCGACATCCATCCATGCTGACGCAACGAAAAGCCGGAAGGCTAGGCCGAGCGGGTCCCCCTGCTGAGCCCCGCATTCGGAGCTGATGGCCGCGTGGTCCAGAATCATATGGGAAGGGCAACGATAGGTCAGGTCGTCCAAAGGGAAGAGTCCGGGGACGTTCACTGTCATCAGCCCGAGATACGTGACTATTCTCAGGGTTCTCCACTAAGATGAACAAAAATCCGCTATCTGCGAGCCTTCCTCCCATCCTGAACTTCATGGCCACAAACCTATACAAATTGCTAGCTAGAAAAAGCCGAGTTGTTCGGTACACTGACATTTGCGCATAAGATCACGCAGGGAATGTTGAATTTCCAGAGCAGCTATAGGTCCCTATTTTAAAACTAAGAAAAAGCAGATCATTCGCAACAATCGCGGCTCGAAGACTGTCCGAAATGTGTTAACTCTATGTACAACGGCCTCTACATATCTTCTACGAAGTTATCTTACACAGTTCGGTGGCTAAAACTTATTGCCCTCCTGGCATATGTAATAGGTATATATATATATAATATATATATATATATATATATATCTGATCGTTGTTATATCGCTCTAGCGGTTGAGTTCATGTTTGTATCGTGATGCTACGAACTCGCTGTGTCGATATACGCATGTGGAGTGCTCTCATTTTCCATACCCTCGTTGCAATCGCTATATAACGTCAAGCCAGACGACCCGTCAGCGCGTCCAGTGAGCAGAGCTTTAGTGTAATCGATGCTGTCCAGCAGAGCAGCGAGGTGATTCCAGTCGTTTATCTCAGTATACATCGACGCATGGATCTACGTTCGAAGGGATAGAGAAGAGCGCGAGAATGATGTAGAGAGTACAAACGCTGAGAAATAAGCCCATGCGTTCGAATGTATCCGCTGACACTTCAAAGGAAGAATCGAACGAGGAAAACCATCGAGAAAACATAACGATTATGGCCTAAATATTTTCTGGCTGACTCAAAGGAAACATTTAACGTCCCCGGTCGAACTGCTTTCGGCATTTCCTCGTAAGACCCCCTTGAAATGCAAAGACCTTTAAAGGTTGGGGATCAAACCCGTACGCGAATAAACCACCAGGCCACTAAAGGGCTGGACAACGATTATAGCCTAGATCCTTCTTCCTCCTAGATAAAAGAACAAGTGTCTAAAATTAGCAGTTAGTGTCTTCCAGCACGTTTAGGTCTGTAGCAACGACAGCACTGCTTGTGTTTTGCAAGGACGGACACCTCTCAGCATCATCGTCTCCGCACCACGAGGCAGTACAGGGTTGGCCTGATTGGCCTGATTTTGAACCAGTACGCCAATCTAGTGGTAAACTGAACAAAGCAGGCATCGTCCGACGTTGCGGTGGCTCTGGCTGTGAAAAGCTGGAAGCGCTCCTTGTGCAAGCGCCGGTGACAAACCTCATGCATTTTGAATAAAAGGGAGTACTTAACTAAATTGAGCTATGCGTTACATGTCCGAAGTTTGTGGATACCCACGATTTCAAATAAATTGTCGTACCACCTGATATTCGTCAAAAATATCACGAGTGTGTGTCATCATAGTCGAATAATGTTGGCCGTCGACGCTTCCGTTCGGTAAGGTTCTGATATTTGTAACGCTCTCGCAAGCGAAATCTATGAATCACGGTGTCAGTTGCCGACTTTTTAAGCGCGTACTTAAAGAACTTTATAATGTAATATGTAAATATGCTTAATATTTAGTGTTCTCTGATCACGGCGTCATTCTCCTACCAAACGATAGAACATCAATAATACAATGATGAAAATAATAGTAACTAATTAATATTAATTAATCTTCATAATGTAGCACGCATGGAAGATAGACAATTGTTTTCCTGTACATGTTACCCAGGGTTGTAGCAAATACAAACCCCCCATAATCTGTTTATCTGACCCCGTATTTCACGAGTATGTGAGGTGTGCAGATATTTTCGGTCCCTTTTGTTGTGTGAGACTGGTGTTTGTTCCGTACTCACGGACGGACTCCCAGTTATAAACCCAAGCCAAGGTGATTACTCGTCGCTCCCCTTGAGCGCTCGGCTCTTGGAAGGGAGGTTAACACCTCATTGTCATTTACGCGTTCGCACCTCCCAAACGTCTCCTCGTTCGTGACATTTAATAATAATAATACTAATAAAAATAATTCAGATAACCGATCAAGCCCTATATATATTCTATCATTCCACATCATCGCCTATTGCCGTGCGGATTGATGCTGGGAGGTTTCTCACTTCCACAAAAAGACCCAAGATTCTGTTTTCGAATGACCAGCAACTCTCGGCTGGCCATTCAATAATCGTGACAGTTACCGAGCCCACAAGAAGTGTCATGTCATAGCAGCCGTCCTGTTTGAGTCCAACGTTATTCCACACAGTGTCAACTAACTCGTCATATTCGTCCTCACAAACCGTGTACTGAGGTATGTCATATAGAATACACTGGCAGAAATAGGCATGAACCGGATCGTGCTTAGCTCTCAGCTCCTTGTTTAACGCAGCCAACCAAATCGTGTCGGAAATCGCCAGGGCCAGGCATTGTCTGGTCTGGTGCCGCGGCGGCTTCGAAGGGTCGTATCTGGAGTGTTGAAAATAGTAGCTCCGAATAATTCGTGCCTGAAAAACATCCGTGTCTCTCAGATATCATTTCATCTACAATACAACATTGCCTCGTAAACCTACGCATACAACGAATCGCCACTCGTGACGCTCGCTCGGGAGAGCGCGCGCTGTGCCAACACGCTGTATCAATACCCACACGGACCCATACCGTTCGGTGTTCTGTCAAAGGAAAAAGCCTACCCTTTGGGATTAGTTTTCATATACCGGTAATGGGAACTACACGAAAAGAGCTCGCAAGAGGCCAACAGATACCTGCTTCCCTATAACCCAGCCTGGTATGGAAACGGCACGAGGGTACCTATCTGAGACCTATCCGGATACATCGATTAATACTTTTGACTCGATAGCCAACCTGAACTCCGTTTTTTAGGGGGGGGAGGTAAGTCAGCTTGATCAACTTGGGAGGTAGATAGACTAGTGGCTATGTAGAAAATAAACTTTTTCGAAATTAAAGTGCTCTTCCACATGTGGTCTACTTCTTGGTGTAGCGACTAATAAAAAAGAAAGGCCCGCTCAGAGACCGACTCCTCAGGATCGAACACCAGAGACCACAAGGACGGGTCTCTGCATAGACGAAATGTGAACTTTCCGGGCTGACTCGACAGCCAACAGTTGATGTCGACGGTACGGATTCTAGCATTGCCTCATAAGACAGACCCCTTTAAATGAAAATGTGCAACGGTCGCGATCGAACCTGTGCACCCAAGGGTCTCCTCCGATTGCGAGACACGCACAAATGAACTACGCCACCAGACTCGACCTCTGTGCACAGACTCAGTCGCTGTCTCAGTCGGTAAAAAGCCAGGTGCCGCGGGCTCAAATCCTGCGATGTGGTACTTAAGTCTTCGACGGTGACACTCTTCTGTAAGCCTCGGTCTTATAGAAGAGTGTAACCGTCGAAGAATCCCGATGCCGGAGGTCGGGGATTCAAATCCTACGTGCCTTTTATCTTCGGGACCTCTATCGAATGGTCTAATGAGGGTGTAATCAAGTTACGCCACAAGGACCGGACGTTACGCGCTCCTTGGCGACACCAAACCCACACACACACACACACACACATGAACAACAACATCAACAAATAAGCCTGTTCTACTGACCTGAATCACTGCTATAATCCCGCTGTACTGGCGGGACTTCGTCTCAAGTATGGGGCCATTATCGTCCTTGAAGTGAATCAAATGCGGCCAGTTTTCAACATCGTCGTCTCGGGCCATCGCCAGCGGTACTAAGCTCACTCCTCACCGTCTAAATGACCTCGTTACGACAGCCTATCGGCGACATTCATATGAATGAACGCGAATATATTTCGCGATGTCTAGCGGGAATACATGGGCTTCGTTATCCAGAAGAACAAACACGCGCAGTTTGAATTCAATCGCCAAACTAATTTGTTCAGCGTTCGACGACTAGACGGTCTACCCGGAAACACTCAGGGGACGTGGACGCGAGAGGGTAGGTTCCAGGTCGCCGTTGGTAGCTGTTGCTGCGCGAGAAGCGTAATAATTTTGGGTGATCCGAGCTTAAGGACAATTGCCGATTCAGCCGTTTGAGGGCTGAATTTCGTGCACCGAAATTTGCAACCGATGTGAAATTGCTTCCAGTGGAGTCACAGCAACACTTCGATATAGCGCATTGACACATTATACGGTGTCAATAGTTCATAGAACTCGAGCTTCACCCCGTCACAACGTCGGCTGTCAGAGAGACTCCGTTTCAAATCTCAAGGGGACACAAACATGCAGGTCCTTCATTCTTATTGAGGTATATGAAAAAGGTATCGCATCCACCACCGCTGAGGGTGGGACACTCTCCCAATCGCCCCAATCCCCATTCAAAATCTGCCAGACAAGCCTCTCGCATATGCAACATACGGCAATTTATCATCTCCTGCTTGCCCGGCTACCTATATTGGGACTTTCGTTTGCGGCTAAATCGCCGACTCGGTATTTCATTAGCACGTAAGAAAATACATGCCTCCGTATTGCGACGGCAGGAGTTGGCCCGGGGATAGATCCCATTAGTGGTCAATCTACCCTGCCTGGGCAGCTTATCAGCTTATCTTACGTCTTCACGTGACTTCCTCATATACGTACACAGCTTAAATGAATAGACCCGGGCTGTGCCCCAGGTTGCAAGTTCAAAGCCTGTGCCCGCTGGTCTAGGACACTTGCTACCCACCACGATCCTCCTCTGCTCCCCTTGATCTGGATTGTTACCTGTCTTCATAAACTTGAATCGGATCGCTCCATCTAGCGAACTCCATAGGTTTAGTCGTCCGTCCTCTCTCCTGCCTACAACTGCCTCGTGTTGTACACTCCCGTTGGGCGCCCTTGAACTCATCAATATTTATTCAGTAATTTGTGTCCCTCGGATTGTTGCGCCTTCTCGAAATATAACTCATTTCTGGTATCTGTATCTATATTGCAGGACGCCTTTCGTATTGTGTCCCGTATGAGCTTCGCACCAAGAAGATACACAACACGATCCGAGATGCGATCGCACGAGCAGCAATGAAGCGCTTGCAGAACCACAGAATCGTCATGCTTTTCTTTATTAATATGTCTTAGAAGAACATTTTATGCTACCTTCCTCGAAGGGGTCTACCACAGGCTGATCCGCGCTACCGGGGACATTCGCACAGGATCCTTCCTTCTGCAACGCCTGTCCCTCGCTGTGAAGAGGAAAATAAGCAATTACCTCGCGTCCCGCGGGACCGCATTCCGGCCCGGCACCCGTCTGGCACCCAACTGTCCCCAGCTGTTTTTCTTTTTTTCTTTATTATTGTACATCTAATAAAACGCACAATCGTGATCAATTAATGAAAAAAAAACACCTTTGTTTTGTGCAAACGCTCAATTTACTTCTGGAAACATTACTGCTGTACGTAATTGCTGCTGTACGAGATTATGACGAGTAGTGAGAGGCAACGAATTTGAACAACATCTGACAAAGCCTGATCGGCCTAAAGACACGGATATTTCCCACATTAAATTTGTCTCTCATCTCCGTACACTACCGTTCGCTTGGCTCTAGATGTGTTTGTCAGATCTCAGTCAACGCGTGTGACAGCAGCCAGTCGACAGATGACATGAATACTGAGAGAGCACGAGCGGAATCTGATTGACCAGGACCGGCACGGGCGCGGCCTAGTTCGCGACCAGGACCGGCACGGGCTCCGTCTGGTTTGCGACCAGGACCGGCACAGGCGCCGCCTCGTTCGCGACCAGGATGGGCACGGGCGCCGCCTCGTTCGCGACCAGGACCGGCACGGGCGCCGCCTCGTTCGCGACCAGGATGGGCACGGGCGGCGCCTCGTTCGCGACCAGGACCGGCACAGGAGCCGCCTCGTTCGCGACCGGGATGGGCATGGGCGCCGCCTCGTTCGCGACCAGGATCGGCACGGGCGCTGCCTGGTTCGCGACCAGGACCGGCACGGGCGCCGCCTCGTTCGCGACCAGGACCGGCACAGGCGCCGCCTCGTTCGCGACCAGGATGGGCACGGGCGGCGCCTCGTTCGCGACCAGGACCGGCACAGGAGCCGCCTCGTTCGCGACCAGGATGGGCATGGGCGCCGCCTCGTTCGCGACCAGGATCGGCACGGGCGCCGCCTGGTTCGTTGTTCGTATGGACGCTGCAAACCCAGTAGCAGTTGGGCCACCGAGTCCTTAGACAGTCCAATATTACGGTGTGGCCTTCAGCCTCGTTACAGCACTGGCGTGAGGTTGGCGTTCCCCCGGTAAGGCGGATCTTCGTGCAACAAGTCAAAAAATCATCCACTTCTGTTAGTTGTCGTGGCACGAAAAAATGTTAGGAGGGAAGCCCCAGTAGAACTAACAACAATAGCGATGACAATTTGTAGATTGTACAGACAATTGTAGATATATTTATATATATATATATATGTAATGTGTCATATATAATGTAAAGACAATGTGCCGCTAACAAGATACAAATCAAAGACTATGGCTAGCAAACAAGAATAACCGCATTGCTCGGCTGTTCCAAGCAACGGAAGCTGCAGTACACGAGTGAAATCAGTGTATTGGATTCGCCTCATACTACGCCTACCCAGTCGAGTCGTCAACATTTCAATTTTCACGCCGGATTTAGTCTCGGCTGATCACCTCATCCAGTTGTTGGGCGATCACGTCAATTTGCACACAACGCTCGTGGATCTTCCCGCTGGATGCATATACACGATCAGCAATGATTCCGATCACACTACAAGACTCTCGCTATTGAGTATTGAGGGTGCTCCTCAAAGAGGATGCTTCTGTTTGTTCAGAGTGAACTCGCGCCAATTACTCCCTCACCTCTGACGCGAACGAGCAACGATCCACATATGTCGCATTTATAGAGCGCAGAATTTGCGGTAGTGGACGTCTGCGGTCACTATCATTTTCCGAATTGGGATTGACTGAATTGACCAAGCGTGCTCTCAAACGTAAGCGGACCTACGACTGCGTATGCGATTTTTTGTATGCGAATTTTTTTCACAGGTATCGCCTCCAGCAAGCATTTCGATATAACCGTCATTGTCAGTTCTGTGTTAATTGACCAAACAGCCGGGGATGGATTACTCGGGTTCTAACGTTTAAGTCACACGAGTGAAGACAATTCCACTGGCTTACATCTAATCGCCACTTCCCTGTAAAGCCAATGTGCGCTCGAGGTTTTCGACGATATTTCGAAGAACATATCACTAAATCAATCACTGGCTCTGAAATTGCATCGTGCGTACAATGGTCGTTGATGTATCTAACGTTTCAAGCAATTCCCAGCGGGAACTCTAGCAAGGGAAATCCCTTGGAAAGTCAAGAATGCAAATGAAAAACTGTACAGGAGCCGTTACAAAATGCGATACAGGATTCATTTGGACCTCGCATACTTTTGCATACCCCCCCCTCAACCTCTATGTCTGTATGTCTATATAAGAAAGATATTCTTGTATTACATACAATAAGGAAAAATCGTTGATATCTCACTCGGTAAATGTTATGAACTTGTGTCACATCTACCTAATTGATTCTCTCCACTACACAGCGGCAACAAACAGCTTCGGATGAACAGGTTACCCTGTCACAACTACGAGCAACTAGTTCAGTCTCGCTGAGTTCGCTCGACGAAAGCGAGTATTGTGGCTACCAATTGTGTTAACTGTCGGGACCGTCTATCTCGAATGCGGATGTCGCCAAATTGCTGCATATTCATCGATACGTACCCTTACTATATACGTTTGGCCGTCGTAATAGATCCAATGAAGCTCGAATTCGCCATCTGCAGCGTGTAGAATATTTTTGTCGACACAGAACACTACGGAGTAGCAGACACCATCGTAGACAATCCACACAGGGTTCGACGGATGCGTTTGCCGATGTGGGCCCCTGCGATTATCGTTGTAGGGCGGCAGAAAACCTATGTCCGCTATCTCATCTGATAAAGGACATACAAATATAGATACAAACCGTGACGGCTATATATATATATATATATATATATATATAATTATATATATATATATATTAATAGCTGTTTGACACATTGTCCCCAACTACGCCAGTAATTATTCTATATTGAAGATACACAATAAGATGAAGCTAGATGTGTTATTCTTCAGTAGCCCGTGTCAAGCTATGATTACGGTCGAATCTATACAGCTGGTGAGCATGCCATATCCGAGTCAGGCCAAACGTTTGGCGGCATCTTGGCGAGTACTCGACGACGAGGAAAACCTTAGTGATCACCACTGTATCGAGTACTCGATACACCCCAGAACAACGGGGCAGCCTCCTCCGCCCCGCCAGCCAGGCGCGTGTACAACATCAAGAACATGGACACGTTTAGGACCATCCTACAGGCCACTCTTCTGGACGGAGCCCCGACAGAGGCAGGATTTCCGCAGGGCACGGCGAGCCATCAAGCGCGCCAGGGGCGATCCTGATAGGATCCCGACCCTTTTGACGGAATACCAAGTACACCGGCTGTCCCTTCGGCCGGCCATCGAAGTGAGCAAGAGAAGGTGCTGGAGGGAGCTCTTTGCGGAGATTGACGCGACCCCGTGGGGTTGGCCGTACAGGATTGTACGTGCCAAGGTCAAGACGTCCCCGAAGGTAAACCTCACCGCAGAAGAGAGAAGGGAGATACTTGAGAAGCTGTTTCCCTCCCAGGATGATTTCGATCGGGAGCCATACGTCCACAGGCGACAAGGAGAACGAGGAGAGAAGGACGAGCAGGCCCCAGAAGTCACAGTGGCCGAGGTTCTGGCAGCTGCGGCCCGCATCAAGCAGGGCAAGGCCCTTGGGCCCGACGGAATCACACCGGCAGTGGTTGAAGTCCTCCGTCGGGAGTTCCCTGCCCCCGTTGCCGGCATAGCCACTAAGGTGCTCAGAGAGCCCAGAGGCAGTCCTCCTCCCGAAGGGCAACGGCTCCTACCGACCGTGATCAGGCAGATGCCTGATCACCTAGCTCGCCAAGGCTTTTGAGAGCATTATTGAAAGTCGGCTCCGGAAAACAACGGTCTCTCGCCAACTCAGTTCGGCGAGGCGCGCCAGGTCTACCTGGGCGTCTTCTTGGACGGTAAAAATGCTTTCAACAGCCTGCCCTGGAAGACTATCCTGACGACGCTGAGGGACAGATGAGCCCTCGGGTACCTCGTAAGGGTTAGCTGCGGACTACCTGCACAAAAGGAGTATCACCAGCTCGGACCTCGAGATGGCCACGACAGCCGGAGTGCCACAAGAGTCGATACTCGGCCCCCTGTTATGGAACATTTCCTATGACGGGATCCTCAGGCTCGACGGCATGCCTAGCGAACCTAGCGAAGCTACCACCTTAGCACATGCCGACGACCTGGCTGTCACCGTGCAGGTGAGAACAGTCACGGAAACAGAGTTCTACGCCAAGGCAGCCCTGATAAGGATCGCCGAATGGATGGAAGACGCCGGATTATCCAACGCGCCGGAGAAGAGCGAGGCGATACTTCTCACAGGGAAGAAAATGTTGAGGGACCCGAACCTTGCACTCAATGGCCAGAGAATCAAAGTGGTGTTTCGCGCCAGGTACCTCGCTGTTCATCTTGACAAGAGCCTAAGCGAGCGGCACCGCCTCGTTCAGGTCACCGCCAGGGCCGCCAAAGCAGCAGATGCCATCGCCAGAAAATTGCCAAATATCCGCGGGCCGACAGGCGCAGACCGGCGCCGACTACTAATGTCGGTGGCCGAGTCGATCGCCCTCTTCGGAGCCCCATCGTGGCTTAACAAGACACTGGCGACGAAGCGAAACAGGCAGTTCCTACGGACGGCCCAACGCACACGTGCACTCCGCATCACCCAGGCGTACAGGACGGTCAGCACTGTCGCGTCTCTAGTGCTAGCTGGGACACCGCCCTGGGATCTGAAGGCTAAAGAGAGAAGACGGATGTAGAGAGACGGAATATCGAAGGAGGAGGCGAAAGAAGAGACCATCGCGGCATGGCAACAGCAGTGGGAGCACCTCTCGGCGGAGGCCCCCGGAGCATACGTCCAGGACCTCATTCCAGACATCCGTACATGGCCGATCGACCCGGCGGAGAGGTCGACCACTTCGTGACGCAGCCGATTACAGGCCACGGGAATTTCCAACTCTACCTCGAGCGGACGCTACCTATTGTCTGTACTGCGAGACCGACGCAGCGGACACAGTGGCACACACGTTGTTTGTGTGCGAACGCTTCGAGGGCGCAAGCACCGCTGGCATAGACACAGTAGTGGAGAGGTGGGTGACGACTCGTGCGGAAGAGCCGCATCGGCCCTCCCCCGTACCGACATTAAAACTCTTGTAAATTTTATGACGGAGATCACGTCGTGATGGGACATCGGCTCATCGGGACAGTTCTCCAAACAAAGAGCGAGCTCGGACGGCTTACAGGTACAAGCTGGAGGAGAAACCCTGCGGGACCGCAGGTCGACGTCGCCAACCAGAGGATGAACCTGGGATAGGACAAATGTAGCCTAGGGTAGAAGGATGCTTACACACCCATTCGTCAGCCTACTGATGGCTACTAGCCGGTTCCTGCAAGTCTTGTGCCCGAAGTTTTATAAAAACAGTCCCAGGCACCTGACCCAAGTTATAGGTTCGAGGATTCTTAGCCGGTAAAAGTCCGGCACTATCACAGCGAATACCTAAGATGTGAAGCTGTGGTAAAAAAAAAAGCATAAACATAAGGCGAAGCTAATTCTTAGCCCATGAAGTAGATTGACCCGCAAGCTCCTCTGGACTTCGGGGTCCTCGATTAGCGAAACAAGCGTTTAGCCGGATTGAACATAGATACCATCATGACCATTGTATTGAATGAACATACAGGAGGGCATAATGAAACCTACTAAAACGGCGCAGCGATACAGCTAATTATCTATTATGATATCAGGTGGTAGGATAATATTTTGATGACGCTGAGTTCACAACGAACGTTGCTGATACCGCCCGAACCCGGCCCAACTTTTACGCGAGCTGCAATTGAATGTCTGCCGGCAAGCTTCATTGGCGGTAATTCGAACTTGAAGGAAGTACTATATGCCTAAGTGCTCGTAAATGGATTTGAAGGCTCTTTCAGACTAGAGCATATATAATTCAGGAAATATATGCAAGGCATACTCCAACAATATATAGAGGGAAGATATCACAGAATATTTGGGATTTGACAATAGATGTATGTAGCCTAGTGCACAGTATCCTGCGGCACCTACTGTAAGTATAAACTGTGCTTTGAGTGAAGCACTAAAAGCAAGCAGCTGACACTGATCTACTTTATGGCCGTGTTATCAAATTCAAATTCATTTTTGAATTTGAGTTTGAAAAGCAAGCAGCTGACACTGATCTACTTTATGGCCGTGTTATCCGCATGTCATTATACGTTGAGGGGTAAGTTCTGACGCCTGTCACATAAGGGAACAGCTGCGGGTCAGCTGAACAAAATGAGTCGGTAAATACGTGTAATGCAGCCGCACCTGAACCATTTTGCAGAAACAGGCTATATCTATGATGTCCATCTAGCGACCCGATAAGGAACAAATTCTCCAATTCAACGGAGGAATCCTTCTCCAACATTTGATGCAGTTTAGCGAATTTGTGCTTAACGCCGGTGCTCGAAGTGAGCATCTGGGGAGAGACAAATAGTAACATCTCACAAGTATCCGCTACGAGACAACTGACTGGTGAAAACGTAATCGTATCCGCCCCGCAATACTCCACCGAATACTACTGACAAATATAAAAAAAAAAATATATATATATATATATATTAATATATATTAGAAAGCACATTAATATGAGATAAATATTCTGTGTTTCTGGATATGGAAACGAACTAGCCCCGACGTTCTAAATCGACGTCGGCCGGCGATGTCGCCGTGCTGTGAGCCACTCGGTCCCAGCGTTATTCTCCTGCCGACCTATTCATTCGATATAGAACATCACAAACTGTAACAATCTCTGAGCTGACTTCCAGCTGTTGTTGTCGATGTTATGTGACAGGCCTCGGCTCTGACCATTTAGGTATCACTATGAGTATACGTGGCGGTCACCGTCACCTAATTTTTCAACCGTGTCCTACCCAGCCAAAACCTACCGGTAATACAAAGGTGATAAAGATAAACTCCCAGACACGCTCGTCTCAAAGCGTCTGGCAGGATCCGTCAGAGGCTTGGAAGAGCCATATGTTACTTGTGCCTAGCTATCAGTCCCCCGCACCTAGACCAAGGATCTACGGGAAACATTATGCACACCACGTATACTTCTGCAAGGGGCAGCAGACATCTTTAAGCAATGCAATGTTCGATTTGTTTTGCGGCGATAGTTACCCAGCCGCCGTGGCACCGATAGGTCCTCATAGTAATACCTGAAGGGTTAAGAGCTGAGGTCTGTCAGATAGGGGAACAGCTGAGGCCTGTCAGCTCGAAAAAAAAACGTCAATTACCGAGCCAAGAAGAAGCCTGATGTCGTAGCTGGAGCCGCGATTTTCGAGTTGATGCCAAACGTTTGCAAACAGTTCATCGTAAGTTGCAGCCGGCGGGTTGAGCTCTAATTGTGATACGTTGAAAACTCGAATGTAAAATGTGGCTTTGATGGGCTCATCAGCGCCGCGACGCGGATTGTTGATGGCTGCAGACCATATCGTGTCGGCAATCGCTATGGCGAGACAATGCTGGAAAGGGTTATCTTTCCTGAGATTTGAAAACCTCTTCGCTTGGAAGCAGTGCACTCGAATAATCCTCGCCTCGAAGAAGGGAACAACAGGAGTGAGAGTACACATAGTCAGTTTTTTCTCCGTCACCAAAAAAAAAACATCTGTGTCTCTCATAAATTGTCATCTATTAAGCCGTACCAGTTCGGTGCTGATCAGCAAATCAGCTGGGCATTGCGACTCGACCAATGTTTGCGTCGTGCAGAAGCATCTAAGGTATATAATATAATTACAGCAGACTGGGGGCATAATGATGTCGTATACATTGACGTCTCAGGTTTTTGGTTTTTAAATGTACCCTAATAAAGAAGGAGATTGCGGTATAATTCTTATATTAACAGCAGTAAAATGTCAAGCATCCGACGATTCGGACAAAATCTCGCCTTATTAGTAAGTATAGTGCAAAGTGCATTCTCGGGGACGGCCGCAATGTAGCGCTTCTCAAGGAAGCCTAATCGATGTGGTCCGATTCAAGATGGACAGGTATGCCTGCCTATCCAACGAGATTGATTACGGAAGGAGGATTAGGTATCAGTGGTCTGTCTTTGGGAGTTTTTTTATCATTTTTCCTTATATAAAGATTCGTGCCCGGTACGGGAAAGGAAGAGAATAAGCAAAGGTGGCCCTGATAGGTCCTCATAGTAAAAGCTAAAGGTTAAGAGCTGAGGCCTGTCAGACAGGGGAACAGCTGAGGGTCAGCTCGAAAAACAATTAGTATTATTATTATCAGTGGTCTGTCGCGCGGACGTTGGTCGGGGCTCCATAAATGTGGCAGTCGAAAGCTGGATCGTCTTCCGGTAATGTTGCGTGTGACGATTTTAAATGTCAGGGAGATAGACAAGGAAAATGACTACGTAAACAAGCGATATGTCAGCGCATTGGTGATATTCGTGTGTTTAAACATCAAATACTCGATTCGCCGCCACCTTCACGAATCAACCGATTACTCACCTGGATGACAGCTAAGATCAAGCTATACTGAGGACTTTTCGGTACAAGTATGATCGTATCGCCCTTTAACTGAATCAATTTCGAATCTTGGTACACAAGCGAAGATGGCAAGGGTAAGTCTCTTCGGACAGCCATGTTCAGCGATGTTGTTCCACTAACCGTCGCAGCTCTCAGCTAGCTAGAGCTGTGGCGTTCGGTTAATTTGGCTCGAAGTAGCGCCTTACAGACGAGTGGACTTCGTTAACTAGAACAAATCAACGTCACACGTCTTAATCGTGTTGTCAATGCATTGGCGGCGCTAAACAACAACGCAGCTACGCCGACAGCAGCAGCAGGAGCAACAATTGCAGACGCCGAGCGGATTCGTCTCGTTGACGCCCGTCATCAAAGTGGCCCAGCAACATATGAGCTATTTCCAATTTTGTGCCCGCCCTAGTTGTGTCCGCCAGCAATAAAACCTCAGCGATCATTGTACAGCGGCGGCGTGTACGTTTCGAGGCGGAGTACATAGACACGTGTACGGGGTGGCGCCATTTGAAAGGAAGCGTCGAGGAGCAACCCAATCTCGATTTTGGGTAGGATTTCATTTCATTTCATTAGTGGTTTATTTTCGGAACTGCAGTTTCACAATGCTTGGGTTCTCGCAAAAAAAAAAATTGAATAGAAGGTGTATATAAAACAAGGTCAGGATAATCTGACTTATAACACGGTCAGGATAATCTGACTTACAAAGTGGCCAGGATAGTCTGAGAGATATCGTGACCAGGATAATCTGAAATATATAATTGTAATTATCGTCATATTTTAAACCCTCCCCGCAAGGAACTTTTTTGCTTCACTTGGAAACTTTTTAGCTGAAGTGAGGGAACGAAGCTCGCGAGGGAGCGAGCCCCAGACGGCAACCGGTAGACGGTAAGCCAGAGATTGGCGGCTGGACTCTTTGACAGTAAATGGCACATCAAAGGTGGTTGGGCGATGGGTCGAGCGCTTGCTCACTATCGTGATAGGGAAGGAAATGTCGGCTGGTATTAGAGCGTCCTTTAAGAGGGAAGAAAATGAACTGGTCTTAAGGTTGAATGGTGAATGGTAATACGCTTCTTAATTATTAATACACGATGACGGTGAACAATTGTTGCCCAAATGCTGTGGGGGCATAAATATCCAAGTAGTATAAGCGAGTAGTATCATATATAGTGGCATAAGCTTCGAGATCGGGGCACAAAGGGGGAGATCAGATCGACGAATTGGAACGATAGGTCCGATGAGGAATGGTGTACGGGAGCGAACCGGAGCACAGCGAGGATCCCCACTGTTTCCTATTGTGTATCGAGCTATTGGGGCTAAGGATAAGTTTCAGGTTTGCAGGTGATGTGTCCACTTTGGATCCCGCTGGGCGCGCGTCAGCGACTAAATTTGGTTTGAGGTTCGGTTCAAGTGTGAGTGAATTGGGTGGCAATCGGCTTTTGCGTTTTTCGTGAGGTGATAGCCACCGAACAAATAGAATAGTTTTCCTATAAATAGAACTTGATCAAGAGTTCGCACGGACTCTCAGACGCCGTTACAGTGCCCCCAATGTTTGATGTAGTATTATGAATATAGAGGTAGTATTTGTTCAACGCTTGAGAACATTTTAGTTAGAAAGTTGGGGAAAATTGGTTTTCCTTCCCTAACGCCTTCTAGGAATAGACTGCTAGGTGTCCCTTTTCTGTAAAGTTAAAAGGTATATGTTTATTGGTTTATTAAAGGAGCTGCAATTTTGCAATGCTTAAGCTTGCTAATATGTCATCACGCAGCGGGGCTCGAACCCGCGGCCTCTGGCTCCGATAGTCACGAGACTTAGCATTCCAAGCCACCTGTAGCTTAATGTAGGTTAAGATCCCGCGTATCCCTAAAGATTCCCACGGCAGTGGACCACCAGAAACCACGGCGCAGCTACATGGTCACCGCTGCGCTGTAGGCCCCTATCAAACTCTATACGCTCCATAACGAGACGGCAATGTTCTCTCCTCGTCTCGGCTCGTGATCACCACGAGCGACCACGGTCAAGGAAGCGTGTGTAATCAGAAATAAGCTAGTGGTAGCTTTTGCTTGATGAGATATCGGTATCAGATGACATAACTTCGATGGCTGACGTGGCCAGATGTACAACGTATTCTAAACGAACATGATAGGCATAATAGGCAGGCCATTGTCCGTCAGCGCGACGACTCCTGCACGAACTCCTGCCACATGCCCACGCCATAGACCTAATGTAGCGCAGTTCGAGCTAGCCGCGTTGACCTCGTCGGCAGGGCGATGCATCTGCAAGGCCCTCTGCCACCTGCAAGAGTTCAAACGCAGCATTAAACACGTAAATAGCAAAGAGAATCGACAGTGGTTGACTGCCACGTCTGGCAACGAGGGCTCTTCGCGCATTGAACCGCCGGTATCACTTCGTTGGTCAGTTGGAGTTTGACTATAATGACAATGTGGGAAAAAAAAAAATAATTCCGCTATAATGAAAACCGACCGAGTGGCTAGGTTCGGCCATCACAACATGATCATTGCATTATGCCGTCGGCCATGTCGGTGATTTATATCGATTCCGAAGAGACATATACGATTCGTTCTCCTATGTCGAATAGAACCGTTATTCAAGAGATGATCCAGCATGGATAGTTATCATGGCTAAAGCCGGAAAGTCGGTATACACCCTTGGCAAACTTCGAGCGCATCTTCTACCAGTGCTGCATTTCCAGGCTGACCCTAGGCAATGTTTCGACAATGTATGTATTGTCTTCTATCGGAGCCATCTATGCCTTATTTTCTGATCTAATACTCCTCGGCGTAATATCTGCACGTTCAGAGCCGAGTCACGTCACAGAAGGGAGAAAGCTGAGAGTTAGCTCGAAGAATATATATGTATATATATCGGCTTCGGCGATGACATAAGTTACGCAGGCGCCTTGCACCACTGCTAACATAGTTATACTAGTCCTTATCAGCTGGTCACGCAAACATTAAAAGATGCGAAGGGCTCCACATTCGATTTAAACTTCAGCCACTTCAAGAGCAATACCGATCTATCTGCTCGCATAGGCAGGTCCTATGGATTTTCCTGTTGTTATGCGTTCGAAATGGCGGCCACTTTGTTTATTGAGGTGAACGAAGCGCCTGTTGTTGACTAGTGCAGAAGAATGGCTCCGACTGGGACCGTGGTTACCAATGATGAAAAATTGACACTTCACTACCTTCTCCTTTCGCGGGTCAGCTCCGAACGGGACAAGGAGGCATGGTACAATGAGACGTTTACGTTCCCGGATCAGAATTTGCCGTTTCTGAAACAGCAGTATGATGGCCCATGTGGAGTATTGGCTGTCGTGCAGGTAGGTAGGTGAGTGATTGAGCTTGAGATTTTTCCAGAAAGCTAATAATAATAATAATATATTTAGAAGTAGACAGACAGAAAGAGCGATCAATTTGTGCGCTTGTCGTGGGAATACCTCAACGTTGTGGCCAAGCATTGTGTGTGCGCGTGTGTGGGTGTGAGGGTGTTGTGGATCTGGACCAGCGTTCTCGGCATTGGAAGTGGTCGGCGACGGTACTGTGCCGGTATAGAACTGATAGCCCCTGAACAACGTTGTCGAAGCGGACGTTGAGGATGCTGCATCTTCATCTGAAAACTCCGCAATACTGAATTTATCGACGCTATTTCGTAGTCGGGCATTGATTTAAGAGAGGTTTGGCTGGATGGCAATAGGACTGGCCTCTGGACCACGAGAGGTTGATGAGGGGTTTTAACGGCTTTTTGCGCGAACGGTCGTGACTGTCCGTGCCACAGCTCTCCTCCGGGTCCGGTTCGTTAATGCGGCTTCATCTCCGTGGACCCCAGCTCGGATCGTTCGCCTCTCGCTAACGCGACCCTTTGCTTTTCAGGCAAGGATTATTAAAGCCTATTGCCAGGACGGTATCCGGGGGTCACTCGCATCTGACACAAACAAGGTCCTCCTCATTATTGCTCTCGCCAATACAATATGGCTAGCGGCCCAGAACAGCCAGAACGGAGGCAGGGCAGAGGCGGTATTTTACGCGACGAATTCATCGTCAGCTGATTGGCGCCGCTTCGTGACCCGTTCCCTGGCCGAGTTGGTGACGACGATTCACACACACCAGAGGGATACAAGCCAGTACGGAGTTTTACCATTCATATGCTCGGTAACTAAGAACAAATGCATTAAGTAAAGGATTTTCCGCACAGAGATCACCCTAATCTATTGATCTACGATGGCTCTAGCCGTAGCAGAACGTAGCCAGCCGTTCGGTTTCGGCAATTTCGAATATGATTCATCTGCACGCTGCTCCTGAGCTGCGCTGCACTTGAAGGGAGTTGACGTGAGCACCTGTATTTCGCAATTCCACAATGCTGGAAGACGCATTGTTGAAGACACGGATTTGACAGGAAAATGACAACGCATGCAAATGAACGTATATATATATATATATATATATATATATATATATATATATATATATATATATATATATATATACCTCATCTTTTGGGTTCGAAGATCTTCCAAATCCTGCTGCAACGGATCGTATAAATAGATTTGAAACCGATCCGCCACCATTCCACTCTGGTCCAAAAACTAGGCAGTGTCAGGATGTGCGCGCTAGAGTACCCATGCTAAATAGCTCGACACGTCGAAGTGCAATAATTTAACTAGTGAAGAAGGTAAAGGCGATCTTGGCTTTCAGATATAGCTAAAACAACGCTCAGCTGTAAATTGAATCAGGTTCGTGATTCTAAATATACGCAATCGTTTTTCATCGTCATGTATCTCCACGGGGTCCGAACGACACATGTTCATAAGAGGGCACTATTGTACTTGCGTACTCACCAGATAACTAATATACTTTAATTATTTGTATATATATATACATGAGAACTCGAGCATTGTGACAACTGCAGTTCCATCAATAAACAAACGTATGAATGAATGCCCAATTAATGCCCCCCGTCCTCAAGGACGGTCCCGTACGCAGCTATGGTATGCCGTTGTATAGAAACGCGCCGATATAGAGTGAGCTCCGTTGCTGCTCAATGTCGAACTTACGCCCGGTTGAAGTCAATGATCAGTCGTCAATCGGCAGCAGCTTTCTAATAGACGTCTAAATACTTTGCCCTGCAGGTGATTGCTTCGAAAGGTGGTATGGAATGGAATAATCTGCTGACGGAACGTGGTGATTGCGACCAAACCCTCGTAAACCTTCTCATTAGCGGTCGGGCAGCTCTCACCCTGGCGGACGGCTATAATTCCGATTTTCCAGGTACGACCACGTTCATTTCAGAGTCTGCGGAGCTATGCCTTGCGATCATCGTATTCATGTGTGGGTTCCTATCATGAGGGGCTAGGATCATCAATTCGAGGTCCTGGACCTCTCTGCTGTTGGTATACAGTGTACAGGGTAACAGGAAATTCTTCACAATAATCCAACACGTTGAAAATTGTTTCTATTGTAATTCACTTATGGTTTATACAATGTAAATCCGCTATTGTTGCCGTCCGCGCAGGTGCGAGCACGATAACCCCGTCGAATATAATGGTTGGCTTCGGCAACGTGGCCTCAGACGCCTTACGATTTTTTAGCTAGATTTGTTAGTTGTTTTTGCCCGAAATCGTGTACGCTGTAATGTGTATATAGGAGGCATGCAAAATAAAGGCTGATGGCTTTGCTCTGGATCGCTGCACGGCTGTTTTCAGCGTGGCTGTCATTTGGCTTCGTCTGCTGTTTAAGGTATACATCAGAGAACTGACATCGGCTTTCTGCCCACGCCGGATGTAGCCGATGAGCTGCGGTTGGGTTCGTATTTGAAGAGTCCGCCTTATCCCGTATGGGTTGTTAATAGGACAGCGCATTACTCGGTGATTTTCTGCGAGAACGTGTCCCTTTTGGAAGACCGACTCGGAGTCTACACCCTATGCTATCTCCGTCTTGGTGGTCGGAGCGCGCTGCTAAAGGTGCGACTGATGTTGATTCTGACCACGGACACAGCTAGAATAGGCCCTGGTCGCAATTAATGGGAACCTATTGGCATGACTTGGCATGACCCTTCCCTATGGATTGTAGTACATTTCTTGGTAATCAATCAGAGAATCACGGGCGCGCATGTGTTCTACGTACTCAAAAGGTGGAACGTATGATGTTCCGCTATTATTTCTTATTGTTATCGTTTCCACTGTTCCAACTTTGCTGATGGGGGGGATGTCTCCATTGTTCACTCATTCAACCACGAGGATTTAGACATTTTACACACTGTGTTATAGGTATCCGTGTGGATAATCTAGGAGAAGTGCTGTATTACTCAGTTCTATTAATATGATATTCCTCCTTTGGGATTGCAGGTGATATGCTTGACTAGTAGAAATCATTGTGATAATAACATATAGATTTAATAGTGCATTTTCCTTTAGTATGATCGTTGGACAGCTACGGTTATACTCAGGGCATTTGTTGCGTATCGAGCTCCCCAGTGTAGTGTTCTCCGTTGCAATTCTCTACTAGAGCTATTGTTTTCTAGCTAAATTTTTATTTGATTTTCTCCTACTTTCTATTTTCTTTAGGCAGTCACGCGTAGACTGCTCAATCAAGCAGTTTGCGCGGGAATCACGTGAATGGTGGGAGTTTATTCTACGGGAACTGTTCAATTTCTCGGTCAGAAAAACTCGTGGCTACCCTTCGAGGTTGATATATATACATGCATTGACAGTGACATCACATTATCTCTCTCCTCTCTCATCTAGGCAATAACTCGTATGACGATCTTAATTCCATTGATTTTTATTGTGCGAAGATGACCTTATCCGGCGAGCGTTTTCACGACGAGCGGGACTGGTCCCAGACCAGATACGGTATAGTCGAATGCTTGAAGGTCCGGTGGCCGAACTGCGCGATCGACGTCATACAGGGCGATGAGAGGCCGCATCAAGAAGTCGACAATTTGAGAGGAACCTCTGACAAATAGTCCATCAACCTGCACCTCGTGTCTGGTCTTGAAGCAGCTTTACACCAGCCAAGGTGGGCCATATTGGCCTCGAGGTTGGATTGTAGAGGTTGATTGACCACGACTAGAATCTCACGGATTACGAGAGGGCAAATACGAGCCTCGAGTCACGTTTCTATCATTAGTCGCCCAAATTCGTTGTTGAATAAAACGACACTGTATAGTTCTGTATAGAGCATACCTCTTGTGGACAGATTTCTGATTAGATTCCCAAGTTCTAAGCGCTTGTTTTGCCGTATAGTTTGAGGGGTGATAAAGTTGGTGGGCGATTGCGGCAGGCGGTTGTAGTCGGGATCCTAATCGCGGATACGTGCTGCCAATAGAAAAGGCAATCATCATACAGAGCGCATTTTGATTTTATGTTCGAACATCGTTCATTTAGTGGCCAGGCGCGCTTTGTCTCTTAGCCTAAATTACAGCGAAGCAATGTAAATGGTCGCTACCAAGTCCTCTCACAGAAGATGGATAGGCGCTGTTAATCACCCATAGAGAAGCTTCCACGGCTGACTTTTTCCCCCAACTTTTTCCAGTGGGGCGATCGTTGATGCAAAAACCGTGTTCGGTTCGCATACGACACGAAATTGACGTTTGCCCCCCAAAACGCTAATAATTGTCGCAATCATTTGAAGGCGATCGTTGACTCACCGCTGAATGACCATTAATTCGAGTCGTTTTATCCGGTTTTATTGTATAAACACGGTCACGCCATGCCAGTTGAGCGACTGATTACGTCATGGACGCTAATCTATAAGACCTGAACATTTACAGGTTTTTCTCGCAGGTTTTAGGCAACAAGCCCCATTTGCCAGGGTAAATGGCAACTACTTACCTCGATCTGCCGCCGTCATAGGGATGTTCTATCGCGGGAACGATCCGACACCAAGTAGCAGTAAACGCCTATAGATTCTGTAAACGTACCAGGTTATTTTTACATGTTTATATTATTCTTTATTCTTATTTCGATTTCACGCAATTGCATGTACTTTTAGTCAAACGTCAGATGACTCTACGTCTAACTCATACGTATTCTATCAATCGTTAGGCGAAAATAACGCTATTAAATGAACACTGCTGTGTTCCTATGCAGACACGGAGTTGGAGCCCCAGAGAGGCGAGGTACTTGAACCGAGTCACAATCGAGTTTTGCAACGAATATCATACAAAATTGGTCTCGCCCAAAACGATTCTGCAGAACCCGTGATTTCTCTCGGCAACCTCGGTGGATTAGGTCTAATTTGGGCCGATTGTTGATCAACAAAGGGGTTGATCTGCGCGGCTCCAAAGCGAATGCTTTAACGGACAAACTGGGTGAACACACTGAGTGAATATTTTCATGCAACTTGTTCTTTGTTTTGTTTACGGACTACGGGATGGTGAATCTCAACAATTGTCCCGCCGTTTGTATATGAAGAGTGTGTGTGTGTGTGTGGTCGTGTGCATACTATCATTCTACTCTGCCTTATTTCTGTCGAAATATGATGAAGTATTTTTATTGCACGTTGCATTGAATAGGGCTCTGTGTGGGGCTGAGACGACAATCGAGGCTGAGGCCTTGACGATCACATCCAGAACCTCAAGACGAGAGTAACCGCAGCAAATAATATCGCGGCTTTGCGAAGGGGCCTAACCGCAAAGAAGATGTCCAGAAAGAAGATTGTCCACCGTTAATGGTTGTCCTTGGCTTAGATAGAAATCGCTGAGGCACACTCCTAATGTGATTAGCGAGAGGACCCAAGGAATAAGGGCCGCGAATTTTGCGAAGTTACTGTGGCAGAGAGACGAATATCGTGAAGAAATCCATCTCCTCTTTCTATACGAAATCATTACAGATGAACGGCGATGCTCCTCATAATGAATCATGAAGGAGGATGATGATAAATTTAATTCATTGTATTTAATACATCATGATTAATTGACCTATGATTTTCCCGTGAATAATAAACAGTATGGGTTCAATTGTCGCCCACTTCTATAATTGACTAATAATAAATCTATTATATAATCGATCACTCCTGGCTCGGATCAAAGGTAAAAACATATTGGTTGAAAACCGGCTGGAAAACAATCATTGACAACGCGATCCACTACTGTTTTTTGAGCTGACCCTCAGCTGTTCCCCTATCTGACAGGCCTCAGCCCTTAACCTGTTAGGTGTTACTATGAGGAGGATCTGTCGGGGCCACCTTTGCTTATTCTCTTCCCTCCTTGTACCTGGCGAGAATCTTCAGATAAAGAATGATGATAAAGAGCTCCAAAGGTTCTACGCGTGTGACAGGATTTGGACCCGCGTCCCGCGTCCGGTCTAGCAGTCCAAGACTAATCATAGTTGTAGATATCGCCAAGTAAGCGTAGACAGCCGATTCAAGTTCTGCCATGCTCTTAGATAGTTGCGGATTCATTTTTCCAACATTGATTGTCGTAATGCCATGCGGGTATTGAACATCGATAATGTCCTGCGGGAGAACGGGTGGCCACGCTTCAGCCGCAAATGAAAGTTAGTGTTATAACGGTGAAGTGCTAAAGGGCCTCTTATTCTCAGCGGTTGTTAATCGTGTCAACAGTCGTTGCCAAGTGACCACCGGTAGGATCATAGGTAGTTTCTAGACAGAAGGGACACATGGCTTGAGCTCCAATCCTGCCGCGAACGCGAGGGATCTTTGGTATCTTTCGTTATCATCGTTCTATATCCCTGGATTCTTCCCAGGTTGGAAAATAAAGTAAGGTGGACATGCCCTTGCAGTAACACCTAAAAAGGTTCAAAGTCGAGGCCTTTCACAACTAGGGAAACGGCTGAGAGAGAGAGAGAGATTCAGCAGCTCAAATAATGAAGTCTTATATGCAGTAATACAAATAATAGTTGTACGAATTCTCAATGCGCGAGACGATTTTCTGCGGTCTTGACCGCCTCGTCAAATTTCGACAGCGCGAATAGCCGCTGTCATTTTTGTCTCCAAGCAAACGAAGTTGGTGCTGCCTGCAGCCCCAGGTCCAATTTAGCTATGCCTCTAATAACTACGCCGTATCCAATTTATAAGAAGGACCGAGAAATCAATAATATTTTCGACCATCAGACGAAGCCTGAGATCAAGGATGTGTGGAGAAGATCGAAATTCGTGTTTGATAAAGGGAGCGAGGTGCTTCATCAGCAGGACGGCATGACTTGCTCGGTTAATTCGGTAATACAGGTATGTGCTGTAGTTGGTTGACAGGCCCAACGCCGACGTGTTGTTCCGACGTGTCTGTTGGGGCATATGTCGGTATTTGTTGCCGGCCAGCTGAGCCATTTGGGTTCAGAAATCATGGCGATTCATGGGATGCTCCTCAGTGGCGTCCGAAGTAGTATAATACCTAGTAGTATATACTCTGCGTGTGTAAGCAAGTATGTTTGACGTAGCTACCGAAAGCTCAGTATAGTTGGCCATACAGCGGTTGGTGGAGGGGCTGTGGTCACAGTACAGCGAATGTCAGGGTCGGGCTCGAGGGATCGGAACCGGCAATCGGAAGCGGACCGGAATATCCGAGCGACGCAGAAACATGTATAGTAACTACTACCATAAGAGGTTTCAAGAACAACTGCCACTTATTCCTACTGCATATTTTTGGCGTCTTTTTCGTCTGGAACCATCTGCGGCCTCGTACGGTGGTCTGCCGTTCAATTGCTGAACATAGCACCTATAGGAGAGCACAAGATCGACCACATTCGTATTTTTGTGCGAAGATGAGGCTCAAGTAATGGACATATGTCCTGGAGAAGGTTCGGCTACGAATGCGCATTGGAAATGCCTATAATAGAAAGGAGCATTACTTGCGTTCGGATTTTGTGTAGATGCATTCATTACTAGGCTTGGGGTGAAACTTTTATTGTATGGGACAACAAGCACGAACAGAAATCAAGGTAATTGAGAACAGCCGTTGGCCTGGGAGAAGACACCGAAAATTCGGCCCAATCATCCCCCTGCGGCTGTTAAGAGTACAGTGTCGCATCACTGTTAAGAGTCCGTTCTCCATGTAACCCTTTGCAAACTGACTAATTGTTGTCGGTAAATCAAATATTAACAAGCACACGATGTAATCTAGCAGCACAGCATAATGATCTGTTAAGAGTTGACCTACGTGGCTGTTGACGAACGTGACGGACTATTCACTCTCTCTTAAGCCTTTAGGGCCCTTGGTAAGAGAACCTATTGCAAAGTATCTTCCTGATGGGGTCTCCAGAGTTTTCGATGAACATTTCGACCGGCGAAGTGGATTCGTCTCGAATGATCACCAGACGAATATCGATTTTTAGCGTTCGTCAACAAGATGCTCCATTGGAATGACCTTTCTTCTACGAATAGGCGATTTAACTACTCGTAGAAGGTTTAAAACGCAGATCTTCCCTCCACACCAGCTTATCAGAACTTCATCAGTATAACTATGGGGGAGAAAGGCGGGAGAAATTAATCCCGACTTCTACAGCACAAGGGGAGATGACCACCGAAATCTGGAAGGTGGGTGGTCGGAAAAATCGGCATGTCGTTTCGCGATTCATGGTTTTCATCACACGTTGCGTGGGACAGAGGAGTTTCACACTCCATCCGATACTTACGCCTCTGTATGAGATGTAGGGAAGGTACAGCAGCACAAGTCGCTGCGTGGTATTTGGGGCACGCCTCGCCACATCTTCGTGAAGAAGATGCAATTGTTATTACTACTCCTTGTAGTTTTTATATCCGAAGTTCATACAAGAGCATTGTAATCTTTCGGAACACAAATAAATACTATTAATTATAAGCTCCCGGGTGCTTTCTGTCTAATTACATTTCTTCAGTTCTCCGTCAGTGTTTTTGTCTACTTATTTCTCTAGTTTCGCTCAAATTTCAGTATTCAGTATTTATATTCAGTATTTTTTGCTTATTTATTACTTTTACAGGTAATCGTCATTGTTGTTATCGGCTTCCGTCGTCTCTCTGTAGTATTCATAGTTTGTGTCGTCAGCTTCCATTTTGCAAACCTCGCCAATCTTTGACTGCCTCAATGGCAACAGTTGCCGCGTTTCCATGCTTTCTAAAGCAAAGTAAAAATACAGCTGAAGATACAGCATGAGTAAATGAGCGTTGCTTTCCCTCTAAATATTTGCTGAAAAAGAGGAACACTTAAGGCACATAAAGTGTAAGCCTTCAAACCTATCAAATACTGCTTAGTCGTTCATAAGGTTTCATAGTCATAGCATCAGCGGGTGTCCCTACGCCAGTGTCCTTCTGCGCTCATCTGCAATTCGATGGAATTGAATTCAGAACTCTGTTCTCGACCCGTCGAACAAGCAAAACGGCTGTCGAAAGTTATCGTAAAGGTAAAGGCTTTACTGGTTGATTAAAGGAGCTGCAAGTTCACAATGCTTAAGCTCCGCTCATCGTCGCTTTTTCTCGTTTTCGTTTTCAGGCAAGGATGGCTAAATTGGCGTGGGTCTCAGAGAAGTGGCCAGGACTGCAGCATTTCCCCGACTTCAACGATCTAAACCGATTCTTTCTCATTCAAGCACTCGCGGAAACAATATGGTGTGCGGCTTCCTGCGAAGGACTGCCGAAGGAGGGACTTGTCACTGTAGCTGAAGGGGTGGACTGTAAGGCTACAGTGCTTCTCACAAACCCTAATGGGTCATGGTCCGTGGGTACGGCCACGACATTGGACGAAGTCATCGAATTGCTTGCCATTCATCAATTCGATATTTATAGCTACGGACTGCTGAATCTTCTGTTGTCGGTGAGATGATAAAAACGAGCTCTAAGGTAGCTTCAGTTTTTTTGTGCCCCGGAAGGCCGCAATGACTTTATAGGCCCCCATCAATAGTTAGCCACAGTGGGTGACGTCTTCTCTAAGCAGTCAGCTTCAACGTGTATTTGTCTACTCTTCTTCACGACAAACTAGCGTTGCTATTTGCTAAACTCTATTGTATGATCCGTACGGGTATCAGCCGGTCAGGTGTACACCGCCTAACCCCCTCTGCCATCGGCGGATTCCTTTCCGGCTGGAAATACTGAAGTCGTTTGGCTAAAGCCTCTTTAGCTGTCACGGGGGGACAACGCTGTAAAACTGGGCAGTTCCTTATGCAAATGCAGCGTTGTTCTATCGAGTTTCATCGTTTCATCTGGGGTTCCATCTAAGTTCTATAATAGTTCGTCATTCATCGGCAGAGAGCTGCAATGAGATAAGTAATTTGACCACTGTCAAACCCGTCATTGACGTTTATATAGGTGTACATCACGGCAAGAGAACGCCATGCCGTTGACGACTTTCGACCGTTGCTCGGGACTAATGGTTACGGCGAGCAGACACTCCATTCTCTCCTGATTTGTGGCTGGTTTACGTACACCCTGCAGGACGAGCCTGAGCGTAAGGTGGACCCTTCGAAGCCGGATACAATGACGAAGAAAACACCCAGATCAGGCTATCGTGGTAAGAAGGCTCGATGTATGATGGCTACATAGAACTGTAGGAACAACACGGACTGTGCCGCAACAGTATAACTGGTTATTTCTCCCGCTCACATACTGGGCTCCATACGGAGCTCTTGAGCAGAGCAAACGAACGATTACATTGCGATTCGTAACAGCTATTATAGATTACTTGTAATTGCATTGTCCCCTGTGTTTGCTCCGGTAACCTCGGAAGGAATACCCCGAAAAATGGATATTGGATTCCTGACTGTGAAGGATGCAGCAACGATGCTAGGTTTGGGTTCGTACTTTCGCCAGCCGGGTCTCCCTGTTTGGGTCCTTCTATCGGACATGCATTACTCCGTACTAATTGCCAAGGATGTCGACCTTTTAATGACCGAACAAGGTGCACTAGACCAGAAACGGAAGTGGCGGTTATTCTATCTGCGTTTGTGGGGCTCGCGTGCCACGCTTGAGGTAAGGAACTATTACGAAGCGGGGTGACCCTTTCGACGTGAGTGTTGAACGATATGGATGTATTAGCACTGAGAGTTTAGGTTGAGTCATTGAATGGCACGGCTAATGACAAGGGGATCTAGCTCCTTGGTTAAAAGTAAATTCCTACAAACTAAGGGCACGGTTGGCCTTAGCGCCCATTAGGCCGAGAAGATGGATTCGTAAACCGGATGCCTTGTGCTGTTTTTTCAAGGATTTTACATGTCAGGCAGACTATGTCTTACTGCAACTTCCTATGTTTGAGACTAATATTCACTCGAGGCAGATACGGATTCGCCTGCCCATGAGGCAGTGTATTTATGTTTATCTCAAATCGTGGTGCGAGTTCGTCAATGAAGTCAACAGTTTCTCGAGTGGTTAGAATATAAGCTGCTGTGTTTCTGGTCGTCACCCACTATACACCTGGCCGCATGTTGCGGGGCCATTTTTCTCATGACTCGGGTGACTTCTACGTGCTCCGTGATCATTAAACAACAACGCACGGTGTTCGTTGTACAGTTAAAACTATACGTTACGTAATTAAAAAAATACGTGTAAACTTATAATTTTATAGGTGATCTTGTATTAACAGGTCACGTCACTACACGGAGCCTTCACTCCGCCTAGGTTATTTGTATGTATGGGTTAGCTTGATTTGGATATAACAGCAGGAATGGTTAGTCACTGGCAAGCCAGTGATGTAATTGACAACACCCGCAGTGAGTTGTTCAATGCTAAGTAATGCTATTACGTTTTGTCATGTGGTCTGATTTAAATAGATGACCCTGGCGGGAAAGCAACCAAAATTGCCAGTAAGATACATTCACGTATTGAAATGTCTAAGGACCCAGTTCCCGACATGCACCTTGAGGCTGGTCCAAGGCGACCTCGAGAGCGGCTGGACGGAAACTGCCGAGGCAGTGGATGAGAGCAGCCTACTGGTCTCGCTGAAAACGACAGGCAAAAAGGTCACCGAGGAGCCAACTGTCAAGCCCACGGAGCCAACTGTCAAGCCCACGGAGCCAGGAGTGAACCCCACGGAGCCAGGGGTCAACCCCACGGAGCCAGGGGTCAACCCCACGGAGCCAGGAGTCAACCCCGCGGACCCTAGTGGCGATCCCGCAGAGCCTAGTGCCAGCTCCACGTACGTAAGTGCCACCACGAAGTCCGACGCGAAGAGCCCGCCCGAGTCGTATGAGCCAACAGACAACTCAGAATCGCTCGTCGACATGAACTTCTCGGGATGAAGATCTCGCGATGAGCGTCCTCACAAAATTCCGAAATAAAAACGAAGTGGAGGGGCAGCTATTTGACAAACAAAAATCGGAAAATAGTTACTCGAGGTAATGCTCGTGGTTCTTCCGTTGTAAGCAGTGCACGATTATGCTAACGTTTCCGTTCGAGGGTACTTCCTGTGCTGCCTCTGCAATGTGCCTCACTTTCAAAAAGCCATAAGCTGGGGCCTTCAACCAAGAAGCCCCATGTAGATACTTTTTAATCTATAATAGTGATTACTAACTAAGGATGCGTACGAGTTAATGAGCTTGTTCCAGAATTGCCTGTACGATCTGCCGTGGCAGTGGATAATCGCCCGAGCATTATCCGCATTACGCGTTAGACAGCGGGGCACGGCCCGTTGCGTATTTCGACGTGATTCAGCGTTTGGTGAAGTGATATGTTTGTGATTCGTTCAGTTTGCGTCTGTTGCACACATGACCGTTCGACACGGAGGAGTAAAAATCAGGTGGATGATACCAGGTGGCGTTTTTATCATGAGGTCTTCATTGAATACCCATGAGGGCATATGACTAATGCTCAATGCAGTTGCCTGTCCTGTCCATCCTACTGGGGGAAAATTGTCTTCCTAATGGAGAGACATAACATTTCCACGTTGCGAGCATGTTCGCCCTGATGAGCATATGGTTGCTGTTGTGGAAGTCAACGATGGTAGCGAAACAGAGCCGGCCTTCCGAAGGTGGCGGCTGTAAGACCATGACAAACCTTGAATCGTCAATGTTGCGGGTCTTACACAAAGTGATAATGAGTGAAAGTTAGTATATCAGGTACGTCAGGCCAGTTCTTGGCTAAAGCGGTCCGGTGTCGTAGGCGTCATTGCCAAGTATTGCTGATAATAGAAGCAAACGAAAAACCAAGGTACGGAAGTACGTTTTTCGGCCTCAGCCGATAGAGGTCTCCTCCAGCAATTTGTTCGGCAGACGTGCGGGATTATGCGATAAGGTTCTTTAACGCAACGGGGATGCGAAATTCAGGTTTTTTGTTAGGACATTTTGATAGCGATTTTAGTAGAGCGCGGATGAAACAAGTGATACTAGGATGTCAAGAAAACTTTTCGATGGAAATCACCCCTTTGAATGTCGGTATCTATAGGGTTTCCAGGCGAGTCCAGACGCATTTTTATTTTCCTTTACACAAAGTGTACGCTTGGTAGGAGCAGCATTATCACTGTCAAACCATGTGTGATTGAATTCTTGTATCCGGGACTACACATCGTTAGATGAAGAAAATCAATGCAAAATGGGTTCCCCATACAGTAAGTTCTGACCAGATGAAAGTGCGTGTGGAGTGTTCGACATTTTATTTGAGCGATGGCATCAACCCCCGTATTCTCCTGATTCAAGTCCATTTGATTATGGTTGTTTCCATGCATTAGAAAGTGCAATAGGTGGGGTGCCATATGCAAACGTCGACTTAACTCATAATAGCAATAGATAACGAATTTATAAATGGAAATGCGAATGGTAAAAAATATTTGGCTATCTCAAATCGGTATGTGAATAAAGCTGGAGAGTACCTCTAACTCATACCAAAATATCTTTATTCTAACTCATTTAGTTCAAATGTTATTGCCATTTAAAGAGAGGCCAGTTCGAATGATATGCCCTAATAGGTCTATTTATCCCCCGCACTGGGCAACCTTGATTGCCTATGGGTGGGGGCATTTCTGATGGATTGTTCCCACCTGCCCAGGTTGAACCATGAAACAAGGGCTATTCTATTTCCCCATTCACGCGTTTGGTTTCAACTCCTCTTTGAACAGCAAAGATTATCTCAAGGGACGACCAGTGCCTGCACGAGTTCGTCGCTCGATTGCCACTTAGCTCTGCGGTTGGTTGCTATTCCGGCGCATGGACTAGGTCGCACAATCGTCCGCAGCGTAACTCGTTCGCCAGTTTCAGCACATGTGACATTATATCACATTGTACAGTATAGACATATATATATATATATACATGTGGTATACCAACACATATATATACATAGTAATACCTAAAAAGGTTAAGAGCTGAGGCCTGTCACATAGGGGAACAGCTGAGGGTCAGCTCGAAAAACAAAAACACATATATATATATATATTCAATTCAATTCAATTATTTCTTTATTGACGGAACTGCGAAATATTACAACGCTTAAGTTCTCGTATTAAAAAATAAGATAAAAAGAGCAATCACCAAAGTATTTCACAAGGTTCTTCGAGGTGATATACCTTCAAAACATATCACAAAGTCATATTGAACAAGATAATTACAAGTGGTTTACTGGATTTGGGTCAAAAAAGATTTTAGCCTTTTTTTTTATTTCGAAAGCAAATTTCTTAACACAGGTGAGAGACCGAATCTCTCTAGGCAAAGAACCCCAGATTGACGGCAAGCGGTAAGCGAGAGTATGGCGGCTTGATTCTTTAATAGCCAGAGGTGTCATGAACACTGTCGCTCTACGAGCAGTTCGTTTGGTGCAGGCTTTCATCGGAAGAGCAGCGTCTGTAGGCACAATACCCTTGTGTATCTTGAAAGCAAGAAGAGCGACGTGAATTGAGTGCAATGTAGTCAGCGATGGAAGGTCAAATTTCACTAGGACGTCTGCAACCGAGTCTCTTCGAGTTTTACCAGTAATAGCTCGGAGCGCGTCATTCTGTATAATCTCCCCTCTCTGAAGTACATTTTTGTAGCCTCCACCCCAGACTGATATACCATAGCTGAGTAGAGGTACCAGAAGGGCTTTGTAAAGGTACACCAAACCTTCTGTAGGGATTCCAAGCTCTCTAAGTCGACGCAAAGAGGCTACTACAGCGTAGCACTTTGGCAATACGGAACTTAAATGATCCTTCCATCTGAGCTTTTCGTTCAAAACCAAGCCCAGGCATCTGACCGTAGGAGACCACTGCATTTCAATATCACAGAGACGCTGTTGGCCGATCGCAATGTTCCGTTGTGGTGAACGAAACAGAGTTATATTCGTTTTGCTTGCATTAATGGCAAGACAGAAGCTCTCAAACGTTTTTACGATGACGTCTACTTTACGAAGCGCCTCAGAAATGTCCTGTTGTGCCCTTTCCGGCCGCACGCGAAACAATAGAGTGGTGTCATCCGCGTAGGCGATTGTTTTACAAAAACCATCTTTATCAATTTTCCGTAGAATAAAATTTATGAGTATTATAAACATGTAAGGTCCAAGAATGGATCCCTGCGGTGTCCCTAAGTTAACCTCTTCCCAAGTAGATTCTACCAGACCAACTTTTACTGCTTGTCTTCTACCGGTGAGGTACGAGCGGAACCAGTTTACAACCATATCGGAGCAGCCAGCACAGGATAGGGCTTCAAGAAAGAGCGTATGCGAGAGACAATTGAACGCGGCTGATACATCAAGGAATACACCGAGGCAGAGATTGTTCCGCTCAATAGAATCATTGATTTCTTGCCATAGATGCGCTAAAGCCAGCTCGGTCGAACGTCTTCTACGAAACCCAAATTGAGAAGGGGAAAAGAAATCTGTCGAATCCAAATGAAGTTCAAGTCTCCGCTTCGCCAACTTCTCAATTACCTTGGATAAGTAGTCTACAAGAGAGATTGGCCGATAATTTCCTGCTAATTTACGGTCACCCTTGTTTTTGAAGAGGGGTATGATAGAAGCATCTTTAAGTTGGCGGGGAAACACTCCACCCTCAAAAGATAGGTTGACGATGTGTGCTAATGGCCGTGCGAGATGCTCTGATGACAACTTCAACAACCGATTCGGTAAACCTAGAGCTCCACAACTCCAAGTGGCCTTCGTCGACTCCATTGCCGACTGGACCTCCTTGACACCAACACGTGCAAACGAGAAGTGTTCTCGTGACGTCCAGATTGACTCCAGCACTTCACGAGCATTATCATGGGACCTTAGTGAAGCCACTGTCCTTTCGCCAACTGTTGCAAAGTGCACATTTAGTTCATTGGCAATTTCAATTGGCGATGACAGCTCACCCAAAGCAGTTACCAGCTTCTTAGGAAGCTCTGCTTTGCCTCTTTCCCTACCGCAGGCGGCATTTAGAAAGCCCCACAGATGTTTTGGGTTATTTCGGAGTAGTGCAAAGCGGTTTTTGTAGAAAGTGGACCTGGCAGTCACAACGTTATGCCGATATTTGCGTAGGGCCGACCGATAAACAGTTCTCGATTCGGGGGTGCCAACCTTCAAGTGCCATCTGTATAACTTCTGAACCGTGTGCCTGAGTCGCCTAAGCCTGGCGCAGAACTCAAACTTCTTCGAAGGTAATGCGGATCTTGAGTCCATCACTGCAAAACATTTCTCGTACTCCTCGACTAGCATTGACTGTAAAGACATAAAAGCGGCGTCAATATCTTTTTCATCATAAATGCGAGACCAACCGAGATACCGTAAGCGGTTCATGAAGTTCGAGATACTATCCTTGTCATGCTTTCTGACCGGCATTTGCGGCTCGGAGTGGCTGCTGCGTCGCACAGCGAAAGCTCCTCCAACAAGACTTACACCGACTGGATAATGGTCCGAGAACAAAGGGGAGCACCACACAATTGGTGATATCTCCATAAATTGTTCACAGTTCCCAACGGCAATGTGATCTATACACGTGCCCGAAGCAGGGCGAGTGATGCCATCAATGACTAGGTGGAAGTCCCTGGCAGCGAAAAACGAAGTATAACTTTCACTATAGGACCCTCCCAACAGGTTTATGTTCGAATCACCCATTACGATACAAGGTAATGAACTATTCCTCGGAAGGGTTTTTTCGAGAAGATCCAACAGCGTTTCCTTATGTATAAAATGACACGAGTATAGACCAATGACGACTCCTTCAAAGCCACGCTTCTTTAGATGAACTTTTACGATTTGTACGTTCCCATCATCACTACTTAACATGGACGTGTTTACGATGTCGCAATAAGAACGAACATACACACCCACGCCGCCTCCCTGCCTGCTCTCCCTGCTCGATCCAATAAAGCCGAAACCAGTGACACCAAAGCCACCGTAATCGACCGTTTTTAGCCATGTCTCACTAACCACAACAACGTCAAGTCCAGATCCCTCATCAGCTAGGAAGGCCGACAAGGTCTCCAATTGCCCGGGTTTCCTGAGACCACCCGTCCCGGCGTTGAAATGAAGCGCTACAAAATCACTAAACACATTAATTTTCTTTCGACCAAATCCAGCCACCTTAAATTCAGGATCACCATACCACCTTTGACATTGTCTAACATTTTTACCTCTACAATAATTATTTGAGTTTTCTAAACTATCCATAGTTAGAATAATTTTTTTTTTATGCTACACCTTTCTCCATAAATTGGACCGCCGACAAGAGAGGGCCGAGGGTCTTTATAAGACTTTTTAGATATTTCGCTGCTTTGGGGCACATGGCCTTTAGAATCGTGATAACAGGTTTTAGAGAGGCTGCAATGGTCTTTCTGCCCAGCATCCTCTTTTTGAAATTCGGCCTCCTGGGGGCAGATTTACGATTTAAAGACTTTTGTCTTGTAGGTGGGATTGTAGTTCCCGGTAAGTTTACTTTAACAATGGTCCCCGTTTCCGTGCCCGGATCAACGACAACCGAGCGTACTGCTGCAGCATACGATATAAGTCTCGGTGGCGACGAAGCGCTTCCAGGAACAGCGACTTCGGTCGCTTGCTGCTGAGGTTGGGTGCTAGTCACTGCAACTTGCTTGGCCTTGGGGTACTCTGTCTTGAGTTGCTGTATCAATCTGTTTTCCATCCAGACCTTACGCTTCTCAATCTCCTGTGCTCGAAGAGGGCAGCAAGACGCCGTCGAGATGTGGGGTCCCTTGCAATTCACACACTTAGGAAGGTTTTTGCACTTATCCATGAGATGATCCGATTTGCCACATTTTTTGCATGCTATCTGATTACGACAGGCAGCCGCGACATGTCCAAGCATTTGACACCGGTAGCACATAACAGGAACGCCAGCGTACACGACGACCTTGTACGAACGGAAACCCAGGAATACCTCAGACGGTGGAATCTTCGAGAACTGAAGACGCACCCTGTCAGTGGGATAAGTGCGCAGCTCCCCTTCGATCCGCTTCCTGATTGTTTCTCGCTTAACCGCGAGAACTCCCGAACTGGACAGGGCGTCCAGAATCTCATTCTCCGAGTAACCCCTATCCACATTAGAGATTCGGGTCCAGATGTGATCTAATTCACGGCACCTGCCCATAATTGGGATATCTGTGAGAGCGGGCACTTTCAGGAGTTTCCTAGCATCTTCCACCGTGTCCGTCCATACGTGGATGAACCCGGATTTTGATTCCGGCTTGGAGGTCGGCACAATTTTATGTATTTCCGTGCATAATTTCAGCAGGTTACCCTCAAACGGAGCTCCTTCGTATAACTTGACACCTTTATCTTCTTTTTCGATCACACGTGAGAGCACAACACGGAAGAGACCCTTCGACTTTCTCTGTGCACTGTCTCTAATAGCATCGATTTCAGACTGAATCTTTTTTAGACTGATCAGACTGATATATATATATATATGTGTTGGTATACCACATGTCAGCGATATGCGACTGATCTTAGCAAATAAATATCTGTGAATGAAGGTCGAATAGACTATTATAGATGGCAGTAATATCAAGTACAATATTTACTAATCAGAAGACATTTTGAAAAGCAACCAAGCGAAGTAAATGTCATCGTCAAAGCTATCAATTTGTGGCTAGCAATCTGGATATAGATAAGGCCATACGTCTTCACCACAGACGCTTTTCATATAGTTTTTTTAATACCACCCGCGATGTCGGCTGGGGCATATGGCATGGGATCAAACCCTTCGAGGAGAAATGCATGTATTTTCGCCTCTTCGCAATGCTGCTACGCCTTTATCTGTAGCTTTACGTGCTAATCGTACGTAAATCCTCACTGAACAGCTCCACGTCGTTCAACGTGGAAGATCTTCGACCTCCTCCATGAGCGACTGATCAACTGAGCCTGAAACTAGCCGTCGTTTTATTTTTCAGAACTCGACGTGCAGTAGATCTCACAGAAAATCTCACAGGTACTAGAACGCACGCTGCAAAAGGGACCCAAAGGTATTGAGTAACTTTACGGCTCCTGAAACATGAAGAAAGTCAATGCTCTAGCGGAATTGTAAGTCAAGGCGAGAAACAACTACTTGGAAGGTGCGATACAATTTTAATGAAAAGCCTAACGAAATGAAGATGCCAAGCCATGCGTCCCTGGGGTGCCCTTATCTGTTTTACTAAATAAGTCAAACCGTATGATTTAAATCGATATCAGCAATACAGCAGATAAATATAATAATAATAATAATAATAATAATAGAGTAGTATATCGAGCTGCGAAAGACTTAGTGAACATATAGTACGTTATGATAGCTCGGTGGACAAGACAGCGAAATCACCAAGGCCCTAAGGACGACTAGCACTGTGAAAAATGAACGATCCCTCGGAAAACCGATACATAGAAGTGGGGACTTCTAGGGCTTGAAAATACAAATGTTGAATTTATAGCGGACACGATGGAAGTAACTGCTTGTTTTCGTTCTAGAATCTCTACGAGTCAAATTTCTCGGTTTCTACGGTTTCACCCGATTTGTGTGATTAGGCTTTGGTCTCACCGAGAATACGGAGACTGCTGGAAACACAATGCAATAGCCAAGTACCTTGGACTCAGCTGAACTGGCTGATACGCAAGAAGCTCGTCACTAAAAGGCTATTAGAGGCTTTTCATTAAAGGCTCTTAGAAAATGGACGCCAAAACATTCGAAGTCTAGTAACATCATTGGTCGAATGATGCGGTGTCGCCTGCACACGCTAGTTGTGCATTGTGTTTCTTTCGCTGGGATAAGGCCGCGTGGTCATCAGCCACCTTGAAAGTTAATGCGTTTTCGACTATGTAGTTATTTCTATTCAAATATAAAAGAGAGCGTCAATTGTAGCCACTGAACGTAAGATACCGTGAGAACAACCTTCTCTGTATGTTCTTAATAGAGGGAGGATTGGATCCAACCGTCCCACTTGCCCAGTCCCTAAGCGAGCCCAAAATAGAAATTGAGTTGCCCCTTTGTATACGTTGTAGATCTGAGGAAAATCTCAGCAGAAATAATTCGCTTGCACGAGGTTTTCCTGTGGCTGACGATAACCGTCATCCTAATAATAGAACGATGAAGGATTGAAGTCCCGGTCCTTCCAATGTTTTCGAAGGCTACAGATCTAAAGTGATACTCCTTCATTAAAGAGGCGTATATTGTGTTCTTGGCTGTATTGGCAGCGTGGCCATGCGTTTTTTTTTTTCACTCACAAACCTCACCCATCCCGCGTGTCTCTTACCGTCGCGGAATGGAACGAATGTCGCACGCTGTATGGCTCTCAGCACTATTGTCGCCTCCCCTGTATTTCGTTCGTGGCGAGTCGGTGGCCGACGTTCGCAAACCCCTTCTGAGCGACCCTATGCGCATGGAATGGGATCAATTACGCATCGATATATTACTACCATAACAATCTTCACGGCTGGTTCCGAGCAATAGTTCGGAGTGATGCTAACCACAAATCGAAATGTTGCCACCGAGCAGCTACGAATGTAATCCCGATTGTTGTAACAAATCTCGCCTTGGGAGGATCTCTCCGAGGGGGCCTGCCCCGGGCTGGGCTACGCCAGCGGGGACTAAGCGCACAGGATCCTTCCTTCTGTAGTGCCTTTTTCAGCTTCTGCAATGAGATAATGCCATCGCCTCCCTCGGGACCATGACGGCCTCAGTCGGACACCCTGTCCCCAACCGCGTCAATAGTTATGGCATATATTACGACAGACAGTCATAATGAAATGATCTCCGAGTATTTCACATTTGCCAGCGCACAGGGTGGGTGTTGCCTTTTCTGCTAGGTAACTAGCCCGCAGCCTATGCAAAGGTGGCCCCGACAGGTCCTCATAGTAATACCTAAAGGTTAAGAGCTGAGGCCTGTCAGATAGGGGAACAGCTGAGGGTCAGCTCGAAAAACAGTTTGCTAGGTAACTATTAGCCATGTTTTTTCATCGACGCGAACGAAGTAGCCGACAAAGTGGTGACGCGAAGCAGATTCTCCAATTCTGTCATGACTTCGAAATTCCCCGTTCCCGATAACCAAAAGTATGACGTTCTAGACACTATTTTCGTGAACAAAATACAGAGGGAGCAAGTTAGGATCTGGCACCAGGAGAAGTTCTGTTTTCACCACCCTACCAGCCCGCAGCTGAGGCAGCAGTACGGAGGGCCGTGCGGGGTGCTGGCCGTGATTCAGGTGAGAGTTCACAGCTTGAGCCATAGAAATCTACTATTGGGCGCTCCGCATTTGTTCATCATTCAACTGATGCCTGTGAACCGGGTACCTGGCCCTATTGTTCTTTTAGATGATTATATCTCGCTTTAAGTATTGTAAAAATTGCAGATCCTTTAATAAACCAATAGGACCCTTCACCTTACCTTCGCGATGATGGCGTATAGATCACCGCTGTTTCAATGCGTCCGATTTCAAAACCATGGTACGGTTCCGCGGCCTGCGTAGATCGCTGCTAATTTCCGCTTTCAAGTCGTAAGGACACGTTTCTCGTGACATTCAAGGACAATACCCTCTGGCATTGTTCTTTGCCATTTGCATCCGCTTCGGGATGGTCCTGTAGCTTAGGATGGTTATACTAGTTAGTTATCGTTACTACAAGCCTGTGCACAATCGTTGTATGAACACGACGGAGTTGCAGGCGAGAATTATTAAGAAGGTGATCTTCGAGGCCGACGTCTACGGTCTGGAGTTCTTCGAACCGGGCGCCGATCCGAATGAGGTCTTTCTTATTCTGGCAATCGCCGAGACACTATGGCTTGTTGCGAAAGCCAGGAAACGCACGGGTGAACCTATGGCCGTGTTTTTTACAAGGAAAAATAAACAATGGTATCGACACACGGCATTCTCCGAGGCAGCAATCATCAAGACACTCCGGGACGAGCAGATCGACTTTAACTACAGGGCCATACTTCTCATTTCATCGGTAACTACGCACTGGGGAAATCTGAATGTAGCAGTGAATATCTAATTTCTAAGCGCCATTGGAAGACCACATTAGCTGAGGGCCCGTCTGCTGAAGAGGTTGAGGCTATTTTTTTTTTTGCAGAACTCACTGGTAAAACGCTCTGTGCACGCCAAGCTTCACAAGCTTGAGGGTGTTCTTTTTCTAACGAATATCTTATGTGCCTTCTTCCCTGCGGCCTCCCCATATATATATATATATATATATTATGTGTATTATCAGGTCGCCTAATAAGTTCCCGCCGTTTTTTGAATTTATACTTGTATGTTACCTAGCTGCCTTCAGTGCATTACCTTCCCCCACTTATCGGCTTGGTGTTTAAATCAATCTCGCCAAGAATCTTCCGGATTTACTGTCTGTCATTCGTCAATGATTGCGTCACAATACGATCTATTCAGACGCGTCCCTAAATAGTCCATAGATGGTGTTATATATATATATATATATATATATATTTAAGAAGCGCTTTATTTCAAAGATATATTATTATATAGACTGGGTGTATTTGCGTCGTACCCAACATTCTGTTCATTCCTTCACGAATTGATGGAGTAAGTGGCTTGATATTCCCGAGGGGAAGAGATCATTAATACACTTTTTTTTGCCGATGTGAATTTTTGTGTTTTTTTGTTATCTGCTCGTGGTCTCTATAACATTGAACACTATTCGAGCATGGACGGCAGTTTAAATTTCATTTTGTTGAGTAAGGCCTTGTCGTCCAAATCATTTAGACGCTGGATGATGTGTGTAATTTTTGCACAATTTTTGTTCATTGGCATTCCTATGCTACGCGTTTTATAAAATTTGACACTTCACTTAGGAGTTCTTCCTGTCTCTCGAAAAGCCTGGGTTCCATATAGGCCCTGCGTAAGTTATCACTGGTTCTATGTATGTTCTAAACAATGTCAGATATAACTTTATTTTTTATTATTTATAAAGCTACGAGTGGGAATGAGACAATCCTTTGAATGCGGGCCAAACGAGCTTTGGATGACTGTGGATAGAAACAGCCTCTTACCCACTAAAAACCCCAGCGTCGGTGTTATTGAGCCTGTTAACACGGCGCTCTTCAGACAGGTGTCGAAACCCTATATTTAATTGTTCGAGCATATGTGTGAGTGTGTGTATGTGTGAGTGACTCTACTTCGTCAACTGGATTAACCTGCTCTCCGCCACTTTCTATCTGTAGATTAATGAATCTCTGCCATCCTAGCTCTTCGTTGGTCTTGAGAATCCCCTCTGCCATGCATGCCCCGTTGCTATTGTGCCAACGGGGGTTACCGGCGTCTCAAACTTTGCTCCAGCTCTCCTCAGCTCATTTTGCGCTCTACGCCACAATGACAGGTGTGGAGTATCCCGTTTGCACGCTGAACAGCTCTCATATATATATATATATATATATATATATAGGCGCGCGAAAAACGAGAGCCAACTATCGGGAAAAACGACACTCCGCCATCAAAATCATGCGAACAACTAGCTCCGTCAGGATGCTCCAGGTTGTCATCTATAGCTTGATTCTTCACACCGCCGCCGTAGTGATATAGTTGTGAGGTCTGTTACGAGCCGCGGTTGAAGGACATTTTTCACTTGACAGAAGCGTGAATTACTGATCTCTCTCTCTGTCATTGCTGACCTCAAGGAACTCGAGGAGCAAATGCGAACGACAAGCCCCAATGTTCTCCACCTATGTTAAACGCTTACCGCCGCGTCGGCATATAGAATAGAATCGCTCTCAACTCATACACAATGGGCTTGCATACGCGCCTGTGCATATGGACCGGGGAATAGTGTGTGCATATTTTCCAAGAAATATATATTTATATATCATGGTGAAATCATTTATATAATACATATTAACATGTTGTTCTCACCAATCGTGTCTAGGTGCTCGCGACAAGTCAGCACCTTGAGCGGAACCTCTTAACAGAGCACAGTGATTGCGATCAGGTGCTTGTGACCCTTCTTATCACAGGACAGATATGCTATACTCTCGCAGACTACTGCGAAGGCGATCCGTTTGAAGGTAAGGCCTTTTTGAACCTTGTGACTCGAGTGGCATCGATCGATCGATTGATCGATCGATTGCCGATTTCGATTTAGTATCGGCGTTGCCGCCGAGAGGTTTTTTAGCATCTGCGATTGTCTCATGCTTCAGGATCACGTAGCTGGGATGAAATCAGGCGTTGTCCTTTTGGGACGGGATTTTTGTTATCTGCAGAATTCGCTATAATAGTACACAGCTGCGGCGAAAATCGTTGCTCATAGTTCGTTTAATAATTATCGTAATGCATTATGCCATTGGTAGCCTCCATAACGTTTACTAAGTCATTACAAGGACTGAGAGCCCCTGGGATCCGCTTGCTATTCATCCTCCTACAGATATTACATTAGGGGGTGTTGTCGGTCGTTTCAAATAGCGCGACTTGATTCCGATGCTCGAATTTGTAGAACGTGTATTCCCCATAGGCCTGGCCTAGGGGAACTCTATAACACCCTGTATCTATAGCGGAGGTTTGATAGCAAATTGTGATAATGGATGACTATCCAGCCTTCGAACGCTGCTTCAGTTGCCGGCTTCGCGTGTCCTCACAGTAGACAGTCGTTGTATGCGCGGCCTAAACCTGGCGCGTGCTGTTTCACTCAGACCCCCTTGGATTTCCGACCGCTCACCGTCGTGCATCAATGACCAACGGGTAGAACTTAATACAAATTCATTATTTGTTCATCACACGTGATTGTGCTTCACATACTTGAGTATCTAATACTCACATGACCCTAGTATAATGGGTTAAAACAGTAGGCAATAAAACGTGTCAAAGGGGGTCCACTCGTGTAAATCATATACACTTCTACGAATAAACATGTTTATCGATTGTTGGCCTGACCAGGAACTGGGTCTTGATTGAGATTGATCGAGTGCATTCTCCAGCGTGATGATGTCTGGCGCAAACGTTATTGCAATATTTACAGGAACAGGTCGAGGTGTCTTTTGCTGAACTCGTGGTATCCTTTGTCCTGACACACATCATCACATGGTGAAAACCATATATTTCGAAACAAATTAAAATGTGTCGGTTCGCTCCCAGTGGCCCACTTCACTTATCGTTAATCGTCGAGTCCGTATTGTAAAATTGCAATATCTGCCATCTGTTTTTCCACATCCCGATACATTTTGAGTGCGCTGGCAGACCTGGCCTTTGTCTTGTTCATATTGGGCGCCAGTCCAAGATTATTTTCGTGTATCCAGACAGCCTTCCAAGTGCTTGCTGAACATGAGAGCGACTCTTATCAAAAATGACAAGGTCGTCTGCGTTTAGCAGCGTCTTCACATGGTCACTCGCGAGCTTTACTCAGGCCGGGAGATCGCTCAGCGGCAGCGACAAAAGCAGTGGACTCGGCTGGTCTCGTCGTTGCCACACCACTAGCTTGTGCGAAGGGCGGCTGAAGGGACACTCCGTTGTCGATCTTCACACTGACTTCTCCTACAGAATGGCCATACTAAGCTGTAGCATGTTCAGTGGAACTCCACACATTGATAGCTTGTGAAGGATTTTGTCCCGCGGGGCCGAATCGAACGCAGATTTGAAATCCTCGTACCCCGAGTTGAGTATATTGGGTCCATGTAGAAAACTTGCCTTTTTGTCGAATTACGCGATGTACTTCTTGGAGTAGTCTGTGATGGTGGAATGTCCTAGGTGAAACCGCTACTGCTCTGCAGGTATGCAAGAGCAGGCCTCGAGAAGTCGATGTGAGGTGCCAACCGCTTGTAGCGGCAGTACTTCCAGGTAATCGCCGTTCATGAAGTCGGCACGAGCAGATCGGCTTTACCCTCGGTAATAACACTGAGCAAGGCGTCATTCCAGCTTCTTGGCAGGCATCCCTGACCGCGACCGGCGTTAAATAGGCTCGTCCGAAATGGAAACATATCGGTGTTCGTTGCGAGTGAGGTCTGAACCGGCTGCCTTTTTCGATTGAAGGTGTTCCATTGAGTACAACACCTTCATCAAGAACAATTCTGTCCCAATAAACTCGGAGCTGCCGACAATTGTTCATCCTATATTGGCAGTGAAGACAGGTATGGTAAGTGGGGTGATCCTCTGCTCCGCGTCCAAGCCGCCTGAAGAAACTCAACCTGATCGCAGTCGCCCCAAAGGGTTATATATATACATATATATATATATATATATATATATAGCAATTGGGAACGCTGAACACGCAAAAGGATGACTCCAATTGCAATCTTATAGCCAACGCCTCCCTCCACAAGCGTCTGTGAACCTTGAAACAATATGTAATATAAGAGTTGCCTATTTGAGACACCAGGTTTCCAGGTTCATATTACTATGTGGCTACAGCTCGTTACTGGTGAGCATTTTGCAAGTTAGATCCGAATTTCTGCATCTTAAAGTTCGTTGACGATCGAACGACTCGGAATGTCTCATTTTATTTTTGAGAAATAAACACGTCATCCTTGCGGGTCCACTTTTCGTACTGAGGCAAGATGGCATTGCAGAATAATAACCATGGCAGACGTTTAAATAGGGGAACTGCAAGAGGAGCTTCTTGTAACGTTAAAGGCGCGCATAAACAACGATTCCCTTAGAGAGATTTTTCCCCGGATTATTTTTGCCAGCACGCCGTTCACCCGAGATGTGATGACAGGTTCATTAAGCAAATAAACGCAACGCTAAACAGTAACATCAACAGAAGGGTCTGCGATCATGTCTGTGTCGATGATCGATCACAATAATGAGTAAGTAACGTGATCAATGCCACGATAAGAATTTTGATTAACTACCAATTAGAATATCTTGCTGATATGTTGGCCTGCTGCGTTTTGGGCCGCAAAATCCCCTACACATGCGAACATACTCAGAGGTTATATGGTGCTGGCTATTTTATCATAGCACTGCTGTACTATGTCGTATTGTGATGGCAACCTACACACCTAAAACCTATCGAGGTGAAAGCTGGACGTTTGTTCTTTAACAAAACCTTGTTGCCAATTGCTGAAGGTCTACGCGAACAACCCGACGTCGGTTTCCTGCCCCAGCGGAGGGTAGCTCAAGAACTTGGTTTGGGTTCGTTTCTGAAGAACCCGAAATATCCAATATGGGTGATTAATTGTAGCCACCATTACACCGTGGTGTATAGCGAGAAGTCAGCCGTGATGAGAAATGTTGCCGGCAATGCCTACAAACTGTACTATTTGGATCAGCTACGTGCGAAAGTACCTCTTCCTTTAATGGTAAGTAGCATATAAGGTATACTCAGGTAGGGGTTCAGGTAGGGTACATACGTCAACATATCGAATATATTGAGTCTACAATGGGGTCAGGAATCCTTGGCGTAAAGTACGAAGCTCTTTGAAGTATTCAAGAGCCTTTGCACGAGTTGGTCAGCGTTGGTGTGATCGACGCAGTCTCCTGTTCAACGTCCCGTATGATGAAGCGCTAGTTTTAAATGTCCAACAATTGCTCATGTCCGAACTGCTGCTGGTACATATAGAGTCTAACGAACACGTGGCAGTGCGGCTAATGCTCATGTATTTGAGTGCGGTCACTGTAGAAAACGGCAACAGATCCCCAGAAACCGTGCTTTGGCCAATATAAGGTCAACATTGTCCTGTCGACGCATACATGGGTCCATGTACGAAAGGCCGTGCTGAGGATCAGCCTGACGGAGGGTACGGATAAGGCCAGGATATGAAACAGTCGATGAATAATTGCTCCTCTTGGCCAACACCACAATTGCTCGCGTGAGCCCTCCTTGCTGATCGGCCCTTGAAGCACTGCTACAGCGGCACTGCCAGGGCCATGGGGGGAAGGCCACTGTGGAAGAAAACAACGTCTAACAGCCTAGCGTGGCGAGTATCCAGGTATATTGTTATAACAGTTGACCGTCTCGCTTCGCTGATTGCATGGGGCCGCTGTAGTCCACGCAACGTGCTGACACTGATCGCGTTCTCGATGAATGTGATTCGGTCAGCGACGGTCGTGGTGCGACACCCTTCGAGTTGCTATATGGTTATCGGGTGGTGCTGCCTGAAGAGACGGGAGTTTGAAAAACACGCTAGCGACATCGCGCGATTGGATTGCTCGCACAGACGCACGCCAACTTGGAGCGAGCACAGTACAGGATGATGCGGACAGGTAACTCAAGGGGCGGATGACCACCGTGAACTCCGCCCCACTCGATCGATCAGATAATGTCAACACGCGCACGAAATGGGTTGGCCAAGCTTTCAGGCAGGCTTCGCCAGAAACTTAACGCACCCGTGCACACAATCGTGGACGATGTGGCGCCATATGCGCACCGTGTTTGGAGCCTCTCTTGTGCGTGTGTGTGTGTGTAGATTTATCGAGGCCCACCCAGTATCACATTCGAGGCTGGTTCCGGCAAACTAGCCAATTCTGTCGCTGGCCACGATATAGATTGCGCGTCAGGTGCATTCATATTTGTAGCGATTTTAGCTTTAATTTCATCTCAATCTCATTAATCGAGGCGACAAACTGGTTCATTACGCACTTCGTACTCACATTATGATTATATAACATTACATTTATATTTGTATCATGATTATTATTATTATCATTATTCTACTTCTTTCATTATATAATATTACTCGGTGGCAGTGACAATTTCGGGATCACGTCCCAAATATTTCGACAGAGAGCTACATACATTCCTCTAGATATTTGGACCATCTCATAAATGCTACTGAATGCTGCTATAAGACATTAACAACTTCCGCATATTGCTTTGGCCCACAGATGGAGTTGCCAGGGGCAGCCCATAAACTGAGAAGTACCACCTACCCAATAGACCAGAACCTGCGATTGCTGTGGCCTAAATGCGATCTGCGAATACAATTGGAAGAGTTTCAAAGGCCGCGAAAGCGCCGCAACGCCACTGACTTCAAACAGATAGATCTCGAGTATCGGTAGGGTCGTCTGGGCTGGCGGGTGATGATGCTTAATATATGCCTCATCATGACTCAGTCTTACCATGGTGTGGCGCACTGCGATCGAGGAAAAACGCTTCACGTATCAAAATCTTGTAATAAAAATTATGATCTTCATCCATTACTATCATCGTAGTAATTATGCATTGCGTTGTGAAATGTCGGTGCTTCGTGTCATCAGAGCCTGCAATAGGTTATATCAATAATTATCGAAGTGTCTTCATTTCGGTTGGAGGGGCACGGACTCGAGCAGTATTTATACCGAGTTTGTTCCATGAGACATCCAACCAGCTGTTTATTGTTAGGAAGCGCTGCGTGTCGCACGCTGGGTCTAGCTATTCAAGATGGATGAGACCTCATCGTATCTCACTCATGCGTTGTCAAGTGTGGCCAGGCGTCGTTCCTGTCGCCTCAAGTGCCACGTTCATCTGGCTCAATTTTCGATCAAGCCAAGACGCGTGGAGCCTGACACAATGCGCACGTATCATCCAGTGGATCTGATATCGAAGCTGCATCTTGGATGTGTTGCAGTTATCAGTGACGATGATCGAGGGAGGGCGTATTCGCCCCCTGTGAACGCAGCCGTTGCGGTCAGCGTAGACGCGACAGAGATAGCCAGCGAACAGACAGCGACGTAACTTGTTGCCAATCTGTGCGATGCAAGAGCAGAGCTTTGGCACGAGCTTTATGCTGCTGAGCAGATGCTGGACTTCTGGTGTATGGTGCCAAACGGGATTGGTGTTTGACAATCGCCAGGCTCGGTGTCGGGACTGCCACGTCCCGGTTTTTCCCATCAGCCCGACAGACAAACAGCTGTGTGTTGGAGCGTTTATGCGTAAACATCTATATGCATGTCGGATGTATATTTCATCGTACCGTAAAGAGCCCCCCCCCCCACAGTAGCTGGCTGAACTCCGCTATAGGATGCAGGCCGCGCCGTAAAAGCCGGCAAGAGCCTTACGCCGAGCGGGCCTCACGGTCGGCCGCGTTATCGTCGTTGTTGCGAGTTGCCCGCAGGTTCCTACCCATTTCGGCGAACAACTCCATTTCTCGGAGCACCGTCTCCTACATTTTAACGAGCAATGTCGAGAAACAGCTAGAGCTAAATTGCGATGCCGGCATCTTGTTTGTCGCCGTTCTCGTGTGAAGGCTCTCCCTGGCCTCCATGTCGCCTCAGCTAGGGTTGGCGGCCCCATTCTGCTCTGGCGTGCCCCATGCATACCAGAGACAACACTTCCTTCACTTTGTCTACCAGCCGGCCCAAGGAGGTGAGCAGTACAACGACAAACGACCCTAGCAAGTAAACAACAGGGCCATGTGAAAGAGTCAGAGGACATGCAGGGGGAAAACCGTTAGATCGTCGTGCCCAGCACGTCAGGCATGTTGGCAATGGCTTCAGAGCGATAGCGCAGCGTCAACATCGTTTTATGACAAGGCTCGATGAACGCGAGGCGGCACGGCTGGCGAGAAACCTCCGTTCTGGGTCAGCCCAAAGTGATACCCCAGGGGCGTCCTGCTGGCGTTGAGCTCCCGCTAGGAACTGCTAGGGGAAGGGAACCCTCTGGGTCGCAGTGCCCATCAGATGCTTAGACATGACGAGTGGTTTCAAGAGGGTGTGGATGACTTCATATTCTTCAGACACTTGTGGGCGGGTCTGTGCTAACAACCGAAACCAAAAGCGTCAATATCCTGTCAGCTTCTCAGCACGCCAAGCTCGACGAACATTTCGTGAAGAATTCGTTTCTCGATATCGTTCGGCTATGCTTTTATCGATGAAATGATGTAAATATGAGATGACACAAAAGTGTACACTGGGCCAAGTCTCGTAAACTTTCAAACTCCCGATACTATATATATATATATACTTCAACTTCTCGAATACAAACTTTATCTATATTTCGATTGAATTTCTGTTACGCCACGCTTAGAAAAGGCACTTGAGGTTTGTTGTGTATGAGGGGGACTTGTCTTCGTCACGACAGTTGGCACAATCCGTTATCGGAGATGTACCAAGTGCGGGTTGTTCTGAGACCCGCCGAGTTGGACACCCCCGAGTACATTGAGGATGCGACCACTAAGACCGCCAAAGTGGATGCATCGACTTGCTTCTGGGATTATTCCTCCCGTTCCTATGAACAGGTATTAAGCTCGTTCAAGGTAGTGACTGCAAAGCAGCTGAGCAGAAAATACTATCTGCCACGTGTGGACGGCTGCTGGATCCCGAGGAAAACCTGTGGCTGGACAAGCTTTTGTCAAGCATTTGCGCACTCATTGTGTGTAGACCTATAAGAGATGACAGCTATATGACAGAAACCATATAGGAGCTGCGTTAATATAGTTTCTAAAAACTGGCTATTGTAGACATGATTGCGGCCAATACAGCAATGAAAATCAGACCAGGGGACCAATTTCCAAATTCAAATTGCCTAGTGGCCTTTGCCTAGTGCCTTTTAAGTTGTTGTTCTTAGAGCTACATATGCGTGTGTTATGAATATTTCCATGATGTGAGGAGTGAGATCGGCGTTGATTGACCGATTGATCTAGACGATCATTGCCGTTGCGAAGGCAAAACTGTGGAGGTCAGCGTTACCACATCGTTTCCTCGTTGCCTGCCTTTGAAAGGTTGTCACACTGTCAAACTGCGCGTAGTAAACAGTACCTGAATGCAAGTCATTAACTGCGAAAGATTCGACCAAGCAACCCTAAGCGCCACGGACCCTAGTAAACATTGTAGTCAAAATCTACATTGAGACCAATCGCATATATCCCCGAAGGAGTCGGAAATTGACAAATATGAAATTAGTGTTCGCTTGCAAGAGACTCGAATTGTGAAGCCAAGTTTTCTTCGAATGGAAAATATCATTCGTTCCTTCGTTCTCCCTTGAAACACATGTTCTTTTCCTATTGTGCGAGCCAGCGGACAGCTTTATGCGTGTCGAGCCTGACTAATTACTGGCATCGTGCGAGATGTGAAGTATGATTTCGTTGGGCAAAGCCCCCCCCCACCCCGGTCAGAAAACATAATAGCTGGTGAGCGAATTGAAATTCTATGGAGGGCAAGGAAAAACTGCCTATCAAGACCGGGGGTTGTATCGTACATAATTCGCTAGTGCAATTACATACCCCGATGCGCTTAGGGTAAGACCTTTCGGACTCAATGACCTTTTCCTTCTAAAGCTCCATGCGACACTGTGTGATACACGAACGGCCGCGATCATTCGCAATTCGCATGTATGTGCCCGCAATCTCTCGGAAATGAACAGGAAATAGAGGACATCTACCCTGCAATCGTACATGGCGGCAGGAAGATGAAACTGGATCGGGCGCCATTTTTTCCCTTGCTCACTGGCCCATGCCAAAATGGTGCTTCAAATGCACAGTTTTCTATTTAGTTCTCAAACAGAAGGTGTGGTTTTGCCCGGGCCATGGTTCGAAACGAAGTTCGTAGCACTTCAAACCATGATGTCCTCTGAGGGATTCGAACCGGTAACCCTAGGGTTGCAAGTCTTCGGTGCTTCGTTCACGACGTCCCGCTTGACGTGTACAGATGCTATAGGAGAGGTATGGATAAAGGTCGACGTTGTTTGTTTCGCTGCAGTGGACCTGCACGGGTCGAGGGGGGACCGATGAGAAGCGCCACCGAACAGAAGGCCAGGCAGAAAAATTAGGGGCGTTATAATTATTGCCACTGCAGTTTGTTAATGGGCAACAAATGAATCGTGGTGCTGATCATTAGCGCTAACAACCCATTTGCTGAAAGGATAGCTTATGTCTAATTTGTAGGCTATTACTATGATGAAATAAGATCTTAGCGATGGTCTAAAAATGAGTTATCCCAGCTCACTCAGGGCTGACATTCAACGTCCACCATACAACTGCTTTCGGCAAATAAGCACGATTCCTTTGAATGCACAAGTTGCTAGGTTGGGGATCGAACCCGTTTGTGCGATTACCAAGTCTCCTCCGGCTGTTGTGTGCCGATTAGCGAAAAGGTGAACAAGGCGTTTAGTAATTCTACAGGTCGATGAAATTAACCGGTCAGAGGTTGCAGTTGGCCATTGTGGAAACTTCGTTGACCGTCTGTTCGACCTGAGCTAGCCAATACTATGTTCACTTAAAATCATGGTTTTCATTGGGTACTTCAAAATTCGACGTGGGAATTCCGAAGGAGAAGAAACTCGTACAACAAATCGCTTGTTTCAAATTCCGCCAGCTAGTGACTAGAGATGACAGAGCAATGAGTCTGTGTTAGAGTATCTTTCTACATGATAAATGACAGAATTGCGTATACCCAACGTTATCATAGTCTGTCAAGTTAGCTAATCAGTAAACGTTGAGCAAAGCTACAGCTAGCGATCATTTAACCAAGCGATATGTGATAACGTTATCAATGGTTCCTCCAGTTCAATACAGAAGCGATATATATATTCCTAGTCGCGGTACCTGTTCTGCGCTTTCTCGGCCATCGAACAGTCAATAGGCGCGCCACCACGCTGTGCACCATATGTGTCCATATATAGATTTATATTTCAAATTTGGTCGTTAATCCCCAGTAACCCCCCGTCCCGGGCGGTCCTGAACACCGCCCTTCATCGGTAAGTCGCCGTCAGTCTGTAACAGGTAAGACCCAGTTTTGTGAAAAGAAATATATATATATATATATAATATCGCGCGCTCAAGAGAGAGAGAGAGAATAAGCGACGAATCAGTCATAGAGGGCGTAAAGTAGAGAGAGGGAAAGAGAGAGAGGGAGAGTAGATCAGAAAAAAATGGAAGCTGTACGCTTCGCACGCCCACTTGGTCATAGCCCATAACCCATTGCCAGCTCGGGCACGTGGGTGGTCGCTGCCCGCGACGACCCGACCCAGCGCCCGGTAATCTCATTTGATCATCTCCAAGTGCGCAAGAATCAAATATAATTTGCTTCGAACATCTCTCACTCAGTGCAAATACTTGTCTTCTTCGCCGAGTGCTATTTGCGCCCCTGTGTCTCCATAGTCCCCCGGCTCTCTCCCCTGCTCCATCCCTTGGGCGTCCTCACGCCGGGGCCACCGCCACCGCCGCCGCCAACAGCAGCTTCCTTACATTACCACCTCTGATGGCTCGCGTTTCTAAGACGGCCATTGCCCCACTACCGCCCCCCCACCCACCCTCGCGTCCGTGGCCTTCATCCCGACACTCGCGAGAGGAAGTGAAGTGCGAGATAGCGCCGTGGCGCGAGGGCAACAGAAGAGACCCCATTGGCTGGGCCGAGCGGAATGCGGTAACACTACTGCTGCTAGTGACTACGACCACTGCTCGGACTCGGAACGACTCGGAGACCGCCCGACCGACCGACCGAGCGGCCGGCCGAGCGAGCGGACCTCAAATGCGATTTCCTCCGAGCGAATGTGATTTCCCAATATTCTCCTCCTCTGCGACGGCCGGCCAACAGCAGAAAGTCGTCTGCAGTTCGTCCGTTCGCCAGTCATCGTCCGGCCGTCCCCGTTCCTCGTCGCCCCGGTGCTCCGGGAGGACGAGATGAGTCGACACCGTCACTTCGAGCGCTCGACGGCGCCACCTCTGCTTTCTTCTCCATCATCATCATCCTCTTCGTGGAAGTGTCTTTCCACTTCTGCCATTGCCCTGCCCTGCCAATGTGCTCTGCCGCTGCCCTGTTCTGCCCCGGCCCGGGACGAGATCGAGGGGGGACTCGACGAGATCGCGAGCGGTGTCCAAGAGGGGTTTCTTTTTTCTTACTGCTTCGTCTTCTTGATGTGGCGCCTCGTGTCTCTCAGCAAATATGAGAAGCCTAGGCAGCGCGAGAGAGAGAGAGTAATATATATATATATAAAGAGAGAGAGAGAGAGAGAGAGAAACAGAAAAAGCGAGAGAGAGAGAGAGAGATGTACAGGTAACATCTGCACAGTGTGCGTGCATGGGTGTGCCATTTAAGTACAAAGCGATGTCCGCCGGCCGCAGCAGCTACCCTACGAGATTGGTGACAGCTCAGCATACAATGCAGAGCTCGCGGAGGCGAAGTTCGCTCCGCGTAGATCTCTATGTACTGCCCGTCTATTGGGCCCATGAAAGCAGATATTGAATGCCGCCGCCCCTCGATGCTCTTAGGGGCCACCAGGTCGAATTTTCTACAGCACGAAGAAAATGTGAATCAATTTATTACTATCAGCAGGTTCGACCTTTGCGTACCTGAGTAGAGTTTTGTGTCATCCAGCTAGGTCTGAAAACCAGCTACAATAATAGCTATTTCAGTACAACTGAAAGGACATATTTTCGTTTATAAAAACAGAAGAAACAGCAAAATGATTTATTGGATTACGTACGGGAGTGGCATGGGAGATAAGCATTTAACTTGCACTTAGAGGCTGATTTAAGAAACTCAATGTGTAATGCATAAAAAAAATATATATATATGTGTGTATGTATATAGATATATGCATACATATATATATATATATATATATATACATACATCAGTCTCAGTGAATGTCTGCGCCAGCTGTCGAGAACATCACAAATCGATCAACATTTCGTGATGCATTTGTCGCTTCCTCTTTGCTAGAAGACCGAACTGAATTGGGAGTGCTTCGTCGGCGGTCCAGACGTGTTCATCTTTAGGCCTAACACAATTTTGCCGTCTTTGAATACGTTTAGGAGTGGCCAGATGTGCGTAGCTCGTTTGAGAGCATTTCGGATGAAATCGATTTCGGATGTTGCTTTCCAGTGCACCTTATAGAGTGCGTACAGAAATATCGAGTTAACTAATTAGTAATTAAGCTCATACTACTATTACTACTACTACTAAAAAATAAATACATTTTCCGGGCTGACCGACAGCCAACATTTAACGTCCACGGTAGAGCTGCTTTTGGCACTGCTTCTCAAGACGGACCCCTTCAAATGCAAATGTGGGCAACGGTGGGAATCGAACCTGTGCACCTCCGTCCGTCTCCTCCGACTGCGAGGCGCACACGAATGCACCAAGCCACGCCATCGGGGCTAACTACAATTACTACTACCACTATATTATACGAGGTGTCTGGGTGTCGATATTCACATGTGTATATCCACCACTGCACCAATGCCACGGGCGTATTTCGAAGTGGACGCTCGATACGACTCGAAAATGGATCTAATGATCGGACGCAGCCGACTTTTAGCGGTTAGTTTTTTCTACTCAGCTGTCCCGATATTCGAGTCCCGCACGCGCTGAAGAACGCTAATATAAGACCGACATTCGGCAGTGCCCAGCACTCGCAACAATTTGAGTAACAAATAATCATCTTGTGAGATTGGAATGACGGCCATACGACTAATCATTCCGATTGCTATTTTCAGATCTGGAACCAACCTTCGGACGAGGTGCGCAGTGCTTTTTCCCTTTTCAACCCTAGTGTCCGTCGTCGCTGTCAAATGGCTTGGATGCAGGCGGACACACGTCTCGGACACACGCGTAGCCTTCGTGCTCTGACGCTCCGACGCTGAAGTATCCAGGGTGACCTTTCGACAACACTCCGCGGAACCTGTTCTCTCCCGCTATAGGTCCCGTGAGCAGTTGATCTGCGGCGATTCTTCGCCAGCCGCACTCGCGACTGTGACCGCGGCCGCCGAAGCCGCCCCCGCCATCCCCCCCTGCAAAGTAGACATTTGCACCAACGACACGCATCGATGGAAAACATATTAGCGGTCGGCGCCACACGTCGGGCCCTCCCCAGCGTGCAACGTGGGTATCACGCCCGAGGGGTGAGAGAAATCACCGCGACTCGGTCTGTCGGCAAAATACGCCCACCTATGCAAATATCCCGCAGTGTTTGTCGCAACGCACTATTTCGTCCCGCCGAATAGGTAAGTAATGGCAGACGACCGCGAGCGGCGTACAGCAACGAACTGCAGCCACGACACCGGCGCTGTGCCGACGCCAGGGCCATGAACCGGCCGTCCTCCCGTTACGGGCCCTTATTCGATGTACGCGGCCTGTGCGGCCTACCTAGCGAGGCGGGCAAGCACCTGTTCGTCTGTTCGCCTGTTTCGCCTGCTCGCGAGGCCATTGGAGTGAATTACCGCCATAAACCGTACGCGCTACGTACGAATTACGCCAGCAAGCCACAGAGCTAGCCAGCGAGTGGTGGGTAAGCGTTCGCACCACATTTATATATTATAATAGTTTGGATATAGCGAATTCTGTGGCGGCCGCATTGTATGAATGCAGCCACACGACATGTGTTCATATTTTCTGCATGTCGCGGCTCCGCCTCGAACACCGAGGTCTGTTGCAATCTGGAAGCTAACTCGCGCGTATGAGAGCTAAAGAGACAGAGAGAGAGAGAGAGAGACAGAGGGCTAGAGAGAGATTAAACTCACTATATCCTCTGCCTACCTCTTTCGCAAGAGAGCGCTCGCGCGCGCGCGCGCGCAAATACGTTTGGTCTGCTGGCAAGCGTGTTCGTACGTTAATATGTACACACAATAATGTACACTTTGTGTTTATGTGTAGATTTGCCTGCTAGGTAGATATTCGAATGCGTGTATGTGCATACTGTCCGCTACTACTCCGAATGCAGATGATACGCACTCGACGCCGCGACAGATACGTAGCTAGTTACATAATATCAACATTGATTTAAGCCTTATGAGTAAACAAGTAGTGGCCCAACCGGCCCTTGTGTATATGCACACCCATCATAGACCCACTTAGTCCCACCTGGCCCCCATTAGGTTCCACTGACTCAATGTAGGAAGTGTCTGTTCTTCGACAGCGGCATTTCCATAATATTGCTTTTATAATCGTCACGCTTTCAGTATATAAAATAAACATATGATAAATAATAATAATAATAATGACAAACTTGTTGTCACGAAATTCTAATATGTATATATATATATATAAAAGTGGGCAACCATCTTGCTCTATCTATAAGAATATATATATATATATATCATTTATTTAATATTTATTCGTATATGGGTACATCATACGTCGGGTCGGCTGCGAGGCTAACCCGACGCTAACGAACTTCAAAATTGACGAGAGAGTGAGAGTGACCAGCCAAAATGAACAACTGTTACGAACTTTATCTGCTAATATATTGCCATATCGACTGCTATATATGTCCATACGCGATCGCGGCAAATGTTCATTTTTAGCGCGGCCGTCAGTATCGACGAGTTGAATGCCGCCGAAAGCTCCTTGAGTATCGCTGGCAGAGTTACTTAAACACGACCCCATGCACGCGAATCTACTGACAGTATTCTAAAAGACATGGTTTAAATCTGTGGAAGAGACAAAGCATGGATTTCATCAATTTATTAATCGAGTTTGTTCTCATTAGTATTTTGCTCTTCGTAATAATAATAATAATAATAATAATGTCACTGTGATATCATTACGTGGCAATAACATGTATCTATGATCGTTGCTGCGTTCAGAGCCTACCGAACGCAGGAGCCCACCAAAATTGATTGCATTTCGCCACTGGGAGCATTGCTCTATAAACGTCAGCGGTCGGTGCGCGGGTGGAGGGCTCCGCTAGATCCGCTATAATAAACAAACAAACAATAGCATTGATGATCTGAATCTCTGCAGGGTCTCTGCCTAGCGTCGGATTTCCGCATAGTGCCCCTGCAACGATTGTTATAGCAGTGTATAAATGTATGGTGTGGCCACACGAAAGCCTTTCTCAAGGCTAAAGACCCCTGAGCGGCGAGGTCCTTTTTTTGTCGGCGTCGCCAGGGACGCCGCAGTCACGTCAGAGCCACCCCCGCCCCGGCCCCCGGCTTTCGGTTCGCCATGAGCCAATGAACAAATAATACACAACGCTTTGCTCAAATAGCATTTTTACCATGTCCACTATTGCTGTTAAAGCCACTTTCGATGCCGGCAACAGTGGCAGGGTTTTTTTGCATTTGCTCGACTCATATATATATATATATATATATAATGTATATATTTATATATGTTTACAGCATGGAGAGGCTTTCCTTTAAAATTTCAGGGTGGTGCCTATAGAAATGCGGCTGTCGAATAAACGAACAACAATAAATACGCTATAAACGCGTAACAGAAATATCGGAGCAGCACGCATTTTATTGCACCACGATATTAATATCATATATCTGAAAGTCTATATACGATGCAAGATAGGGAATATACATTAAATCGATGCGCTTCTCTGTCGTTAGGTTGAACGGACGTTTGAACGATGCCCGCTCGTTCGCCGCATTTGTTTTTTTTTTACTTCGTCCTTGACTAAAGGCACAACGGCGGGTGTGCGAGTTGCAGACATTTATATGACATCGGCCCTAAACGACGATAAACTCGGCAGAGGAAGGTGGCTGGCGCCTAAAAAGATACCTTGTGAAGATCAGTATCTTCACAAGGTGTCTTTTTCCACTAGAGCCACGCGAGCGATAGGTCAATAAATGATGAATTTCGTTGCGAGCGAGCAGCTATTCGACTAAATTGACTTTTGCGAGAGATTCAATTTAAGTCTGACCCCCCCCCCCCCCTAAAGTGACCTCTGCTGATCACTGTAAGTACTTATGGGAAGTCAACGGCACAACGTTGATGGCTGGGAATGAAACTCGGGAGGGTCGAAATGGACTCATGGCTTTGACTTGTATCTCCAGTATCGTTGGCCACATAATACCCCATGAGGGGGTCGATGGCCTATATCGACGACTCGCGTAGTTCGTTGATTGATCGTTTGATCGTCGAAACATATGCTGCTGGATTGTTCGTTACTCCAAACAGCACCACCAACCACTCGAACATTATCAAATACAATGGAACGGATAGCATTAAATTGTTTTCAGCCAATATCGCTCTGTGTGTCTTCAGTCGAACAAAATCAGCCAGCCACGAGCCCATCTACCGTTACAAGGATCCAACCAGATCTCGCTCCGCTCCGCCCCTGCATAGGTCCGTTCCTCGAGTAGACCTGTAACAGCGCATGCTGCAGTCAGCCGGGCGGAACCCGTAAAGAAACACTTCTCACTCCTGCCGCCGACATCGGACGTACTAAAGAGCGGGATCGTGGAGAACATGTCTCACTTACCAGTGAAAGCCTAGCGACATTCGCTATAGCCACATGCTCACTACGACAGACGTCGAGGGCTGGCCGCGTCGAACGTCCACCAGGAGGCGTCCCGTTCGTTCGTTCGTTCGTTGGACCGCTGCTTCGTCCGCTTTGTTAGTGCGTACGAACTATCTATCAGGTATCTAGTATCGACAGATTCACACCACCGCAACAGCTGCGGAAGGTAAAGCGGATTCGAGGTGGGGGGATGAAGGGAGTCCGGAGGCGGGGGTCTCCGGGGTTCAGCAGAATAAAGAACGACGAGGCTAGCGCCGAGGAAAAAACAGGTCAGGATGAAGGGAAAAAGCTTTCCCTTTGTCACCTGCACCAGCTCCCCCCCGTAAGGTGTCGCTGGTCGTTCGTCCCGCGAATGGCGTGTGCGACGCACACGACTGCTTCCAACAGCCTGGCATAACAGAATACGTAGAACAAGGACTATCCATTAGTATGGGCCATAGTCTGAGGAAAATCCATATGTCCGTCATCCGTCCACGCCGTCTCTCAACACGGCAACCTTCTCTCTCTCTCTCTCTCTCTCTCTCTCTCTCTCTCTCTCTCTCTCTCTCTCTCTTTCTCTCTCTGCCTTGCTAGCTGTAATCCAGCACAGCGAACGGCGGGGTGGGAAGCGTCGCTGAGGGTGGAGATAGATATCGAAGCGAGTAGATGTCGCCGTGACGCGCGGTGGTTGATGCTCGATGGTTGACGTTCGTGCCTCTCGCGGCCGCACGTCCTACACTACGTGTCGCAGCATGTACACACGCTGATGGCTTTTTTTCCCAGTACACGCATGCGCTGTCGACGTGATGAACGAAACTCCGAACGGCCGCCGCTGTCGAGGGTAGCCGGCCAGAGTACCGCTGCGGCTGCGGCTGCTGCTGCCACCACTACAAGTGATATTGACGCGACGGATGTCGAAGAGGCGATTGAACGCTGAACGGCGAATATCCTGTCGAATGCCTCGTATGTACTGCCCCGCCCCCGTCCCCCTCTTCAGTCACCCAGTCACCGCTGAGAGAGCGAGCTCGTGCTGGCGACGGTGCTATTGAACGCGTAGCACTACAGTGCTCTCCGCTGACGAGAACGGAGTAAATTCGGAAATCGACGCTAGGGGAAAATCCATGCGGGTGGATGGAAAGAAAAGAATCGACATCGAGGAAGTGCCAGCTACACTGCTGCCGTAGTTAGAGACGCCATATGGATCCTGTTATTGGGGGGCGGGGGGGGGCCTCTGGAGGAACGAACAGGCGGGAGGTCAATCGGCGAAGTCGTCCACAAGGTCCTACATTCGTGTTATGTAATATTGTGGACCTCGAGACAAGCCTCAGATAGGCGGCGTTGGATTTAGATGACAGGCTCATTATAACATGAGCTATTAACACAGTTGTTTATTATTTATACGGAGACGAAATTTTGTTATTTTTTTCTGTCTGAGCTAGCTAGCCGTTCATCGTTCGCTTATATTGCACTCCCTGCGATCGACTTTGTACCATCTCGCAGCGTCAATATTAGGCGGAATATACATAACCACACTAGTTGTTTAAACCATCTTCGATAGCTTCGACGTCAGCGAACATACTTCGGGAATGGACATAATTAGCTCACCAATGGATAGCTTATTGTAGATAGTCTTCGTCTATTTCTTAGCCCAACTAGCGAACGTCTCTGGATCATTCCGCGTTTTTGCGGAGTTTACGTGCAAGAATGCGTTTCACAACAGGACAGTGACCCAAAAAACGAACATAAAATCATATAAATAGCGGCCAGCTTTTCGCTAATTACATGATCTTTAATATAATCCTTACCTATTTTTATTTTACGTAAGCTAAAGTTTCCGTAAAGTCGCAGTCCCGTGAATAAACCTCACTTAAATAAGCAAATAAATAAACAAAATACCTACGCTCAAAGATACAACGCTCTATAACCTGGAAGCCGTTATGAACATTTTTCTTCTGTTAATTTATTCAAGTGATCTTTATTCACGGAAGTGCAATATTATAGATATGGACGCTCAGATTCCCATCCGACGCTTAACCCAGTCGATGGTACAACTGCTTTCGGCATTGCTTCTTTGGCGGGACCAGTTAAATGCAAATGCTCAACGGTGGAGATCGAAACCGCGAGTGCGTCATGTGTCTCCTCCGATTGCAAGGCAGGCGAACACGATTTCACTACAAAGGCCACCACCAAGGCATAAGAAACTTTAGCCAATCACAATAGGACAAGCGAGGCAAGGTCCCCCCCCACAATATATAAATACACACATTGACCATTTCAACAAACACAGCTCGCAACGCATTTTAACTATATCATAGAAAGCCAACAGCAATGGCTGGCGAACGGTATCATTTTGTAGTTCGTGCCGGCCTGCATGGTCTTCGGGATGCAGCTTTACGGCGTGCGTACTGCGTAGCCACCTCACGTGTTTGGCGGACATGCAGAATAGGAACATTAGTTGTGTGTTGTGTGTGCTATTGACAGTCAGGATATTCGAAAGGCGACTACGTTCGCCATCAGCCATTATAGCTCCAGTGGCTATAATGTCGGCCCGGTGGTTAATGACCTCAAGTCGGCGGGGGTTCTGCATGCGGTCATCGCATATTGGTCCCCAATTATGCAGCAAACGTTGGGCCGCCCCCGCCGCCGCCGCCCCCTCAATGTGGCTGAGTCGAGGCGAGCAAGTGGGGTCGCCGGGCCGTGGGTGTGAGCGAGACGAACTCGACGCCGCTGCCGCCTCCCTCAGAAAGGGCTAGCCTCCTCCGTATTCAGTATTCGCTAGGTAACTTTTGATGGAATCGGCAACTACTAAGCTACGCGCCTAACTGTGACTCTCACACCGGCTGGCCAGCAACCTTGTAGCTGATGAAGTTGCGTTGGTGGCGTGGAGTTTCCTGCCGGCCCCCCCCCCGCCGCCGCCCGGGGGCCGGTCCTTCCGCTTCCCGACGATGGTTGCTCCCGGCGATGGGCTCTTCACGTCGACCAGCCACGCACACACATGCGCAGAGAGATGGGGAGAGATGCTGTCGGGGGCTGGCGGGTTAGACGATGCGCTGAGGCTGCCACAGTCGGGAGAAACTAGCGCGTGCTTCTATTACTGCTATGGCTACGTCTGGCCGCACACGGCGGGCGATACTGCGAGAGGAATATGCAATGAGGATGAGGCCCGTGAAATCAACAATTATTATATATATATATATATATATGTATTCGGGAAATAGGCAGAAAATCGCTAACGATTCAATGAGAGCTAACATTGTGTGGGAGCGGGAATGAAAGAGTCAGGTCCTTCTCGTTTACAGCCACTTGCGTGTTGGGGTAAAGTTTTTAGGAGTGTTGGTGGTCCAGGCAAGGTTCTACCAGATGTGTACACGTACTTCTGGAACACGCGTACAAATCGTTGAAGTTGCTCTGAATCTCCATATTGCGCGCCGTAGCGTCTCCAAACATCTATAAACCCGTAAAATTAGCGCTTAGGGAATGCATATGTTATACGTCTTCTATTTGAACAACGTGAATTAAGTGTTCTGCGGATTCCGAAGCGTATTGCAGGCTTTTTCCACCGTGGGTCCGCACCAAAACGTCTATTAGCAGTTCGGCTAGGTTAGGTTTGTTCGGCAAGGTCAGGCAAATGCTCCACTGTTCTGGCCGAAGTTTCCTGCACGCACTGACAATGTAGCTTGCCTCTTGAAACGATTTGCAAAACAAATCCTTATGACTTGGGCCTTTCTTGGTTCAGCGACCATCTCTACCAAGACATAAATGTTATGGGGTGTCCTGTTCCGGGCCTCGAAGAGACACGCGACGGAGGCACGCCTCCGAAGAATAATGGAGGAAGTTGCGATGTAACCTGTCACGCATCGCCGCCGAGTGTAAACTTTCCTCTGCATTCAGCCCCGCCACCGGCCCCAACCTCCCCCCAAGACCCCATTCAGCTTGTTCCGCTTGCCCGCTATTGTGCGTAGGTGGAACACAGCAGAATATAGAGCTTAGAAGGAGAGAGAGAGCTCGGAAGGACGGAGGCGAGTATCATTGTGTGTCGTAGACGCTGACGGACAAAGAAAATGACGGATGCCATTTCGCCAAAGATTAATGGTCGGACGCGAACGCCTCATGAGACGCTCATGTGACGCCGGTGGAGGCATGGGGGGCTCCCCCGATGATGGCTAGGTCGTTCGAGTGAAGTTGACGCCGGCTGGGAAGCTTGCCGCGCACATCTCAGGATCGCGCGAAATTCCCAACCCACTCGCCACTCGACTATCCCTGCTATTCAAGCCCATGATTACGTCGCATAAACCGAACCGGAATGAAATTGCCAGCATGCACCTATACGCAATGGCGTCGGATGACGAGAGCGGCGGTTTTTTGTCTTCTCCAACGAAATGTACTCTGCAGTTTGCACTATATATTTTCGCGTGTCCGCTGAATTCAAACGGCTGACCTCGTGTGGCCGCTCTCGTGCGGCCACTCGCCAAATGTCGTCAGCTACGGCTACTTCTACTAATAATCGTGCCCAGGCTGATTCTCAGCAGACAGTTGACGTCCGCGGTGGTGTTTTTGCGTTCAAATTTCTCTGGATGCCTCACAGCGACCACTTAACGTCCACGGTACAACTGCCATCGGCATTGCGTCGTGAGGCCTGATCGCTTTATAAGAGGGGTCCATCTTATGAAACGATACCGAGATGTCGACCACTGCCCTGAAGCATACTAGTCACAATCGAGGAAAATGGTTCTGCAAATTCTATTATTGTGCCACACCTGGAAAGCAGTGCAATTGATTATTGTCGAGGTTGGCAATTAGTCGTCGACGCCGCCGATGCCGACGTGTTCACGTTGGCTAGGTCGGTGTACGGGCTGCAACGACGAGACACGCCGACTAAGACAGCCTCAGACAAGTGGAACACAGTCTGAGCCACGTCCTCTGCACTCTTCAGGATCATTCGACATCCATTTGTCTCTGTCGAACTTGTTTGTCGCGCTGGCGTGCAACTCCAACAGGGTTCCTTCCAGATGATCCTTAAGAGCCTCCCTCGGGATTCAACAGCTACAGCAGGCGAGATAGCAACTGCGACGTTTCCAGCAGCCCGTTCGTGGATGCCTTCACAACGTCCGCGTTGTAATTGTTTTGCTGCACCTGAACTTCGTCATTACTTCGTGATTTTCTAATTACCCATTCTATTATATATATATATATATATATAGTATCACGTATATAGTGCAGTCGTTATTATTGCTTTTGGTTATTGCATAATATTTAGACGTAGAAATCACCCATGCAAAATGTTGCTCAGCGGGATTTCGCTGGCCGAAATGAGTTTGACGTTCGCTGTTTCTGAACGCCTGACTACCAATACTGCCATTGTGAAACCTGAATTTCTCTGGCTGAAGTGGTCTAGCTAACACTCGCAATATCGCCAAATGAACAATTTTTGCGAGCGACGAATGACCTGCATGCAGCCTGAACTTTCACCCAATTTCCACGACTTGTTTCGAAGTCCCGCTCACACATGTCGTCTTCCCCGTCCCGCCAGTGGGCTCGAATCTCAGTGCTGTTTGAGTACAACCATGGTTTCAGATGACATCGATAATAGCTGCCGTCCGCCTGTCCACCGCCCTGTGCTGGCAATGTCGCTGCAACAAGACGTCGCCCGAGCGGAGTAGGTCGCCTCTGAGCAGTTCACGTTTCGCTTGTGCGTTGTACACGTTGTATACAACGTCATTTTGTATGCGTACTGATAATGCAATGCGTTCTAAGTATATCCTATATCTATTAATTACGATGTCCATCAGGATTATGGTTAGTGCGCCTCTACGCCGCCTACAACGAACTCGATATCGTAGAGCTCCTGCAATATTGTGCCTTGTTCGATATGCGCCTCGGGGGTCAGCATTGCCGACAGACAAACGACGACGATTTTCGGTGGCAACGTTCACCAGTATGGACCCTCCCTTCATTTGCTTGCTTCGCACGCTGGTTTCTTTTCTTTTGAGAGGAGGAAATCTTCCTCAAACGCACGGACTCTGCCAGAGACATTGCAATCTCCATAAAAGTGGGCCGATCCAGCGCAGGGTTGACGTACAAGTTTGTATCTTGCGGTGTACTTGCCGCACGCTCGCGTCCGTTGTATAACTAACGCTGTCTTATGCTAATTAGTGGTGAGACCTGTCACCGAACATCATGATGGTGTACGGATGCTGTATCTCAGCTCCACGCGAAATCCGCTGTTTCGAGCCTCAATGTCAACGTTGAATCTCAAAGAAGTGGCTGCTTTTGAATTACCCGGTCGCGCATCATTGGCGTGTGGCCTTCCGCTACGAGGCATTGACAAACTGGCAGTAACCCTGCACATTGTGTTTCCTTATTCATAACTGGAGTGCATTTTGTCAGAACCCCTCGACTCATTTATTGCTTGGCTATTTTATTGTATGATGATTGTTTAGCATGAACTGCTGCTATTCGTCAGTGCGAAGGCGAGGCAGACTTGGCCACTCCTATCAAACATTTCCTCGATAGAACACTAATATAAGTTCTCAGCGTAGAGTGTCGCCGACACGCAGAATTTCGCAGGGTGCCGTTAGCCAAATTTGTTCGAAGACCCTCAGAAACGCTTTCAGAGCCAATTATTAATAATTATAACCGATTATACGCTACAAACGTGAAGGGAGACGAATCGCACACAATAACTTGGCACATTACGATAACTACAATTGCCGTCGTCATCGGATACCAAATTCGAATTCTACTCGAATCCAAAACATCTACCTGCAAAATGTTCTTTTCAAAAAGAAATGCCACATTTTTCTCCGAATCATGCCACCTCAGAGCGGTTTTCATCGAGCAGATGTGTTGACATACTATATCTCTCAAGGTACAATCGATCGAACGATCGATTCCTCAGAAAAACATACATATACGCAAAGATACGGATATTGCTTCCTAATCGCTTCGTTCACCTTCAATGGCCACCATTTCGTTGCCGCGGAGCCAGCTCAGCTTGGCGAGCTGCTGGCACCCATATGACAACATTGTCACTCTTTTCCTCTGGCTGTTGCCTTCCGCATTGAAGGACAGTCAGGCGACAGGTTTCCCCTTGAAGGAGGACGCGCCGCCTTTTTTCGAGAGGTGATACAGAAGAGATCTCCTCGTCGTCCCTGTCAGCGGTGGCAACTCGCCGCTGGCATCCGCACTTTGGGAAGTGTGGAAGTCCACGAAGTTCCCGCACGCCGCGGGCCGAGGCGTGATGTGTGCTGATGAAACTTATGAGTCTCTTACACAAGGAAAAAAAGAACGGCTCGCGCGTACAGCCTGCCACGCGTGCCCTCAGAGCAGGACGCAGCACACCTTGCCACCATCAGCAGGGCCTTACAGGGTATTGTCTTCATAAGCCGCACGATTCCCTATCCGTGATAGAGGAAGAAGCCGGACGGGTGACACAGCGATGGTATCAGTGTCAAGAAATGTTCCCGTCAAAGAGCTGGAACAGCCTCGTCTCACGGTGTCTGTCCATCAGTGATGGAGCACCAAGTTATTGGATATCTATATAAATATATATATATATATGCTCTATATTAGATGAATTAGGATGTCGTGTGCTTTTTTAAAAGTGTGCCAATGCTTCATGTGGGCCGTATAGACGTGCGGACGTGGCCGACTATGGGATAATTTGAAGAAATTCGGATCAATCTAGAAATAAAGCAAAACACTATATGGATACTGAAATATATACAATTTCGAATCAACTGAAATCCTGTTTTCAATTGACCGCAGATATGCGATAACAGTCTCTCCGGGGTGATAGCCTGTGAGATATTGAATTTGGTGTTACAACGACGGAGTCGGTCATTAATTAACTGTCGCGCTGGACGGCTTGTCTGCGAGTCTTTGCCAAACGCGTGTGTGTTCGGGTCGTTGTAACTGTTGTTGTATTTTGGTCGATGAACGCAAGAAAATCGAGCACTTTGCAATATCCACTTCGTAATAATTCGTTTTGTCTTCACGTATGTCAGGGTTCAACGGCCGGTAATTCTACGGTGTTACGAATTACCGACGGATCCAACTGCGTAAGATCACTATATATAGATATATATATATATATATGCAAAATGTAGTATCTATTAGGATGCATAATAATAATAATAATATAAAATAAAATTCTAGCAAATATAAACGAATATATATATATGATAGCGGTTACTCTTGTTACAATCCTGCATCTATTGTTTTGCATCCCTGATAAGTGGTCAACAGCCCGGCCAAGTATAGATGCTGCCAATGGAACTGAGTGGAGATTTTCAATATTGAATCTGCTATACGTACACCTTAGCCATTCAGACTAAGTAAAGTGTGAAGGTCTTCTAGCTGTGGACATCTCTAGCAAAGCGGTGGGTAAATGATGATGAAATCATGGTTCGCTCTTTCGGCGGAAATCCGCTTATCCGATTGAAGTTGCACGGTCTGCCGGGTCAGGCACTCATACGCCATCCAGGTCATCGTATACGTACGCGTTCAGACATAAATTTCGAGTTGGAATTCGATGCGCGAAGTTATTTTGAGAGCTTCATCTTCCAGCCCGTGGCAATGATTCCAGGTTTCCGTATGTGCCTATATTCGAGTAGGCCGGTGACCAAAATCTCGCACCAGCATCAGCTCCTTGCATCGCGTGACGTCTCAGTATATTTATACTGCGTCATCGTCGGCGTTGACGTCAACAAATACTACTACTATTGCATAAAGAGATAACCGCGGGAGGCGCAAACAACCACCCACAACTTTGGGGACACCACAGCGCACCGCAACCACCGCCACCACGCTTTTGAGTTGTCCTCCAACAACTACATAGACAAATGCACGAGTTCAGTTACGAGCCGTGCGCGCAATCGTGCACGAAACATTGATAAGCATAAAGCTATACTTGGCTTTGAGTTCACAGCGTAGGTATTTCACTCGCCTCAACGGGAAAACCGCTATAGCGTATGACTCTCGCAAGCCGCACTTTGGTCGATCACTGTCCCGGGGCCAGGCTCAGCGTATGCCCAGCAGATCACTAGCGCCTACGATACGATATGCTGTGCGACGATATGCGCCACCTGCTGTCACCTTAACGGCGACATCTTTGTCGCGTGCAGCTTCGGTTGCCTCTTCGATGCAGAGCAGCCTTGTTATGGTTGTTGTTCCTGTTGCCGTTGTTGTTGCTGCTGTTGTTGTTGCTGCTGTTGTTGTTGCTGCTGCTGCTGCTGTTGTTGTTGTTGTGGTTGTCGTTGCTGGCAAGAATCACAAGCCAGGCCCAGGCCCAGGCCCAGACCGAGCAGGGCCGCCGGCTGCCGCTCTGTTCACAATTACCCGGCCACTTAGCGGTATTGCCCCTTGTTGAGAGGTTGGCTGCTGGCGCCTGCTGGATCGCTGCCGTGGATCGTGCAGGAAGACGCCACCTCTTCAGGACAACTTTCGGCTGCGGGACGGCGAACTGCTGGTAGAACCGAAGACGGCCGACACCGAGCGCTCCTGCTATCGGGAGCGTATCAACAAGCCAGAGTGCGCGTCGAGTGTAACGGTGGCACGGCGGCGGTGGCACTGCGGTGGCAATCGTGTCATCAGCATGTCATCTGCATACACCAGAGGCGATGATGGTCGCGCCTGAATCGAACGCACTCGAACCACTGACAGGGGTCGAGGGAGGTTTCTCTCGGGGCGAACCGTTACAACGATGAGGAAATCCCAGAGGCAAGGAGTATTGAAGGTCTCGGAACTACAGTAAATCGTAGTGGAAACGCGAAACGGTGAGAAACTTGTACACGACACTTGGGTGCGTCTGATATAGAAAGATTGCACGGGAGAAAAAATAGTGGTTGCGGCGGTGATGATGACAATAATAATGATAATAAGTATGCTCTTGCTAATTGTAAACTATTAGTTTTGTGCTATGGGAAATATCCAAGCCTCTTGGTCCATGGTGGCTGACTGACTGACTGACTAACCTGTGAAATTAGTACTAGCAATAAATAATATAAACATGTATCATAATATAAATGCAATAGTACCATAATGAAGCTATTCGTATGAGACAAGCTATAGACTGAAACACTTTCCCAGTCAACCGGCGGTCGATATGTCGCCGTCATTTTCAGAGGGTGCGTGTGAACTATTCCTCGCCACCATCCGTTATATCGACTGACAACAGCAGCAGCAGCAGCAGACACCATATCTGTTATTTCATTCAAATAGATGCGGGTAAAAATGAAAACATCATTGAAAAAGAAGCAAGCATAATGTTTATCCACCACAATGAATAATTGGACACTATTGATTGGCAGGAACGTCAGATCGCGAAAAACACCCTACTCAAGATAGCGTATATCCAGCTTGCAGACACGCTTATATAGTGTGTCTGTGTGCGGGGAGGGGCTAGACACAAACGAGCCGCAATTGAAGTCTGTCGTTTACACGTCATATAGGATCGAATCACGCTCCTCTAGGCTCTTAATAGACAAGGCCATTATTAGGTATCTGTCTGCTCAACCGGCGCCTACCTCTGCCACGGAGGGCGGAGAGGGTGAGAATGCTTTCGCGTTTGTATCAGCGTACGCCTGTGTGAGTCTGTCTTGAGATGAACCGTTGAACTATCTCAATTACTCGGTCGAAATGGTCGATGCCACTTCATATCCTCGAATTCGAGCCGATCACCCTCTGGCCTAGGTCGCGTTCGTCATTGAATTCCTTCCGTTGTTTGAATCCCACCCGAGATCCTGCTCCGCCCGGATCATGCCACAATTCCTCGTATGGTTTGCGGTCACACCGCCGTGCGCTGGCTTCGTTCCGCGATCCGCGATACGTCCGCCGACACCGACGACTATGCTTTAATATAGCGACACGCACTCCAGGCACGATGTGGACAGATGGCGATTCCGTGTTTCACGTTCGGGGGCAGAACCCCGAACGCTATTTGAACAGCTTTTCATCTCAGTGTACTGAGTAAGGCACGCGACCAGGCCGCTGACAGGGCACCGGTGCAGGCCACCCTGCTATTGTATCATTGTATCCCGTTGGGCCTGTCGTTTGCGGGCCCTTGCTACGGTCCCTGTGGGCCTGCAGTTTGTTGTCGTGCAGACTCTCGTGGAATAGCTTCTTCCACCGCCGACGTTCGACCGCTGCGATTGACCCCGGCCAACTATCGACTTCGGACCGTTCGCGACTCATCCCTCATCGATGTCGGAACGACGGACATACGGACGCAATCTAACCTCGCATCGGCGCGAGCCTCAGCGCGGCGGAGCCGCCGGCAGGCTGCCGCGGGCATGGATTGAATTCGATGACAGTTTTCCGGGGAGAAATTCAATTTTCTCACAGCCCTCCTCATGGTCAATGTGGCGGGTGACCTTCGTGGCCTTCCGCCCGCAGTCCGACAGTTTCCGTCGATGTTTCGTTGTCGAGGGGTGCGCGTCCGTCCATCCCCGAATGCGGCCTGTCCTGATGTAACCGTCTTTATAACTCCCCATAGGAGTGCTCCACATAATGTACATACGATATATATATATATATATATATATATATATGTCTCAGCATACCCCATCCTCTACGATGCACCGTATACACATTTCTCCCTCCCTTTTTTCTCTCTCTCTCACTCTCGATGGGTGTACGCGTTCATATGAAGTCTGGCGAACATGCCGGCTCTAGATTGAAATCGCCGTTGGGGCAACCGGCCTGGACAGCGGCGGTGGCCACGGCTACAGTAGCTGGAGCTCAAGCGACCGTGTACGAGGGACGGCGCCGGCTAGTGCGGAATGTGAATGCGTTTTTGTATGTACGAGCGGAAGGGGATCCCTATGCGGGGCCGTCGATGGTCAACCACCGCTGCTGCTGTTCTCGGTTGAATCTGAAGCCCCAGCCCCACGTTTGGTTGGAACGAAGCGAGCGTCGATCGCAGCGTTCACGAAGCGTTGCTCCTTTGACTATATATATATATATATATATATATATATATATATATATAAGCCCAACTGTCGGAGATGTGTCCGATAGCCCTTCACTATATATATATATATGATTAACTCTACGCATACACGAATATGGACAGAAGGAGCGAGGCGGCATAAGCTAATAATAATGAAAATGACCAATGACGATGTGCTCTGTAGGTACACAGTGAGTTGAATGGTAGTGCCAGTGGTGTTAAGCCAGAAGGAGACAGCGACATCGACTGTTCCACAGGACGAAAAATCGACTGACGCCAATCAGTGGACAAGGGGAATATGACGGTGACGTACACTCGATACGCGACGTGCCATGCTTTCTGGTCCCAGCCACCATGGACCGACAATCAAGCGGACTCCTCGACAGATCAGCTATGGACTGACATAGCTAGTAACAACGCTATCACGTTGTTATCATGGGTCGGAATGAAGCTTCTTGGTGGGTATATGTACATATATATATATATATATATGAAGTGAGTGAGAGACAGAAAGAGAGAGAGAGAGAAAAAGCATAAAAAAGGACAGAGAGAGATGGTATATATATCTATATATTTCATCGTCCACAAAGTTCGTTACGGATACCCCATAGCGTGGCAGTAATCCCACTGCACGCGGAGCTATTGTACAGCATCATGAGACATTAAGAAGTAGAATGTCGGTCGCACGGCATTTGCAAAATTGCGGAACTGCGACATTTTCTGCACGCGGTCATCTCGTTGTTCTGCACACAGCTGCAGTAGGATAACTAGCAAAAAGCGCTGCTAGCTAAAGACGCCCGTCAGCCGTAACCGCACAAGCCCGTTGGCAAGCACTGTCTGTATGGCCGCCTCCAAGATGGAACATATATATTTATGGTGGCGTTATTTTTGCCAAGCGGTCGTCGGGATGGGGGGCGGCTGCTGTTTTCCACTGTGGCGGCGCGTATGCGTTTCGGTGCAAACCAAAATCTCCAACGAAAAAGGAACGCAGGCGCGCGCGCGCGAGAACGAGACAAAGAGAGAGAGAGAGAGACAAGGACCTTAAGGACCTCGAAGGACTCTGGTCCACGGCCGCGCGGCAGATGAAGTGGCAGAGTAGCAGTGCCATTCAAGCATAAAAGCTAACGAGAGCAATAAAATACACGAAACTGGTTGAAACCCTCCGTGATAGTTGCCGTCACGGGCGCACGGGTTGGATTCTGGTGATCGAGCGGGCCAAAGAAAAAAGTTATTCCGAAAGTGTCATTTTTACATGGCTGTGATTTGAATGGTGAGCCGGTTATATTGAGGCGGTTTACGCCGTTCTCTACGAATATGTCTCGGATCAATAGGTATTAAAACTGGTTAGAACACTAATGTAGATGTTTGGTTCAGGTAGAGCCGTCAGCGCCGAGGGGTGGGCGGTCGGTGGACGGTGGCTAAGTTGTCTCTGGTTGTAGCACGAAGCCAGAGGCTGCTGATTCGAGTTTTCCCGCGACCTGATGAGGAGATCATTTAATGAGAGAACTTACGACGCATGGTATAGACTGCAGTGTTCCTTTAATGAGCCAATAGAACGATACCTTTAGGGAGCTCGAATCTGCGACATTCGGCCTTTGACAGCCGAGGATTTGGCCTGGTCCACGCCTTCCAACTCGGGCAATTGTCTGCGTTGACTCGAATCCTCTTCAGCGAAAAAAAAACTAACTTCTCCTGAAGTTTAGCACTGACGTGGGTATGGTGACGTAAGATCAGCGCGTTTTCCGCCAATTGCTCGAAATCACTATTAGCCATTCAGGAATGGACTGAAAGCATCGATACTACTATCGTCTATGGGCACATGCGTTCTCGGTATCTTTGTGCTATGCGTTCGGCGATGCACACGAGAGGGGGGTATTTGTAGTGAAGTGTAAAATTGATGCATATATATATATATATATATATATATATATTTATATATGAACGTAAACATGTGATATCATCACCACGGATGTGTTTGCCGACACCCGTGCCACATGACGAAATAAATAAGTACATGTCACGTCTATTGCCATAGAATACCAGTTCGCAGAATGTGCAAGGATGTTTTGCCTTGAAGATCTACATCCACCCTTCTCCATTTACGACATTTGATGATATGGTGTCTGATTATCATTGACAGCATTCACAAGACGCTTTGCTTCTTGTGGCTTATGTACATATCTAATTCTCGGGCAAAGGACAACGAAAGAAATTCGAAGGAACAGAGCATATCCCGAACGTACATAAACACACACATATATATATATATATTAGAACCACTGCTTTGGCAGAGTAAGATAGAACACAATTTCAAATGAATGGACCTACACAAGGCATGAGGTCCCAACTCCGTTGAGTTCAATAGAATCTAACCGATAAGGCAACACAGCGCTTGCCGAATAATCTCATTATCAGCGTGCCAATTAGTCCACAAAACTGGGACGTACCTTGCAACATTGAGCATGATAGCGACTGAATAGACCCTCGTACCGTGGACAATGACAAGCGCTTCCAGGCTCGTGGTACCGCGGCGTCTACTGCATCTCATTGTGGAATCCGTTGACTGCGTAACGGATCGAATAGTTGTGATAGACTCTTCTCATTCATGTTTAAAAATATCGACCACCATTCGTCGGCGACCCATGTCTCATCCACTGCAACGTTTTGCTCAAAGCGACTCTTTCGCTGCCCATATACCTTCAAATTGTCTCACGAACACTCCTCACGCATTTTCAGTTGGCCAGGAGCGAGTTCATGAGGGATCCATTTTGGATCCCGTCCTCAGATCATTTTTTATAATTCGACGAGATGTAATTTCACTAGGCACGCCAATTTCAGCCGACGAAGCCGTCTATGACCAAGCTCTAGTTTGCTTATATGCTTTTTCGATCATTTTCATCCGTTCGTCGAATCGAGATTCGGGAACCGGTGGGCGCCCTCAATGTTCATTAATGTCCCAGTCGCCTTGCCTAAACTGCACGCACCAACTGTACACCTGTCGTCGACTTAGGCCATTATGGCCGTGCACACTAACCAACTCTCGATGGATTTCAACTGGATATTTCTTCTCTTGAAACATAAACCTGACGCATTCCTTCTGAGAGTGCAAGTCTCACTTGGAACACCCAACCCAAAGTCGAATGCTTCCGGCTTTCGCCCTGCCTACTTGCCAACTGTAGGTCACACCACCCGCCAAATTTGAATTCAAACCGGCAAAAAAAAAGAATACGGCACAAGACAAGTAGCAGTATCATTTTTTGGGTCAGCTTAATATATACATATATATATGTTAGGCGGCGACATTCGTTTTTTTCCTACTTTTCGATATGGCTAAGACGGCGAAGATCCATGATGGACAGCGGGCGGCAGCCGTTATTATTAACGTTCTATTCCAGGTCGAGTTCCGACAGACGGCGACCTTTTTGTTCGTTGCGCCTTGTCCTCAAAAGAAGACCAAAGTGCGGCACTCTGAAAGGTCGCTGCCATTGTTAAGAGGAAGCTTGAACGATACACGTGTGCGTGTGTGCGGCCAGTTCGTCTGCCCTATCAGCGTCCGGTAAACTTGGGCCACTTAAGGCTATTCGACTATGGGCCCCTGCATCTGCTGTCGACGCTAGCTATCGCTGCTGGTTTTAATGAGACGCCCGAAGATCTGATCGTGATTTCATCACTAGACAGCGATTATTCTTGGACGAGTCATCTATCATCTTGCACCATCGTTTGCCAATAAGCTGTTGTTGCTGTTTGCTATCATTGCCTGTCTCGTTGCCCGCTCGAAGATTGCCGAGATATTGCGAGGCGACTGCGCCCAGTGAGGTGATTTCGGAGAAATACATTCGACACTAAATTATTGCTCGCTTTCGACCAGCCGTCGCGAACTGTACCCTGAATGCCATTGTATTTTGGTCATCGACTGGTGGCCTATAAGGACGAGGTCCGGCATGAACCGTACGTATCTTGGACAGACGAATATTATATAATGAAAAAATTACCCGTTCGTCCACTTGATGCAACAGTCACATAGGCTCGTCACGTGGTACACGTTCAATGTACGATCTCAGTCCAATCAATATACAAGCAGATTAATCCAGGCCAGATTCGCGGACACTATACGTTCCTGTATGCAGTAGTATCACCGCATCGACTACTATGCTGCGCTCGGGAGGCCACAGGGACTCTGTTCGTTGTTGCCATCTCGGGTACGTAATGCTTACCCAGGCTAGCGGCAACATCGATGTGTGATGCTCCACCGTCCTAGACACGTTCGGCCTAGCTGATAGGCCTATCTGTGTACCTTCTATAGCAGGCTTTTACTATTGCTGTGGCAACGTTGATTCAAGGGTCCTCCAACGTTGTACATGCCAAAAAAAAAATCCTCGCCGTTTTTCTATTAAGAAGCTGTCACTACTTTCACATTACCTATTTCGATCACAGGGAACTGATGCATGCCTACACATAGGTAAAAATATCTGTAAGCGAAACACGTTATGTGTAATACACACACACACATATATATATATATATATATATATATATATATATATACACTGTGGATCTCAGAAGTGTTCGTCCATGTTGTCTCTCGCTTCCGACAAATGCATGTGATTCATAGATGAATGAAAAAATGTAAAATTCTAAGTTTCGAACAAGTTATCAATTTACACGATTACTCTGCAACAAAGCTCAATCGGTAACAATGTTCGCTTAAGACAGGGATAACAATACTTCATACTGTATTCGCTCACAGGCAGAGAAAGCTGGTGATTGTCATGAAGTATTATTTCATATGCCATGATGGCACGGCCATGACGTCGGTAACGTGTGCACAACCTGATCGGTGGGCGAATGCCTCTTTGGGTGTTTGCGTCCGTAAAGAAATTCGTGTTAACATTCGGTAGGAGCCGGCCTTCCGACCCCACTTGATATCCGACGGTTGAACAGAAACGTAGCTCTGATGGGCAATGATGATCGGCCGCACGGATCAAGCAAATACATTCTATAAGTCACTCGATCCTCATAAGTTTACCATATATGTCAATGAAGCGCCTTGCCAAAACCTCATCAAGGATGAATTCGTCAGAGCATTGAACATGCGCGACACAAGTGGTGTTGTCCAGGTAGAAATCCGAACTTGAATACAGCGGTGGTGATCATTGACAGAGTGTGAGCTGCCACACCTGCTCCTCATCTTTGGTAAGCGACAGTACCTGAATGATATTCGGCAATTACGTTGGGCATTAACGTCTGCTCGTATATAATAGCAAGCGAAGAAAATGACGAAGGAAACGCTCCTTTGCTGCCCTTTGACGAAGTTGTCTCTTATAGTACCTCGTACGTTCTGCGTCGCGGAGGGTTGTCGAATTCAATAAAGACCCCAGTCTGTTACCACCCCCGCGGGAATACTCGATCCCTCCACCGCAGTGACATTCACTGAACTCCACGCGGGTGAGTAGCTAGTATATCCATAGGCATCGAAGAGGGCTGGATGTCGTGGATATCCGTAAGTGGATGCGCGGCCTTCCCTCTACCCTATTGAAATATGTACGGGGGGGACAAATTCTCCCCTCGGCAGCCTAGCTGAGTAATCTATAATAATTGTCGCCCTCTGACGCTCTATCCGGGGATCTGGAGTTACTATGTAGAGGTGTTATCCTCGGACGTTTCTCTCACTTATACTCGTGTACTCGGACGTGGACTGAATAAATGCTATTGAAGTGTAGGGACAACGTTCGAAGATGCTCCGGCCGCCTCCAATGCCGATAACGTCGCGGAGGCCTGCTGCTACTTTTTTTGTCCCAATACTGATACAATGTGCGCAATATCGAAAGAGTACACTTTGAATGCCTTTCTAGCTTGTTATTCTTAACTTTCAAGTTCGTCCAAGGCTGACTTAAGTTCCACTTTAGCGACGTCGTGTCGACTGTCCCGTCCTACTCGGGACGCTCGTGTTGTTCCCTAACGGGAACTATTTCAGACGTGTAGCAATATATACATAGAAGTATAAATTAATTGGATTGAAATCTTTCACGACAATGCAGCGGTGCAATTTTCAAGCAACATTTTCACTCGAGCCAAATTACCTAAGGAGGCACTCTTTCGCGTGCGCCTGTGATTATCTGATGGCTAATTTCGGCACTGTCCTAGCGAAATGTGATCGATGTAATTTATTTTACCGAATCAGTCAAGACAATCAACTGGTGTTCAAGCACTGTGCAGATGACGTCCCCTAGAAGTCAACACGAAGTTCGCAGTGATTCGATTATATATAGCAGGCGTATTTCAGAATATGAAATGCGTTACAACTGTCCCACTATTTACCAAAAATCGATTTTTTTTTACTACAAGCTCAGCTTAGCTCTATGGTCATGGGGTGGGCCTTCTATTGTATAACACAAGGCCCATATCAATATTCAGCCGGAATCAGCCATGCATCTGGCGCTTAGGAGCGACGGAACACTCGCGACGTTCATTGAGGTACATCGACATAGCCTCCTACGATATATTCGTGTACGTATAGACGTTGCCGAAATACGGACACAGCCCGTACGGCCTGCCCCCGGGCCTGCATCTGGGCTGAGCAAGCGGCTTCTCCAAGGAGCTTATGGCTCCTAGGAGAAGTCTATTCGCTCATGCGCTTATGCGCCCCTCACTTGCGATTCGCACTGGCATTGCGCGGTGGCCCCTTGGCCTGCGTCTGCTGGCAAGACGCCACCACGCGGAAACGGGCTCTCTCGGTTCGCGTAAAGGAGGCAAAGAGATATATCAATGAGAAGGCGGTGCGGGGTTTCGGGGTCACCTGGGCAAGGCACTCGGGTGTTGTGCCCGGAGCAAACGCAATGCAATGCAAGACATAGCAAACCAACAGACGATGCAAATGTTCTGATGCTGATTAACTTGCTGTTCGGTTTGGGCATTCATTCAGAGCACCCTTCTGACACCCGGAGGGCGGGGGTGGTTGAGGGGGCGCCTTCTTCCTTACGAGCCGCATGTGGTTAGCGACGTATACGTTGCTGCAGCGGCGTCGCACGGTCCTGCTGGCGTTTGCTGGCTTTGGGAGCGATACAAATCTCAGGGATCGGTAGTGCGGCCGCTCGTGTCCAGCAGAAACTACACCTCACTCACGGGCATGTGGGTATGCGACCGAACCGGAGCCGTCCAGCCGTATGGAGCAGTCGCATCGTACACTAGGCTACGCCCTTATGCCAGCTACAGCGCGACGTCAGACAGCCCATTGGTACCCCGGGCTGACGGCAAGTCCGAAGCCCGTGAAATTGGGTAGCGATGTCGAGTTCATGCAGTGAGTCAAGGCATAATATGCACTCTGACCGGGTAGCTCTCTCTCTCCCCTTGTGAAAGATAGTTCCTGGGAGTGCAGGTCCGACAGGAGCAGAAGAAGAAAGGCCGGAACGGGTGAGGTGGATCGAAACATTTTCCGCGGGCTTCGGCATTGAGAACGGTTCACCCCAACTCGCCGAGAGGAGTCGCACTCAACCGTGTTTCAAGCAAGCAGCCAGCAGTGGGCAAAGACAGACGAAGTCGAAAGCGAACCTGTCTGGCCTCTGCTGGCCCCGCACCGCGATGTCCATTCGCTGTTCGAGCTTGTGGAGGTCAAAACATACACAAACCGTTACAGACTGTGTAATCTTGCGGCCCGACCGTTGGCTCGCGGGGGCATTTTTGACCACAGCTAGGTAGACACGCGACTACATTGGGCCGTTGGATGTCGGGTGGTCGATCCCATCAGAGGACATTGAAGTGGACGAAAAGGTAATACAACACACCACAATTGAATCTGTCAGCCCCAGAGGTCAGTGTCACGCAAAGATATCGCGAACGGCGCCGCTCGAGCGCCCTAGCTTAGACATACGCCAATGTGTCGCCACTAGGTTGCGTTCTCATGGCCGACTAAGTATTTAGGGCGGACACGCGACATGGAATTGCGGTGTAGAGGCACACGGCACGTGCACGTAGGAGAGTGCAGAGACTCGCATTCGACTACGTCTTATCACTAAGTAAAGGACGTCGCAGGCGAATGCGGTAGAGGCGAATTGACTGCCCTAAGTGGTCAGTTTTACTAAGGATTTTTACGGAACGGAGTCGGAGTAGCGCCGAGAACTCGGAATCCCTGAGTCCCCGATTCGAATCCTGCAGAACACATATAGTTTGAAGTAAGACAAAAGTAGTTCCCCACCATGTCTCAAGAAACAACATCTCATATACATGTGTATATGTATATACATATATATATATATATATATATATATATGTTGGTGAGTATAAGACAAAACGTATTAAATAATTCCTAGTGTATATCACTTTCTTAAAACGGATACTGGGACTTCATGTAGGAAAAATGTCTATTTGAATCTTCAATCGTTGGGGGCAGTTGTATATGCACGCAGGCTTTCCTGAGTACGCATCATGTGGCTCCAGTCGCCTTTGTTTGGAAACTTCATAACACGACAGTTGTTTTCTGAGAATACCAGTCTGCCGTCGAGCTCACAACGCAGCAACGGGTACAGTGGCCAGGCAAGAGCTACAAGAGCCATTAAAATATGATATGAATAATAAATTTTAATATAGCCAAGGCAGGTGTTCTTTGACAATTCGAATCACTAATTATTGTCGTTGACACTCGCGTATTATTCTAGAGGAAGACCTTGTATTATAGGAACGACGCAAACTCGCAAAATCGCTGCGTTGTTCATATGGTGTATAGTGAAATATACATTTTGAGCATAGCGAAATGACTTTCGATTTGGTACTTCGGTACTTTGGTCGATGCCTGTGCTCTTTCGGTTATCCCGTGCTATGACATACATCTAAACGAAAGCCTTGCACACCTCTTTGAAATGCCAGATCAAAGTGCTATAAGGTATACATATATATATTTCGCTCACTGTTCTGGACGGCCATTCAAATGCATTGAATTAGAACGCTTCTCAATACTTAGGCCGTACCACGTACATGTCACTGTGGCCAGCAATGTTTTACGACCAAAGCACAACCACTCGTTGGGTTCGCTCTAGAGAGAACTGCTGCTTGTATCGAGGTGTTGTCATTTATGTGGCAAAGTTGTAGAATTACGAGGCTTTCCGGTGGCCTTCGCCGACAATCGCCTTAATCATCTTCAGTGTGTCATGGAACGACTTGCGGTCTGATTCCTCAATTTCGCCGACCTGTTTGTATACCTGCTTGTGTACCTTTCCCGCTCCAGACAGGTCTTTATACATCGCTTAGGTTGCGCTTAAGCGATGCAAGTGCAGTGCGCATATGCTGCGCGAGTACTTGTCTCGAACGTTCAAGTTTATGTCATCGATTGGTTAGTGATCCGTGGAGGGGAGCAAAGCGTACTTTTCATTCCTTTAAGAAGCTCCCGATCGTGTTGCACTTCTGTCTAATGCATTCACAATATCGTGTATCGCCCGAGGCTGCAATGTAGATTACACATCGCTATCTTTCCCGTTAAAGGCTACTTTCTTTGAGTGCTGAGTATAAGGGCTGCCCGTCAAGACGGCGCCGACTTCACCGCTGCCAGCAACGAAGTCGCTGGCCGCGAAGCCTTGTGACATTTTGTTGTCACGCTAATGCCCTGAGGTCATTGGCGGAGGTCCTCTCTCTCTCTGTTCCGATCACCATCAGCGTCGTTGCAAAGCACGACCAGTAGCAGCAGATAGGCTAGCGGTTAGCGTTTAGAAGGACCGCCGATCGTCTACATGACGATGGCAGCCGGAGGAACTACACGCGGTGTTTGTGACGCTCGAGGTCGTCTCGATGTTGGCAAGCCGTATCGCGCGTGCTCCCACGTAGGCCAGCGCGTCGCAATGAATGGTTCCCATCCAGCGGAGGCCGCTGGGGCACTTCTTCGCCTATCTAACTTCAGCCTTCGTGGACGAGGGAGGGGACAGCCAGGCATTCGATCTTTGCGTTGCCGTCTTAATAACGACATAGAACAATGTTGATGATTGTCGGGCCTGCGTCGCTCGTTGGCTCGCCCGATTATGACGGTGATTATGTTAATGATTATTTATGCTTTCGGCGACACACAGCAACACCGGCTCATACCCACTGACCTATTCTACGAGCGCTCTTTTACCCGTCTCCTCCTTATGACAGAGGTATTCCCTTCGATATAGACATCGTTTTTTCTATTCTTGTTCTCTCGCTCGTTCACTCTCTATGAGCTATCAACTGGCTGATGAGGTTGGTTGTGGGCACTGCCGAGCTACACGAGGGGACAATCCATCCGACGCCCACCCAGCGCCTGAGAGATAGCCCTAAACATATGCCACAGGTCATCAAGCTGGCAAGACATGTCTCGCTACATGGTGCGGTGCGCGCCGTACGCCGCTCATCATAAGAGCCAGCGCCGCCAATTGAAGAGGAGGCCGGAGGTCGCATGCTGCTCTGCCGGCTCAAGCGAATCGAGAAATTCTCGGGGTAGGAGACACGACGCCATATGATGGTTAGGTCACGGTGTTGTAGGCTCGTCGACACGCGGTTGCCCGTCTCCGGTCTGACCCGTCAAAGACCAAGAGCTGCAGCCGCTGCCAGGCGAATTACAGGGTTGCTCTGGCGACCCACGGTCGGATGTCACTCCACATTGCCAAGCCTGCCCGTGACAGCGGGAATGCCACCTGAAGGGCATCGAAGGATCCTCTATCTCCCTACCTCGTCTGCGCCTCTCGTGCGGACCCCCTTCGAGGGCTAGTGGAAAGGCAAATGATAAAGCGGGGAGGGGGGGTGCACAGAATACGGGGATTCTCTGAGATTTCGACATGCTCCACATTGTAAGATCTGTCTCCCAAGCTGCCTCACCCCTCGAACCCCCGCGGGGTCCTATTATAGTCTCGGCCAGTAGACGCGCCCGTTACTCGTTTCGCTCTGTCCGAAATGTCGTGCGCATGTATTCTTACGTCTCTTTGATCGAGGAGCATACAACAGGTCGACATCATTGTTTGACTAAGGGGCTTGACAATAAGGCGATGAAAGTGAATGACGCTGTTGATTGGTTTATGGTTTATCTTGTTGCCATTGGCTCTGTTCGATGCTGATGTGGATTATTTTGTGAATTATGGCCAGATGCAATTCCCTGGGCAACGCCGCCGATCGTATGACGCGAGAATAGCGATGTCGAAGGGGTGATAGTTAGAGAACCAGGAAGTCAGAGGCTGACACCATCGTCTGTCGACGACGGGACAACAGATCGGCGCATTTTCATTCTTTTATCTGAATTTCGCTGATCGATCAGGTTGTGTAGCAACTACGAGCGTGATCGGAAATATCGGAGATAATACTGCTTGGGTACAACACAATAATGCAGCACGAATTTCGATGCATTGACGGAATATTGCAGCGGAATATTGTTGACAACACTCAAGTTCACGTGCTAATGAAACGTTGGTAACAGGCGTGTAACGTACATCCACGTACATATGTGTTCTCGCCGTAAAACGTATCGCACTATAGAGCCGCCTGCCTGTGGAACAACAGCCTTCCTCCGTGCAACACAGTGCACTATCGGTAAGAGTTCTCTTTGCCACATATCCACTGAATGTACATGACCAAATATTTCACTATGCCAATGTAGTCTTCCAGTAACCGCATGCGAATTGAGCGCATACACTGTATAAGTCAGCATAACTAACGGCTGGCAGGGCCATCCGTTTACATTGTCGTTTATCAAACGCGCAACTGGTAACGAGTACCGTGGGAATAGCTTGCCTCTATAGTTGCTCTTATTTTGGAGCTTTTGGTTCGGCTTCTGGCCAGTCGTGCTGGATTTTCGAGGGCTTTCTGTCTCTAATAAGGACATGTTCGTATAATGAGGTGAGCTTGCTGAAGCTCCATAGTAAGCAAGGTTCGCTTTTGTTTTCGAAACGTATTATGATGTAAGCGTACAGACTTTTGTGCCAGATCATCGAATTAAGCAATTCGCCCCCAAGGTATTGACGAGATCGTCGATAATTGCCAACTTTCTCCTCTTTCAAGAATTCGTCAAGCTAAATGCTACACTCGAACTGTGCTAGCATATGTACGCATAGTGACACATTGACGTTCTCGTATCGTCATAATTGCTACAGCACAGCAGCCGTGTCGAACCAACGCTATATATCGTTCAATACAACAGGACATGGCAAAGCTTCCGCCTCTATTTGGCTTTTTATTTCGTCTCCCTTTGAGAAAGAGACACAACGACTTCCCCCTTAGAGATGAGGCCAGCTGTATAACACTCAATTCGTGTTCGAGTCATATCACCATCATCAACACATCACCCATGTCCACTCATCCTCGACATCTTGCCTTTTAGGAAGGTTATCTCTCTACCAACCTGTCCATTCACCTAATACACAACTTTTTTCTCTCTCTCTCTCTCTCTCAGCCTTCCTCTACAGGCTAGCGCTATCGTCTTCTTCCTACCTTGGTAGATGCACCGGCTCCCGTTCGTTTTGCTAACCGAGTTCCCATACGGCAGCTATCTTCGAGGCCGCTTCTGTATCCTGCCGGGCACCCTCCTCCTCGGGAGTCCTGTGCCGGACCCTCTCCCAACCTCCTGAGTCGGCGGCGCGCGCGCTACTCGACGTGCCGCGAGTGCACGCGGAGCTTCGCGCTCGTGGTCTCTCTGTTCGTTTTCGGCCAGACGTGAGTCTAGCCCGCCATGGAGTAGGTCGTGTCGATACACGTTTGGTGGTGGAAAGCGCCAAATCATCAGCCGCCCCCATTCGACTCGGCAAGAAGCCTTCTCCCCCGAAGGAGCCCCCCGAAAATTTGTCATTGTATCTTTGTCATCTTAGCCAATCTCCAATCCTTTGAGCCCTAATTAGTCTGACGAATCCCTCGTTCCCGTTGACGCCCACTGGTTTGGGCAACTCGTCGTCTTGGGGGCGGCTGACAACGTGCGGCGATAAGTAAGTTTGGTAGTTAGTTACCGTTGGCAGTTTGCCTACGGCGGACGGCTTGGCACTGTCCAAGCTTCAGAAGATGAGAAAAAAGTGAGGTGGGGTGTGTCGGTGATGTGGTGTCAATTGAAGTTGAAGGCTGATGCGTTGAGAGAATGTCGTCTTCGACGACAGTTTTGCGTGTGAGGATCGTGCTGCGGGGGCCTGAGGAAACGGAAAGCCACACAAAGAGGCCTTAGAGTCCTCCCCAATCGGAAGAAGATTGAAAAGCGACCCGCTGTGGCAGTATAGCATTGTTACGAAGCATTGAGATCAACGGAGAAAAAGGATGTCAGTAGAATTTGTCTACAACAACAACAGCAACAGCAATAATATTAATAATCCGCGGCCCTCGCATAATGACACGGCGGTATTTCGGGCTTAATCGGCAGCAAAACCCAATAAGGATATAAGATACAACTGCGATAGGTATGAATTTACCAAAACAAGAGTCGTACCAAAGAGAAGCTCTCGTACAGAAAATTTCACCAGAGTACTGTCTCAGCAACAGGAGCAGTATCTTGTCAAATCAAATCGGAGACGGCGACTATAGTACGTCCATCATCCCCACGTCATGACCACGCACACCTCCAAAATACTCGTGCTTTCTCATGGAACGAGCTGTTATTACACATCTGGGTAGATCGGCGCGTCCATGATTGGGTTCAGCCCCGCAGGTGATTGCCTTGTGTGAAAATCATGCCGAGAAAAATGTGCTACTCGCGAGCCGTTACCCCCATGCCACGTATGGGAGTTCCAGCCGCTAAGTCCGCTGCTGCGATATCCGAGATTTATCCGAAGCGTGACACGGCGGGAAGTCGGAGGCGGGCACGGAGCAGGCACTCGATTTGGCAAAATCGTTCCACAACGAAAAGTAACCCAGCCACCTCGAACGAGTGACGTCCTCGAAGAGTCCTCGAAAAATATCCAAGGATCTAACCAACGCGATTAGAGGTGGTCGTCGCGGCAAAAAAGCGGGGCAAAATTCGACGAATCAATCAACAGCAACTCATTTGCGCGTTGTTTCCACTCGAAAAAAAAGGCGAAAATCATCAGCCGATGTCAGCCGAAAAAGTCTTGTGTTCCCAAGTGCTAGATGCAAGTGTGATACCGGTTCATTCCGTGTTTAGTGTTCATCTGTTCGCGCCCATCTCGCGCCGTCGGATCTACTCTGATCATCAGTTTGTGGTGAGGAAGTGGCGACAAGGGAAAATATACCTGGAGAACAACAAGTGCTAAAGAAGGCCAAACGTATATTGAGTCATGATGTCGGCTCGTTTCGCAACGAGGGGAATGTAACGATTCACAAGGGGGCGTAGCTACACCTCGACAGTGGGCTGGTACAAGATTGCGCACACAGCACACAAACAAACTAGCAGCGGGCAGCGGGCAGCGAAAATTCGCCCTGCAAGGAAACGTAAAGCAGGAGGTCAACATGTCGTAATATGGATATTAATACGGCCAACGCTCGTCACAAATGACGAACAGAAGATTCCGCAAGGGGCTGGTGCTTGTAACCTCTCATGGCACCTAATTATATATATATAGATATATATACAGGTATGTATGATATATTTTAATTTCTTGTAGTTGGTCCAAGTTTAGAATAACCACCAATGTGCTGGAATACTTGTGCTCAAGGGTTTCTCACTTCGGCACGTGAAATAGCAGCCTCAGTAAATCGACATCCCAGTGATCACCTCTGTTCAGCTCGCTGATCTGGTGTCTGTCATCGTTAGCCGGCAGTTCGTGGCCAACACAATTGCTCACAGGCTAGTTCATTAGCGCTTGCCATCAGCCTCGTCCATTCTCCTACCTCGTCCATCAACCTCGTGCCTTTTCGAGAATTTTTTTTGGTTGTTGAAAACTATCAGGAAACCCGCCATCATAGCGCTTTGTCACACCAAAGACATCGAACGCAGGGGACTACGCAATCGTATCGATGAGACTCTCAACTCAAATCCCTTATATATATATAGAGAAAGAGAGAGAGAGAGAGAGAGAGAGGAATCCAGCTGCAGGTCAGATCTGTCCTAGGGATTTGATACAAATTGAGATGGTTCTGATTTGAATGCGCTGGTCTTGTCGTAGCTGGCTGAAAAAAGAGTGTGAAACACACATAATTACATATCTGCTACGTTATTATGCAATTCCTAATTTAGAACCCAGGACATATACGAGGTGTTCCCTTACGAAAGGGCCCAGGATTCCATGTATATATTGGCCTCAAAGCCATTTCCAAGAAACCATTTCATATCTAGTGCCATTACATGACTCCTAAGGATTCGCCTTTTCCTCGACATTCTCTTGTCTTATACAATACAAACTCCCCTTTGTTCAAAGGGATATCTTTCATTTTTCTGCAAGTTTGAAAGTTGTTTACGAACGTACCTGGCGCGCGTAACCCGCAAAGAGAATAAATTGCTTAATCGTTCTGTGCGGGTACCACTGATTGTTTATGCTGATTGACACTTCGCTGCGGAGCTTGTCTTCATGATACGCGAACCAACCGCTCGTCTTATTAAGATTACGAACCTCTTGTGGGCATCTAGGCAGCGGCGCGGTGTAACTCGATGACTGGCGGGATGCTTATGGCGTCATGGGGACGTGGCGTCGCCTAGACATCCACTTTATGAATCCCTAGCTTACACTTTTAAGTTCTGTGACATCTCTGATCGGGTAAGGAGACCATGCCCGACAGCAATAGAGGAACTTAAAGAGAACAAGACTCTTGTAGAGTTTGACATCGAACTCGGGGCGCCTAACTATAAGGCATCGAAGAATCATGTTGCAAATCCAGTTTACAAATTTCAATACGACTACGGTTATATGGATGTTGAGATAGAAATTTGGAGTGACCAAGTTCATACCAAGATCGTGGAAACAGTTGACCGGAGGAACTGCTTGATAACTAGTGTATAATTGTAGGTGGTGACCGTTTAATTAGACAGCCGACACACTTCGGCACTGAGATTAGCATATCGTTCGCCGCGTACCACGTTCATATTGCTGGGTTCGTACGTTGCATTTCGCTTGAGTAGCGCGGAACTGTCCACAACCGCGACGATCTTGAGGTCGTCGGCGTAAAATTTGTACGTGAGCGACCGTCTCCCACATATTAACGCTGCAAGATCGGACTCGTACGGAGAACTTGCGGCTTGATAAGTACACGCTGATCCAGCGGATCGTTCGTGTAGCCACTCACAACCTGTCGAACCGAGCAGGTGTATGGCTAACTCGACCAAAGGCTTCGGAGAAGTCTCACAAAATGCAGTAAAATGTCTTGCGCGGCAATTCGGCAAGGTGTTGAAATCCCACGAGCCGAGGAGTCAAAAACGATGGATTTCTGATAGAATATCTTAGGATAATCACTCCTATTTCGAGCCTCCTATTTCGAGGTTATAGCAGGTGGCATCATCATCATTTTTTATCTTCATAATTTTCTTCACGCTCATTGTTTCTAATTGTTCGTCTAGCATTCGCTTTTCTCATATGCCTACTGTAGATTTGAATGGCCGGTTCCAGAGCAATCCCCCCGGCAGTGTATCAATCGGATTCGAGAGACAGCGTCATCTGGTTGTCCCAAGGCAAAGTACAGCTAGGTATTGTGGCAGACAATCAAATTGTGGCCACCGCCCACGGACAAGTTCAGCAACGTCCTATTCAGGACGATAACGCGGCCTTGAAATTTTGTCACGACAAAGAAATCAAATATCTTATTTTTCTCCCACGCGACAAGTGACCCAGTAAGTAGACGTTCCAGCACGTTGACCTACTGAACATAACTGACTAGATAGGCTTTTTATTGGTTTATTAAAAGACGTGCTGTCCCGCAATGCCCTCACCATTTGGCGGGACTCGAATCTGAGGCTTCCGGCTTTCTACAGCCAGGGAGTTAGCCGCCGCCGTCGAACCGCCCCCCAGGAGCTGACGAACACAGGATTCCTTTTGCTGTGTTGACGTACTCAGCCAAATATAATTAAACCCATTATATTGATTGGATGCCACATAGTGTTCACGCCGTCGTACAAAGTACCCATGCTGACTTGAACGTTGCGAGGCGAGACGCGATTTGGTTCTGGTTTGAATCAGTCCGATTGATCCTATACTGAATGATTACATATTCTATTCGGTTTGATGCAATCAAACGCGCCTCGCGTTTGTTGCGATTGCCGATTCGTTGACCACAACCAGCCAATTAAATAGGCCGCCACGTTGAGCGTCAGGCTGTTGCCAATTGTACCGAACCCGTCCGGTCATAACTCGATGCCACGGCCAGTGGGGTGATGTTCAACGAACTCAGCTTGGTGATAAGCGCCGCCAGTCGTATAGTCAACTAAAGTTCATCGTCCACCTCGACTCGCTAATTACGACAGACTACTTATTTTCTTGCTGTTGTTAGTGTTGTCGTTGCTGCAGCTATTTGCGTATATATATATATATATATATATATATATATTATGTATATATTGTATAAATCCATTTGATTTTCACTCCTTACTAATTGGCTAATTAGCCCTAGACGCAGTCGTTTGATGGAAAACGTCACACAGTTCGTCTGTTCCCTTCATTTCATCGTGTCGTCAACTCGTGCAAGCGTGATTGTTCGTTACAGCATACGGTGCGGGGTGGCCTAGATATGAACTCCTTGAGACTCGGTCGCTGTACGCTTCTGTTTCATATCGTATCTAATCCGGTGGCGTACGATGGTGATAGACGGCTTCTATTTTGTTGATGCGATTCACGCTTGAACTTCGATAGGAGAGTCAATCAAACCACTATCAGCTCTATAAAATATTCCTACCTTCAAGCGGCTGCTCGTCCATCGCTTGATTAAGTCGGCCTTGCTGCTGAAGAAGTGGGCCGGATTTAGATACGACGATTGCTTATCCTGTTAGTGGCTCCCAGCCGAAGGGTGCGCGGATATGGTGAGCGTGCTTAAACATCTGCTACTTTGCTCGTTCAGTTTAACAGTTCCTTTCTCCCGTGTTCCACAGGGTTGAGTTGATATAAATAGCTCGCAAGGCAGTACGACCTGGCCGTTTGTTATCACCTTTGCGTCGCCGAGATTCGCTGTCGGGCTATCCGCATAAAAACAACCTTCCTCTCATTTATACGAAGCGAACGACGAGCTGTTATGTGCTGCGATGAACGAATGCGCAAATACCCCTCCGACGTGACACAACCGTTTTTCACTTTGCTGCGTCGAGGCGCGCCAGAGTGACAGGTGCTGGTCGGGTTCGTCCGGGCTACGGAGACACAGCGTACATGACAGCAGCCGCTGTGCTCGTACGACCATATTTGAAATATTTGAAGGAGTCAGCGCTCGGCGTCCTCAGCAGCACTCGTAGGCAACAACCGCAACCCAGGAAATATGCCAGCGCCAACAACACAGTCTCTTAGAGCACACTGTAACTCTACGGAACATCTATGCGAAGAGGGTATGTGGCACGCGTGGAGTACTCAGATCGTGCACTCAGAGCAGTCAGACCTTCAGTCAAGACGTCTTGATGCGAACGGCGGCTGACGATAGAGAGGTAGGCAGTATATCCAGTGCACGGGGGAAAGATCCATCGAGCGAGCGAGCGAGAGAACTAGGCAGCACATAATCGACCGATTAAATAAACAAGTAAACTACGGAATCAGTGTCGTCAATGTCCGCACATTGCCATTACGGCATTTACTTATTGCGAATGCATCGCGTAGCACGGATACACCGTGCATGCGTTTTTGTTGCATTCATAGCGGACTCATCGAACAACTGCGTGTTCCTCGGAAAAATATTACGAGCTAGCGTATATATTGTAGGCTACTTAAGCTATGATACTGTCACGAACAACGCCGTTATGAAGTTAGTACATACTCCCGCTAGACCAACATCATCAATGAGACGACAGGTCGTCAATTCCACTATTTTCTCGATTTCTCATCGTCAACAGCGTCGAATTTGGCACAATGATTTTTATTCCGATGTCCTCCACCTGGCCGTGTGCTGTGCTCCGACACGGCGTGAATTAACCGTACATAAGTTCATCTAAGAAGATGTTAATTGCGCCCCACCCCATGTTGATGTCAGATTCCGAATTCCGACAACTACTGCCTCCTTTAATTACTAATTAAACACTTCATCTAACCACTCGCGTTAAGTCGCTACGTGTCATCGCTGGGCTCGGACAATGGCAAGGTCGCATACGTTGTCGGCTGCTATCGTACACTATATCGTACACAAGACAAGTAGTTCGTCACATCACCAACGGATCACAGCACGTTCTTCGCAATACGTTCAGACGTGCTCAGCCTGCACTTGTTTGCTCAGAAATGAGCAGCGTCACCCCCGAGCAATTACGAACGGGACAAACATACATAGTTGGCGTAGTAGCGTCGCCCCGAGCGTCGACGCATTGCGTTATGAAGCAACGCTTCGGCGTTGTAGACGCGCGTATTTCGAAACTGGATGCTTCCGTCAGGCGACGAGTCAAATGAGTCTGTTTCTAGAGGGTTCTCCTTGTCAGCTATTGATAGCAGCGGCGGTTCTCGGCAAAACGAAACATGTTCGCCCCGTTGTAATAGTACACATGTGTGTGCTTCTTGCGAGATGAAAGCTAGGAGGTATATTTTAAGCCTTCCTGATGGCATGCGTTACCAAAGCGGCCTCTGATCCGCGTGAGACGTCACGGAAAGGTGTACATAGATATATGTTAAGTGAACTCTAGAAACACATAGGTACGTATTCGCTATGACTGTAAAAAGTCCCTATTCGAAGGAACCTGTAGGACACGAACCGAGTCCTGCTGCTGTATGACCATCCCCCTTTAGTATTTAGCGAAATGCGACTTTTCCTATTTCAAGAGACGCACAAACGATTTATTTATTTGAAGACATATTTGTGTGACTGCGTTTTTTGGTTGCGTTTGCTGCTGACAACCTCTCGGGGAGAAATACGTATTTGTGGAGAGTTTTGCCTTGCAAACGTCAGTGAGTCCTTTCTCGAGTCGACGAAAGAATTGCTCTACCAGGTTCGACTCAACAGGACCTCTTCACCGCAGGTGTGCTGTGGTTAAAACATGATGCAGCAAGTGTAAACGTGTCGTTTCAGCTAATTAGATTTACACCGACTGACCTCCTTACACTTCTGGCAGAAAATGAAGGTCATGTTACCTCTGGTCCTCGGTACCATGGTGTGGTCCTACTGTACAGGATACGGAATAGGCTCGCTTCGAGATCTTAACGGTCCTACCCATCCTTCTTGTTGAGCACCGTGTAACATATTGCGCGCAAAGGCTTCAATTCCATATAATTACGGAGATGTACTTCTTGGAATGAAGGATTCTATTAGAGGCACAACCATTCCAGGGGAAACGATGTCCCCTATAGGTCATTTACTCAAACCCCAATCTATCCCTAGCGAAGAAGCAGGCGATAGTGGATATATTACAATACAACGTCCGTGGCCAATAAATGTACGTTGGTACTAAACGCATCCCTGGGTTTCTCTCTCTCTCTATATATATATATATATATCTGGTGGCGATTTTCAGATCCAAAAAACGATCTGTTTTCTTCAGCTGATACACCGAGTTCTACACTGTTCAAGATATTGCACCAATGTTATTTGTCTTAGACATGGAATCAGCCAATTTATGAGACGAATTAGTAAATATCTACTTGAAGCTATCAAGGTAACAATGAGTGCATAAGCTCATGTCCGTTATAGACTTGTGATCGGTGCACTCAAGAGCAAGTCAGCGTTTTTGCGCCGTCCCGATTATCTTCTGAGGCGGATCAGTATGACATTTACATATCTCTTGGTATAGTGAGCGGAACACGTTTTCCTTCGTAACTAACCCATATTTACTCTCACGCAACGTGTAATCAATCCATGGCGTGCTGCTATAGCGCGTCATTGGATTCCCGTCCGCTATCGTACCGCGCCATTCTATTGACGTTGTTGTGTAGGGTGTTGATTTGCGAGTGCCGCTTTGAACAACGTCGACTCCGCGATTGCCACCATCTGCTCGCGGCACTGTCGAATCGGTGGGACCATCAACTGCTTGTAGTGACAGCTAAACAGGAGACACTTATTCTATTGGGGCACCCGCAGCTTTTGGCGCCGATCCACGTATACAGAGCCGAGTCCGGCCGACACAGTCCGGGTAGCGTTTTCCACTCTCATCGCTGTCTTAGTGAACCACTTCGTCGGGCCAGAGTGGGGCCAGATGGACAGCAAATAGGCTCACCAAGCTCTGCCATGGCGCCGTTCAAAGCAGGGAGAAAATAGCCCTGCGCCATAGTTCCTTGTCTCTCTCTAGCGACGCCCTTCGTTCCACAGCTTCGACTACGTCGCAAGTCAGTACGGGACCAAGCATTCAAGCTCACCTGGGGGCATGGGATCACAAAGGTGCCTTTGTACTCGACCTACCGAGCACACTACCCGCCGTGTCTCGCCCGTGCATCTGCCCTTCAAGTGCCTGGCGCCAGAGCCGATCCGTGGCCGTGGAAGCGCAACCTGTTGAAACTCTCACAGCTGCAAGCGGGGCAGCAGCAGCCGTCGCAGAGAAGCCTAGAGGCCTGTGTGCAGTCTGTGGCTGTGCGTCTGCCAACAACCTGCGTTTGTGTGGGACCCTCCGTCGGGTGCGCGCGGATATCCCACGACTTGCGCGTTCCTCAGTAGATCCTCGCCTCCACCGAGGCTCGCTCAGGCTGTTGCTCAGGAAGCCACGAAGCCATTCGCCGCAATCAGACCTGCCGCGGCGGACGCGATCGGGCAGAAAGGCGCAGACCCCTCGGGGTGGCGGACATCTCTTCGCCTAGTTCTCTATCATCTTCCCATCTCGCGCTCTGCCTTGCCCTCCCACCGCGTCGCTATTGGCCTGTTGCTGGTGGTCTATCTTGGGAACAAGGCGCGTATGAAGTGAGGCAGGCACGGCTATACCCCTATTCTCGAGCTGCGAGGCGACCGACCACCACCGCCGCGGGAGCACGATGACTCGAGGCAACACCAACGGGTCGACCGAGGCGCAGCGGTCTCCCCTCAGCCATTTCTCGTTTCGCTCAAAGTCGAAGTCGGCCGAAGCCAGAGCAGAGGGTCCACGATAGCCATAACGCCATCCCCTCTGGGTAGCAGGCTTAGGGCGCTTGGTCAAACGGACACAAGTGAGAGGCCGCCATCCGGTAAGAAGAACAGACGATCGCGCCTCAGCGAGCTGAGGGGCTGGTCGAACAGAGAGAATAGGAGAACAACATGAGAAGTGTAAAGTGACTGTGGGCTATCCCCCTAACCAACCCTCCACGACCTCCCTCCCCTCCCGAGTGATCCACACATCGACTTAGGATCTATAAGCCGTCGACTCGTCTTGTTCTGGGTCCAAACGCGGGCGATCCAGTCAGAGTAGTTCAGGGTGGCTCGAGACCGAACGCGGGGCCAATCGATCGCCGCTGGAAACGGTCCTGCAAACGTCGAACAATTCCGACCACCACTCAATAACCGCGTTTTCCTTTGTCGAGACGCCTGCCAGCGCGGTCAACCGAATGTAAAGGGCACAGAGCCAACACGGTTGTGCAATAATGGCAATGGTGGCAGGCCTCGAAGTCGGTCGAACTGCACCCGAGGCTCACTCGAGATCGCTGAGTGTCTCGGAGTTGACCGGAAGGCCGACCGAGGCCGCCGGTGCGGAGCAAGAAAAGCGCACGTCGCGTTTGTCAACGAGAATAGGTGGGGTCATTTTTCAAAATTCAGCCCCTCTCGCCTGCGACCCCGCCAAACACCGCCACCGTTGAGCTACGCCACGGTTGTTGTGCGCGTGTGCCTGTTGTGTTTTTATCCCGCGTCGACAGCCGTAGGCGAGTTAGGTTCGGGCGGAGCGGGGAAGGCTAAACGTATGCTCACTGCCGCATATCGTCCCATTGTTGATTCAACGAGCGTGCCGACGGATGGGCCGATCTTCGCGGATAGTCTTCAGGGCTTTCGGGAAGATTGCGCAATATTGAAACCCATGAATAACAATTGAAAGTACGGAATATCGAGGTGGCAGATTTCCACATCACGTGTACCGGTCTCAACGTCATTATGCTACGAGTGTATGAAGTACGGCGTCGGGACCGTGTTGTTCTAATATAGAAAAGTTGACTCGAGTTCGTGGATTGCAAGGGTAGCCGATTTGTCCCTGGCTATCGCCAGACATACGGCCGCTGATACTTTCCGGAGGCGCGTTTCGAGGACAGTTCATGGCTTAGATATTTGTCATATATTATCGATATTATCTCTATATACAAAGAACGACACGGCTATGGAATTGTGACCCCCTTATCATTGCGTCTCTGCGATTCGACCAAAAGTAACGAAACGGCCATTCGCAGTAAACAGAACATCGTAACAGTAGATGCGTTACGCATGTTGCTATCCTAAAGCCTTTTATTTGTCATTTATTAATACTATTATTATTATTATTGTTGTTGTTGTTGTTGTTGCTGTTTACCATTATTATTTTTATAGTGTATTATTATTATTATCATTTTTATTACTTTGCTGTTCTAAACATTATGCGCACAAATACTATGAGTCATGTCAAGTAGACTCGTTACTGATTTGGACAGCTTCAAATAAAGGACACAGAAATTATACAACATCAATGAACGCACCCATGCAACAGTATCTGTTAATTTCGACAACGACTACAAAGAGTTCACACAAAGTATACAAAATGTAATAGAGAAACAAGCAAAAAAGCAACAGCGGCGGCAGCAGCAGCAGCAACAAGCGTGATTATTGATGTTAGCCCCGGATGATAGCGATGTCCCTTCGAATTTCGTCAGCAAGATCAAATCACTTATCAGCCAAGATGACGGGAACCTCGCTCAAAATGGATGTCTTGTACAGACATGCTACAAACGAGCCGATGACTCGTTGTCACTGAACTACCATTAGCTCCACCTAAGCTAGTAGATTACATTGTAGGACAGGGCCCAACAAAGATCGTTGTGCCATATTTGCCCGTTCCTTCGCGTCGTATTCCGCGATACGAATGCGTCTGGCATCCCTTCAAAGATCCGTTGTCATTGATCGTACACATGGCACGTATAGACCCTTGGCACATAGGAAGTTGCTATGTACATAACATGTCGCTCTGTCAGAATGCGCAACGTACGCAATACGGATCGGTGTACATCCTCCTCTGGTGTCCACTCACATACACACACATATATATATATATATATATTGCGTACTTTTTCATTCGAGTAGTATTTCTCCGGCGTTGCTGACACTGGCCCCCTTCTGTTCTTTGATGAACGGTTGTCTCTATTCTGCCGACCGATCCCTCCGTTTCGTAAATATACAGCATGGCCCATAGTATGCCCCCGTGTTGGGCGGGTATTCGCTGTCCTTGCAGTTGTTGACAACAAGACCGGGGCCAGGGCCAGCCACAGTAGGAGTAGGCAGTAACAACAACAGGAATAGAAACAACGAACACCATACACGATATCGTGTCACTGTGTCTCCCGTCCCGTTTTGCAGGCGTTTGTTGGAGCCCGGCTCTGCCCACCCCGGGTGCCGATGGCTAGGCTGAGGTGTTATGACGGACTCCTTGCCCGACGGCTACCAAGTTGAAGACAACGTCTGAGCCCTGGGCCTACTCTTGTCCTCTGTGTTCTTCTGTCCTGCTTCCCTTGTCTAGGTGGCAGTAGCTGTTGGGTTTGCCTTGGACCCTCGCGCGAGGCCCCCGGGGAGACACGCCACGCTACACCACGTAGGCCAAGCAGTAAACCCGATTCGCCTGCCTTTTCTACTCGGTGTCCTCATGTTGTCGTCGGCCTTTCTGCTCCATCTCCGGACCGCGCTCTATGATACGCGTATTTGTTGTCCACTCGTCGCTATTTTTTGGGCAGCAGCAGCAGCAGCCGTAGCAGTATCCGCATCAGCAGAGTAGCAACAGTATAAGAAGGAACAGTGGTTCGGTTCTATTTCCACCAAGCGGTCTTCTACCGGGCCGCTGTCGATGACGGCGAACAGACGAAATCTCTTCGCGTTTTGTCGACGTCTCGGCGTTGTTTCCACAAGCATCATAACAGAGGGACACCAGGTGAGGTCTGCTGCACTCGTCCGTGGGCCTGAGAGGAGGACCTGTTGGAGGTCCTGCGGCCACACGTCGTGTCGTTTCCGAGAGACGCATCTGCGCGATGTCGGCCGCGGCCACCGCGACTACAACCGAAGGGAAACACAGTTCTCCCGTTGCCGCGTGGCGCTCGGCCCCTGCCCCCTCCCCCCGTTCGCCGATGCCAAGATGGACAACTTCCGTTTCCGGCCCGGTTCGACAACTGTTCCACCTCTTCGTTTTGTTGTCGTCATCGCCTCGGCACCGCCTTTTTTCATGTGTTCCCTTCTCTGCTTTGCTTGGTCAGTCCCTCGACGTCATCTTCCTCCATCCCCCCACCCCCCCGTACATCGTTGTCGTCGCCGTGCCACGAGAGTTGTATTATACCTGCCTGTGGGCCACAGCAAAGTGACGACTGTTGGCCCCTGCGACCGATTGAGCGGCTGGGAGCGATCTGCGCTATCGGCTCATTCGGAATCGGTGTCGTTGTGTCGACGGTGTTGACCAGACGTCGACGACGGCTGCGAACCGATGGCCCGACGGCTACGCCGACCTCAGCAGGGACACCCTCACATGCTCATTCAGAAGAACACAGAGCCGGGTGGACGGACGAACCATTAACGTACGAATGAAAACAACAAGCGGATCTGGGGAGCCCCAAGGCGGCTCTATGCAACGACAAAATATTGTTCATGTATCAATAAGAATTCTTGATAGCTAGGCTTGGTTGGCTGCTGCTACGGTATACAAGCTGTGAGTGAATTGACCTCCCAGCAGTGATTACAAGCAATGCTTGCTGGTAACGGGATAATTGCGCAAGGGACGTTGTGGGATAGCTGCAAGTTGACAGATCAACATCAGCTCCGACTTAGCACGTCGTGTTCGTATGATGTCCTCGTATAAAATTAAAAGATAATTATCTTTGTCTTCGTTTGTACCTTAGACGTGAGTCGATGGGAAACACAGATTTATCTGAGAAAGGAAATGCCTTGATCGATTGGAGAACATACGAGTCTTAGGAGACGAGTCTATGCGCTGCGTTCGAATTTTCTATTTATTCATACCTACCTAATATCCTATTTAGTCTCGTAAGGCACAAACACATTGTCAGTCCTTCAAAGGATGCTTAAATGGATCTTCGACAACAATGACCCATAATATTCCGATCATCTCGATTTCTAGAGAACCTCTCCACTGCCGTTGCACCAATTTAGATACGTGACGACCTGAACGAGACAAGCCTGGCGAATAAGCCGGTTGAGGCTGAGCTTCTCGAAGTCCAACTTGAAACTTGGTTCTCGATTGCTCCCAAAGCTGTGTCGGGTCCAGCGGCATCATGACGCGTGGACGTAGTTCACGACGTCCTTGGCCTTTGCAGGTCCTTTCCTCTTCAATAGAACTGTTCTGCCAATCTGATCAGTTGGCGTAGCTAACATCCAGTAGCAACGATTTTACGGGGATAACTAATGTCAACAGCCGCTGTCATATCCCACGAAGCGCACAGACGAGCCTTGTTCCTCTTGCTCTTGCAACTTCTTGCCCTAGATCGGCTGTTATCCTGGATGAATCCATGTGTTTTGTAGCTTGAGATTGCTATAGGATATATATATATATATATATATATATATATATATATATCCGACTCCTTGTCTCCCGTCGCCACTTGATGGAGATAGTGTTTCTTATTGGGTCGGACAAGGTGCGGTAGAATCTCTATTGTCTGCATTCATCCCGCTCACGACAGGCTATTATACTTTTCCAAAGCGCGCAGACAATACGAATTCTGCTTGGCTTGCCATTTCCTAACTGTCAAGCAAGTTCCTGCTGAGTTTGGAATGACATGCAGTAAGAAAAGGGTCTTCATCTTTAATGAGACACAGCTTCAGATTACATACCTTCACGGATCCTGCGTAAAATGCTGTACCTGACCAGAGCGTTGCCACTACTCCTAACCCAAGTATAAGGTAATAGCCTATCTATGAATCGCGTATGTTTCAAGAAAAAAGTATCGTCGTCAACCCGAAGTATCCACGAACTACTCATATCACTGCCTTATATTGAGAAAAAGCTAGCTAACAAGAGCAAAGCTAAACCAACGAACTAGGGCATGCCAACTCGACAACAGCAAAGGGGTGGCATGTCGTGTCAAAGTAACCCATTGCTGTAAACCATAATGAGACGTATTGTGTGAACAGCTTCGCCTATCCGCACAGCACTCTGGCGGCGCTAACCATCTGCAAAACTGATCTCCGTTTCTCACTATTACAGAACACCTTTACATTGATACCTTACCTCATCTCTGCGAAATACTCTCGTAGCTGTTGTTGTTGTTGCTGCTGCTGTCGTTGGCGACACTGGACATCCGTTAGTATACACGGCAACATATCTTCGTCTGTGTGTGGCTTTTGATCTTAAAAGTCTTTAATCACTTCACTTGGACCCTCATTGTCTCGGCCCTTTTGCTCGGGTTCTCGGAATTACCAAACGCGCACATGTCCCGCCTTGTACGAAATTCCGTATAAGACATTGTAAATAAATACGCCCGAGTCCCGCACTTGCATATTGTGAGAGGAGGGGGCGAGGAGATGTCTTCCCTTCGGGGCGGTGCAGACAACAGTGAGGACCGATGGCGACGTCGACGGAGGCTGATACCGACAACGAAGTTCGAGACAGCGGCGTCGGTGTCGCCGTAACGCTCCATGTGGATGGTAATGTCGAGTACCTGAGCGTGGAGAGTAGAACGACCCTTGTTTCGCAAACAGTGCTGCGTCACTGAGGGACATGTTACATATTTACGCGGCTGCATTTGAGATCCCCGGGGCAGCTAGCCGAGTAGCCGGGCCGAACTCGGGCCGACCGGTTTCATTTGTGTCATTTGCTAAAGTCGTGCAGCGATTTTCGCTCGGGAGCGCAGACCGAACGCGACACTGTGTAAGGTGCACTAGTAAATCAACTGGTGACTGGGCATCCTCGTGTAGTGATGTAAACCTTCCATTTGTTCTCGAGAACAGAAGGATATTCCGAATGCTCTAAATGCAACGTACGTAGCCTACCCTGACGTAGCCTCTCTTAGCTACACCCGAACCATCCACGTCATCCGTTCTATCAACTTGCTCGAATCATTCGTTTGGTCCAGTGAAGCCGATGGAAGAATACCACCTCACGAATATCAGTTCCCCAGCCTCATCATGCAATAGGCACGAGCAGGCCATTATAACTGGTGTAAGTCTAACAGGTGTTGTGGCCCCTTATCCCAGATGAGAGACTACGCGCTTTCCCTCATGATCGTCGTCTTCTTGTGACGAAGTGCGATGGCCGCAAACAATACAAAGAGATCGAATCCGACATCTCGACAATGAAGGAATCCGTCTGATTTGAGCTTCCTTGGTCGGTCGGGTCTGTCTGCCCTAGAGGCATTGAAGACCACTGAGGTGCGATGATGGAGGGCTGGGGTCGTTGACTACCTGTTTGAGGTGCAGGTACCCCATCTGAGAGCGTTACTAACCTTACCTTACCAACGCTTCTCGTTGCCGCTCCAAAAACAGATTGCACTTCACTAACGACACGGACTAACAGGCCGACCAACAGATGATCCCGCATACTGATGGGCACACCCTCAACCACCAAAGTATCATCATGTCCAATCTCTGCGATCGGTACGGCCACCGGCTAGTCTATTGACTAGCGACTTCAACGGCTGACTCGATGTGAACGCGAAGCCAGTGCTCTCGTAGTGCGCCCGCGCCAGCGCGAATTGTGTCTGATCCTACAGCAGATGGAAATGGAATCCTCGGGGTGCGATGATATCGTGATGCTCCGCGCCGCTGTGTACGGCCACTGCAAGGGAAGCTGAGTTAGCCGACGGGTCAGCCCGGCGATCGGATGGCTGGTCGTCCGGGAAGTGTTCCGAAGAGGTCCCGGAAACGCGGGGGCCGGTGTTCGTGTATTCTTTCTCGAAATCCCTCGGTCTGCATCATGATAAACCAATGCGTGTTAATTTAATATCATGCCAGCAGTCGCCGCAGCTCCCGCGAGTCATGATAAGCGCGTCGCGACCGCGGTTCGCCGGGCCGTGGTTCCGTCGGCTGGGGCACGTTCGGTGGGAGAGAGAGAGAGAGATTGAGATACGATGTTGTTGTTTGAGAGAGAGAGAGATAGCCAGCGTTCCCCGAGGTTAGCTCGTAGAAAATCGCTCGGTGTGACCACCGCAGCGCATGCATGACCCATAGATGGATCAATGCGTTGCTGAGTGTCCCGTTCCTGGGGTCATCGTCGCCGTTGTCGCTTCTGCTGTCGGCGTGAAAACGAAGCTAGAATGAGCCGACGACCCCAGTCAACCCTGAGAGGTTCCCTGTGTTACTGAGCCCATCGGATATTCCCATCGGCTAAGCGGGACTATGCGGTGTGCTATCGAGGCGAGCTGCCCCTGCGGACTGCCTCGTCTGACTGATTTGAATTCATATCACCCATCCACGCTGCGCTGCTGATTCTGCAGCGAGTGACCGACAGCTATGCCGCCGTGCCGACCGGCCCGGCTGAGCGAGGCTGGCCATGGAAACCGCACTTCTCGCTACTCGGGAGCGTTCGCCGACCGGCGTCACGCGGACTGATGGATGACCTGCGGATGGGAAAACCACTCGCGAACAAAGCAGGCACAATCCTTCAAAGCTCGTCAAGGAATCCCGCGGTTCACACGTCCACCATAGGAACTCGCCACAACGGGACACCGAGGCGCCAGCTTTTCTAAAGAAAGACACTCGGTCAAATACATCCGCGCCCGTACATATGCAAAGGAACAAACTGGCTCGCTGGAACTGAAATACTCATTGGATGATGGATACATAGCGTCTATGGAGTGGTCCCATGTCAAGGCGAACGAATCAAATTGTTGCAGAGAATTGCAACGGTGCGAGGGTAAGCGATTGCATCATCATATCGTATCTCGTTTCGATCGTATTTCGCAACACCGGAGGCAACCTTGTAGTATGCATTTGTATCGGTTTGTCGCCAAGGGGTATTTCGCTACAAGCACCAGCATTCGGCCGTCACGTCGACTGCGGCTGCAGTGGTACCGCGCGGCGTGTGTCGTCAGACACCCTGGATGCATCTTGCTTAGCTTGTAGCGTGTCGATTTTGTAACAGACGTCTGGGACGTGTAGGGTCAAGGAAAACGCCGATCGCGGATGAGGAAAAATTAAAGTGATAAAGGTTCAAGTGATTGATCAAGCGAACTAGCGTTGTTGCAATGCTTAAGTTCGCTCACCAGGTCGCGGGACTCGGACCTGCGGTGTCCGGCGTTTTAGAGCCAGAGACTTAGCCGTCGTCCTAGCCACCGCGCTGATCCTGAGCGAGCGCATTTGTCTCGTATTGGGGCTGATTTTCGCTAATTATCTAGCGGTGATTGCTCACTGCCTTACGGTTGTACGGGGATACAGAGGAATCGTTTAATACTGGTCTCATTTTGCGGTTGCGCCAACTGGATAACTAGTGTACCAACCGACGCTTGCATTTACGGATCTACTCGAGCAGACTGACTTGCTACGTTTCATAGCTCAACCTTCGACTGTTTATTTATCTATGTAGAATATTAAATAGTCAAACGCGAAGTAATGTGATTAAATTTGGACGTCCCCAACGACAGCGCCCTCAAGGACGTCGAACAAAGTGTACCGTTCCTCCAGCCGGAGAATAGGGTGTTTTTAGTGTCTTCCTTTAGGCAGAGACAATTATCCTATTAAGGGAATTAGAGATCTTTTTTAGACGCCGCACAGGAAGCGTCCGAGGACCCAATCCATTAGTTCCACGATCGGCATAAACAATGTGTTACCCTTTGTCGGTATTGCCATTCTACGGGATGGCATTCTGAAAAACTACAACACGTAATGTAAATAAATATGTGAGGCGAATAGAAATAAACCGGTGAGATCGTGCGCAAAATGCCGAAGCAGCTATAGCAATGCAGCTGTCGCTACAAGAAGCGGTTAATAATTTCGGCGGCAGATAGCTGCCCTTAAGTGAACCCGACCAAACGCTGTGGACTAGAATCGATAAATATTCTGCGGCAATCTATAAATAAATATATGTGTATTAAAATTAAGCTTCATAGCCAATAAATAATTGTATTATCGCAATATTTGTTTTTATTTTTAATATTCAATAAATTATAGCGTACCGTCCATCGATCTATTCAGTATTCGAGACGCGATGCTGAAAAACACGTCTGTCAAAAAAGCAGACAAATCAGCTCAAACAAAAGCGGACGTATAAACGACTCTCTGCGTGAGGAACACAATCAGTCCACTGGAACGGTGCTGCGCCCCCGTTCAACCCGGGTTAGTACATCGGCTATTTGCTGAACATAAAAAAAGACTTCACCCTAAAATTGTGCTGCGGTCATACCATAGCTTCATTGCACGACACTGGGCAAGCCACAGCCGTTGGGCGCGTTCCCCCGCAACCGTTTCCATATCTCTGTCTCTGCTGTGTAGTTTGCCGCTTCTCGTTGCTCGCCTGTGCGCATTCGTCGTTTGGCTGCTGTGTGTGAGAATGTCTGTATGGGTGACGTGTGTGTGCGTGTGCTGGGAACTCCTTTCTCGAGTTCGCCAACCAGAAAATGGCAAGCATTTCGGCGTCTCGGCAAGGAGGAAGGGGAGCGCCAACCAGCTACCCCCTACACTCGAGTGTGGGTGTGTAGCGAACGGGAGGCCAAGCGAGAGGAGGCTGGGACGGAGAGGAACGATAAAGATGAAAGCACAGCGAGAGAGTTGGTCCTATTGACAAAAATAGGCCCTCAGAAAACGTTGCCCCCGGGGAGGAAGGGGGTGGAACAGGCCCACGCCCAGTACCGTGCCTACGGCAACGACCGCTTTGTCGGCACACACACACAGGTAAAAACGCTTGTTGAAGATACTCACAGGGCGGACGAAGGGAGCGAGTTGTCGGAGAAACGAGACGATCCATTGGTCCCAATGATGACAATATGTATGCCATACTTCTGGGGTAAGCCTGTAATCAACTAAAGTTGTTTAGGAAAGCAGAGCATCGGATGAAGGCGATGGAGAGTCGTGAGGGGTTAGGGGGTCGGGGGATTCGCAACGAGCCAGGAGAGAAAGGAAGAAATTGGACGTGATTTAAAATTGGAGCAATCTCACATGGTAAATAGATTCTGGAAAAGGAAGGGCTGCGGCAGTGAAAGCGTGAGGGGGGTTAGTAAAAAAGAGAAGGAGAACTTCTATTAGGACCTCTACGAACAAACAAGTCCGTTATCGTCGGCTTGGGTTAGGACAGTTAAACGTAAGAACAAAGGGGTACAGCTTGCTAGCAACCGACTGAATCCAATGGTAGGCGAGTAGCTATGGAGGGGTGTGAGGGTGGTCCTGCATCGCGAATTTTGTAGAGGGGTGAACTAGGGCGTTTGTCTGGCACTAGGACGTTACGTACTCAGGGGCAATCGGTAGGACCCTTTGTAATTTCTGGTGTCAGAGGGTAGCATTTGCAACATCGACCAAGCAGGGTCTACATGCGATAACGTGGCATGAACGACGAGCCTACAAAGCAGATGTGTCCTGGGCACTTCGTCATTAACGATGAGCTTCGTCAGATAATCTACTAGCTCATTAGCTTAGGTTATTTGGCAGGGAGAGAGACGAATTTCCTGTTCGTTTACTTGTATTATGCATCGAAATGTCGCAGTACGATACAAAAAGTCCATCCCTAAAATATATCGTATCTAGAGGCACTTTCGGTGAGCAATATTTCCAGACGCCCAATTCAACCCATTCAACGCACAAGTCCACCGGCGACCCAACGTCGAAAACTGGACCTATTCTTGCCTCTTTCTATATCGGCCTTTCCGGCTTCCTTCTGCGCCGTTTGTGGTAATCATAATACGCCGCTTCTGCGGGCTCGCACGCCACGTGCGTACGGGCGAATCCGCCGCAGCTGATAAGCAAACAGACCAGCTCAACTGTACACCCCAACGCTGGGAACACCACTTCCTGCAAAACGTCAATCGAACGTCCTGTGGGCCCGTGGCTCACAGGCTTAGGCGTGCTCGTAACACCAAACATATTTCTCGCCCGAGAGAGTACGACGAGACCCGAGCCGGCGCAGGCTCCGGTTGGCTAAACTCGGTTAGGGCATGTTGTAGGCGCGGTACCGGCGATACTAGCTAGCACCTGCCGGAAAACCCCGCTCTCTTCGAGTTCCCTGCAGAACCCTCCCGCCGCTGCTTCAATGTCGCTATGGTACGGTGGCAGCTCTGGGCCTGATTTGAAGCGTTCCGGGCGACGTCCCCGCACCTCGAAACGCTTGTCATAAAAGGCTCTTCATGAGACGTGTAGCACCTCAGTATATGAGAGTTTTGGATGACTATATACAGGCAGCTGGCGCAAAACACGGCCCGCGCTATTTGCAGTAGTTTCGTCACGTAGTTCGCGGCCGATGAGGCTGGTCTGCAGAGGACGCCTTTCGTTCGTCGCGTAGCTTTGCTTAGCTTGCGGGCCTCCGATCTGCAGGTGTGGGCGCGCTAACGGCGGAATTGAATCTCCCCAGTCACCTTCCCGAACCCCACAGGCCAACCTTCGCCAGCTTCGTTCCACCGCTTGGTTGCCTTTCGTTGAGATAGTGCAGGAAGCGTAGAGAGCTCTGCGTGTGTCCGTGCGTGGTGAACGACTCGAGGCGAGTTCCGGGCAGAATCAGGAAACTGAACGAGACAGGACGATGTCGTTATGATGAGAGGTTTTATCATACTACCACTATTTGAATTAGGCATCGGCGTTGTCTCCGATTAGGCAGAGAGAGAGAGAGAGAAAAATGGTTTTATGGTGGTCTCTATAATACACATCTATCTATCATACAAGAAGATAGCGTGCGTTTCGAGCCGATATCACTAAGAAAATATAAAATTAATGAAACATTGTTCAAAATTTAGCCTATTTATGTCTCACTTTAGCTGAAATTCGAATTTCACCTTTTTTGCGGATTGTCTACGTGAACAAGTCTGTTTCGACCTCATTAGACTATAACGCATCATTGATAATTTCCTATCCAAGTTTTGCGGACAGCGATGCGTACAACTGTCTACCATACTTTTAATCGAGAACTTAAGCATTGTAAAATTTTTTCAGTTCCGGAAATAAACCGCAAATGTTATGTTATGTTATGTTATACATTATCTCTAATATAAGAGTACTCATAATAATAATAATAGTTGCACGCACGTGCGCCAACATCTAGCTGAATCAGCGTGCATCAGTGTCTAGCTGTTGTTGAGGTTGAGAGGAGTTATTCGATTCTTACTGTCTCCCCCCCTACGGATGCTTCTGCTGCCTCTAAATCAACCATCAATAATAATAATAACAACAACAACGCGGCAGAAGAGGGGAACGTGTACGGGGAGTCCACTCGACCATATGTGTTTCTAACCGGCGTAAATACTCAGGGACGTTTCCTACCCGGCCGCCCCTAACCCGACCCGCATGCTCCCAATCGAGGGAATGCGTCTTGTACGGTGCTTCGGTCTCGCCATCGCTCAAGCTCGCTGCAATAACCTGACGATCCCGTCTGTCCGAGTCCGTGCCATTAAGTTCACGGCGGTACCGTTAAGTTTGCCTAGCCTCAGCCCATTCCATCACTGCTGCTACCATCGCTGCGAGGATGAAGAACAAGAGAAGACTAGATCCGAACTATATCGCTCTTCGTTCAATGCCTCCGCCTCCGCCTCTCTCTCTCTCTCTTCGATATTCCTCTGCCTCTATTCCTCTCTCTCTCTCTCTCTCTCTGCCGTGAGAAGGTGAGTGCTCGAAATGAGCTCAGTGTGCAACTCGCTCGCCGGCATCACTGTCGTATTTAGATACCTTCGCCTAGTACCTGGGTCCTTAACTCTATCCCGCTACGCTCCTGCTCGCTAGTTTAGCCCGCATCTTCAGCAGCACTTCCATACAGCGGCACAATTCGCGTTCCGGATCGAACTGAGGGCTGGCGAGGCTCAATTCCATTTTGCGGAGCTCAATCTGCCTCAGGGCGAGGCTTGCTTCGGGTTCTGCTCAATAGTTGTATCTTGGGAAATGACGGAGACTTGGACTAGGTGCTGCCGGGCAATCTTCGAGTCGGGAAGAAGGAAGGCCCGACAACAGGAAGGCGGGAAGAGTTGGCGGACGGTGAAGGAGAAATTCACCAGGCAGTTACAGTTGTATCGTTTCGATAGCTAGTCTCCTGCAGTCAGCAGTTGTTGTTAACGTTCGCCTCGCCATGAGGTTGCGTGGTCACTGCGCCGAGCAAGGCGATGGTGGAACGGTGCTCGAGGAGAATGCCGCACTCGAGGCCACGCGCAGGCGGGAAGGCTGGCGGCGAGAGACTGAAGGATCTCGGAGAGAGTCCCCTTCGATTGTCCCTATCGATACCCCCATAGATACAGCATCCTGACAGGCCTCAAGTCCACCCCTTGTTCTCTCTCGCTTGTTCGCCAACAGCACCTGGTCACGTCAGCGTTTCGCGAAGAGCAACGCTCGTAAGGGAAGAAGGCCCAAGGGAGAATTCAGCGCGTAGATTTCGGGGAATCTAGAGGGTCACTCGTCGGGTAGCTCGGCTGGCCGGTTGTCGCTTCGCAAACAACGCGATGAGGGGCGCAGCGATATGTAGCTTGTGTATGAGTGGCCGATACGTATACAAAGACAGAAAGAAAAGGCTGGCCGCCAACACGAGCAGACATACATGAACAGTACATGAGCTGATATTGCCTCTGCTCCTGAGACGGGCGGTTAGCCGAACATTTGGGCGAGAATCAGCTAGAAGAAAATCGGAGATCCTTGCGAATCTGCAACTCCGAAAAAACGGCAGAAGCAGCGGCAGCAGCAGCAGCAGAGTTCGACTGTGCTGAATCGAGGGCGGCAACAGCAGGCTTCAGAGGTGGGGCTCCAAGGGCAAAACGCAAACTGAGAAAAGGAGAACGACTCTCGGAGAAAAAGGAGCGGGAATGGGAGGAGCGCACGGGAAACGAAACAGCCAGGTATGCGCCTTATCAGCGGATCGTTTTAGTTGCGGATGTGAAGAGAACGAGACGTACGTCGTCCCTCTGAAGAAGAATTCCCCCGCCACACACCGAGCACACGATCGGCGGTGCCGTTCGAGGTAGGAGAGGATCCGGAAATTAAAGGGACGGCGGAACGAAAAGTTGGGAAAACGCACAAAAAGATTGGCGGAGTGGCGAGATCTGTCAGGAGATGACTCGCTGAACTGAATCGGCTACGGATGAGACCCCAAGACATTGCGAAGGCCTGAGAAAGAGAGCCGGCCGTATCGGTTCCATTTACACAATCACCATCAGCAGCAGTGGGGAACGATTGATTCAGCAATCACGGCAACGAAATTGCGGTCACTCTTTATTGACCCTTATTGGTTCGTCGAGAGGTGAATGCGAACGCAAGACAGCTGAGGCGAGAAGCTTCACAACTTTTGACCACATCTACGAGCTAGCTTGGTGCATGTCGGGCCCCTGGCGAACACTTCCTTGGGCGTGCTGGCAACCGTCAGTGGTGGCTGCTGTTAAATAGTCTATTTCAAAGGGCGGTCGTGAGCCTCCATTTTCGAAGTAAGCGTCATTCCGCTGTAAGGCGTGCCCCATGGCTTTCGACGAGGCACGCTACAAAGGGAAACAACAGCACTCTCATGCCAAATTACCGCTGTCAACCGCTGAGTGTCTCCTGCCCGTCAGCTGGCTCAATAACAGTAACGGCAGCTTCTTCTCTACTTAGTGGCAGTTAAATACTGTTCTGGCCTCACTGGTCGACCTCTCTCTGGGCGCTCTGTTTCCGACTTTCCATTCTTCCCCAGTCGCCCCATATCCTCTAGGCGCACAAAAGTGCAGTCGATAGCATTCGCACGCATGGCCTCTGCGCCTCCTGCGTGACGACCCTTAGAGGGAATTTGGTCCTATTTTTCGGCTGAGCCTCACCCCGGTCCGTCTGTCGGTTTCACTCGACATCCATAGGCGTTTCGAGGCCTGCGCGGCCCACTCTTCGAGGCCTGCGCGAAAATCAAAGCGGCTCGCACAGAGTGGCGAGGTGAGAGACAGAGTGGGTGGAGGAGTCTCGTGTTCCGGAAATGGCCAGAGAGTCAAAGATCCGGACGTGAAGGAATCGAACGCCTAGAAACGTTAAGTCAGTGTCGACGATCGTCGTTGTAATCGGCGTCGTCCGAGAGATAGAGACAGAGATAAAACGAGGGAGAGATAACGGTGAAAAAACAAAGGGTGAGCAGAAAAGCCGAGCAGCTCGTGAGTGCCACGAAGGGGACCGCCCGTCTACGAGATTTGTTACGTGTCGCACGAGGAGGAGAGCATCGCCGAGGCCAAACGAAGACGGAAGAGAGTTGTCGTGACGCGCTAGACTTCGCCGTGGTTCTCCCCCCCCCCCCCCACCCCACCGCCGGGTTGTCAGAGAGCGGTTGGCAACGGGACCTCGTAGTCGCTATGCAGGGACTATGGCGACGTTGTGAATTCGCGTATTGGGAATTGCTGAGTATAAAATAAGATGAGAGGTCCCCAAGCGACGCACTCCAGCGTTTGACGACCGAGCATGCGGAGTGCTTGCTGCTGCTGGAACTAGCGTATGCCAGCGTACAGGGAGGGGATGGTGGCGATACCCCGTCGATTTGTCGAGTACCATTTGGTGTTTTCGACGACTTGGAGAGAGGAATTGTGTTAATATTGCGAGCCACCAAAGAAAAAAATAGGTGCTGTGTTGTGGTCAGGCAGGCAAGGACTACTTAGCATGTTTTCTAGTTATCTATTGTCGTAGAGTAAAAGCTATTAATGAAAATTAATTTTTTCTTTCGCTCCTGGTGTTGCTTACAATTAGCAGGACACAATGAGCCGTCTAGTTTCGATTTGTATGTGCCCGATTTGTATGTGCCCGATGTGATGTTCCTGCTATTGGAGGCACTGTGTTGCGTCTGCCAACACCTAAACGCGTATTCTTCTAAAACAAAAAAAGCACGTAGCTGAGGGTTATTGCAAGGGGACTGTAACTTCGGCATACGTGCTCAATTAGACCGGTAACACAATCAAGTAACTACACAATCGGTTTTCTTGTTTAACCATAACGATCTCGACAATTTGCCCATATGTGTATGTGCTCAGGGCGTTCGGTTACGCTAATTAGAGTACTGTGTACATTGAACAGCGCACCTGTGTGCCCTCACACATTGCGTTTGCTACAAGCGACGATGTCAACGGTGTATTTTTGAAATGGGTGAGTTTAGCGCGAACTCACCCAGGCGTTTATTCTATAGATGCATGTTTGGCCCCTGCAATTGCTTTGCAAGAACAACTCCGGAGACGCTTGTGCACGCTCTCTTCATACGAACATCTATCAGATCGTCGCGTCTACGCTGTTCCGATTAGGTTGGGAAAGATGCTCCGTGACGGGCCTATGTGCAGTCGATGGTCAGGAGGCGCTCAGGAAAATGTCGGGAAGTCTCGGTGCATTCGATGTTTGTATACTAGAGTTCACAGGGAACAGTATCACAGAATGCTACAGAGGCGATCCCGTATAGCGGGGTAATGCAGAGCATAGTTATTGGAAATGGCCAATAAAAATCGTCTGACCCATAGCGGCACGCTATTTCTATTCTGCCTTGAATCCCACGAGATATTTCGAAGTCAGAACTCAATCCAGGGTAGACGCCAATCCAGCTAAGCGATGATGCTATTATTATCAAGTGAATCGGAATCGATTGTGGTCTATAATGTTGTTACTTCGAGCTTCAACAAGACTTAAGGAGATCCAATCGAAAATTGTAATCGTACTTAACCACAAATCCCCGCTAGACTGTAATGCTGGTAAATGTCTGGCCGGCTGAATCAACTTTTTTTAATGAATGAACTAATGAACTCTGGCTTACCCAAGACACGTCACTGTGGTTGTTTCGATAGATGAACGCAGAAGGAAAGCGGTTCTGGAGTATCAATAAACGGCATTGGGCGAATATGTGTACCCGTCTTCTATAATCTAGACTTCAGTGCACAATATTCACCCTACCCACTATGGTGCATGCAAAATGTTCGGCTTTGTCCTATTGCTGCGTTCATAATTTCATGCAGGCATAACATTTCCGTTGGAAGCTGCCAATAACAGATATTGATACAGGACGATACCTTGTGCCTACCATCGTCTGTATATAGGCGATCTAGAATACATGAGTTTCGTTTGAGACCGAGGATCCCCAGCCCTTCGCCCGTATCACACCTCTCTGGATTAATTCCTATAGCATCACTACGAGAAATTTAGGGAGAAAATCTCTCTCCCTCTCTCCATATATATATATATATATATATATATATATACATGTGCTAACCTGCGTAAAACGCGCGACTGTGGCTTCCCTGACACAAAATAAATACTATAGTATCATGCATTATCAAATGAGTGGCTGCGTCCCCTCGTGGGTGGCTTGTGCGCATCCCTTTCGGTGCGGTTACCATGAACAGCACGACGATTTGTGACTCCTCAGGAATAGTGGCTTGCCGACATATGGTTAACATTGCCCTGCTCTTGTATAGGTCCATTGGTGAAAGCCTGGGCAAGTCCAGCAGGATCGGCCGCCCCAAAGGAAAGTCAGGACAAGGGCGATATATAGAGTAATCCCTACTCTTCGTCAGAAAACCTCCGATCGCTCTTATCGAGCCGCTAACCCAAGTGGTCCTTCGAGGAACACTAGAAATGGCTGTACCGAGGGCCCATCACTGTAGAAGAAGCGATGAGGGTCAGCTGCTGAAAATCTAGCCATTATCACTGACCTACCCAACTACGCCTAAACTTTGGCAAAACCTGACCACGAGACGGTGCACATAGGTCGAACAAATAAGGAACGAAGGTCAACTTCCCATTTCATCGAATATACGAAAAGGACGACGACCGTAAGAAGGGTGGCTATAATTCGTCAGCAGGAAGCTTCTTAGCGTTTTGCAGGACAGGTGTTTGTTGGCAGCTGGCGCCGTACATCAAGTACATACAACCGAGGTGAGCATCCGGAGACGTTTTGACGACAATGTCCGATACACAATATAATTTCGATGTCGCCATATTACGCGGCCATCCCTATATTGCGCTTGGGGAGTGCGGAAATAATAAATACGTTTGCGACGTGCCGCAAGGTAAGAAATCTAGACCTGATTGTGACACAGGCATATCGCTGTCTCGCAATGGGTCGACGATTCGCGAACATAACTTCGCCTGGCACACCCAGGTAATCTCCCCCCCAGCGTGGTTCGACGTCACCGAAAAGTCGGATATAATTGAATTCTTCTCCGGTAACAATTGATGGGGCCGGCATCTGGACTCCTGCCGTCTTAGCGAATTCTTTCAATTGCCTCCGACACAATAACGTTCGACGTCACGCGGCGATACCCCGGGGGGGTGTGGGAGGGGTATTTTTGTTAAGGATCGGCACGGTTGGTTCCGTTGCCGGCGAACCTCCAACGCGGAGTCTCGAGGCAAAAAGTTGTTTCATTAGCGTTGCTTCTTATCTTGGGGTTAGCAACGACGGGCAGAGCCTTTCAACACGTAATCATGGTTTCCAGATTGATTCTCGATATAACTAGCGACTTTGGTGTTATTATCCATTACGCTACATTACATCCATTATGCAGTTGCGTACGGCCACAAAGGCAGAGAGAGAGAAAGAGAGATGGAGAAATAGAGAGAGAGAGAGAGAGAGAGGAGAGACGACTCCCTCGACTGTTCCCAGAGTCGCCTGTGGTTTCAATTCTGAATTTCTACCGTCCCGAAGTGTCTTTGGTTGCGAGACACGAGGGATATATGAGTACTGGGTTCGAATCCTGCCAGAACCGTTCCATGCCTCTGTATGGTTGCCAGGTACGGCATGGTTGAGAAATATTGCAAAGGTGGCGCGCCGATATGGCCTCGTTGTAATACCTAAAAGTTCTTATCCGAAGTCCATCACAAACGGGAACAGCTGGGAGTCAATCTAAAGAGCATACATAGATCCGTGATTTTTTCTGTGTATAATTTTTCTTGTTACCTTTTTACTAGATGTGTGTGACATAATACCGCGTGAATAAATCATCAGGGATATGTATCCCTAAATGAGAGCCATAAAGATATCTCGTTCAAGGGCATATTGTCAACCGATTGACGTAGCGAGATGTCTACTGTGCAGCAATAACAATGATGGATACACAAATCCGTGTGGCTATATAGAATCGTTAGTTTTGATCAGGGAAGTTGGAATTGACAAATCGCACGTGCTCGTATCCTGATGGGACAATTTGAGGTGGTAGTTAACGCCGTTTGTGAGACTCTCTAAAATGTGTAACCTTGGATATATGCGATGTTAACTAATATTAATGTTCAGGATAATAATAATCATAAAAACGGGTAAACAACGCCTGTCTATGTATACAGTAATCCTCTTGTTACGCAAAGAAATAAGGGGAATATACACACTTTTTGGCAATATATATATATATATGCGGGTGCTGCATTGTCAATTTCACAACGATACGAGTTGAAGCGCACGTTTTCAACAAGTTGTTACATTCAAACCATAGCTTGCAGCGGCCTACCCGCCGCGACGGCTTTTACAAGCCACAACTTGGTTGCAACATGCCATCAAGCATAGCTGGGTTTAATATATATATATTGGTTTAGAGCAGCTTGGAGTATTTACATGTATTGTATTGCATATACCATATACCATTAGGTAACATCGGCTGTTGAGGTTTCCAACGGGCTCTCAAAGCGCGTTTGCTCTAAATCTCGAGAAACTCTGAATCAGGTGACTATGTTGTAGAGTCGCATTTTGCTTATCGCTAGATTTAAATGGTGCTCTGTCGCAAGACTTTGCTGTGGGGTTCACCTTTCGAAGTGAGTTGCCCTCGCCCGGGAGTCGCTCCCTTTGGGAAACGCGTTGCCAAATTCAGCTGTTCAACGCTTCACAGTGTACGAACGCGGCCTAATGTCGACCAAACTGTATTCCCACCACGCATACGCAGTCAGCGTTCACGTTGCGCACCAACAAATCGCTTGCCTATGTGAGGGAGGGGGCCTGTGTCGACTCCTCAGCTGACAGCGAACCCGCGGCACCCCGTACGTCGGCCTTGCCTCGAGGAACTTCTCGTTATCATCAGGAAGAATCTCCTTTGACAGAAAATATCGTCACGAAGACATCGCACGCCGTCACTCGTAGTCGACCTTGTGCCCCTGACGTCGCGCAAAGAAGCCAGCGTGCTCACGCGCTGGGATCACGTCATTTTAAATCAACGTTCACATTAGCTAACGGGTGTCGTAATGCGTATGGGGGGGGGGCGGGGGGAGGGCAGTATGTCGGACAGACTCTACATTAGTGTCTGCACGGTTGCTCACCACTAGGCGAACATTTAGGTGGCAGGTATTTTGTACGTTAATGCACGACGTTCATCCACCCTTACACGGTTGACATCTCGCGAGGGACCCTCTTCTCTAAGTAAATAATATTGCAGTACCTCGTATTTTTTAAAGTGCCGTGTTGGCATGTTAATGCATGTCAACACCGACAGTATCCCTACCGTCGACGCTACCACAGCACTTTCGCGGCGCGAACGACGGCTCCCCCCTAGCCGCCTCGTTTTCGGCCCCCATCAGTATGCGTTATATCCGAAAACTCGGGATATTCGTCATCGAACAGCCCAACAACAGCGGGCTTCTGCAATGCGCTGAAGTTATGAATCCATTAGCATCTGCTCTCAATCGAGTCGAAGCGGGGCCCAGCCTTGAAGCGAGAGACTTTGCATCTATGCGAGTCGTCCAGCGGCAAGTCGAACGGCAGGACCAGACTGCAGACCGAACGACTGCAATACTGCTTGTCCACGTACGCCTTGCCCCCTCCCCTCCCAGCCCGAAGCAACACTCGAACGGCGCGAACACCGTAGGCAACCATGTTATCGAAGGCCGTTTCTTCTTTCAGAAGTAGAGACTTGTATGGAAATTTACTAAGCTCAATTCCAACAACGCGAGAAGAGCGCCCTAGAGGCGACGCATGCTTTGATCGTCAGCGAATGAAGCCTAGGGCCGTACACGCGTGCGGGTACGTGTGCTGGTCGTCGAGGGACACTGAAAACGCGTAGCCGGGCCAATAGAACGCAATACGCAAGGGAAAAGCTCAGATGAGTGGTAATATCATTGCGAATTAGTTCGGCAAATTGGGTTCGAAAATTGCATTACCTAGTATGTGGGCGAGGCAGATACCAATTAGGTGCCCCTACAGGGGCCATGTGATAGCGTGCAAGTGTAGGAGACGACGATGCGTTGTTATAAGAAAAGACAGACAACAAACAACTATGTGTGGCGGATACACACCAAGGAATATGTGCAATTTTTTCAACTCAACTCTCTCTCTCTCTCTCTCTCTCTCTTTTTCTCTCTAATTGGTGGCGATGATTAACTGCCGCATCCATCGTTCGCCTTTATTGTGCATCTAAATATTACATCTATGGTACGTACGACAGGAGTAAGAGGCAGATTACACGGATTAGTTAAGTTCTTCTTTCGGAAGCCTTGTCTTCAATCATCCCAGTTCGTTATTAATTCTCTATTTCAATCTCAAAACGTATTATCAATTTCAAGGCAAACCTGACAAATTTTCCCGCTCATGTTACCACTCGACAGATCCCTGTTAGCCGATTACAGATGCAAGTCGGCACACGCATTTTGCCAATTGGCAAGGGCCTATATTCATACATGTTGAAAAGCGAGAGAGAGCGAGCAAGAGAAAGAGAAAGCCCAATTGGGAGAAATCTCTGACGCGATGATGGTCTAACGAGAAAACGCCATCTGGTGCGGGCGACACTTTGAAAGTTGTTAAAAAAAAAGCAGTACGCTAACAGCTTTCCAAGGGCATTTCGGCCACCCTCCCCCTCCTGCCGACCGACCGACCGACCGCCTTGCTCTGCTGAAGCTTGCGCTTCAGTGCTTCACACCCTCCTGTTCATGGCTTCGGTGGCGACTGCGTCCCCTTCTGATCAACGAGTGGTGTTCGCCGATAACGGCTGCCTTTTTCCCCCCCCCCTCTCGTTTCTCGCTCTCTGTCTCAATGACCATTATGGGTTATCACCGAACGCAATTTTGCCGCAAATGACGGCGTCAAATGAAGCCCGCGTGCTCGCTCGTAGGTCCCAAGCGTCCTACCCCCTCTCTATAGTGGTCCCCTTCGTCGAAAGCGCATTTTTTCGCATTTGAGAGAAAAAAAATGTCTCGAAAAGAGCCAGGTACGTAACCAACTCGTGGTGGGAGACGGCGGCGCCGCCGCCAACAACAACAACAGCTGACTCATACATGAAATAATTTAGACGCGTCGTTGTGCACGCTGCGGTGTCTGCGTGGCCAATATGTACCTGTGTGTTCATTAGCCGGCCCCCGTTATGAGGAACATTAATTAATCACACCACGCGGAAAAGCATCGAGTGCTCGTTGCACTTATGCGAACATTTCCACCTTGTCGTGCCGCCTACCTCGTCTAGTAGCATCTACTTCGAACTCTCGTGCGACATGCGAACTAGCTTGGATTGGCCCTCACAGTCGGTGCTTTACGACGTCCCGGTCTCCTTGCCCGAGGAACGAAGTGTTCTTTCTACCAGGCTAACTTAATATTCAAACGGCGTAGCGCGCACACACAGCAATCGTGTATCGTCCACGGGAATATATTCTGCTCTAGTATCACAGTTAGTAAATGAGTGCATTTCTTCGGAACGTTGTTCATACGAACAGTGATTCACAGTCTCACAACTGGTGGTAGTGCTGCCCTAGAGAGGGCTGCAATTTCGCTGGTGGAGTGATGGATTTTAACTAGAACCCAAACTGATGAACTAGCCAAGATTGAAGATGAAGGCCCGACTGCATCAAAGGACTTTAACCGTAATTTTATGAAGATTAACCAGTCGACCTTAGCAACGTCGTGCAGCCTGTCATTTCGCGGTTTTCCGATCCCGCGACTACAGCGTGTGCTCCTTCGATCCTGAATTATAATGGAACGGCTGCTGTATTGGATCAGTTTAAATATATATATATATATACATGCATAGCTTCCAATAGCGACATTGGACCCTTCCCCCAAACCCCTTCGTCTGCCGGAACTTGGCAGGCAACGAGAGCAGAAGATTAAAAGAAGATAAATTGCACATTGTAATCTGTAAGCGAACACGCCCCTTGAATGTATTATACATCGGCCAGTGTAGTCACCGGCCTTGTGTGGCCCACGCTGCCGGAGCGATTATCTTAAAGGTAGCGACGCTGTTGTTAGTTCGCCCCTAATGGCGTCGTCGTCAATCAATGAACGGTGTCGTCTACCTGACGGATGTTCGAAAGTAGCAGACACTGTACACGGATATAGAATAGACGCCCGCCTACACGACAGCACGTGATACGATAGCGATCAATTGCTTACCCACCTCCTCTATATGTAACCCCCTATCGATAAATGATGGGTGTGACTAGCTGAAGCCAAACTTCCATTTTTGGTACTCTGCTGTCGCAGCAAGATGACTAATTTTTAATCACCATGACAGGATTGGATCACTGAACGCTGAAACACATTGCCGTATGGATATGCGTCTCGTTACGACGCCAAGCTAGCTTGCTTCAAACGAGAACGAGGCGCAGAGGTCGGCGGAGACGACCACATGTGCCAGGTAACCTAGCCTAGCTAACCTGGCGGCCTCATAGTGATATACAACAATAATAATAATATAGTAAGAGTTAAGTACACTCGCCCTGGGCCTGAATTGACAATCACGCTATCGGCCTTCGAAACCTTAGAATCCCCGGCGGACTCCACCGATCGCTTCCTGCTGGCGCTCTCAAAGAGGATCCCATATGACGCCACCTGTGGTCACGATATGCTGGGGGTTTCTTTAAAGATTGTTTCTGTCTATCGCAGGAACGCCTTGTGCCTCCTGGGCAGCTTGAATGACAATCCATCGGGGCGAAGCGGGGCTAGGGAGCTGACATAGGCGTCACTTGACGTGGATGCATCCTAGGATTGGATGCACGTTCTGTTGGGCCAATTGCTTGACCACAAAGGCGTCGAGACAATCTAGAAATTAATTCTCAAACCGAAAACAAATAACAATCATCCTTTTGTATATGCAGCAGATAAATTAAATCCATGTAGTGCTAACGGACATAGCAGAACAGATAAATACAGATAGAGATGTTCATCGATGAATATTGACGCCTGCTCAAAATGTGTTTGTAGTTTATAAAAGTGCCAGCTCACCTATGAATATATATTGGTTGGCATACAACGACTATTGTTCCAGGGCAGGACGCTTGCCCAGCCTGGTCGCCTCTCCTATTGCCGTATTGCTGAGTTTCATTAGACCTTGCTGAACTTCAGCTCTAGTCTACGTTAGGGCTCGCTCCTCATCAGAAGACCCTTCTTGCTCACCTGCGTCATCGCGGGCCTATTTCGTGCACGAGCCGCTGCTCTCTCAGCGTTGCCAAGAAACCATGGCTAGGAACCACCACCACCACCACCCCTCCTCTCTGTACCCAAGTCCCGACTCATTGTGGGCGTGCCTGTTGCCCACGAACATGTTGGCCATGAAGATTGCCAAGGCCAAGTTTAGCCTCACCTTTAGTCAGCGCGTCATAACGAACGAACGAATGGGAGGTGGAGGCCAACTCGCGCCTTGAATTTCGTGTACGAGCAGAAACCTGCGGACAGCCCCCCCGATTCTAGAGTAGAATTTGAGGCCGACTGCAGATGGTGCGTTCTGGCGAGGGCCTCTCGTTTGTTAGCGATGACGCCGATGATAATGAGGTTCGGCAACAAAGATTCTTCGAGAAGCGCGCACAAACCGTAAGCAAACGAGCGCCCGGGGATCGAGGGGTAAGCACAGAGCTCAGCGGAGTGAAGGGATTCGCGCGCGCGCGCATCTCATGCCCACGTCACTGTTGGGTTCTGACGCTGAGGTGCGAATGCTGCAATTAGCCTCTTTGGTTCTACCATCGCCATACGATCCTCCACCTCGCGACGGACGGCTTCTGCTGTGCTGCAGTCACTGCGACAGAACGATTAACTCGGCTCCTGCTTAATACGTCTGCAGGGGCCAACACAAATGGGTAAACAACAATGCTGACGGTAGTCTGTCTAGTACTGTCTACTCTCAGGCTTCCTCAAGGCTGCTTGAGCCTTCACTTCATTTGGTATCGATTGACATGTCATTGAAATTGCATGCCAATTGCTTGTACGTATTTGCATTGGGATTGTGAGTGGATTGTGAGGTGAACCCCTCACCGAGTTACGCGAAAAGTTTTGCGCGTTACTTAACGAATGAGAGCCGAATGTGCAAATGCTGAACCATATTGCAAATATGGATTCGACATTTGTTGATTTCGTTCAACATGTTAATAAAGGAAGAGGCAACAGCAACAGCAGCAGCAACAACAGCAACAATAATAACACCGAGTTACTAACAAGAGCGCCATAGAATTGCACCTAACCTGATCATTTACAATGGCCGAAAGTGGCATAACCTAAATGGCACTCGATCATTTTCGGTTGTCAGCAACAAAATAATCGACTTTTGAACATGTGATAGCAAATGGGTTGTGTCCCGGGTCGGCACATTATAAACTGGGGTGAAAATTCCACAGCACCGGGATAATTCAGAAAAATAGGCCAGACAAAAGTAAGACATTTTTACCGAGGAATCGATTGCCATCGTCTGAAGGCGATGCTAGTCAGTGGAACCCTTCTGCACGCGAACTTGATTCTTCGCTAGCCCTCAACAAAGAAACAAAGTATTCTATTGTCAAGCGCCCTTGACAGTTTGACAAACATCGAAGCGTTGGTCCGATAGCTCGTCGCTGTACCACGCTCAGTGTTAAGCTGAAACTCGGGCGCTACGGGCCTGCTCTTCCGATACTACTTCGGGGTATATCACTGTCAATCAATAAAAAAATTTAATAAATAAAAAAACACTTAAACAAACCACACAAGCTGAGCGATCTAAAGGCGATGTTTATCTCTCCCGCCTGACTGACTTCACCTCCCGGCCGCTGTGATCAGAACGGCAACGCAACTTAGCTGATCTGAGTTGACGTGTTGAAGGCGCACGCGAGCGGAGTTTGACGGCGATGTTCCCGCCAGCCAATTTGGACAGGTTACTCAACATATCGATTGGACACATTGTCCTTTGACCGTTGATATACGTACACACATGTACATACACAAAAACACAACTCCACACACATAAGAACCCACACACACACACACACATCCATATTCACACAAATTCAGTAACACAGGCCTTCACACATACAGAAATGAACCCACAGATAAACTCACAAAGACTTTTGGCTCATTCAGCTAAGGCCTGATCCACACTACTATTGATAGGCATACACGAAACCGCACCAATATGCTCAACTCCGTCGGGACGAACGGAGACCAGGCGGATGAACAAATCGGGCCTGATTCGGCCTGAATTAGGTAATTGGGATTTGGCAGGCGCATTGTCGTCTCGTCATGGCATGTATTTTTGTCATGAGCACAAAAGACTTTATGCTAAGCAGGATTCGCGTTGAGTATCCTGCCTAGCCATCAACGGCATTGCCTGCCAAGATGTCAGTCCCTGTAACGTAGCTAAAATATAGCTTGCCTCGATATTTGTCGCGGGAAAGGGGTGCAGACACACTGAGGCGGTGCTAGCATGAGCAAAAATATCTCGGACATGAAAAAAATATGAACATATATTTGCTATGAGACAATTGAACATATCATATTGGGATCTTCATGATTACAACATTTCATTGATGAGATGAATTGTCTAATACAATTTACCGATGGTTGCATTATCTCCAAAAAGTTCGCTTCCGATTGTCCGAGCTAATCCGCAAAAGGGTCGTTCGCAGACCACCTCGATCCCGTTCGTCAAATGATTCACTCCCGCTTATTGGCCAATTGTTTATCCATAGGGTTTTCAATGAGAAATGATATTGCTTGATATAATATCTATATTTAATTCATCTGTTGCTCCGTCATTCACTGTTAACAACAAGCGACAACATGTTCGAGCTCTATGCTATCCATTGTTACTTATAGCCCAGCTTATAGCTACATCTTATACTAGCTACTCGTTGGTAGTGGCAGACGATCAATGGCTTTCTCCTATTTGCACTTCCGTCCGCCAAGGGGTGTCTGCCATCGTGTCCACTTCTAAAAACGCTCGCGAGAGAACCCATAGCCCGCCGCACGTCAACGTCTCTCGTTGTCTACGTCGACACACACCTGTCTCATAACGTGCTTACCACTATCCGCATTGTTGTTGCATCCTCATGCGAGCAGCGAGCGAGCGATGGCGAGCGTCCGCATGAGAGAAACGGGGAATAACGATCGTCTCGGGCACCGCCCTCAATGAACATTGAAGATACCGCTACGAACGGCCGGTGTCACCTCTACCAGCGGCCGTCGCGGCTGGTGTTACCGACATACCTCTGCCGCAACATAGCTGCCGTACGCGTACCGTCGGCGCCTTTCGGCCGGCGATCAACGGGCAGAGAAGGAGGAGGAGGTTGCTTCCCCAGCATCTCGTATAAACAATGATCTTTTCTCAGGCCCCCCTGCCCGTGATCTGCTGCCCCCGGGGGAGAGGGGAGGGCCGGTTGCCGGCACTGAAATTGTCTCGGACTCTCTTCGTCGCCATGGGCACGCCAGCCATTTCAGACTTGGACACTATAGTTCGCGTTTATTTCCCTGTTTCTTTCCCTCGAGCCATCGCTCGAACCATCGCTCATCGGTGGGCGACCGCCCAGTTCCAAACGCCCTGTGACCATGTCTCGTGAAGCCTCAAGACAAGCTGCGACGGCATGCGAGGTGAAGGAGGGCCCTGGGTGAGGTGTTTGCGATGGTCGGCAGCACGTCGTCCTGAATATATATATATATAGAGAGAGAGAGATAGAGAGAGAAGAGAGAGAGAGAGAGAAAGAGATATTGGGCGCCTATGCCTTAATGCTTTTGCCGGCTACAACAGCGGGTCCCAGTTGACGCGTAGGTTGCATGCGGTCCTCCTATATCACCTCGTTCATCCGCTGGCGTTGCTCTCGCGGCGCGAGGCAAACACCTCCTTCTGCTGTTGCGTCGTCAGCTCACCAGAGTGTCGTCCGATAAGACCTAGTGTGTCGAACGCCGGGTTTGCGTAGGCAGTAAGTTTGGCGGCGGACGTTGCTGGGGGGAGGGCTGTTAGGGGGTACAATATGTCGTGTGGCAGCGAGGAGAGACGTTGCCGCTTGCATCGGGCCCGACCGCAGCCCGATGTCGACGATGGACCTATTCGGTAGGTTGAGCCGGTGTTCGTGTATCGCATGCACCGGGCGAATGTTAGGAGGGGAGCTGTAAGCGAGCCCTTGTGAGGTGCATGGTGTACCACGTATAGCGACTCTGTACGACTGTCCTATCCTGCTGGCTGATGTCCGCAACGTACATGCATAATACAGCGATGTATTGCAACATGTTATGCGGCGATACAGTGATGTGCAAGGAAGTAACACTATGGAGAAATTCATTGATTAGTCAGGTGCGCTTAGCAAGTCGGCTTTAAGAGCAAGCTTTAACTTCTCGTTTGCTGTACACCCTGCTGCTGTTTGTTTTTAGTCCTACTGTTTTGTTGGGCCGCCAAAGACTGTCGAAGTAGAACCTGATCAGGGCGGCGCATCGTTGCACCAAGTAACACAAGAATATTGTACACATATAATATATATATATATATATATAGAGCCATATGTAGATACAAGCTCAGGCGGGGCTCTCTGGAGCGTACTTACAAGAACTCACGTGGAGAACCCATCGAAATTGTGTAGTTTAAATAAAAAAAAAAACGAAGCGAATGCCAACCCCAATACTCTCGCGTCAATGATAAACTCCAATTCTCTCGTATCCGGAATGTCTGCGGGACTATAGGGCGAGGATATTGCACATACATTTGATAAAGGCAAAAGGCATAGCCTTGAAATAAATACGAAATGCCGACCATGCTGAGAGAAGGAGGAGGCAGCTGAACATGTTGCCATGTGATGTCCTAGGGACCCGAACTACAGGAGCAGTGCAAGTTTCAGCCCTCACGGATATCAGACAATGGGGCCAAATATATGAAATGAAAATAAGGTTAGCAGCTACTGACAACGGGTTGAAATATAGTAGCAATAATAAATGTGATTTATTCAAACATACAGTAGTTAGGAATTATTAAAAATATGTGGAATTGTGTCCATCGTAAGGGGAGTCGGCAAACAATGTATAATGATAACAATAATGATCGTACTGTAATCGAAATGTGCCCAGAGCGTTCAGCCATGTTGCGCCTGCAGCGCTTCTCTGTTATATAAGAGATCAAAGCGAACTCTAACTTCTTCTACCGTCTGCCTTGTTGATGTCTTCAGATTTTTTGCTTTCCGAAAATATTGGATATTTCTGTATTCTTTAAAGTCTCGAGAATCAATCCGCGAGCGTTTACATCAGGACACTGTAAGCGTGCGCTAGGGGGTCTGACGCTCATTCTGGCCCCCCTCTTCTACACTGTTTTTTTTCTTTGCCATCCGACTCTCTACCTGGGATAGCCGGACAGGCGGGACTACAGCGAGAGCCGCTATTTATTATACATAATCCATAGCGGGCCGGACGTAACAGTGAAATGGGCATATGTGAGAGCGCCGCTTACTGCTAGCGATGGGTATTTGTAACCGAACGTCTCACTACTAGTGGAGTGGTGAACATCGAGGTCGATTTATCCAATGCGCGAATGACGACACGTGTTTACCGTATTCTTACCAAGTCCATCTCGAGGCACCGCGTCGGTTTTCAGAACCCTCCAGTTGAGGAAGCGGAAACCGCACAATTTCTCATAGGCAAATATTCATAAACAGGTTTGACACATGACAACAACCAATGGGTTCCTGCGTATGCGGATTTCACTCAACTGCAGAAGTCATACGTTGACATACAATTGTATACATATATGTATATATATATATATGTGCAATTTTGAAACCACGAAACACCGGTGTAAACGACGCAAGTCCTACGGATCACATTTGAACAGTACTCCCAGCGTCTTGTGCTTTCATGGCTTGCTATCTGATACGGCATCACCCGTGACAATCGTGGGTCCTTTGCTGAATCGCTATGAGAGGCGATGGTTGGGCACTCGAATAGCCTGACCTGGCAAGCCAGCTCACGCGATTGCATGAAACCGCCACACGTGCGGTACCGCATCCTAGTATTCAATGTCAGTAATTAGTCACCGAGTAACGGGGCATAGAGCCGCTCGTGAGCCGCCCTCTTGATCAGACACCCTCTACTAGGCTCGAAGCACGAAGTCACAAGCAAATCGGTAACGAAGACGGAGATCAGGGATCAGAGACCAGATAGAGAGTGGAACAGCATGTCATGCAGCAGTTTCAGCCTTTCAGGGGCGCTGATGCCGGGCAGAGAGCCCCATCGCCTCCCATGGCCATTTGATGTTCACAGAAGGTGATGGAAGTGGAGACAAACGAATGGTTGCCAATGGTATGGCCGTTTCCGCCGTTACTAGTGATTTTGCTTTTGCAAGTCTACCGATCGGAGTCGAGACCGGTGGCTTGGTGGTACATTCGTGTGCGCATTTGGTGCGTGGGTCCGTCTTACGAAGCAATGCTAAAAGCAGGACCGTGGACGTTAAATGTTGGCTGAGAGTCAGCCCCGAAAACCGCTAAGTCCACGGATCGGAGCCACGATGCGCGAGAAACGGTGGGAGAAACACTCGGAGCAGAATGAAAGAACGAAATGTGTATGCTTGTGGATTTGAGAGCCGTTGGTGGGCTGGGGAGCCGCTTGCTGGAGGCGGCTCCGGACACACAAGGGACCTCTCTGTACAAGCGGTTAATGCATAGAGGCAGAGGCGGGGAGAGAGAGAGAGGTTTGAACGAGACGAAAGAAAGAAGGCAAGGCATCCGACGCCGACGCTCTCGGGTGCCTGGCTAAGCAGCTTTCCTGTACCGCGCACGTTGCCACAGTAGATGTCAATCGCGTCCCGCCTATAGGGAATCGCAGCAGCAGATTGTGGATCGAATCGTATGCTCTGCACGTATAGGCAAACGGGATGAGAAAGACCTAGCCGGGTGTCAGCTAGCCACAAATATTGTCTTTGTACCGCCCAGAAGCCTATATGTGGGCTGTAGATCGGGGACGGCGACTGTGAACACTGCCAGCGTGGAAAAGTTGGCTCGAGGGGCCCGAAGGCGAAAAGCCTTAGCCACTTTGCAGTGTTCGGGTGCTGGAGAAACGGCTCGCCCTGCTCAACCTGCGTTTCCATTGGACTGAGATTCAGGGGGGGGGGGGGGGCAAGTCGGAGGGGAACTCCCTGCAGGAGAGAAAAGGTCCGCGTAGGGGCCTTTGGGTGCGAGAAAGACAGAGACAATGCCCCTAGGGCGATGATGGCTGAACGCGTGGAAAGTTCGATGTATGGTTGGCGTCCCGTAAGGTTGGCGAACCGCGTCCGTGATGAACAACTCGTATAGCGTGGTCGCCGCTGACGGTTGTATCCGTTCCGGGGCAAGGGGGCATACAAGACGCGCTGTTTGCCAGACAAACAGGTCCGGTCGGCGCGAAGAGCCGGAAGCCAACCAGGGGGCGCTTCCTATGCGGCGGGGAATCATACACATAGATACAAGATCCACATAGATACCTGTCATGATGCTTGCGGCAGGGCTACTTACACGGGTGCGAGCGTGCATCAATACCGAATATACCGCACGCGGCGGTGGCAAAACGGTGTTCGTCGTCTGACCGGGGAACTATCCTAGTGTTGGTGTCCGGGCGTAGAGACGGACGTAGAGTGGCCCCTTATACGAAGTAACTCACTGTTTGAGTAGCCAGCAACCTGATTACTATGCAAGAATATGGGATTTCTTATATGGAACCACGTTGCAACTGCGTCTGGCTGACGCGATTCGGATCCAACACGAAAGCTGACGAGATCAGCCAGTTCCAAGAGGTACTATTGATCTTTGTATCAAAACTAGCAGGTGCATAGTAGCTGGTGAGCACCGATTCGGGCCCAGCAGCATGTTACACTGTTTGATACACAATCTGTGCGATGGCAGAGGAGATGTATATAAATATATATATATTATATATACTGACTTTCTTTAATATATATATATATATAAATATTAAAGATCAATATATATATATATATATATTGACTATCTTTAATTAATCGCTCATGATGAGTACGTATTTGCCACTTCACGGGCTCAAACATATGGTTCCCGGCTTTTTGCAACCAGGAACTGAGCCGTCCAAGCCGCCACCGGGTTTATATATATATATATATAAATCTAGTTCTGTAGAACACAATGAGACCAGCAAAAAGATCCATATCAGCTGTTTTTTTTTTGTTAGAGCATTCCATCCTTACAAGTTTGAAAAAGTGTCGAACTAACGGCGTCGGCTGGCAAATCGGCCTTTGCCGATTTCACCGCTGGCCGATGCGCGTAGCTGTAACTAATCTTCTTCTCGATTCTTCGCCGACGAACTAGTCCTGATATATAGTAACAAGCTAATATTATGAGATTGTTGACTGCCTGCTTGCCCCCTGCAAATCGAATTGATTTTAGTTCTCTCCCACCGAATCAAGATTAGATATATAATAATATATCCGATTTCGGTGGCAACCTCGTCACCCCCGGGCTCTGGCGTCACGGCAGTGCTCGCATTGCTCAAAACAGGAGCGAACAGTCAACAAAGCAAACTGTTCAAATGTTTCCCAACGGATGACCTTGAGATGCGAACTCCCCGAGTCGTCTTTGAGCAGAAGCTCCAGCTGTAAAGCTATCGGAGAACCTGACATATAAGTCATTTCGACGAAATAGCTGCCAGCCCCTGTCAAATTGGTAAATACATTTATACGTATGTACCGGTGCCTGCGAACACAAATATCAGTTTCATGTTGCAGAGCGAACCTCACGCGTTGCACGTACGCTCCTCAGCGTGACGTCGTCGACTGGAAATTGCCCCCTAGTTAGTAGCACATCGGTGATAACAGCAATTACAGAGCGGCTGAAAACGCGCCCTAAACACACGAAAGCCTTTATCGTATACATATATATATAATGTTCTATATCAAGTAATTGTCATTTTCGTTCTTATAGCAGACATTTCCGTATGGCTGCAACGGAGACAACCCATAACAGCGACGGCGATTGTAGGGGACGGTGACAACCGTACATGACGCGTATATAGTTGAGAATAATCGCTGTTGTCGAAGATCAAGCCGAAAGCAACGAATGCACTAGCCCGAGAGACACTATTCACTATGGAGTGTAACAATGTTGTTGAGTAACTAGTGAGCAGTTTTTTGAACATGTCAATTAAAGGCATGGACTGAGTAAACCTCCATCTTCGATAGTCCTGTGTAAATATAATACAACGCCCACGATGTCGAAATTGTGCGGGGACACGAATGATTTTGTGTGTCGAAGTCACCAACAAGGGAGGCGACGACATCGTGCAGAGATCACTATAATAATAGTGTTGTTGAACATTACCTGCATATATATATATAGATACATGATACTGTGAACCCCTCATTCTCAACTTATAATACCCTCGCCCCACATTACCTATATATATATATATATATATATATAAACAAGGAAGTTTCTGTGCACGTAGCAGTTGAGTGATGATCTGAAAAGAATAAAAAGGTCGTCGATGGTATTAATAAGCTGAGAATAAGTGGTTCACAGCGCCGTGTCTCCTGCCAAAGAGAAGGCAGAAAGGAACTCCGCAGGAACCTGAAATCACTTTCTCTCCAATCAGAGTAGCTTGGTAAAACAACAATTTCTTGCAAGCAGTCGCAATGAAACAGTGACAAACGCGAGCTATTATTGTCCATTAACTCGCTCATTGATTAGCTACGCTGAAATACAATGCAGCAAGAATTGTAGCTTAATTATATTCACTCCATGAGTGAGAAAGAGTGCGCTGGTCAACACGAACTGAATATACGCTGGTCCGAATCATAGCCATCCCAGTGAAACCCTCGAGTGGAACACGATATCGTTTCAAAGCCGAACCCTTCTCCCGAAAACAGCCCTCGCCCCCCTCGACAAAGCTCCACTGTGTTCGTCTAAATGGACAATGATGAACTCAACCATGTATTTTACAAGCACATCCAACGGGCTGCAATAAATTGGGTTGGCCGGTGGCGCCGTCTGTCGCCGTAGGGAAGCAACAAGCGGAACAGGACCGCCAGTGAACACCGTCGATATACACCTCTACGGAGATAGCATGACGGGATTGAGTAGCTATCATTGTCCTCGTTTCGAAATTAAATTGCAGAAATCCACCTACAACCACTCGTAGAAGATTCCCAGGCGTTTAAGCGTCACTGCAACTGGTCGACAATCTTCTCCACTGGGAACATCAGTTATATAACAATACGCCCTTTGCACAATCACAGCGTTAATTAAACGTGCCCGTTTGAAGAGCAATACCATCGGGACTGGGCGTGGGCCGAGCTCACGGGCAGATGCGAAACTCCGGAGATTAAATCACAATGTTAAGTGGCCAAAGGAATTGATTGCGTCCATAGCGAGGCGACCCCGACCCGCCCGGAGACGCCGAAGTGCCCCTCTGGTGTACACTGGAAATCGATTAGATGATTATAGATTAGCCAGTAGTTTACGCCGTATGCGAATGAAATCAATGGAGGAGACCTCGGATGAGCAGTCCGTTGAAGGTTGTGAACCGAGACAGGTGACTGTAGCCCACTGTCGCTGATGGCAACCGTGCCAGCGGCGAATTGTCGAACCCAATGAAATATATCGATTATTAAAAAAATAGGCTAAAATCTTATTTAAATCAAATCCTGTAAACCACTTGTAAGTTTATTGTTCATTATGACTTTGTGATAAGTTTTGACCGTGTGTCACCTCAAAGAACCTTGTGAAATACTTTGGTGATAATTTTTTTTTTATTTTATTTTTATTTTAATACGAGAACTTAAGTGTTGTAATATTTCGCAGTTCCGTCAATAAAGAAATAATTGAATGGAATTATTATCGTATATCACGGAGGCGTGTAGCGACGCAACGGCGGCAAGCATCAGCTGCGGTGAGTTTATAAATAGCGACAATAATGTGTATACGATATATAATATGTATAGGGCTATTATGTACAAACCGGGGTTTACAAATCAGATCAAATGATCGACCAAATCTATTATAATTATTGTTTTTCGAGCTCACCCTCAGCTGTTCCCCCATCTGACAGGCCTCTGCTCTTAAGTTTTTAGGTATTACTATGAGGAGGACCTGTCGGGGCCCCTTTGCTTCGAGCAAATCTATTGGGGGTACTGATCATGAAGCATAATTCTAGGAGAGGGGTCAGCCGGTGAAGACTCACTAACGTTTCACAACGAAGATCAGTCGGCGCTAATTAATCACGAGCATAACCTATAATTATAGTAACAACAGGAAAGGCTGTATGTTGATGCGGTCATGTGAAGCTCCTGTATCATTAGACAGATCGGTGTCCCGCAGACATGCTATTCCCGCAGGGCAGAACAAAAATAGACTTCAGATAACCTCCACGTACGATACGCACAATGAATGAATGGACTCCCGAGGGCTGAATGTCAGCTCCGACGAGACATGAACTGTGTGTGAGGCTCTTAATCCTACGAATATCTAGTAGTTGTACCTTCCCCACTGGGGTCTTGTATCGTATTTTACCAGAGTAGTCTGGCATCAGGGAGATCCTTCTAGAGAAATGTGGTGGTGCGCTCGGCCTTAAACAAACAAGAACCGCTTTTGAATCCGCGAGTTTTTTTCTCCCAAAACGTTTATGAAGTTAAAGGGTTATTGTTAGTAGAGGATAGTGCAATTTTTACAATGCTTACATTTTTTTTGTAGATCTCCAGGTCGCGGGACTTGAACCTGTTTTTTTACTTCAGCCAGAGAGTTCGGCACGGTCGAAGCCATCACGCTGTCAACTGTGAGAGGCAATTTTTGCATTTTTCGAAACGACAAATGCCTATGCTCTCTCTCTCTCTCTTGGATTAGAGCACTTGGTGTCCCTGAGAGTCACAGATACTGACACATCATCACGTTCGCGCACTGACCTCCAGATATGAAGGACTTAGACATGAAACTTGTACTGTCAATGATCAGCGCTCAGCCTGCCAGGGTATTTATGCTCCGCGGCGGCGATTGTGGAGCTTCGAAAAGAACATCATTTATAAGCGCTCCGTTAGAAGCACGCCGTCATACTGGATCCATCAAACAGGCATAGTATGTTGCCAACATATCCTATAGATTAGATGAACAGTTGGACAGGCTGGGTAAAGTGGACAGCATTAAGCCACAAGGACACACGCCGACATCAAATCCCTGTCGAACATTTGCATAATCTACAATGGATGAGTCCATTGTATATGTGGGGTGTTTGTGTCGGGGACACACTCCGCGACGTACTTATTACATGGTACCAGTAGCCAAGGCGTCACCAGCCACACAGAGCGTTTCGCCTCTCCTGCTCGTTCGTTGAAAATCGCAGGGCCGGGAACGCGAGGAACTTCACTGGCATTGAGATGGCGTCGGCCGGGCTGGCTGGCTGGCTGGTAGATGGGTAGCCGACGTTCATATTACGCACCGTAAATACCCAGCGCGTCCAAGCCGTCGCGGTCGAACGGGAGACGAACACGGGCTTGCTTCGCAACGAACGTGATACCGCCGGTGTAAGCACGGGGGAGATCGGGTCGGACCATATCGAAAACAATCTGCCCTTGGGGCTGTTTGCCGAGCCGGCCGCCTGTAGACGTCGTAAGCCTGTCGTATATTACGAACGATCTCGCTCCTGACAAACTGTCGGCTTCAGATTCGAGTAGCTGGTCTCCCGCAGCAGTCGCTACTCGCATAGAGCCACCCTATCGGCCTTTCCTGCATGCATACATGAATTCAGAAGCGGATTGCATGAGTAAGGATTTCGTGCCGGCAAATCTGTAGCGCGGGCGAGCCCACGAGATGACGCTGTAGATACTGTAGAGGGTGTGTGCGTATATTCGACTTCAGGGGGCGAGCGTGGCAAGTTTTAAAAATTGCAATATGTTAAGTTCGAACGCAATTAACGCGTTCAAGTGGACCCGTTGCTCATTTGTTTAAGCGAACAATTTTCGACTTGAAATTCCAAGTCGCAAACCGATGCGATCAGACAATTCATTCGAATCAGCTGTTTTGTATCGTCGGTGACTGTTCGTGTGTATTCGTGCGTGCGTGTTACAAGCGTTGCATTTCAAAGATTTCAATCTTTGACATAACTATACGATTTTATGAAAGGGTTCCTTGCTATCTATCTGTAATCGGACGAATCTAACAGCCAGTTTTTTGCGAGCCAATTGAAGATCGCCACTCGGTTCGCAGACGAAGTGCACGTTTATTCAGTATTAGGCCAACCAAGCGTTTCTCAATGACAATCCGACGGTGAAATCAGTATCGGACGACGTCTAACGGCGTAATTGATCTGCGTTTTATTGCTCCGGCTCGCCCAAATCATTAAATCATGATCAGTGTACAGGCGTAGAGCTGCACAAGTTGCTGTCCTGTCTTAGTTTACTCCTGGACAGTTGTTCACGTTATTACTAATTATTTACTAATTAATATCTATACCCGTGTTACTGTGGTTCGTCTATTAAACTACGGCGCAAATTTAGTCAAATTCCTGTATATTCGTTAGGCAATGTATAGCCCAACGGCAGCGTCACATATCGAGCATGCGTTAATAGATAGGAGCACTGTGTCAGCTATGTATCATACACTGTGTTCACTTCAGTCCATCATTGTTTTGTCAACCCGCATTCACCTACGATCGGCCATGCCGCCTCCAGCACCGGGTGACATGACTGGCATTGAAATATCGATGTGGAGATGGTCTTTTTTCTTTTTGTTTCTGAATCAACCCGCCATTCACAGCTCTTGCCTTCATTCCTTCCGCAATGTCACTTTTCGACAAATATCAATCACCCAGTGCACTGTGGTCCCCGTCAGACAGCATCGCTGCCAAGGGCAACACCGGCGTTGCCTCTTCAACGCCGGTGCAACATGTGCATTATAATTGTACACTCAATACGAAGAATATGCCCGGCATCGGCATTGTACACAATGAGGTGTCAATGGATAAACAGTGAGAAATGTCGAACCGAACAACAGTCAACGGCGAAGGATTCGAGAGCCCTCGTCAGAGTCAGTCGTGGCAAGGGGGCGATGTTCTCTTCAGAGCTATCATCTTCAGACTTCGCTTCGTAGTGTACTATATATCGCCAAAACGTATATATATATATATATACATATATAATACAATAAAATTTAACACACAGAGAGCCATCTCTCTCTATTATATTGTCTCATCTATGTTCATGAGTTGCATTGTTTACATAATAGGATCTTGTTACCGGTGGCGCGGATCAGCCTGTGGTTGACTTCTTCCAGGAAATTAGCAGAGAGGGGGTCGTGGCCGCCTAGCGTTTCGAAGGCGGGAAGGGCACAGAGGTGAGTTGCCTGGAGTGGCCTACTTCCGTAGCTTTCTTCGAAGGAGTCTACCACAGGCTGATCTGCGCCACCGGGGACAAGCGCGCAGGTTCCTTCCTTCTGCAACGCCTGTCCCTCGCTGTACAGAGGCAGAGACACAATACCTCCCTCAGAGGTGATGACCATGACGGCCTCAATGTGACACCCTGTTCAAAACTGCTTCTCTAATTACTATCTGTTTACCAAGTGGATTGATTCGTTATGTGTGGATTCCAGCCTTTCCATTAGGCCTTTCTTTCTAATGCACAACGAATAAAAACTACACCACATTATCGAAGCCACTACCGGAAGAAATTTAAGGCTATTTTCGCGGCTCAACTTGCCTATTGTCCAATAGCGTTTTGTCCCTATCACAAGGGATGACATATGACATACGGCGCTATGGGCCGTATATGAGTACAACATCATTGCACGATATGGGCCTCATGTATTCGGCGCACAATCCAACCACCTCGAGCGATCCTATAGTATACTCCTCATCGACAATCCACGTCATATTATCGTAACGTCCTATTCGCACGCATGTCGCCGATGACCAAGTCGAGCGATGTCCCTCTATGCCATTTGTCTAGAATGTGTTTCGGCAAACTTTAGCCACGTCCTGGCAGAATCAACCATTTAATGGTGACACGAAATGCGAACATTGACGTACCGTCGTGAAAGGTACGTCGAGCTGACACGTTTTGGCGGCTGTCAGACGATAGCCGGCCCATTGCCGATCGTCAGGCGAACATCATCTCCGTGTTCTGTTCGTGGCAGGGTCCTAATACAAAAACGTCCTTGTGGCAGGATATGGCAAGCCTATCTCCGAGTACCTATCGTGGCCTTACCTTATCCTCTTGTCACCTTAGCGGCTGTTCGCCACACCCACTTATATCCTCCCTGTATATCTCTCCCCTTCTCTCTCTGTCTTTCTCATGCGTGCGTCCGCGTTTTCCCTTATCTGTTGAGCCGGCGCTGCGGCCGCTCGTTGAGACCGCGACCTTGAGAGTTCGGGTAGAAACACCGCTTCGCGCAGCTGGACGTTGGCGGGCGTCGCAGTCCTGCTGCACAGCGGCTGTTGCCCGCTGAACGGTGGCCGTCAACGAACGCCCGCATGATCACAGTCTTAACGTTTCTGCGTCGTCCACCGGCGGATAGGCTCCCGACGATGTAGAACTGGTATGATACACTCATTGAAGCGAAGAAAAAGCCAACTCTGGTCTGTCCCCTCGCGCGCGATCCCCCTCGTTTTCTCTCATCACAGTCCTTCGCGCCTAGTTGTCCTTCGGTGTCCGTCCCCTTTTTCGCCTTGTTTGGCCTTGCACTTCTTGTGGCCTGGAGCGCAATCTACGACTCGATATATCTCGACGACTACCCCTGCCACCACGCCCGTATTTGTAGGCGTCCACTACCTCATAGTCGTAACGTGCTCGGGGACTGGGGGGAAGGATCTCGGGGGTTAGTAAAGCCTAAGCACGTAGTGCGGCACACAGGAACACGTGTATGTAAACAGCGCTGCCGACGCCGGCAGGTAACAGGCTGGTACGCGTCAAGCCCTCGCTGCTGCCGTTGTCTTCAGCCAGCTGTGTACTACCCGGCCCACGTTCGTACGCGCGATGACACCCGGCTGGTAATGACCATGTTTGCCATGTCAAGTCAAAGAAATAGCGCGGGTTGGTTCCTCGCCGCAGCGTCGGGCCCGTTGCCGTTGCTCGGCCCTGCAAATTCTCGCATTCTCCTAACTCTGTAATGGCTTGGCTAACATACTGGTAGCGTACGATAACAGCTCAACTCGGACGGGATGAGACCACCGCGTACTGAAGGTCTTATTAGTGTTTCGAAGGGGCCTGTGGTCGGCGCTGAGGTGGAGCTGTCGCTGAAGTTTGCCACTACGTAATCTGACGTCTAATGGCACAACCACGGCAATCCCCGTTGGTACGCAGGATAAACGAGGAGGCTGTCGGGATCTGCCGCGACTATGTATGACTTTGTCCGAGATACGTTGGTTTTCTATTCATACGCATTTAGTAGTTCTGCAAAGGTGCTGGACAGCTCCGGATAACACTAAGCCGGGATTCAAAGTTGGGAGCGATAAGATATATATATATATATATTTTTTTTTTATGACGGAGAATGCTCATGCAGACCAGGCCTCACAACTAAGGTATTTGCCATGGTACTGTGGGACTCCTGCCTGGTGGAGTGGCAGACCTACCCGCTAAACTCACGCCCCACTTAAATATATATATATATATATATCTTATCGCTATATTTATCGCGATATAGTGGTCCAACTAGATCGAAATGCCAGCTCTAAAACGGACTCACTGTCTCTTTCAGCGGCATCAGGTGACAGGTTGCCCATTGTATGATTAGCATCGCAGTCGAGAGCTCTCGTCCCCGCATCAGCACCTATCCGCGGTGTAGAACCACCTTTTTAATATCGAAAGAGATGACCGTCTACTCGCCTTTCCAATGGCCGGCTAGATAACCTATCTCTCGCAAACGAGCTATATATATATATATATATATATATATATCTGTGTATTGCCGTTACCCCGGCAGGCACTCATGGTCGCCAGGCCTAGCTATCACAATATTCCACCTCATATATTTGTTGTGTTCCTCTTCTAGATAGATCAGCCCCCGGCCCTTCTCGGTTGGCCATTGCAGTTGGCCTAATATTAAAGAACAGCAGGCATCCGGCTGTTTATAGCGTAGCAATATAATGCTGCCAGATAATGAGCAATGGAAATGAGCTACCGAAACGGATTGTTTACCACAAGTTAACATTGATTGGTGGGTCTGGGCAGATTTATTGTGCCGTGGGCCTCCTTACGATTGGTGTGTAATCATTGGGCCATATGGACAGCAAGGACATGATACATGGGCGGAAAACCGCCTAATCGATTATCAGAGCTGGCGAAAAAATCGGATCTTGGGTATGGCAGATATTCCCGTATAGCTTCTTGGCAATATGTGCTGAGCCCGCCGACGTGCTGGGTTCGTGTGCGCCTTTTAACACGGGTTCGATACCCACCGTTCCGCATTTGCATTTAAAGGGGTCCGTCTTATGAAGCAAATGCCGAAAGCTGTTCCGTGAACGATCAATGTTTAGGGCTGTGAGCCAGCCGGAAAATGTGCTAGCTACTTGACAATACGTGCGTGGTCTCCGGCAGTCCGAATATATATATATATATATACATATGTTTTTGAGTGGACTCTCAGCCAACATTGAATGTCGACGAAATTGCATGCTGCGTTGCTTCGTATGACGCACCCCCAAGTGCAAATGTGCAACGGTGGGGATCGAACCCGTTTACTTACGGGTCTCCCTCGGTTGCAATATATATATATATATATATATATATATATATTAACAATGAGATTCAAACATACCCTGTTTACAATATGAGTATCTCACAGTATCGTGACACATTTCAATAGACACAAGACTGGAATCACCACGGCGGCGGAAGTTCGCAACCATTAGGTATCCACAGCGATATCACCCCTTCAGCCGATAGCGACAGCTAGATCTCTCCCGCATAAATCTCTCCCGACGCATCTCGACACCGACCAGCTACTGCAGCAAGCAGTGCGCTGTAGACAGATACATACGCATACATAAATGTGTATATAGGCATCTCCACATTTCTTTCTCATCCACCCTTCAGCTGTGACTCGAATCCACTACCCATTCGCGCCTAGCGCGCGCGTATCGCCGCCAATCTCTATCGCGTAGTATAGGGACAGCTGCTGGATGCTCGGTACGAACGAGCGTTGTGCTTTGCGGCCCGGCTGATCTCCCCCTCCGCCTCTGGCGAATCCTCCTCACAAGTGAAACATATTTGAACGCGGGCAAAATCCCCCCGGGGTCCCTATCCCTCGATTCCTCCCGCCGTGTCCTCTCGCCGTCTTTCCACTTTGTCTGTGTGTGTGCCTTTCGTATCTCTGCCACGCTCGCGCTGCTCGGGGCCCCTGTTCCGCGAGCATCTCCCGCGCTCCCTTCGGAGCAGTCTGCCGCCGGCGCGCACCGCCAATCCAATTGACTGACGCGGAGGCTGGCAACCAGCCCCCTGCCATCAGTGTCCGGACAGCGCTTCAGTCGCTTCACCCGCATATATATATATATATATATATATATATAAAGAGAGCGAAAGAGAGAGAGACAGAGAGAGAAAAAACTAAAACAGAGGGTTTGGTTCCGCTTCTCTTCGACCGTCGTTCGCCCGGCCGTGTAACACTGCTACGTCCCAGCGAGTCCGCCGCTGCCGTGGATCAGACAGTGTCAGAGTCAGTCAGTCGAACTCGTCGTCGTCGTCTTCTTCAGAGTCGCAGTCTAGCGCCTGTCGGGAGCAGGAAAGGCGGGTCCCTCCTCTCCGTATTCGGCGGCCTGCGGTGCAGACGTGTGTTTCTGTGCCCGCCGACTATTGCGAGGGCTACGATGGCGGCGGCAGCGGCAGCAACTGCCGTTACTGCAAGAATGAAAACGGACGAGGCGCGAATATTATTGGAAAGCACTACGTCGTCCTCTGCCTCTCCTGCAGCTGGGCGCAGCTTCTACTGCTACTAGTACTACTACTAAGTTCTATTCTTCCGGATATATATATATATATATATATGTTTGTATCTAGCCAGCCAGTGGCACGAGCTCCTGCACGAGCAACTCCATAGACACTACGGAGACCGTCACGCCGAGAGCCACCAACGAGCCCCGCTCAGGCTTCTCCCTCAGCCCCCGCAATCCGTGGATTCGCTCCATCTCCTCGTTATGCCTCTCCATATGTGCGCCCCGTGCGCTCCGCAAGTTTCCATACGACGCGAGCGCAGCCACGTGATGTGGACTTTCCAATCCCGGTGGCCGCGTCCGCTTCCTTGCCGGCCGGGGCGGCGTTCCCATCGCACTCTCTTACCCCCTTGGACACACCCTTGGAACCCTGAAATTTGCTGCTGCTGCTGCTGCTACTGTGACTGCCACCACTAGACGTGGGTAGTAGTGCAGAGCTATTACAGCCTCTGATGCTGCAGCAACCGATACTCGTTACGGGTCTGACTACCGACGCGAGGAAGGGGTCTCCCATCCACGGCCGGTGAGCGTCTCACTGCCACCGCTGTCTGCTCGACGTGGCGGGTCTCGGGGACGGAAAAAGAAAGCAAGAGAGAGACCGAGAGAGAGGAATCCATAGAGGCATAGATAGATAGGGCGAGGTGGTCTCTTCTCATCTGGTGGCAGGTGCTAAAAGCCTCTGTGTGGGGGGGGGCTGCCGAACGAGGATAACCGCAACTGCGAATCTGTCTGTGCCTGGGACTGTTTCATGGATGGATTCTTCGGCCTCGTGTTTTTCGTTTTTTTTTTTTTCGTCGCCTCGTTTCAACGGAGCAGGGAGAAGCGCATAGTCAAAAACGGAAACCCAATTTTACTGTGGCCCTTTAGGTGGCTGCCGTCAATGGCAGACGTAACGACAGCCTCAGAGACACGCTCGTGCTGGGGTGCCGTCCCCGTTGTCGAATGTCTCCCCGTCCTCCCCCTCCTGTCTGTATTTGCTCGACTAGGCCTAATTATTGGCGGGGCCGCACGTGTCCTACTTGGAACCGCGTTTTCTATATATATATATAGATATATATATATATATATATATATATAATGAGTTTTATCGGCAGACGATGAGGTGCTGGCGACTTGTGACCAGGTCGACTCAAGTGAGAGTTCATCGTTGACGACGTGCCATAGTAGTAATAATAATAATAATAATAATAAAAATTAATAATAATAACTAATATCAATGTTTTCTTATTATGTTTACATAGCGTATTAATTTCTACTTTTAACAAAGTTTATTCAACAAAAATGGTCAGGCTCGCCATCATATGTATATATATGTTATGCATTGTGAAACTGCAGTTCCGAAAATAAACCACTAATGAAATGAAATGAAATGAAATGTGTGTGTGTGTGTGCAACGCGAGGTGGATATCAGTGCACGGCTCATTGGCGGCTGCATAAACAAATCAGACGAGTTGCGCCTTCACCTGAATGTGCTCTGCCTACATTTGGATTCCGTCTCAAACACAGATTACCGACGAAAGGAGGCTATTCATACCGTTCATGGCTAGGCCATTCATCGTAATATGAATTTCCGAGAGTCGCTAGATTTTGCATAGCTCGAATGCAACAACATGTGTCAATATGTGTCAGGGGCTGAATCTCAAACGGGGGCTGCAAGCCGAAGGTGTTCGAACTTCACTTATCGGTTGCTAAGGGCAGTGCCAGCCATCGTCGCGTCTTCCAAATCATATTGGAGGATCACTATTAGAAGATTACGATCGTATCATATTCTAAGGGCCGTCTGCACGATATGGAGGTGCCAAGTCCGGCGGCGTGGTGCACGGGTAGAACTGATTTCGGCATTGCTTCGTGAGACGGACAACAACCCTGTTTAAATGGAAATGTGCAACGGTGAGCATCGAACGCGTTTGTGCACCCATTGTTTCGATCAGGTTTCGTGGCTACCAGTTTCATTGATTAAGGTATCACGGACACGAATACCGCTCCACCAGGATAAATATGGCGGGGGCCGAGTGATGTGAATGTGTCCCTCTCTCTATCTATCTGAATAAATCAATTTTCCGGGCTGACCCACAGCCAACAATTAACGTCCACGGTACTGCTTTCGGCAGTTTCTATTTATCCATCGAAATATATTCTTTTTAAAATGTTTTTTCTTTTTTTTTTGCGTCAAGACATCGACCAATATGTAACGATAGATGACGCTAATCAGAAGATGAAGCTGGTAGGCGCTTCGCACCTGCAAATTGTGAACGGCGTGAGTAACTTGAGAAGGATGTATACGTACACGGAATGGCGACGGAATCGTATGATAATAATAATAATATGTTGTCATTGTGGATTGCAACAAAAAGCCGTTTGAGGTTCCGGAGACATCTTGCACCTATCGCTTGCTTAGGCCGCTAAGTGGCGCACTCGAACAGAATGTCTGCGTTTGACAACCAGAGAGCATCGCCTGCTGGACTGTTTCTCGATGGAAGATGACCTTTGGGATGCAACCACCGAGTCGCCATACACACTTGCCAAACTTGTCAGAGGTTGGCACTCGACAAGCATGCGATTACCGAGGAGAACAAGCTCGCCATCGCTTGTCATGTGTCCATGTCCATAAAAAACAACTGTGAGCTCACTTAATTCAAGGACGTGCCGAACAAATTTTATCCGGTTTAAGTTCACCTATTTATACAGTGGACGAAACGCGCGCTATAACAGCCGCAGATTGCTTGTTGGCCTGCCACCGGTTGACACCAGTAATTTGCTGCGTGGATGCCGAGCCGTCGGCCTCGGCAGAGACGCTCTACGCCATTCTAACGGTGTTGCCCGACCCCGGTGAGCGTGAGTGACTCCCTACGGGAGGCATCAGCACTGGCCCTAGCCTAACGCGCAATACTCCTGTGATCGGACAACGGATAACGGTGACAAGACGAGTCTGGAGCAATGTTTGGAGATACGCAGGCGAATCCATGCCTGATGGTAGATCAATTTCGAAATAGGTCGGCATGCTCCACAACCATGGTGCATATCAATCACTCGATTAGCCATCCAGGGACCCTGAGTGAGCTGACTGAGCCGCCATCACACGGTTGTATGCCTAGGTCTGATGCATGTACGATGTTTTATCATTTTATATAATAAAACCGCAAACGTTCGGTAATTCTACATGGACTTGGAGGAGCTCCCCTAGACAGACTGACTATTGCACACTGCCCTGTTGGTCTAACCTAAGCGGTGCGAGCGATGCCAACCCAGCCGTACACAAAACAAGCACCATGCTGCTATAAATTGAAATGCTCTCATACGGCTTCAAGTTACTTGTATACATTGGGAGGCACGGGATTATCCATTTATGGAAAAAAGTGGTGTAATTGCTATTATCATTATTATTATTGTCTAATTCGAGTAAGAGGTCGGAGAGCGAAACACCAACAAGAAGAAGTCCGGAGGAAGATCAGTCAGGCTGTCTTCCTGTCGATAAACGAATTGACATACACTATGCTAATATTTACTGAAACATTGAAACATCACATCTTCGTCGAGTGACCTTCGTCCAGATCATCGTTCTTCACCCATGCTGTATACATATCGTACATGCCATTTATGAGGTAAGCCCCGTTGCAGCAGGTGCTCCAACGGGGCTCAATAGCAACATCGCATTTCTTGCGCGCTTTTTGCTTTCCCGTTGAACGCCGCCACAGCCGCAACCGACACCTCCCTTTGGTCCAGCGGGCTGAGCGGGACTCTTAGTACGGGAGTCTGTACGGTGGCTTGGACAACTAAGTATCTAGCTGTCGGAAGCCAGAGGCCGCAGGTTCGAATCCCCCTGCGTGACATATAAGAGAACTTAAGCATTGTGAAACTGCAGCTCCTTTAATAAATAATAAAGCTTGTCTTACCCTACCCTCGGTGGAAACAACCGATGTCACTGCTATTTGCATGAATACTGTCGATCGTCGTGGTCGTACACGAGATCATCCGCAGTGGCAGCATTGACCGCGAAACAAATAATGGAGTGAAAAGATCGCCACCGGCTGGAAGAGCATCGTATAGCATCGTAAAGCATATGACAACGAGCATGCGTTGTTTTCTGCCTCTTGGCCGATGTCGGCGGATAGATATATCGAGCTAAGCTAGTTTGTCAGGGTTCGTCCGGGTGAACAGAATCAATATTGGCCTTCGTGGTGTTCGTAAAATCTCGTCAGGTCTCTGGACGACCTGAGGGAGCGGCGCGCGTACTAAGACCGCTGTCGACTCTGTTTGGCTGCTCCAATAGTCGATGGACACAGTCGTCTTGATCCTTCTCGGAGGTCGTTTCCCCTGCGGATTCTGTGTGTGTGTGTGTCTGTAGGTATACAGACTGGCGATTCATCTGAGCACAATACTACAAACGAACGAGCGAGAGAGATAGAGACGATTGAGTCAGCTCCTTGTGATACCAACTATGGTGTCTGTGTGGACGAAGGCAGGGACCGGGCTGTGGATCGGCCGTCTCCTGTGCTGCGTACGCCGGAGTCGTAGACCCATCGAACTCCTGGCTATTCCTGCCCAACTCTGAGTTATCTCTGTATGCTCATGGGTGGCCCGTGGCCTGTGGCAACACTCGCTGGCAGAACCTAGTTCGCCGTAGCGCTCGCGGGCGGCGGATGTGCTGGCGTAGCTGGGACTGAGAACACGGTGGGCTAGAGTTCACTCGGTTTCACCGCGTATTTTAGGAAAGTTTGAATCGTAATCAATCTGTTTGACCGTGACAATCCCAATGATCGCGGAGGGATGGTCGTGGACTGGGGACTATGTCGGCAATGCCGGAACGGGATGGGATCCTGGGAGGTTTGCAGGGCACTTTGACGGTAGGGTGGGGGGGCTGTCGTCAACCAATTGACGAAATCGATTCTTCGCGAAGGCACACTACTCTCGAGGAGGCCGGGGCCGAGAAGTCGGACGCCAGAACTGCCGCCAAAGAAACTAAGGGTACTTCACGATTTGGTCATGGCCCTGCTGAGCTGCGAAGGCCGCTGCCTCGACTAGACTCTACGAAACTAGTAGGGTCGACTGCTAACTGCGGATTTCCTGTAATCATGAGAGTTAATAGGGTGTGGTCGTGATGTAGAATTGAATGGTGGACATAGTCGTTCGTACGCAACAAGCGTCATAAGTCAAGCGGTGACATCTACACATGTAGAATCACAAATATGAACGTATCTACATCCACAAAGCTATTATAGATAACTTCGATATGATGGTCACAATGTGGTTGTTTAGGCTACACGGAAGATGGAACCGGCACCTAAAGAGATGTACATGGGCCACTCGGTGACCGGCTAACACGTACACATGATACTCGATATAGAGTCCAGTCCGCCAAGGTGGCAAGTCGTCATGTTATCACTGTGACGTTCTCAGCACAACATCTAGACATTAATAATTAAGGAAATACAGGGCGAACTAAGTAACCTATAATTCGTGTGTAACGCCTGCCACGAAAGACAATGGTAATGTTGAGAATGTTTTCAACCAGAAATGTTAACTATAGCGTTTCCCTCGTCCGAACCCAATACCACTTTTGGTGCGATCTCTACATATCTTGATATACACTCTCAACTGTCGCTTGTGGGGAGTCCGCTGAAACTTAACCTATAGCCAGCCTCGGAAGCTGTTAACATCACTATGTAGTAGAAATTGCAGGAAACGCTATATTCGACAGGGGCAATAATAGACATGGCTGATGTTGAACATACAACGCGCTCTATAGAGTCGCTGGCAACTTGTCGACTCAGCCCAGTGGTAAAACGAGATTTCCCAAAAGGACACCTCACCCCTCGTACGACACCAGCGGCTGCTTACGTTATTTAGTGCGTTAGATTCGCGCGGCATATCTCGCTCGAGAAGACGCCCCCGCCGTGATACGGTGGACATGGGTACGACGCAAAGCAAATCTAAAACCATGATGGCATCAAGGCAGCGGAAGAGTGGACAAAAACAAAGAAAAAATTGACAAAATGACGAACACAGAAAAGCGCCGTCCAAAACCGTGGACAGTACCCCCGAACCTCTCCAGACCTCGTCGTAGCGCTAAGTGCAAATCATTATGTAATCGGCGTGGCGTCACCGAGGTAGGTTCGACACAACACGCTTCTGCTTCGAGCAATGGGGCGTTATACCACCAAGCCGCCTGTGAATAAGTGCACCTGTTAGGCAATTGTCTCGCGTTCAACTTACTGAGCAGTCGGGAAGTCTTGCCCATCTACGACGGTGGAGAGAACTCATTTCGTTGCGGGTAAATGGTGATGACATGCAACGCTTCATAAAGTCGAGACAAATTAATGACAACCGATTGGAGGCGGGTATCAGGAGGTGGATAGAAAATGCATACTCGTCAATACGGCTGAGTGGTACATGCAAAAGATACACGTCATTAATGCAGCGACTCTGAAATATAATAATATTTGCAAGTTCCCTTCTACGCGGCACGCTTAGGGACTGTGTGCTAAGTGGGGGCCCCTTTGTCCTTAACATTACATTAAGGATATATAGAGTAGGCAGGTTCCCAGATGTACTGGCGGACACAATTGTATATATAATAATTTTATAATTAGTCAAATTATAATGACAATATTCGATTAAAAAAAAGCCATTTGCTATCAGCAATTGCGATTATACTAAATCATATCGTGTGTGCCTAATTTACATTAAGCTCATCTATGCGTTTGCTTGTCTCTTTGTTTTCAGGTTGACACGGGCAGCAGTAAATCGGGAATGTACCATAAAGCTGCGTAACGAATCCATGTACGTGTTATCAACGTCATTATTTATATTTTAGGCCATAAACAAGCGTCCGTAATGATGATGGCGAAGCGATTTTGAATGCGTTGTTAATTATACGCGATAAACTAAAATACAGCTTATGCGAAAAACAGCTCAACTCTATCGACACTTCCTTGGTTAGCTTGAGCTATTGCCTTGAGACTTTGTAATGTTTCGAAGAGATTAGAGAAGTATATTCGTATAGTAAACATCGATTATCACTATTATTATTATGACCATTCCGATGATAAGAGCGCCTTGCCGCTAGTGGACGAGGCTCGATTTGTCCTTTCAAATATTGAATGCACAATAACAGCTGTACGCTAATATGCATGAATTATAAACAGTGATTTCCATATTTTAGCACTACGATGTGGGCCGGCCTTCCCGCCATGAATGAACATCAATGATGCATCTTTCACGCATAACTGCAACAACAACAAACAACAACGACAACAGCAAAAACAACAACAGGGATGATAGGACAACAAGGTAGGCCCACGAAGGCCTACGACGCGGCCTCAACCCGAAGTTTCCTCGTCTAGAAGGAGACAAGATGTGACGAACTCGGCAATAATGCTGCCAAATTTCCCCGAATGAACGATGTCAGCCTCGAAGACGACCCAGCTGACTGATCACCCCAATGGTGAGACACTACCGGTACCCGGATAAGTACAGGCATATGCCGAATAGCATGGACAGGCGATCCCCGTCCATAGAACGACGAGGCGAGAAGTATCGCTGGACATGTCCTCTCGTCGACGTCCACTAACGAAGGTGTGACGTGAGCGGAGGACCGATGACAAACAAGGAACCCCCGGCAAACACCCCTCTCCTCCCCCCGAAGAAGACTAGAACCCAATGTACAAACATTGTATATAACTATAATAAGTGGCCGTAGAATGTAGGTTCGGACTGTATGACTTGACGCAAGCGACGAAGCAAGGAGTTGGCGATTAGGAGGGAGACAATGATACGGTGATAAACGGTTGAATACGGGGGTCGCGGAACACTGTCAAAGCGAACGATTCGATTTGTTCTGAATATGAGAAACATAATGCGGTGGGAATTTTTGCAATACGGTCGATGTGTATCGGGTACACGTGGAATTGTCGAAGGCTGGCTAGCTGGCTGTGCAGCCGACAAACTGCACGGACAAACTGAGAACAAGCGGCAACAAAACTGTGGACAGAAATGGGCGGGTGGTTCGTTTGGTTTGGCGGAAGAGTTTTATTGGAAGAAACGCGGAACTTGGACGATCTGCCGCATGAATCGCATGCGGAACATACATGGGCATCGATGATATTGATTGTAATCGGCTAAAAGAGAAGAGAGAGAAGACACTGTATAATGGAGAAGAGTGATTCGATTTTTGGTTGGCCGACTCGAAAAACCGCTGCTAATCGGCGCTGGTTGCCGATATGTGACAAAATGCCGCATACTGTACCCGGTCTTATTTTATGTATAAGCACGCGGGCAAGCACTGAGGGAACGTATGAACGTGCTGACCAATAATAATAATACAATATGAAAAAATGACAATAAGCCCCTCAGTTACAATATATATATATATATATATATATATGTATGTGTCAAATAAAATCTCTTCTCCTCCGGAAAACAGACAACCTGATGCTGTGGGCGGACCAATGGCGGATGAGATGACCCTTCCACTTGCACACACGTTCACAAAGCTATATATATATATATACCCTTGTTACTATATATATCGCCGATCTTGAGTTCACTACTGTATCGAACACCCTGAAAAAGCAACGGACAAAAATCATCGCTCACAAACTCGACCGATGTGTTCCTCCCGGATGTCCCCGATAACCGAATTTGTACAAGCACCCCACATCGAGTCAACGTGTGCCAGCTGAGCGAGTGAGTAAACAATATGGCTTCGATTACGGGCCCGAAGGGGTATATTTGATTGAAACAACAATGAACACTCTAACAAGCTCTAAATCGATGTGGCTACGCCACGGACTACGCTGTGAGAAACGTTTTCCAACTCCATGATCAGTGACGATAGATACTGAGGATAATGTAGAACTTGTGAATAGTAGTATACACATTTCGCGGAACGCTCTATGGATGCCACCTGTACGGAAAATTACATAGTGATGACCTTTGCCAGTCGTCGAATATTTTCTACCTATATATATATATATATGCTGCTAGATAAAATAATGTGTTGTACATAGGAATAAACCGTTGTGCATGTGGGTCAATGTCGACAATCCAATAAAAATGTCAGTGCTAAATTAGCTGATACCCTAACGCCGGGTTCAAGGAAAACTTGTTGTCGGTGTTCACTGCAATAAATATATGATACTCATGATGGGCACATATATGAGAATAATGAAGGAATCAACAGATTGACGAATGCTGCCGAACAAACTGATTTCTCAGGTTTGACTAATTGCTTGTGTCAGTAACCTAATGACTCTACTTACGGGACGACGGGGACAGATTTCTCTCTACAATTGCTGCATATACATTGTGGGCATTTTGTTCTCAACATACATTGTCGACATTTTCCCAAGCTCGTTGTGAAGACCGTCAACTCTCCCATTCGTATATGTATGCATATATATATATATATATATATATATACATACGCATCTCTCGATTGTGGGAGAACACAGTAGTTAACCGATACTTCATTCAAATTAGTAGAGGTATAATTATGATACATAAGAAGTTAAATATCTTCCACCCCCCACCCAGCCCCATATGACACCCCCATTCGTTGGATGATCTTCCTGAATCCTCTTCTCCAACCTCCAGCGCCCTTATCTGTACTCGCAGCTCAACGGAAACTCAATGGTCTCTACTCTACTTAGTTCGCTGCTTCCCTGTTCCGACAGCTAACCGGCATCGGGCGAACGAGACGCTTTCGTTTCGAAGAAACTGATTGCAAATTATGCGACACATGTATCCGTTTTTCCAACCCATAAATAACTGTTCTGTAACCCAGATGACAAGACTCGGACACCTATATGAACCTGCAATGATGGGGTTGTCCACTCGAAATCAAGTGGCAGCTATCAAATCATATTTCGTGAATCAATCAATTAACTAGCGTCGACACGAATAATAAAGAAAAGAAATAAAGCATGGCAACGTACCCGAGGTGATGATATCGATGATATTACCACCACAAAAATGAAATCGTTATCTTCTCATAGTTACCGCCCATCCCTTGCCCCGCAGCCCAGAGGCGTTCCCACTGAAGCGCTCCTGCTTCGAAGGACGCCGTATCGTACCGGATGTATATTACCTCAGAGACCTATCGCAATGGATTGGGGAGAGTAATACCAGCATCCTCCAGCACCTCTAGTCTGCCCCCTGCTAATTAAAATCGTCATGTTCGGTAATGTTAATAATAATAATAATCTTCTCCTTCGACTAATTGAGATTGCCGTATAGAGATCGAATTGATACCGCGATCTCTCCAGAGCTATCACACGTTTAACTCGTACGTGGTGTTAACCAATAAGGGTCTGCGTAACCAATCGATACTCCTTCAATCCCCCTTCGTCCCCTGATTCTCATTCATCGTTCGACTGTTTCCCTGTCTTATATCTCTTCTATTGTCACACTTGTTATGGATCGTCATAAACCTGTCACAGCGCGCTACAGTGTTCAAATACGCTGAAATCATGAACCATGGACACCATGACCGCGGCCCCCTTGGCGGGTGAGCGGTAGTCTGCTTCAAACTTGAAAACACCGAAGGACGCCGGCGGCGAGCAGCCCGCCAAAAAGCAGCAGAAAAAAAAAACAGCTAGAAAAAAATGCGAAAACAAAAAAAATGGTATAAACATAAACAATAGTCATACAGACATCGCATGCTGGAGCAGGTAATAAACACTTCAGGTGGGCGAAGTTCGGCCGGCGATCCTTTCGGCGTTCATTTCAACAAAGGACGAAATGAAGAGAGAAAGATCTAAAACAAACGAAACAAAGACTAATGAAAAGCAACAATTGCATAAAAAAATGAGGAGCCAGGAATGATGTAATAGACGGAAGGAAAAGTGGATCGTATTAATGAATTCAAATGAAACGAAAAAGGCGACGAGATGAAACCGCAGAGACGACGATGCTGATGGGCATAAATAGCCAATAACGCGTACACCGGAGGAAAGCGTTAGGAAGCAACCGCCGCTAAAAAAAAATAACGAGACAAACAAACCATAGTTGAACAAAGGCAAATAACGAAGGAGAAGTATATTTCATAGGAAAAAACGACGCGAGAAAAACAAAACGACTGAAATAACCAGCAAAATGTAAGCGACTTCCATAAAAATGGCTTCCCATAAAAGGGAGGAGAAAAATGACAAAAACACAAGAAGCGGCGACGTTTTCGAGCGTCTTCAACTGCAAACGTCTACTCGTAACAGTAACAACTCGGCAGTTACAGCAACGATGGTCAAGTCGGACGATCGACGGTCCGTCTCGAGGTCGCCGGCATAAAGCCTTCAAACGTCAATGTGTCGACTGTGACCATGGCAGGGACGATTGTGGTGTATCTGCCTGTCGAGACGGGGAAATAGGTGATGTGATCGACCGATCGACAGCGATGTGGGCGTGTTACACACTCCGCCGTCAAGGATATCGTCACCGTCTGACGCGTGAGATTCGAAGCTCCTCGCCATTCTCGGGATTACGTCCACCGTGTCGCGCCAAGCGAACCGCGACGCAATAGAAGAAGCACTCGACAAAAAGCTAACTGGGAAATGCTCGCTGCCCCAACAGCCTTCGGACTGTTGGGGGAGTTCTTTCGTGCGAGGAATCTGTTGCCGTCGGCGGGCGCCCAAGAGGTGTGGATCTTCGAAGTAGATCAATGGGCTCATCAGAACGACAAAACAACACGTGCCACCGTCGAACACATGGAAGGTGTCGATCGACATGACGAACACAAAGCTCACTAACAGCATGGTCTTCCCGTTCGGCCGCCTCGATGCCACCGATGCGAGGCTAAACCGATGAAACCAACTGTCGGTGACGGCGATACGCCGAGCTTCAGCAGCGAACGAGAAAGGAACAAAACTGAGAGATCTGTCGAAGCCGCCAACCTATTTACGTCGAGTACCGATGAGAGGGCGGATGATTCATGTTGCAGTACATGCATCGTGCTCGTACGAACGTTGACGACACCGACGGGATATCCGAATACCACCATTTGGGTATACCACCACAGCCTGACAACCCTTAACGCGAGGACCAGAACGTGGGTCCACTTCAGTGCAGGGCTTCCATCATCTAAGCGAGTTAGACACATGATCAGTCAGGCTGAAACGACAAACAAAGGCAACAACAGATGACCAACCAGGCCAGGGAGACCTGGCGAATTTTCACTTCGAATTTCGAGGGTCGAAGATCGGCGCAAGCAACAGCGGAACTAAGCAGACCAACAAACAACACATTATCATCTGCCAACCACAACACGAAACACATAAACACAATACAAGCGCAAATATCGTACAGCCTAAACGCGGTCATCCACCGATCGACAATGGAATAGACGTTCGTATCCACAGTCTCTCAATTGAGTTCTCTGGGCCTGACCACATGTCACGGAGAAACAAAGATACTTAGCGTGACGTCGGTTACGACTCGACCCGAGGACGAAACGTCGTTCATTAAGCGCCCGTAATGAAGCTATCCGCTGGCTAGATCAGACCGCACTCATTCATTGTCTCGTTGAAAAACCAACAGCGATTTGTCAGTTGGCCAGGCAACCTCCATTCGACTTCAACTCCGCTGGAGTGCACTGTGGTATAAACACACCCAGGTCATCTGCTACGATGGGGACTATCGTACGGCAAGCAGCAAGGCCCTGGCCATCTGTCACGTTAACGACGTCTGTCGTGGTGACGCGTTGCCGGCTATTCTAGCCGGATCCTTTCGATTGACTTGGGTTGATGGGGAGATAGCCACTGAATTGGGAGGAGGCCGACACGCTCGATTTGTGGCTCGGTCAATCAGTCAGTTGGTCCACTATCCCAATGCAACTGGTAGACCGAAGGGCAAGAAGCGCGAGTGGCTATCGTGGACAGCGAGGGCCACACGAGCGAGGCATCGCCGTTTCGAGCGAGCGGATGTCAGTCAGCCCGACGTTCGCTGGGACGACGCTGGCGTTCGTTGGGCCGAAACGCCACTGGGGAGGGTGACGGGACACGAAGACACACAAAGGCCAGCTTCATAGCTGGCTGGTGTACACACTAGTACTGCAATCTGTCCGGGTGGTTTCTGGCTGCCAACTGTCGCTCGCTTTGTTGTCAACAGCGTTTACACCATGTGACACCACAGCGAACAACGCAGCGGCTCAGACAATGATCGTCTGGGCGACTGGCGACTTGGCCGGACGACATAGGATGTAGTCGACGAAGAAGCATACGCCATGAGCAGCGGTGGTAAATGGTGCTACCAAGAACGACACCGACAACAACAGCAACAACACCAAAACGACAGCCGCACAATAGCAATGCCGGTTTACCAAAGAGGAAGGCGTTATCAACAGAGCCAGCTGCTGCGCCCCGCGTACGGTACAACATTCGCGGGGGCGGTATGTAGAGGGAAGTCGTCTAATGTGAGGCGGCTCCATATGCGGATATTGACGTCGACGCAAAAACGCCACCCCTTGCTCGTACGCCGTCATCTATGGATAGGGATAGAGAGAGAAAGAGAACATCACATAACATGTGCATGTGTGCCACTGTCGCCGGGAACATCCTCGGGTGGTGTTTGGCAACTGAACCGAGTGGGGCAGTCGAATGAGGAAGATCTGTGGCAACAATAGGTGTGGGGCCGCAGGCTATAGGGAGCAGCTTTATGCTCGCTGTGTCTGAAAGAGAGGGATCTGCGCATGGAGACACGATTATTGGTCTGGCGTCCTGCGTCCCGACAATTCGGCTGTTTCCAAGACGGTTCAACAATAGAAGATCGGTCATCGGAACGGAAGCTTCGTGCAGCAGCTTCATGACAAGCTAGCGGCTGCCGCCGCCGACACTGGACAAAGCCAGGTACACCAGCAGGTTAGGGTAGGCTGTGGCCAGCCGCCGATGGCTTGACAGAGACAAAGGGCCCGAAAGCCTACAGGGGCGCGCCAGCCGGAGTCACGTATTGCACAGATAACATTCGAAGAATTCATCTGACAGGGCGGGCAACCATAGCCATGTTTCGAACAGCAAACGCAGACATTTACTTATATACAAATAGCATCTATAGGATGAGCGATATATAGGCCAGACGGACAGCCGGGCGAATTCGATCGGGCCCACAACCTCTCTCACACACATCGGGAACAACAGCCTTAGAGAGAGAAAAAGGCGGAACGAGAGAGAGAGAGACTCGAACAACAGGATAAATACAGGATACCGCGATTTATCCACCCATCCAAAAACGCATACACACACACAACCGACACAGACACAACAGACACCACAGAATTCTGCCGCCATTGAAGAAAGGACGATATTTGATTGTTCCCTGTCGATGAAAACTTTCCGTTAATACTGGTCGATTACCGGTGATTCAATCCCTCGTCGCCCTGTTCTAGGCCCAACTCCACTCCGGTCCCATCTCGACCACAGCTTATACCTGACTGACTCCCACCCGTCAAATCCACCCGCCAAATCCCATTTCGTGTCCTGCCCTGCAACGGAAGTAGTATACATACCCGTAGTGCGAGTGCTAGCTGTTTTGCTAGGCGACTATTCAGCACGAGCCAATGTCTTCTGTGTAACCTTCGGGTTGACAGGGCGTGGCACAACAGAAAGCTAGAACATATAACAAAGAATAAACAGCTACTAGATAGAGAAAATGGTATAAAGAATATTGATACTAACGATGATGATGATGATGATGACGATGATATAATAATAATTACTAACGAACTAAAAGAGGATTGTAGACTGTCTTGAGGTGGATTAATGATCATATATATATATACAATATATTATGCTTATTACATAATAAAAATATTAAAAAAGAGAATGTCCCCACGACTTGATATCGATCTATAATGAAGTATCTAGAACATAGATGAATGACTAATGAAGTACTTACGAAAATGATAAACAACAATTAATTATATAAATATATATATATATATTGCTTACAATAATGGTTATGACGAACTGAATCCATTAGGAGAAAGCGGGAAATAATACAACAAAATACGAACTTTAGTGTTTGCCTATTGTCGTCCTCTAGCGAGGTTCAACAACGTAGAAGACAGACCTTGAAGGTGTCTCCCTCCCCAATGTCGGAAGCATGTTCTCAAGGTCATGACCAGCACGATGGTACATTCGACGAAATCATCATAGAGAAACGATGTGCACCAGATGCTCGATGGTGGACAACTCTCACGTGAAATGGGGGGGCGGGGGGGCTAGAAATAAATACGCCGTTACATAGAAACAAAACAGGATACGGTGATACACATGCTTGAGGTATACGCACCGAACATCGCGGAGGGTGGCATCCAGCCAGTAGACTGTGACAGCATAGCTTGATGAGTGGTGTAGTGTTCCGGAACCGGCAGAAAACGATGCTGATGAATTAGAACGAGGGAGAAAAAAGAGGATCTAGAAACGACATGAGTTCGTGATGACGATATGAAATTAATTACTGAATTTAACTGAACTCTGATCGATGTTGTTCGTTTATAATGATATTAACAATAATGAGAATGATATTATTATTACTATAATATAAATATATAGTAATATACCGTCGTCTGTGTGGTTAGAAGGCCAAAAAAACAAAATACAATATCTTATATATATATATATAAAAGCAACCCTTCCTAGTCATAATATATAATACATCTGTATACTGGCCTGCAGACGACATGTGTGCTTTCATGTAAATCTCCATTCTTTCCTCAAGGGAGGGGAGTGAATTTAAGATCGACAGGCGTAGAAGATACGAAGAGTGCCCTCAAGCGTTAGACATTTTCGACACACACCCTTTGAATATTATAATTATAAATAGTATTACCTAGCTAGTATTAATACATGGAATACTGTAAAACTAATGATAACAATAATAATAATGATTTAAACAGCACAGTAAAGTGGCGTTACTTCGAATACATGAAGATATTGCAAATCTGACAATCGGTGACTGGCAAACGATGTAGAATGAGTTTGGCATTAGTTTACGATGGTATCCATAGCAAGCGACCCGAATACTGGCCGTGAGCGATTACTTCAGTAGGCTTGATCTCAAGATCCGGCGGTGGCGATAGCGGTGATGTCTGTTAGATTATTTAATGGGTATATAGATTTGAAGTTGTGATCGTGTGCACGGGTATCACTCCCCAGCCGTGTTATCGAACAAACTACTAATGATGCAAATTGCCCACTATTATAAGGTACGTTCAAGCCAACCCACGAGCATAATCGCTCGGTGGCGTAGCAGACGATATCGTGCATATGTGTCGTCTGCAAAAGCAGACGACAATTGTTGGCGCTAAATATTATATGCCCATAGAGATTTTCTTCCGCCTAAAGTGAGCCCCCGCACTCATCCACCTCCCAGCCCCGGCCGCTCCCAGCATCTATAATAGCTTATAGGAGCGCTGTGTAGAATTGCTTAGATATACAGAAGATACGAGATACAAGATAAACAAATAAGGAGAGAGAGAGAGAGAGAAAGGGGAAATACAAGCGATAGAGATGAGAGATGAATATGATAATGAGGACACAGAGGGAGTCGAAATGCGAAACATGGCAAAAAAAGTAGACAGAACGATGCGAAGATAATACGAATGGATATTAAACTCGTAAGTGCAGACGATAATAATAACAATAATTATAATAACAAGAATAATAATAATAGTAACAATAATAATGATACTAAGAAGAAGACGAAGATGAACAGGAAAACAGCAAAATGGAGCAAGTATATTAAAGTAGGGACGAAGTAATGGATATAGAATGATCGTTGTCGACAAACCCGAACGGAGGTGGTGATGCTGATCACGGTAGTAGGCCTCTAACAGAGATTTTTGGGGGGAATGATTGATCCCGCAAAATCGCGATGCCACGATATATATATATATATATATATAGCGATCTCGTGACGGAAACGATCACGGCGCTGCGCCAGGGATCGCACTGAAGATTGCCAACTATAACTTCTGTCTTACGACGAGCCCTATCTAAGCGAGATGAGAGAAGCAGGTAGATGAAAAAATCGCGATCGTACCACCTGCCAGTGCGGCATTTTGGGCCACACCCGCATCCCAGAGCTGACCTGTCCGCGACGGCCGGATCTTAAGACGGCTGAGGAAAAGGTCCGCAACGGATCTTCGGCAGTGCGGCAGTACGCAATCAATGACTATCAGTGACCAAGTAGAAATTCGTGCACGCATGAACGTACAACGAGAACATCGCAAGTGAACAGGGCAAACGCGCAATCCAGGGTCCACCTGCGCTCAGTGGATTCTGATTCCGTTGCCCGGTGGCTAACAAACGAACCGAAGAAGAACGCTCGAAGGAAAGCCACTCAAAAACGGTGTACGTTCCCGGCAGCGATACGGCTTGCTGCTAAAGTCAGCATTTGGTAGTCATTGGAAACAGCTCAACGATGCCTACACGAGCATCTGGTTGCGGCTGCTGAATCTCAAGGTACTTGCCCATTGAACTTCGCTCGCGATCGACTAAACGCCGGAACCTCTCGCATAATGCTAGGTACTAGTAAGTGTGTATTTCTTCATAGACAGGTTGGCGGATGAGTGATGACGAATGAGAGATGAAGAAATAGCATACAATGGAGTAAGTGGGCAAAGAAGCTAAGAGGGCTTGTTGTTCGATACGATAACAGATGGATGATAACAAATCGACGCCAACGACAACAGCAATCTACAACAACACTAACAACAGCTTCATCATCAAGATCAACATGAGGTAGGACACCCCTAGAGGAATACGGAAGAAAACTCATGGGGGACAAGGCAAGATTACGCATATCAGACAGCAGCATATCGAGTATTAAAAAATAAATGTATCTTATATTTTGTTCCACCCCAAAAAAATGTTGATGTGTAGTTATTTTCTGGCGACGCTTCCCGTACTGGGTGAGACACTAATCCTGTGATTCTTAGAAGCGAGCTTGAACATCTCAACACCAGTATCACCGCTAAAGTGGACTACTTTGAAGGGAACACGGGCAAGGGATGTAACGATATATTTACGTTGGTTAAGCACACAGTAACTGCGTGGTGAGCCAGTATCGCAAAGTCCAATAATAAATAATTTGAAAAAATCACTGAGTATTAGCCGGGGAAAATAGTGTGGGAGCGTCCTCATGATCGGCTGTGAGTTCGGGGCAATATGCAGTAATGAGGATCTGAAAAAGTTCATTTACAGTAACATACAATGTTTGTATAAGGTGCACGTTCAAGTCATCACATCGGAGTCATTTAGGAACCTAATCTCGATTCGTTCGATCTAAAGACTCCTAATTACTAGAGCTAGCTGTTGTTAGGGTTGCTGGAGTTCCTGGAGATATTGTAGGCACATATCGACCGGCGGCATGTATGCACTTCGCTGCTTGGTCACTGCGCTTTTTCATATGTGTCGCTTAAGGCAACCTCTGCGCCAGGTACGAACCAATTTAGAAACCTTTGCATAGGATTCTCAAGTACAGATTAAGGTACAAGATACCAGCATGCACACGGTTCAAGTACAAATTTCGCGAATTCTAAAGGTTTCGTATGACAATTTATTTCCTGCCAACATTGTAGCAAAAATGTCAACTTCGCCCTTCGATCATCTGCACCGTGCTAAACAGATGTGTTTTACGACATGATTTCTCATCGGATGAATCTGCGGATGAGACTGAAGTTCTCCTCCCTCAGGATTCAGACTCCTTGACTATCTGACAAAGGTGAGACGGCAGCTCGGTCTAGTTATATGGCGTCATATCATATCGTTAAGTTTTCGGGTAGAATCGCTACTCATGCTGTGGTATCGTCGCTCTTTTGCTTACAATCCATAAACATTAACAGGAGCAACATGGTGGCAAGCGTGTTTCTCGTCATTGGCTTGACCATTAGGCATTCATTGTTCGATCAGGCCCACCTTCCACGAACGAAGTCATATCGGTGTCCCGGTATGTAAACATCCCGGACATCCGATGTATACGTCTGGACGAAATTCTCATACTGACCTTTATTTGTTATTTCGAAACGCCATCATAACTCATCATTTCTTCCCGCGGTGTTTAATGAATGATGACATGCATTTATGGCGTGTAGTTGTAAATGGCGCAACGTTGACAGAGATGGCGGTCTGGTAAGCTTACACGACAAGTTCTTCAAGAGTTTTTTGGCAAGGTACTATTACTCTACACTGAATGAATGATGCTTGTTTTACATCCACTATGAAGGACAGTAGGTACAAAGATATCGCCCAAGGAATAAATCGACTGCTCTAGCCAAGGTATTCAACGTGCCATGCAAATGGTCTGATTCCCGATCCAATTCAGGTATTCTCTCTTCAAATCACCCGGATATCAGCTGAGCGACTGGGGGCCCGAGTGGGAGAGGTGCACGACAGTGCAGTGTCTAAACTGAACTTGAATGGCGGCATTGAGAAAATTCACTCTCCATTGTGAACCATAGCCTCGGTCGGCTAGACAGCTTTTTCGAAAGAACTCCTGCCTTGCCTGAATTCCTGTCTGAATATGGGACGCGCAGACTCATGAGAGATTAACCGGGGAGCGTGTGCCGAGCCTCCAGATCGGAACCTCATTGCTGAAACCTGCCCCCGGCTCAACGCGGTTCCCCACAAAGCCTTCAAATGATCAACGGAGACTTAAGTCACCTATTGGCGACAAGCGCTGACCGTCCCGCTCGGTTTATGCAGACGAAAGTGCAGAAAGTTCTGGGATGAAGTAAAAATGGCCGGCAGAGGTTACAAGAGGCTCTTCAAGACAAATGATGAAAATTAGATCAGCACGGGAGATCGTACACACGCGTTTCTGGGTCGGCTCAGGCGGGGCAGATGCAAACGCACAATTTAGCAATGAACACTCGCTAATGGACCCTTCTAAATCGTGCTCCCAGGTGGCATAGTGTGGCATTTGCGACCTCAATGCCTGCATTTACGGCCGTGTCTCCGTTTGTATTGGGCTCCCCTTACTCTAACTTGTGAATTTGAGGCGAGTCAAATTTTGCCATTTGATAGTCTAATTACTGCGCATTTGGTCATAATCACACCTGTACACTTTTACGTTATTTCTTTAAACAGATCGGGGCAAATCTGGCGGACTAATCCCTGAATTCTAGTAGGTCTGTTTGCTAGCACCAGTGAGCTTTGTGTGCATATGCCATACACAATACGAGCGTTAGCCGTGGCGTCCATCCGTGGACGTGGCTTGGCCTCTATGCGCCCCAAGTTAATGGTAATGAAGGAACGCAGCCTGTCATTATGGAGAGTGCATATGGTAAGTAAAACTTTCGGGTGAACCTGTTATTAGGCAGAATGCAACAAAAGAAACGTGATACAGGACGATTGTCAGTGGTCACAGCAAGGCGGCCTAGACAATCCGACTCTGCCCTCTTATGAACATACTTGGAATAGCCAGTTATGTCGACGACATAATGTGATAGCAAGGATGGAGTTTTTGCCCTGGTGGGACTCTCAAGCTGCCTCCCTTCCGTCGCGTCCCGTCCCGCCGCCGGGGCACTGCTTCGAAAGCGAGAGTCCAGGCTGTGTGCCAGTTTGGCTGGGTAATTCTCATTGCGTAATAACGCAGGTTACTGTCGTTCTATTTTTCAGTCTAACATAGCGCTTTGTCCATTGATTTTTATACTGCCCGAAAGAGAAATTTGGAAACGCGATCATAAGCCCTCATAAGCTCTCTAACGTAAGCTAAACGCGAAATTCTCGAGAACATGTTACAACGATTGAAACGCTCTTCGAATCAAATCGAACACTGCTCAAACCAAATCGGAGACTTTTTGAACCAAATAGAAGACCTTCAAACGAAATCAAAAATTTCCCAACATTACGCCACGGCCACGGTATTGTTTTTGTATACCGATCTCTAACTAAATCGGACACTTTTTAAAATGTAGGACGCTGCGTTTGAATCAATTTTGAGGCATGTTGGCGGCCAATTACGCTTCTCTCTATTTGGGTAATGTGAACAGATACTGGGGTACTGAGCAAGGCTTGTTCTGCAAAATGTTGCAGCTACATGACACACAGCGCCTTTTTGTGTGCCTCTTAATGAGATAAAAAGTGCCTATTAATTCATTACACAAATCGCGTTGACCCCACCACGGGCCTATTTGCATGTTATGCTTCACGAGACCTAGGACGAATTTGAGCTTCGGGCTCCGGTTGGCGTTTTGTCGTCTCTGAACTCCGTCAAAAAGTCCAGTCTCCCTTAGATTTTCCGCTTGCCCTTCCACTCAGCGAGCGCTCGCTCGCTCGCTCGCTCGCACGTTCTCTCCATTTTGTTCTCAACAACGGCACCAACACGGAATGGGAGGGAGCCTGTTTCGTTTCTCTATTTTATCTAGCTTGGCTTGCTTTCACTTTGCCGATGGGTCCCGTGAAGCGGGCTATCTTCCTAACCACTTTTTCTTACCGCGTCGACGCTATATATCGGCTGCGCAAGAGGGGAAAGCTCTACAGAAGCGTTTAGAGATAAAGCTAGATAAGATAAACGTTTGCTGCTGCTGCTACTGCCGCCGCCGCCACCACCGCCGCTGCTACTACCACTACTACTGCTGTAGCTCTGCTCTCGTTGCCCGAGGCGGATTTTCCGCGTTATCGCGGGTCTTTCCGAATTCCCGGCTCTTCCAGACCCCAGAGGGTTCCCTCCTCGTCGCCAGCTTTCTGCGCGCTGCTCCACTCGTGATCTCTCCACCCCTGATTTCGCGGCTGTATGTGTGTGTGAGTGTGTGTTGGGAAGGCGGGGGGATTCTCTATGGTACCATTAGTCGTCTCATTCTATCCCACCCCCTTTGTGCGCACCCGGTTGCTGCGACCCTTGCAGTTGTGGTCCTTGCTGCCAGAAGCTTCTTTTTCCTCGTAGTCTTCGCGGGGTCGGCCAAGCGGCACACACTCGTCAGATCTCGCTCGTGTGAGACGTCGCGTCTTTGCGCACCAGTGCTGCTGTGATACAGGCTCTGCCGAAGGCAGCGTTTCTCTCGATCTCCCGAGGGCCCCGAGGCGTAAGGAGAGGCTGGGCGACTGTCGAACACCTATGAGCGGTCTGGAGGTGCGTGTTAACTTTGGCTCCGGATAACGACGGGTGCTGCATGCACGTACGCTGGCTGCTAGGGCCACTGAAAGGCCACAACGAAGTGAGCGTATCATTCCATATGACTGGAGCATGAATGAGTCCGAGAAGCTTAGACGAGTGCTGATGAGGAGGAAGGCTGATTGAAACGCTAAGCAGCAAGAACAAGGAACGGGACGATGAGTAGCCTGTATCTAGAGGGGAAGTCAGTCTTGTCTCGGGTAGATGACGACGACTCGTTCGAGAGCATGGCTCATAGGGGTGATGCTATCGAATGGTCGTAAAACAGAGTATATATTGTATTATCGCTGGCGCTGACGGCGATTGGCGTTTTGAGATTAGCCGGAAGGGGGCGATGGCATTGATTTTCCACGTGGCAACATGAACTAAAAACCACTGGTGTGTTTATAGGCTTCTGATGTCGGTGTGAATTCGACATTTACTCACCCGTCTAGCTGGAGTCGATAGCATGTTCCTATTAAGAAGCAATGCGCGATTATGTTGAGTGTCACGTATGTAGATCGTGCGGGGACCGAAAGAGAGGTTTTTGGTATAGTTCTTGTCTCAGAGCAAATGCGAACAGCGTGCGATATTGCCACTAATTGTAAATGCCGATTTGACTCGATTCCCTGAACACACAGTTAAGGATCTTTGTTGTAAAATCGGAGTTCCATGATCTCGTTGCTTTACGCATTGTCCTATCCAGAGTTAGTTAAATATGTAGATGACAAATTCCGTCCATGCCAAGTCTAGATACCAACACCTACCCCCGATGAAACTGTGACAACAGACTTAATTACGATGATACTCTATTTCATTGGGACCAAGTCGGTCAACGAACTGTCCAGCCTATATCTCGCACACTCACGGGCTGCTCCACCATGCATGGCAAAAATCTGTAATCAAATAACTCGCAACGTACCGCACATCCATACCAGCATCCCGATAGTATTGTGTATCTTTCAGCCGTAATGACTTATAGCTGAAGCTCATCCTTAGTCGAAGAGCAGACTTCGGGGTCGGGCGTTCGTCGAGTCACCGAAAATAACCCGGGTGGTGTACGTCTGAGAGGATACGCTGTTTCCGCTGTCTCGCTGTCGTGGTTCATACAATTTTCACTTCCGCCGCCGAGCCGTGCCCGGTCCGCGTATCCCGTGACGTTATGCTACAGGGCGAATAATGTCAAGAGCAACCTTATTACGATTCTGATGCGTGCATATAAACACGCATCACAACATCAAAGCAGATTGCCGGCGTCTCGAGGGCCAAGATATTTTATGAGATTGTCCCCTCCATATGGGAGCATGCCGCTAAGATGGCTCGGGAGTCCCCTTGCAACAGCAGCAGGAGGGCAGGCGTTTGTTCGACGCTATATTCCAAGTACGAGGTGCGCAAATCAGATTGCAACAGAGCCAGTGCTTGCAGTTCGTTTCGATCTGTATCCGATCTGCATCTGCGGCAGCCAACACCGCTAATCCTATGGCTATCTGCCGCAGTTCGCTTGCTTGACATCTGTCCCGCAAGCACAACTTCGACTAGACATGACAACATATTTATGCGTAAGATCATATATATATATATATATATATATATGCATCAGTTTTATGGTTATTATTCGCCACAATCTTTTCACAGTCGTACTTGAAGTATTGTCATTTTGTTCATGTTATTATATATATATATCTTTCGTCCCACCTTTTCCCACCACTAAATCCCATGCTTTGATTGGATTCATTTGATCTCCTGCTATCTCATACATATATACTAATATTACATGCACAACTGTTTCACCTTGCCTAATTTTACCAATGACACCTTCGATAATTATTCTTATCAGTATGATTATTTTGATTATTATCATTAAACTCATTTTCTCATATCATTCATCCATTGCGCGTTTGCTGTCCTGTTCTCCGTATATGTTTGCTAACATCATCGGAGTAACCTCATCAAATTTATCGTAAATAACTCCCATGGAGGGTTTTCGATGTAAGGCGCCTCGGCCTTCAATATCATCGAAATGTATGTTATCGCTGTCCGCTCGACGCGTCCGGGTTCTGACGTTACGGCGGCCCTATTACCACTATAGCATACTATCAATATTTTCAGTCTTATTAACTTGATTCGATATCTTTTCCTGGACCTCTCTCCGGCCTAGAGGCTAGAATGGGTACCGCGAGCATTCGTTTTGTGACGAATTGTGCACGTGCCTCTGTCTGTGCATTGCATCTCGGCCAACTGCACGTTGTACATAAACCCATACGATTTATCGTTTTACAATACGTCGTAGTTACAACTGAATTGGCGTGTGCTGTTGCGAGCCCAAATGTACTATTCCGTAACTCGCTTGTCACAGGGAGCCGATTACTCAGCTCATTGTTGACCGATTTCATCGTCCCTCCACGCGCTCTCTCTCTTTCTCTCTCTCTCTCTATTCAACCTAACTTTATTTTTGACGTTTTTAGAAGGGTCCAGCAGGATTCGAACCGGAGACCTTGGGGTCTCGACTCCCAGCGCTACCCGCACATCATACCACTTGGCACATGAGGTCATGCCAGTTGATTTCGCTTCAGCCGCGCGCACTGTAGTAAATGTCAGGCGTCTAGCGAACGCGATTCCAGCCTTGACAACCATGACAAGGTACATTGCAATAGTGCAATAGGATCGTGCACTTCCAAGACAATGCACGTGGACAATGCCCGCTCGAAGAAGCCAGGATTTGCTATTCTTGCTGCTCTAGCCCGCTTGCTACTGCCTGCTAGCCAGCAAGTAACCTATGCCATACAACGAAAGGTTAGTTTGCTATAGTTAAACGACCTTTATTCTCGTCGGCTGAAACTCCATTCATTGATAGACGTCTCACCTTCTGAACAATGCTTGGCATAGCTTAAGTCCCGAGCCGCGTAGGTATACATCGACGCTGAGCTAGTTTATAGGCAGGGAACTGGCATTAGAAGACAGTCAGCTTCCTGTAGGGGCGCTATCGCCTGTTCGCAAATATCGGATTTTACCCCCCACCCGGCGCGACTAGCTGAAAAGGTCCTGATATATAGATCTCATATAGAAGTTTCGTATCGCGGACCCTTGCTGTCGTCCCTTTTATTAATTGGACTATGGTATTGGGATCATATTCATTGGTTTATTAGTTCAATCATTCGTTCAGTCGTCAATTCATTTCTCCTATGGATTCTATGCAATCTAGCAAAGTTACATGGAGGATACGTTTACCAATTCTCGAAGATATTCACACACACACACACACCTTGTCGTTTTAAAATACAGCAAAAATATGCATTAATAATGAAGGCCATAATATGATGAACATATATATATTTTGCGATATTATTCGGCCGTTCGTTTGACCAATCGATCGGGTCCTCAAGATATTTGCAATACAAGAAGGACAGCATGTGTACCGAGTAGACATACCCTGATCTCTCTCTCTCTCTCTCTCTCTCCGGCTTCAGAAAGATCATCCTTGGCTTGGCCTATTTCGTGTCCTATGCTTATAGTTCAGTTAGGGCGGGCTGGTGAGATTGACTTTTGCCGAATTGCGCGCTCATTTACCGGCCTCGACTAGGATACACCTCTATCTCTCCCACCATTATTTCTGCTGCCTCGGAGTTGTTCTGGTATACTGTTACATCAACCATGGATACTAGGGCTCGACCACTCTTCTTGGCAAGCTTCCAAAATAGTGACCGCAGCCGACGAGGCCTGCCTGTCCTTTCCGCGAGGGAATGAAGCCTCAGCTACAGCCTTCACTGAATTCTGGTCCCACATAAGCGGATCAGAGCGATTCCAGCCGGGTGGGGGGGGTGTATGGGGCGGTGGGCCGAATACGTTCTTCTTTTTGCTGTTGCTGTTGTTGTCCGAAGGAAGTGGAAAACCAATTTGGGGAGCACCCAGCGCGCGGGTAGGCGAGCTGTATTATAGAAACTCGCCGGTGATTGAATAGTAGAATAATCGATCCGGTATAGGATGCAGCCACGGTAACTTCCGGTGGTGGCAACCGTTGGAATGTCGCGAATATTTTCATCATCGCTGGACTCGTTGTACAAGCCAAGTGTGTTCATTGATTTTGTGTATGCTATTACAGCAATGGTGCTTGTAGTTTTGAATAATTCGTTAACTTGAAATCTTGAGCTGCTGGCAACAGACTTCACACGGCATATTGTCTGGGATTAGGAAAGGGGGTTACTTGATTCAAGGTGTAGAAAGGAGCCGATGCATACGTCTACTAAGCGGTTCTTGGGTGAACTATAATAAGAAATTTACAGTGCGCTTGAATATTTCAGCTATACCAGCCTTCAATCCACGTCCCCTATAGTGGAAGATTGGCGGAGATTGACGCATATATATATATATATATATATAATTCTTACTCATAAATATGTTGTCATGTCCAGTCGAAGTTGTGCTTATATCTTTTACACTCAAAGACGACTACATTTGAATTCGTTTGTATCGTAGGTAGTATGCTATGATCTCAACTGCCGCCCGCGGCCTCAGTTTACTGTTGCTAAGAAGTTCTGTTTTGTAAAGAAAATCGCCAGTTGATTCTAGTTCTACGAGTTTAAGTTAAGTTTATGACTTCTAAATTTCAAGTCCTAGTCCCCTCGATGGTCTAGTGGTGAGCGTCTTGGACTACTAGACCGGAGGGACACGTGTGTGTTGGGTTCAAATCCTGTCAGACGCTTTGGAGAATCTTAGAATAAGCAAAGGTGGCCCCGACAGGTCCCCATAGTAATACCTAAAAGGTTAAGAGCTAAGGCCTGTCAGATAGGGGAACAACTAAGGGTCTGCTCAAAAAAGATTTTAAGTTTCAAGTCCCAATAAGTTCTATGAGCACCATTCGATGCTTGTAAAGAAAACCGCTTTCATTTCTTATAGCTCAACTATGCTGAGTACGCACACACTCGTAGTGATCATTGTTGAGTGATGGGATGTGACCGTTCCCAAAAAAAAGATCTCCGGAATAATAAATTGATTTTCCCTGAGGGTAATTGGGCCTTGAGATGCTCCATCCTGATGCTCTGATTCAGGAGACTCCCTAGGATTCCGCCACAACCACGTAATAAAGCAGGTTCACAGTGCAAAACAACGGTAGAAGAAAGAGCAGTATTCTGTTTCAATTGTAGACCTATTTTTTTGTCCCTTAACTGCAAACCTATGCCCTATGCGCACTCTTAAGGCTTTCCTGCACCCTCAAGTGTCGCCTGTAAATTTTTGTCGCATCTGTTATTATGAGGTGTGCGACCAATGAATTATATGATTGCACTAAATCCAGTCTTCGTATTCGAAACCCCTATCTATAAACGTATATGGGCAAGGTCTATAGGCACGAGTGAATGTGTACGCTTACCTTGTGCGCCAAAGTGGGATACCGTCGTGTGACCGGATTATATATATATATATATACTGTACTAAATGCCCACCATCTGTGATCCAGCTAGCCCGATCTGTTACTCGGGCACGGCCGACACATTACCGACCGGTTAGCAATTTTTCATCGCGGCCAGCACGCACCTCTCACATCTACAGGCTCCCGCAACACTCGATGCAATCCTAATATCTAATATCTCTCGCATCTGTAACACAATCGCGAATAGCGCTACCAACCTGTCCGAGGCGGCCAACCAGCGAGCCATACGCGTCCGTTTCGGTTTCCACTATCGACCGACACGCCAGCAACGCCGCGAGTGTGCGGTGCGCGTATGGCAGGTGCAGGTATGCATTCGATTGTGCTGCATGCGGGCGGCTCGAATGAGCTATGAAGTGGTCCGTTTCTCCACCCTTGCTCTCCCCCAGCTTTATCCGGCCTTCTCTGGCCTCATTCGTTTCAGGGAGGGTGGGGGGCATGGCTGTTTTTGAAAAATGCCTCCCCCTTCCGACACAGTTCATCCGTCTGGCCGGCCGCGTTACGGCGGCCGGGGGCTGTCGGAGCACCGCGAGCTCGCACGGGCGCTCACCGTCCCTTCTCTCGGCAGAGTCTGCTACCAGCTACCAACAGCGGGACGTTGAAGGGGACGCGGCGCTAGGCACTGGGGGCAACGAGAGAGAGAGAGGCAGACAGAAAGACACAGGGAGCGATTGGGGGCCGAGTCGACGAGCACGCGGAATGCTGCTCCATGACCCTCACGGTCGTCTCCGCGCCGGGGTCCGGGATCAAGGGCGAGGTGGAGCGTCCGGAAACGAACGCGCGCGAGTTTATGGGCCATGACCTACGGCGTTCGCTATGAGGAGGAGGAGTGGGGGGCGGGGACTCTAACGGAGACTGGCACACGGCAACTGCCTCCGTACGACTGGGGTGACGCAGTGAATCGCCATAAAGTGAAAGCTGGCTTATGCCGGGCCGCTCGAGCCCGTGCGTCCCGCCGGCGGCGAACTATTAGAGCTGGCGGCAAGGTATTATAGCCTCGCGTAACGCGGCTCGTTTGTTGAGGAAGTTTGTTCTGGGGTGGAGGATAGAAATGCCGGACGGGAACAGTCAGACGGGTGGAACCCTGCGAACTGCCTTCTTCCGCGTTGCCCGTTTGCTGGAACGAAACTATCTCGTGGCCATTCGAGTTGCCAGTGTTCTGGAGCGCGGCGGCTGGAAGCGAGGCTGGTGTGATAACCGGATGCATTTTGCTGTGGAGCTCACGCTCTGGACTGAGCCAATCACAGGTGCGTGGCGTGGAAGACGGACAGCGCTTGTGTTTGGGGATTGATGAAGGGGTCTTGTGGGAAACTCGCTTAGCTATATATGTATATATATATATATATATATATATATGTAATAGCTAACGTAGAACAATAATAATGGTAATATTATAATAATAGCATTACAAGGAACGACTGACTGCGATTGCGATATTGTTATTCCGCAAACCAACATGATATCAGGCTCTTGGAAAGCAGGCAGAAAACGCAAATGTGAACGGTGGTGTTGCGGAGCGGCGACACCCGCCTCGAGCCAACTGATATGTGGCGCAATTGGGTGGTGGCACTCTGAACATTATGAGCATACCGATCGAAAATGTGGCGGGGAGATGCGTACGTGGAAGGACGCAGCGGGTGATGAATCTATTATATGGGGCAGATGCGTAGAACCACTATTCCCACGAGCTTGCCTTTTGCTCGCCGTTTTCGTAAGGTGAAATTAAATGTGACATATCGACCACATGCAAGTGATCTAGCAAAGGGTAACTAGAGAATAAGTACTTGCCTCATTGTATGCCCATTCCGGGGGAATCAAGTCCCAGAAGGTCTGTTCGACGTGACGCCGAATTGGCTCGGACCCCCACTGCATGGTACCCTTTCGACATGTAGCCTTCGTTGCAGTTAAAGGCACACTAAGCATGATGATCAGTCACCGCTGTAACTTCATGAGCGCAGTTGCGGAACGCTGCTTCCCACGTTGCAAGGCATCTTCCAATGGTAGCGTGTCCCCACTGTGACAAATAAGCCTGCAGCGAATAGCCCATGTCCCTCCCTCCGCTGACTCGCGAAACTGTTCCTGGCTCTCGTTAGGAAGCTGGCGCTGTGAATTCGAATGGGTGGTTTTAGTTCTAGCGAGTACCTTTGCACCCGCTCCTTCACGGCTCTATAGCAATCGACAATGACAAGAAATTCACCTCTCGTATAAACGACCTTCCTTACAATCCGCTTGAGGTTATTAATTGAAACAAAATCTCAGCTATTTTGCATATCCATAGTATTCCAACTGTGTTCAAGAGGGATAGCGGTAATCTTTCCCTATAACGGGTCCACTGTTTGTCGAATGCATAGGACCATCCCTGTTTGTGGGCCTGTGGCGAGAGTCTTGCTGTGTTATATATAATCAAATTTTATGAAATAAATATGCTTTGTTTAAGACCAGGAAACACTACCTCGGTAGCCAAAGCTAACATAATGTTTTTTATGTAATCGAATCCAGCTCGACACCAATGCCTACTAATTATATAAGCTAGCTACTTCCAATGACAGCAGTATCATATGAGGATACATTGCTGCATTAGTTTGCTATTGCATCTCGCCTCAGTAGACACAGGATAAATATAACAAATACGTCTCATTTAGCCTACCAGACACAGCGAGGTTTGCTAAACTAACGGGCGGATTAATTAGGCAAGACGAAGGACCTTTTGGGTCATAGCACACACTCTCTGGGTGTTCGAGAATGCTCACATTGACCCATATACATATCATCCACCAAGCTTAACTGAAGGCATCCAACTGGAGGACTCTGAAGACATGCTGAATAAGTGGTTCCCCGCCTTTGGGGAAGTTAAATAAATATAAGCGTTAATATACATGTCATCGAAGCCGCAGTTTCATGCCAGCGTACGTATGTACGTGTGTACGTATTGTTAGAAATTGTCTGCGGCTAAGTACGGGATCAGTCGTCGATGATGTGAACTACCCTAAGCTCGTACAAGAAGTTACATCTAACTAATACATAGAAGAAGAAAACGCAGAGCAGTCAATGATAGTATGACGAGGCGACAGCACCAGACTCTCGCTTCTAAGCAGGTGATCCCAGTTACTGCCTTTATTGAGCCGCCCCAGAGAGTTACCGCCCACATCTCTCTCTTTCTTTCTCTCTGTCTCTCAAGTAATCTGGTTCCCACGGCCTGGCTTGAAGGGGCCTCCAACCGTGTGTGTTCTATAGGTGTTCACAGAACGCATCGTAAGGTCTATAGCCCAATACGTACATAGGCGGACCTCCACACACTTTTCAGAAGATTGCCAACAGCATTAAACTCACTACTTACCCATTGATCCGGTCACTGAAGTAACGCACGAAACTCCTGTCCAATCAGAGTCACCTGTTTTCACGTGATGTTGATAGCTGATAGAGAGCCTTCACTGGTCAAGGCAGATCATCGCACATATATGCGGTCATGTATAACTGACGCTTAGGTGTTTCCCCCAGTATTAGTTGTTTGTTTTTTCACCCCGTACACAAATATATAAATACTACAACTACTTCTTTAGACGATTCTTTTACGATCATTACGTCGACTTCAAAATCGATTTGTATCTTGCTCCACGTTTCGCGCTGCAAATGCCTGCCTAAGCTGTTTTCCGGTTCTGTCCACCCTTCCCCAATATCTCGAGCGGTAACTGCACTGAATATCACGTGAGCGGAGACGCGATATTGACTTTCGACTGTGCTGCAGCTTCTCATATCCTCGTATGGTTGAGTCCGTCGACGAATATGGGTAGTCGAACAATACAGCATTTGAACAGGTTCGGCATTCTGCTCGCGCGCTCTGCTCATGTCGACCGGCACCTAGGCGTTACAAGATATAGGCGTTAGCAGACACCCCTCTCTGCATGCATCTCGTTGTAATGGAGTGCATCGCGGGAAGGCAGCGAACGGCCGTTAGGCTTCTACTCTTCAGTCTACGCAGTAGACCGTTGCATCCAGCATCGATCGACCGACTCTTTTACGCATACGGCGGGCAGGCTCTCTGCCTGGCTTTCCGCCGGGACCTTTGTAGGCCCTAAGGATCCTAGGGTCCTAAACCCGACACACCTACGCACGGGAAGGGGTCTAACCAGCGGACGCAGAAAAGCTGCTAAGAGGCGGGCGGTGTTTTTCGAGGGGTTATCCTGAAGTGCTCCGCACTTGATCAGAATACGGAGCCCTCCACTTCGTTCGCTTCCGCTACTGCGAAAGCTGGTACGGCATGGCGGTGGCCTCGTTGCGTAGCTCCAACGGTCAAACGGGGAGGCACCATCCATCTTGAGGTTGTGCGGGTCACCGTCAGCCCGCGTGAACACGCATGGGATAGCCTACATAGGAAGGATAGTCGGGAATTGGGCTAGAGTGCGCAGTGTTGCCCTCTGCCGAAATAGCTCGCCTGTCCCATCCAGTGGTAATACCCACCCGCTAAAAATGTTTGTGTCGTAGACAATAAGACTCTAAGCCGGATATATCCGATCTTTCTGGCCTCCTTTCCTCACACACGGGCGCGCACTCGCAACAGGGAAATACGCGTCCATTCGCGCGTGGACGCCCAAAATGCGGGAATCTATACTGATCGAATAAATGGGCCATATCCAGCGGCGGTTATAAACAAAATGAACAAGCGGCTAAAAGGACAACAGCAACACAAATGAATAACTGACTGCCCGTTATTGGCTGAGCAGTTTTGTGAAAGGTTAGGAAAGGTTTGTGAAGGGTTGACCTTATGAATCGTATGTACAAGCGCTACAATAGAAAATCCCGGAACTCTAATGCCGAAGAGTTAAACACATGTTTGGTCGGCCAATACTTGTAGCTTGTGCCTTATGGCGAATGGCCAAGTGAAGCGAGTTTCGGCTCATGGCAGGGTACACAGTTTCACTAAGCTCCGTGGCGCCGTAAGAAGGCACAACAATTTTAATGAGTGGCTTCGTTTATTGATTTTCATATGAGGCGTTGCCGTGCAACAGAGCCCAAGTTAATTTTTCTTTCATTTCTAGGTTCTATATACGATCAGAATTCCCTCAGTACTCCCCGCAACCTGCTGTGTCATCTTTACAAATTTCGCAATGGCAGCACTTTTGTCACATTTATTTGCACGCATACGGGCTACTCGATATTTTGCATGGACTTGGGCCTTCTTTTCGGATAACCCGCTTGCGTAAATCTATTCACCAACTTTCGGAGTTGCAAATTTCGTCGAAATACAGTACTTTGACAAATTGATTAGGTCACAATGCTTCTGTCTCATCTCTATTATATCATACATTTCTTCAATACACATTGTACGTATATACGATAACCAGTGTGATCATAGCAGAAGCCCAATGTGAATAAGATCTCTAGAATTAGTTAATGCCAACCATACCCTGTCAACACAGGGAAGTCTTCCCCGCACCGTCGGTACTAGCGTTTGTTTCTGTGACCACCACCCCGACGCTGTTGGGTCAGAGTTCGGATCGCCTTGCTTCCGGTCATTTAGAGCAGTTCAGTCTCTGCTGGAAAGAGCGTTCGGATACGAGGTGCCGGAACCAGCGAACCGCCGGTCAACCCCTACGAGGCGTGCTGGACGTCCTGCGCATGACTCGCTGATGACCACCAATCCGCGCTATGTTAAGTCCCTTCCATTGGTTTCTACTTCGGAGTCGCTGAGTCGTTCGCTTCGCCTGTTCGCGTCGGGGCTGAGAAGCGGAAGGATTACCTCGCGGGCGGACCAGGTCCCCGGTTCAAGAATGGCGCACTTGCTCGAAGCGCACTTGCACGTCTCAGACGGCGGACGCGTACCTAACGGTGCTGCACGACGATGACCCGCGGCCGTTTCGTCTCTCGTTCAGATCTTGCACAGAGTGACGCAGCAGACTCCGGCGCCGGCTTGGCTTTGCGAGCGGACGACGATGGCCGCCTCATAATCCCTTGGGCTAGACATGCGTACGCGAGGTGGCGCGATATCCAGGATAATGCACGAAGCACTGGACGCCTAAAATTTACGCGTCCAGTCCTTCGTGAAGGACTCGACGGCTGCTGTCCAACAGTTACGGCACTTCGCTCGGCGCTGCGTCGCGAGAGGGGAATCGATGTAAGGGAGAGAGTCATTGACCTGAAGCAGGATTCGCCCTGTGTAGCGGTCCTGTAAACGGTGTCTGCGTGTCCTTCCGCAATCGATAGGTGCAGAAGGACGCGATGCGTCGCTATGCTTACGTGACATGAATATGCACGAGGCAGCCACCTAAAATAAGATCACTATCATAGAAATAATGTGAATGATCAATGATACGCCATTCTGTTTGGGTGAATCATAGGCGAAAAACGATACCTAAGGACAATTAGCGAATTAAACGTGAATGTTGCGCGCATTTCATGATGAATTCTACGAGGTTGCCATGTTCAAGTAGCACGAGTTATCGTAGCACCGAGTTCAATCGGGGTGGGCGATCGAGACAAAAGCAGAGATCGTCAAGATAAAAACTGTAGTCCGCCGCGTAAAATGGGATTCGAAACGAGATCGAAAATGCTCACAATAATAATAATAATAGTAATCAACAGGACGATGCATAAAGACAGGTTACATTTTTGTGGTGAAATGGTGTGTGGTCGATCAATCTTTGAAGAACCTAAGAGTTCGCCAGAGGCATGGTGGGATTTCTCGTACATTGTGACTTTTCGACGTACCTGCATAAAACGCGCTTTATTTTTCAAATGCTAGGCAGCTTGCTCACAGCTCGAATTGTGCAAATGCGGTGGTGTCTGCTTATCATAATATTATACAGTGTTGTCTCGTATTGTTATGACATGTCTACGAAGAAGTCTGCCTATGCTGGGTACAAGCTGCTTCTATTCATAAGGCATACTGAACATCTGCGTGAGGGCTGACTGCAATCTTGAGCCAGACGAAAAAGCGCTACACAGGTGAAAATGATCATTGACTCAAGCGTGCATTACGTTTAATTAAGTCTGATTATCTATTGATATCATTGCGGTGCTCGAAGGCTCCTCTTTGACATGCAAGTCCTCTTCGTTCGCCTTACTTAATTAGCTGCTCCAAAAGGTTATGTATAGTCCTTACCTATTTTCGCGTCGAGCTGAAGAGAGTAAGAGCCACCGGGCCGAGTGGCTGCTTGAATGACTTCAACCCTCACCATGGAAGCCTTGCGTACTCCCACGCACCTTAGCGGTCTCCTTCTCTTATCCAATGCTTCCAAGGTAAACATCATCGGGTGGCAAAACACACTTACAGCTTGCACTACACAATGCATGTATTTCTTAGGGAGATCCCATGAGTGAGCAGGGGATGTGCGAGGTGCCTCATGCTTGAGCTCGGTTCGACGCTGCCGACATCTTCCGGTGAGAACGTCGGCGAAAGTCCCATTTTAAGAGTTTTCAACGTACGACTGATGCCCAGTACCATCTCGCCAATGTGGCCTCCCCGGCATGTTCAGCCGCTTCGCAGGGCGTCAGGGTTCGCCTTGGACGAGAGTCCCATTTGGCAGACTCCTACGCAGGGGTTCGCATGCGGGACGAATTTCGAAAGGACATGTGAGGACAGGGCCAAATGTGACAAAATACTAAATGTGCCGGAGACGGAAGAGCTGTAGCTCGTATAGCCGGGATCGTCCTCGTATCACTGCAAACCCCACCCTCGGAGTTCGTCTTCCAGCGCAGTCCGCCTGCAAGCGCGGCGTTACCCCAGGCCACACCACGTACGCCGCTCTCATTAGTGAGTCATTAACGCTTTAGCGGACACAGATCCGCTGTCCTAGTTAACCTCGGTGGTACCTCATGGCCTGGTTAACGTTAGTGGCATCTTATAGTATGATTAACCGTAATGATACCTGACAAGTATGTTTGATTTATTTGCCCTGGTGCTGAGCAATAAACGACATTTCCAGTACGACCACAACATAGGTATTCAAGAGCGTCACGCGACTCGCATCTTGAATGCTATGGGGACACGGTAAACACTTATTGTTCATCCAGTTGTTATAGATAGACGATCAGCGAATATACATATAACTCAGGTGTATTTATCTTGTTTATATTAATTTATATTGGTGTTATTATCAACGTGTACACTCGGACAATGTAATGCCGCCGTCCTTCTCGCTAGGAACGACGACGCTATATATATGTATATATATATATATATATATATTCAAACCTAAGCCGACAGATGCGTTGTTGTGGTACGTTTCGCAAATATTCGATTAGTGCTATTTGTCGTTCTTGGTAGTTGCTTGCGCGAGTTTTCCATGCATACACGATGTATTAACTAATATCACAGATCGAGTACACACGAAGCGCGCTCACCGTGGAAACCATCCTGAAAAAAGTCCCTCACTGGATAGCGCACGCGAAATATGAACACTCTCGACAGGCAGGGAGAGGGCAGCCGGTAGGCACTGCGTTCCCGCTCACATGTCACCATGAATAAAATATCGCCGGCCGCATTCTCATCTCTCTGAGATCGCACCCGCCTTTGCCCAAACGACCCCCTGAAGCACACACCCTACAAAAGATGTTTTGGCCGTCCTGACTTCCCTGCGGCAGTGTTCGCTGGTGCTGCGCATTCTACAAGGACAACAATACGGGGAATGGGTGCGGAGACGAGGAGCACCTCGGATACAACCGGCCCGGAGCCGTTGAGATCCAGCCTAGCAGACAATCCCGCCTGCACAACGCCTGTGGCTCGCGTTCCGAGTTGCGCATAGACGTGTGCGGGCCACCCGGCGCTCTCAGCGCGGCGAACGACACCTCGGTGACGCTCGAGCCGCGGCCCCATCATTTCCGAGCCTTCGTAATAGCTGCGGCAGCAGTGTATGATACGGCGGTCGCGGAATTATCGCGGGTCGTAAAACCCGTCCTGTCCTGTCGTTCGCCGACTGAGTCGCCATCGTTGCATGACGACGAGTCGACGACCAAACGCACGAAGTCCGAGTGTCCTGCAGTAGGTATCAGAGCTATGTGCGTGGGCCGGGGGGAGACCTGGTACCGAAGGCTGTGTGTGAAGACGGCTGGCGGAGAGAGAGAGAGAGAGCTCTGTGGCGCTCGTGGTCTGGGTGTCCTTTGCGCCTCGTATTGTACAACAACGGGCGGACGAATGCCACTGAAGCGGAGAGTGGGGGATTCGTAGAGGTTTCTGAGAGATGTTAGGTTGGAAACGCCACATCGCGTTCTTTTCTCTCTCTCTCTCTCTCTATCTGTCTGTCTCTTCCTCAATTTCTTTAGTCTTCCTTTCGCGTCTCCCGTTGCCCAGAAAGCAGTAAGACAAGCAGTAGCAGAGTGCAAGCACTGCTGGACCGAACCTGGACCTGTCCACCGCTGCCGCTGAACCCAAGTACGGCATGGAACCTTGCCTTGTGAACCCTACCTCAGCCCCTTAGCTGGCAGCCAGTGCTAGCCAACGCTAGGTGAGTAGGCTGTTAGCGGGCCAGGTAGCTGTAGATTAGGCATACTGGCGAGAGAAGGACGGGATCTGCTTCTGAGCGGCCACGAAAGAGAGCAACCGACCGACCAAGCAAGGTGTGTCCTCCCATTTTCTCTCTCTCTCTCTGCCTGCGGAAAAGGTTGGCGCGGCGACGCTGTTGTCGACGGTGTTCTTTGTCCACGGGTAGCGCGAAGACCGCCCTGCTCATGTGAGGAGTGGCCCGGGGACTGGCCGGGTAGCCGGGGGCAAAGCCGAGCACGAAAGCGACCGAGGTGGTGGCCGCGGCGGCGGCAGCGGCGGCCTTGAGGTGGAAAGTTTTAATCGTCCCCAGAACCCCTGATCTCAGCCTTCACACTCCCGACCTAGTTTCTTCATCACCCGAGTCCCTCGTCCACCCTCGCTTCTACGTTCGTCTCAACGCTGCTTCACGCGCTGCGGAGAAGAGCGGGGGCAGCAACCTGCGGGGTTGGCGAACGAGAATGAAGCCCTTCGCCTACCACAGATGGGCCCACTACTGCCACTGGCACGACCATCGCAGCGCAGTACCCACTCGTTGTAGTCGTTGTAGTTCTGGTAGTCGCTCGCTCTCACTCTCTCTCTCTCTCACTCTCTCTGTCTCTTACACACTCTTTTTCTCTCTATCTGTCGTTATACGTAGGTGGAAGACGACAAGAAACGAGGGCTGGGGTAGGTGGGTAGAGGGGGAATTCACGGGGCAACTGCCCGCACCTGGGCCAAGTCTGGCGTCTGTAAGAGCCTTCTGCTTGCTATTCTGGGTCTTAGGTGTATTGCGCACAGCTTTTCGTTGGTCATTCAAAGGTGGGCGCCCAAGGCGCTTACCAGCCAGCCAGCTAGCCGCAATGGCCTAGCACGGCTCTCGCAGATAGCTCCACGCTCACTCCCCTCGATCCTGTGTCCTGCCCGATGTAGGTTACGGTGTATTATCCTACAAAGGAACAACGCATGGGATATCCACGAGGTCCCGTTTGCCTGGTAGCTCCCCGGGGATAGTATGACCCGATTCTTCTGCTCATAGCGTACTTTTTCCTGACTAGCTTTTGTAGGAAACGGGTGCCTTCGGCAACAACTGTGGCGGGGGCGGCGACAGCAGCAATAACAGCGGCAGCAGAGCTGAACAGGCCGCAATAGCTTACTCTTGAACCTTGAATCTTGTGGGTGACCATTGAAGGTTGTATATTATCGTACATCTAAATCATGATAAAGAATAGCTTTTTCCATTCGTTTAGTCTAAAGGTTATAGCATTGATAGCATGCGGATTTAATCAGAACAGCCTAATATATATATATATATATATATATATATCTGTATATATACGTTCGCGTGACAGTCGACTTGATCTGCAAGGATTATCTGCTCTCTTTTTCGACCAACAACAGACACTGCTAACAAAAGCAATTTTCAGGACCGAAAATCGATAAGCTCACATAATAAAGTGGTTACGCGCTTCGATGCGCCAGTATGCAATGAACCCTATTAATCTATAAGCACGATCTGCATATTATGCAAAGGTGCATGTGGTGCCTCTATGGAAATAGCGCACCCGATTGTGGTAGAACGCTCTTGTCCACAGCAAAATATATTAAACACTAGCGCACACAATAGGACATCCTCTGCATGGCGTCACGCGGTCGGGTACAAATCAAATGGTTGTCTATATTGAAGGCGAGATACGATATTGATACGATATCGAAATTTGCCCATTATGCTTCATATTGGAAATTATCAGACAAGATGTGTATGGTGAAACGGCAATATCTCGTCGAACCGGTCGATAATGTGCTGCATTATTACCCGAAGCGTCTCGTGTTTCGTTTTTGCTAATGGCTCACTTAAATTGTATAGTATGATGTGTGAGGTGACAACGTGGCGAACAGATCAACGGAAACGTGTAGCAGACGTTCATAAATAAAATCTCATAACGCGTCGAGAAATTGAGCGGGGCACATTTCAAGCCCGAATGGCGATGATTTTAGCAAACTCGCAAACTCGGTGTGTCGTCGAATTCAGCCCAGCATAATCTAATTGAGAAGTGAATACCCCCTACGGACTGGGAGTGCTCGTTCACGGAACACATTAAGGTATGTTTCGAAGATAATCACAACACCCCCCCCACACACACTGCCTACTCGTTCGTTAGCGGAGCATTAAGCTCTGCGAGGCCGAGCTCGGGTCTCCAAGGGGTCTCACCAACGACAAACAAGCCGATCGCGTTGTTCGTCCCCCCGGGGGAGTTCTTTGATCCCTGTGAATTTGCATTCATGTACACGCGCGCGTCCGTACACAAATGATTCGAGTGCATCGAAGAACGATCCGCAGCCGTGTCAGTCGTTGCTGGAGCGGAAAGGCGAACGCGGCACCACTTCTGGCCCAGTGTTAGCTCGCTCGACACGCATACGTGTTATGCAGAACTCCCGAGGTCCCACCGCCGTCGGAGGCGGCGTATAGCCGGTGCCGAGTCGGGACACTCTCCGAATGTTCGATTCATTAATAGGAGACGATGTCCATCACCGATCGCGCATATTGTATCTGTCAGCCGGACGCGCTCACACGTTCGTCGCGCCTGGGGTCGTCGTTGTCGTCAGCGTTAGATGGTTCCTAGGCGCGAGGGTACCACTCGAACGTTATCTAGGGAATGTGATAGATTTTGTAAGTTACTTGTTTGCTTTATGAAACCAGACAGCAGGCCGCTGTTTGCTCTGTTTCGAACGACTAAGTAACCGCTGATAGCTACCATGGATAAGCTGCTCGTGGTGATACGTCGTAGGTCAAAAATGGACAAGATTAGGTTTCGTTTCGTAAGCAATCGATATTTGCAAATTCACCTACTGGCGACCTACTAGTTTTGCAGCTCCGCCTCGTCGCTCAAGTGAGCCCACCTCACATTCCCGGTGATTTTATTTGTGATTGATGACAATTAGGTGTAACACAGGATGCCAATAAATTAGCTTGTTGTTAACGACAAGCACGTGACCGACAAACTGGGAACTGTTTGACCACAACTCCGCATATATGCAACAGTCATCATAATGTCAATAGCGTGCATGTGAGATATGAGCAGAACGGGGCCAACAACGAATAGCGCACCGATTGTTCGAAGTTTAAAGACTAATAACTTTATTCTCGGCCTGACACCCCAACTGTCCTCAACTACTTTTCTAATTATTGTATACATAATGGCTGTCCCGATTGGTTTCTGTTTGCAATCTGCAATTTTTGTCAGCACCACCCTTCCTTCCAGAAAAATGAGTATTTAGTCGTCTCTACGCGAACGGTATCCAAAAAAGGCCGGTGCCCGTTTCGACTCATTCGCTGCCGCCGTTCTACCTTTGTGTCACTTTTCTCATAAAGTAAGCGTTGTTGAACTCTTTACTGAAACGACCGTAACCCGTTTACTCGTAGAGGACTGAAGTTCTTCAGCGAACCGAGCCATTTACAGCTATACGTGCGAACACTTAGGCGGCAAGCTGGGCAAGTTGTTTTTCAGGCTGGCTCACATAGGAAATTTGACGTCTACGGTGTACTTCGGCTACCGGCACGGCTTCATGCGACCACCAAGCTTAGCAGGTATGATTTCTCCAATTCTTAACTGTCGCTACTGATATATTGCTCGTGGCCGATGTTTAGCGCAACGCGGTGGCGCGATCATGCTTGGCCTCTTATTCATGAGGAACCCATACGCCTGAGAAGTGCTAAAGAAGTTATAGTTGGTCAAGTTCAGAAAACGTTGTTTCTCGTATGCCGCTTTTGGCATTCTTCTAAGGCTGACACCTCTTGGGACCACGAAATATAATAGTAAGAGGTGTTACTCGTGCATTATATTTCCTGATACCTATTGTTGTTGGCTCAGTTTGCTTTTGTCATTATTATGTATTTTATATATATTTTTTTATTGTTTATTAGATACATCCATTTGTATCCGGAATGCGCATACGCAGCAATAGACAATAAATAGTAGTAATAATAATAATAATACTTATTAGGACAAGCACGTAAACTCTCGAAGGAATGGGTCAGCTCGTTTTCAATTCAGTGCCTATGTTCGGCTCGGCCTAATTGTAGGACAAAAACTGTTACAGCCACTGTCCGAACGTAACTCCTGATGCATCAGAGTTTCCAGCTGTATGCTTTCTCTCGAAAACGAACTCGGAGTACGAGGCGTCGCCATTGATTGTAATTGTCCCTTGAATTGTTTCTCTCGAGACAAAGCACTTGGCTACATCAATGGTTGTCGACAATGCCCGGATCCAGCAGACACTAGCCAGCCAGCACATGTGCTCATGTGGAAGGTAATCTACCAAGGACGTTTGCACTTTTTGTGAGATCCAACTATACAACTGGATTGGAACCGGCGGCGCCAACATTGTTCGACCTTCGATTCAAAATCAGCACAGAACGTGATGAATGGCCCTCGGTACCTTCTGTATATAGATTTTATATCTCATGTATTTTTTAAATATTACAAACTCTGGTCATTCATATACATATTTGCACGCAAATACGAAGCTGTGATACTTGTGAGTTTTACCTACCACCTATGGTAACATACTGATGTTATATTTATACACGTTGTTGTATTACTACCTAAGAGTGGGGAATAACTGGATGAATAAATTATATGGTATATATATATATATATATATATATATATATATATATATATATATATATATATATACATATAATAGTATATAATATGTAGTATGTACGACCGAGGCCGGTGGAGGAAATGCTTTACATCTAGGTATCGGACTGTTCCAAGGGTCAACAATGGGTGTTGATCCGGACGCAACTACAAATCCTCTTTTTCTAATAAAAACCCATGCATTTTGATTAAGCGCGCAGCTTCGCCAGGTGCAGCTGGAAAATCGCCGCGCCCCGAATATACAAACGGTGTTGCATTGAGTTGCGTTGCATTGAATCAATTCCTGTACGAAGGGAATCTCTACCATGAGGCCGCACGTTGAAAAAATTTCAACCACCTTCACCACTGAATAGGCTCCTTCCTTCGAGATGGTAATTGCCATCTCCCTCTCATTAGTTTTACTTGGGATTGTTCAATTTAAATAATATTAGCTAGGCGATTACGCAACGCATCCTGGAAGATAGGTTGTGTATAAGTTTGTTATTTTGCTAATGCAGCCCTTACGGTAAAAGTCACACAAAGGCTACATGAGGGTTTTGACTGGCCGCGATCGAGCTCAATTTCCGTATTACGTTCAGCATGAGCCAGCCATATTCAAGGACTTCCAGTTTCGCTGAAACCACGTCGTGTTCTGAACCGTTCATCAATGGAAGAGTAAAAAATACATTGATTTTGAGTTCCGTTTGATGCAAGTGAATTACGGATGAGCCGTCTTTGAAAGGCCACATTAATATCACATGCAAATTCAACAAACTCTGTCCACCAGCTTTGCGGATGCCCATTGTTACACGGATAGTGAAAGCATGCCCACATGCGAGGATTACAATATTCCTGCTCGTGATTCAGTGGTAAGGAATAGCTATGTCGTAAAACTGTTACAGCCTCCATTCCACAGTGGATTCGGTCAGCTTCCGAGTCCAACCTTCCAGCGCTAACAGCATAGGAGAACCTTACAATTTAGCAGAGTCTCGGTGACAATGAACCTGCACCATACCGAGAGGTGAAGGCACCAAGGCTGACACGCCGTTATATAAGCCTCATCGCAGCCATCGCCCCGAGGTACTACGCAGCAGAGATTTGACACAGTAATAACAATAGCAACCGGGAGTTGACGTCGGTGCTCGCCGATCGACAACGGCTACCCGTCAAGAGAGCTTCAACACGAGGACTCTCGAAATGTTTTCGGTTCGCGCAGGAGAGGGCCTCCTATAGACGCGCGGACGAAAGACGTTTATAGAAAGAGCACCACTCTAAAGCCCAACTCATTGACTGCTCACGCTGATTTTCCCCTGTCTCATGCGGGCCTCGTATTCTATCCGGTGGGCCCATACCTTCCTGTCCTGTCGAAGTCTGCGTACACCACCATCATGTCGAAGAGCTCCGAGCGTCCTGGATACGGGGCTCTGAGTTCGCCTCTGGTAGATAAAGCTCATACATACTACACAGCTGAGGACATAGCTGAGAGAGAGAGAAAGAGAGAGACTCCCCGGGGTGTATACAGGATGTCCTGTGTTCCACTGCCTAGACACGACAGGTTAGGTGGTCGGTGGAGGCGGAAACGGCGTGTGACATCTCCCTATAGTCGTGCTATATTCTCCTTCCTCAGCGTACGCCACAACTCCCCCATTCGGCTGCCATATTTTGGCTGCGTTGCCCCCCGCCACCCACCCCGCGAGTAAAACTCGCTCAAGCCCCTGGCACATCTTCTCCATTGGCTTTGGTGGAATGCTCTCGTTTGGGCGATCTCGCTGCTCGTTCGAAGTAGCGACAACTGGAGAGCTACGCTTGCCCGGCTTAAGCGAGTCAAACTTGGAATTGCTATTGCGAGGATGATAGGCCGAGGGAGGGGGGGGGCATGTTGGGTGCTCCCCCTAGCCAGGCCCTGTAGAACGACGAAGTTGGGCCGTTGTAGAGCGCATGAGGTGGAAAGCTTTGTAGGAGGCTTTAGCAGTTGTGAGTCCTATGGGGCGAAGGGCGCACGGCTCGGGTTAGTTCTGTTAGAGCGGTCGTCTTGCGGGGGCAGTGCAAACGCACGGCCCCCGAGTCGGCCTGCTTCTTCGTTCCGTCACGAGCCATTGCAGTTGCAAGTGATCCGGCAGAAATCATCGGCACACAGCTCTGAAGAGAAAAGGAAGCTAGCCAGCTTCGAGCGCGTACCCCACTCCCATCGGTTCCTGCTGGCCGCAGACGAGTGAGTCGCGCAGGAGGAGCGCCTCGCCGACGTGAAACGAACTGCCGCCAACTGTTCAGCCCGACGTAGTGAAACCCACACTCGCTCGGGTTAGGCCGTGCAACGAAGGCATTCGGCCTCGCCGACGGTATCCGCTCAGTCGATCCCTGCTGTGTTGGCCACGGCGGAGGCTGACGCTGCTGCGTGGCGCGCTCATGCACTGTATCGGGCCAGTATGCCCTCATACGTGGCCTTACGGCGGCGGCGGCAGCTGCTAATTTGTGAACGCGAATTGTATGCTGAACGGGTGATGGTTAGCGGATCGGGGAGACTTCGTCAGCACGAAGTAAAGAAATGTGTTCGGCTTTGTTGTCGCTGTCACTCGTCGAAGACAATAGAAAACATAATTACAGAGCAACATATCCGAAGACAATTGCTAGCCTTCGTTCGTAGAGTCAATCAACACACTGATCGAGAATGCTCAGCACTCGATACGGTGATAGTCGACAGATCGCATGTTCTAAGCGTAGAATTTACATATTCTGAACTGCAATTGTATAATATATATATATATATATATATATATATATATATATTGCAGTTCAGAATATGACGATATATATATATATATATATATGAGAAGTTGCCGCCGTTTTTTGAAGCCACCTTGCACACCTTACCCCGTCTCGTTGTTTGACTTGGCTGACTTGCAATTCAATCATGCCGCATTTGTGCTACAATACAATCGTGTGCTTTATGTGTGGTGGGGCTATGAAGGCTATTCTTCACTGGGAAATGCTTGCAACGAAGCTATTACAGTTGATCAGCACCTCTACACGGCCCTATAGTGCCCGAGTCAAAGGGGATTTTATGCAGTAAATGCCCCCTTGACTCGGTAGTTGGAATGGGAGGTCTTCCAGCATACTCCGTATTCTGCGGACTTTAGTCGAACGATAGCCACTTTATCCTACCATTGCCTTACCTATGGTGTCGAAACGCTCACGAATGAACAACACCTCAAAGCTGGTTATGCGACTTCTTCGACGGCAATGAATTCCGCCAAATTCTGGCGAAATTAATGAAAACAACCAGTGGATCGATGGAGAAGGTAGCAAGCACAATGAGGGGAGCTACGTAACAGGCTAATTTGGTGACCTATTTTCCTTCTAGGAGTTGTTTCGAGTTTTCAAGAACGACGGGAACTTGTCCATTATCGTTCAAATCGAAAACGAGATTGGATGGAAATGAAATCAATTCTGCCAGACCTCCATACGCATTGTGCTCATAACTGACAACTGAGATCATTGTGTTCTTAGCAAATGACTCCATCACATCTCAATGTCAGTGTTGACCTCGCTGAGCGACGTTTCAACCCAAATTTTGTAGTATGCTGAAACACGGAATGCTGTTTCCCTCGAAATATATATAGCTTGTTTACTATTCCAAGTATTCCGTCCATTTTCAGCATACGTATCTACATACTCAACGGAAGGGGATGCCACAATACTATTCATCAGTCTTCGAAATTGTACAGTCCTTTGTCCCCCTTGAAGACAGGAAGCATTCGACCGGAGCTCCTCCGCCAACATCCTACTCGTCGACGGGTACAGCTTGGCTAAGTATACCATCAGTACCATAACACAAGCTAGCATTCATGTCATAGAACATTATATGACTGTTATTTCATTATCTACAAAATATTATATAACGGCAAACTGATCAGAGCAAACGCGAGAGATGCTGTATGTGACCAATCATTTACTCATTTGACGATAATATAGATGTCACACGACCGACAGCATAGTTTATATCATATAGTACAAGCAGACACGCAGCCTGAACTACAGCATGGTGCTAGCCAGCACAAGGGCGTCGCGTCCCAGATGACTCCGCGACACCGCGTGCGATTTCTGCCGTTCACGAGAAGGGCGGGGGTGGGGGGGTGGGGTTACATCGAAGGAAGTTCACCTCACTGGACAATAATAAGGTGAAGGACCATGAACACAAGGGGCGGCGTACGAAAGAAAGTCCACCGGGTTAGATCCGAGGGCAGGGCGAAACAGAGTAGCGGACTGGGTTGCCGTCAAGGGGTCAATCATGAAAGGGACAAAGGGGAACCATGTCTGTTGGAGGGAGAATAAAGAATAGAAGAGAATCAGTTCCCCCTGGAGAACGAGAATGACCGGGGGTTGTGTGGAGCCGAGCTCGACTCGGGTCGGATCGGGTCGGGTCGGCTGCTTTGCGATTTAAGATGTCTTGAAGGAGGCGGCCGGAAATGAGCTCAGTCGAAATGGGGGTCACGGGGTTGGACTAAGGTGGGTGAGCTGAGCGTTCCCCAGTGCGGATGGGGTCGAGCTGCTTACTGTGAACGGTGATCAGCATCGGTCAGATTGAGCTGGAACGACGCGCAGCATTGAGTCTAATCCAGCATGTGAAATACTCTGGGTCTCTCTCTGTGTGTGTGTGTGTTGCATTTCGGCACTTAAAGCCAACTCTAAATCTAAATTAAATCCAATGGACCAATCATGTGAGGTATTGTGACATCTCTCACTGCGATCCGAAAAATCCACTGGTTCTGGCTCTTAGAGAAATTGCTATGCCACGTGACTGCTTCGATTGAGAGATGCCTCTTCGTCCTGAGCATCTTAGCATGAATATTCTTCGCCTATGGAAGGCCCAAGGGAGCCTTACAGATGTAGGACCCATGGATAAAACAGATATGTTGCTTTATAAACGTTTGTGAATAGCGGCAAAAAATAAATGGCGGAGGTTGTAAGTGTAGCAGTGAGAGTTCTATAGCATCACAGACACATGCACCTACAAACACACACATACATGCGATTAAACTAATAAGTGCAGAGCGTCTGCCATCTCAGGCAAGCCACGAAACATAAAAAATAATAAAAACTTGAATGACAAGTCTGCCAGAAAGTACTGCATCGATTCGTATGTATCCCGTGGGATTCAAACCTGAGACCCTATGATTCTAAGTGCTCGGCGTTATCCTTACGCCATCCAGATGTATGCTGCAAAATATTGACGAGGTTCGCACTCACAATTATGGAAGCTACCAGCGTACAGAGAAAGCAAAGGAAAAAGTAAATTTTCCAAGGTGAGTAAGAGCCAATATAATGTAATAGTTATGCAATATTTGTGTCACGGTGGCCGAAGGAATAATTCCAAATCATGAAGTTACCCAAGGTAGCGTGGCCGAGTGGTCTAAGGCGCTGGTTTTAGGCACCAGTCTCTTCGGGTACGTGGGTTCGAATCCCACCACTGCCAGCACTTTTATCATACACACTCGGAAATCACACACTCTCAGTAGAACAGTTGGCGAGTCCCCTCTAATAATCCTTAGAAATAATTCCTAATTATTGTATGTTTGAATAAATGTTTATCTCTGTATATTAGGGAGAAATTTTTATGGCAATATTTGTGTCACGGTGGCCGAAGGAATAATTCCAAATCATGAAGTTACCGAAGGTAGCGTGGCCGAGTGGTCTAAGGCGCTGGTTTTAGGCACCAGTCTCTTCGGGGACGTGGGTTCGAATCCCACCGCTGCCAGCACTTTTATCATACACACTCGGAAATCACACATTCCCAGCAGGAGAATTATGCAATATTTGTTTCACAATGGCGGAAGGAATAAGCACGACTCGTAGGGGTAATCAAGGTGGTGTGGCCCAGCGGTCTCAGGCCCTGGCGTTAAGCAACTATCTTCCAGGACACGGCTTCGAAACTCACATATATGCTCAAAAAATTTATATTCCTGGCTGGAGAGTTTTGCAGGGTTTGTTTCATAATGGCTGCTTATAATCAGGGGGTTTTAGGCACCAGTCTCTTCGGGGACGTGGGTTCGAATCCCACCACTGCCAGCACTTTTATCATACACACTCGGAAATCACACACTCTCAGTAGAACAGTTAGGGAGACCCCTCTAATAATCCTTAGAAATAATTCCTAATTATTGTATGTTTGAATAAATGTTTATCTCTGTATATTAGGGAGAAATTTTTATGGCAATATTTGTGTCACGGTGGCCGAAGGAATAATTCCAAATCATGAAGTTACCCAAGGTAGCGTGGCCGAGTGGTCTAAGGCGCTGGTTTTAGGCACCAGTCTCTTCGGGGACGTGGGTTCGAATCCCACCGCTGCCAGCACTTTTATCATACACACTCGGAAATCACACACTCTCAGTAGAACAGTTAGGGAGACCCCTCTAATAATCCTTAGAAATAATTCCTAGTTATTGTATGTTTTTTTGTTTTTTCCAGCTGACCCTCAGCTGTTCCCCTATGCGACAGGCCTCAGCTCTTAACCTTTTAGGTATTACTATGAGCCTGTCGGGGCCACCTTTGCTTATTCTCTTCCTTACTCGTTATTGTATGTTTGAATAAATGTTTATCTCTGTATATTAGGGAGAAATTTTTATGGCAAAATTTGTATCACAATGGCCGAAGGCATAATTCCAAATCATGAAGTTACCCAAGGTAGCGTGGCCGAGTGGTCTAAGGCGCTGGTTTTAGGCACCAGTCTCTTCGGGGGCGTGGGTTCGAATCCCACCGCTGCCAGCACTTTTATCATACACGCTCGGAAATCACACACTCACAGCAGAACAATTATGGAGTGCTTTTTTATGCAATATTTGTGTCACAATGGCCGAAGGAATAATTCCAAATGTAGGGATGTCCCAAGGTAGCGTGGCCGAGCGGTCTAAGGCGCTGGTTTTAGGCACCAGTCTCTTCGGGGGCGTGGGTTCGAATCCCACCGCTGCCAGCACTTTTATCATACAAGCTCGGAAATCACACACTCACAGCAGAACAATTATGGAGTGTTTTTTATGCAATATTTGTGTCACAATGGCCGAAGGAATAATTCCAAATGATGAAGTTACCCAAGGTAGCGTGGCCGAGCGGTCTAAGGCGCTGGTTTTAGGCACCAGTCTCTTCGGGGGCGTGGGTTCGAATCCCACCGCTGCCAGCACTTTTATCATACACGCTCGGAAATCACACACTCACAGCAGAACAATTATGGAGTGCTTTTTTATGCAATATTTGTGTCACAATGGCCGAAGGAATAATTCCAAATGTAGGGATTTCCCAAGGTAGCGTGGCCGAGCGGTCTAAGGCGCTGGTTTTAGGCACCAGTCTCTTCGGGGGCGTGGGTTCGAATCCCACCGCTGCCAGCACTTTTATCATACACGCTCGGAAATCACACATTCCCAGCAGGAGAATTATGCAATATTTGTTTGACAATGGCGGAAGGAATAAGCACGACTCGTAGGGGTAATCAAGGTGGTGTGGCCCAGCGGTCTCAGGCCCTGGCGTTAAGCTACTATCTTCCAGGACACGGCTTCGAAACTCACATATATGCTCAAAAAATTTATATTCCTGGCTGGAGAGTTTTGCAGGGTTTGTTTCATAATGGCTGCTTATAATCAGGGGTGATGTTTGAGATAGAGTGGTCGAGCGGTCCAAGGCGCCGGTTTAAGGTACCAGTCTCCTCGGAACTGGCGCGAGTTCGAATCCCACCGCTGCCAGTTCCTTGAGATTTCATCCACGGTCCATGGTACTGCTTTCAGCATTGCTTCGTACGACGAACAACCCCTTTAAACACAAATGTGCAACGGTGGGGATCGAGCCCGTGCACCTTCATGTCTCCTCTGGATGCAAGGCGCACACGAATGCACCACCACGCCACTAAAGGGCTCGAAGTATAGAGAATGCAGCAGAAAAACAACCCTCAGCAGACTTGGTTTGTAAGAAGAGCTCTAAGACAGAGGCATTTGACGTTGGGCGAAATGACGTTGTACTCATCGAGCGGTGGCTGACGACGCCGATAATCCTATCCTTGCTCTTGCATCTTTTAGGTTCATAATTAGCATTGACGGCTACACATTGAAATATAACATTTATCCATTTTTGGGTTGCCATGAATAATGCGTATTATGAAGTAATAATGCGTATTAAGCCATCATTGTCAAATGATAAACACAAGGCAATTAAAGGTAGATGCCTCTGTGTCTCCTTTGTCCGCCTAAATGATCGGTTTCTCCGTCGACACATGTGGAGACCCATATATAATACGTATCGTAAATTGACATAGGCGAAGTAATTATATAATAAATATTTTAGGTCAGCACGAAGTGGGGGGGGGTGTCTGTTCCTTCGTGGCGACGACGGCAAGAACTAGATGTTCATCTTATATAGTTTGAGCTAACTCTGAGTTGTTCGCCTATGTGACAGGCCTCGAAACTACAGAAGTCGGTCTGATTCATTATGTTCACGAGGCTGTGAGGGTAGGCCTGCATGTTTTTAAGCATATTTTTTTCTGTCGTCCAAACTGGGCCCTAACTCTCTAAATGAAGCTGACCGAAGCTTGTCCGCACAGAGCACTCTTTTGACAATTGTGTAAGAGAATCTCACTTATGGTCATCTCATAAGTGCAGAATAAGAAACGGACAACCAGAGTACCGTGTTGTCCATTCCCAGCTAGCAGAGGCTACGCGCAAGGTCACCTTTGTTCTCCCCATGCTCGTCACGCTGGCGAGATATATCAGCAGCATATATATGTAGTAGCGGAATCGTGAGCACATATGCATGCGTACTATCCTCAGTTTTAGTTAGTTTCGCCGTGACACGATCAGCGGCTGCCAGCATACGACTAAGCTACGGAAGGGTCTCGAGGCGTCCCTGCTACCAACCCTATATCTCTTTGACGCGTACTCACAAACAAATGTCGAGCGAAACCAAATACTTGGACACGCCTGACCCGCGAGAGCCACGCCCTTAAGGGAAACCGGAAAGTGGATCTCTTGGTTTGTGCCTTATGGAAGGCACAAGCACAACGCTTCCCGGCTGTGCGAGGCAGACAGGCCCATAGGAACAGGATGCTGCCCAAGTGGAGTACTGTTATGGGTCGTACGCCAAGGTCTCGAACCGGCAGGCCGTCAGCCTGCTCGTTGCGTAACAAACTCTGCTGATGGCTTCAGATTTTTAGCGTGCGTTTCGCATTTCGTTCGAGGAAGGGCGCGCCTGGTCCTCGACAGTGTAATAAATACTCCGCGCAAGAACAATAGAGATGTCGAGAGAAGCAAAGAGGGTGCACCGTCCGTACATGTAGTATACACTGTGTACTGTGCTGTAGTCCACATTTCTCAGCACTAAATACGCAGACGTATGCACATTGATACCTACACATCAGGGCGTGGCAAGGGACGTGCTGCAAAAGGCCGGAGACCACCGGGTTCGAGTTCTCCGACGTGACATGTGTTGCCAATTTTCCTGCAGTGCCCTGTTATAATAAAATGTCGAACGGAGATGCTCCCGGTGACATCGGTTTTCCGATTGTTCCTATGGGGAAAAGAACGACCCGCAGGCCACGACTGCATTCGTGACACCTTTTGCCGTTAAAGAATCGAGCCGCCATGCTCTTGCTTATCAACTACCTACTGTCTGGGGCATGCTTCTTCACGAAGTTCGATCATTTTCCACAGCAAACAAAAATTTCTGTAAAAGCAAAACAATTTTTCGTAAATAATTCATAGTATATTGTGTTTGAGGAGCTGAAATTGTTGTATATATACAGATCTAATACTTGAGAGTACTATCAGTTAACTCAGTGTGATTGTATTTTTCTCAGGGCTACAGGCTCCATTGATATTATTTTACTTTTAACATACTTTTTACGCTCCTGTTCAGGAGCGTACGTACATTGCAAGCTCCGTAATAAACTTCATATTGAATTGAATTGAAAAAAACTGAATTACATAATAATAATAATAATGTAATAATACTAATAATACCGTAGTGAAAACAACTTGATATTTACATATACGCTTAACTAACCTATGCAAAGATTTCATCTTCTTTCATTGTATTCCTTTCCTGGAATATTTCCAATCAGTTTCTTTTCTAACGAGATACAGATTTCGTTGAACTTGTTATTGATGTCTGTTTGTCTATCATTTCATATACGGACGAAAATAATCACCGCTGCAACTGCGTAGCCCTTCGGCACACTGTTTAGAACAGATTATCGGCCTAAACTGGAGTCGAAGAGTGTCAGGCGTAACTGTGGGGTGAACCTCCACACACGACTAGTGGTGTCGCGGTCGAAGACTAAACGCTTCGATATTTCAAAGGTCGTTGTAACTCGTTACAGTCATCCTGAGAGGCATTTGCATTTAAGCGCCCGTCCAATGAAGCAATGCCGAATGCAGTTGTACCGTGGACGTTAAATGCCGGCTGCGTATCAGCCCGCGAAATGTACTTCTTAGTTACCCTGAACGAATCTATGATAGGTTATCCGCCTCGCCGCTCTAATCGAATTTCGGACTGTTCATCGTGAGTCTCTCCGCACACAGCCCATTCTATTAACATCGTATTCTATCTGCGGAAACTGGCCGACGAGCGACGTTTGATGCCGTTTCTCTTCTGTTAGTTTAACAATCGATATAGTAATTGATATCACCTCAGAAGAAAAGTATCACTTTCAAGTATGAAATAATGCTACAAATTTCCTCATCGACGATAAGGTCACCGGCACGGACGGGCGTAGAAGGAGGTGAAAAAGAAGACACACAGCAGCGTATAGCAAATCGATGGAGTTAACCGAACTGCGAGGATGGCGAGAGCGCACTCATCTCGCGAGCATTTCATAGCAACGCCCGTACGCTCGTTCGATTGTTCGATGGGTCCCAGGGCGTTGAGCTGGCTTACGAACGCTCCGCCAGTGCTGATGAAGCTCGTCGCGCAAACTCGCCTATGCCTGTTCGCCCCCCACCTCCGAGGAGAGAACCGTCGAATCTTCGGCCGTTCGATGAGCAGCTGCTGCTGCTGCTGCTGACGGAGATCCACTGCGGACACACACACACACACATTGCTGAAGGATCGACGGCTCTCCACAATATTCTCCACGGTCAAGCTCCTGCCGCCATCACCGCTCACTCACGGTGGCAAGACAGCTGTCGAGGCGGCTCATCACACGGAGAGCTCAAAATACTTCAAGCGAGTCAAATTACCTGTCTACCGGGGGGGCAAGAACTCGAGGGGAACGAGCAACGGCGGTGGGGTAGGCGAGTGAGGCCGAGGCGGGGAGTACTGCAACGAGCTCTTCTCGCTGTGGGTAGAGGTTCAGCTGGAATGAGCCAATGGTAGGAGGAACAGGACAGCGGTCGGGGGGTCAGCCAGGGCCTGATGTACAATGAAGTGAAGGACGATAATAAAGTGAGGCGCTCAGACCGTGGCGCCGGCAAATGTGTAGCGGACTCAGGATGAGGGGGAGAGTAACCGTTTCGCGGCCCACATTTAGCTCGAGCTAAGCCCCTGAGTCGAGTAACGACTTCGACCCGAGTTGAGTGAAGAGGACGAACGAAGGAAACGAAGGAAAAAATCCCTACCCCCCCCGATGAGGGAACGGGCTTGGGGGCCATTGGAGGTTATTGTCGAGTTCTGCCCCGTGAGGCGATTGAACAGTTGTCAGTGATTGAATACGACTCGGAGAAGCGTCCTTGTTCATCAGGACCGAGCTGTTGCGGTGTCAATGAAACGATAAATGAACAAATTGAATATGTCGGGACAGATGATCTCCGCGGCTGCGGTGGTGGAGTCCTCCTGTAAGTGATTGTGCTGCGATTTGATAGCTGCGTCGCGAGCTATCTATTTAGTTCAATGCTAAACGAAGTGGGTCATTTTCTAGAGAGAGGAGCTTGAGTAACGCAATACTCGGGTCAATTTCTAAGGTGATTGATGATATGCAGTATGATACACAAGTACATCGTCGAGTATTATGTCTCAGCATAAATGTGTGGATGTATATTCTGAGCAAAGGTATTTGAAAGTAGATTAAATCTGGATCGAAGCTGAATTCAACATAGCTGCATCGAGTGAAGCGTACGAAGACAGCCGCCACCTTTTGACGAAGGTGGCAATGCTGACCAGAGGAGGGTAAGTAATTAACACAGATGAAGATACGATATGGTTATTTGTTTCACTTACATATTATTTGGCCTATGTATATAGTTTTTAGCGAATATGATTCACTTTGAGGATTACATTTGACCTGGCCAAATTGTCAGCCACATTGTTTGTCTAACAGCTCATCTGATGGATATACAATATAGTGTTAGACATTTCATATCGAATACGGTAGAATACGTTAGAGGTAGCCATAGTCAGTTCGTCCTGCCGGTGAATATACGCCGGACGAGGATGCGGCGAAGAAGCTCATATCGGGATCCTTTTCGTCAGGAAAAATGGATCTGGCCTTTTTGTATACTCTTTAAGTATTCCGGCGATCGGAGATCCGAACGTGCACGATCTGACATGCGGCGTGGCAATCTGAGTGTAGAACGTAATCCGTCATCGGAATGGCCATAATTCGAGAGACGAAGAGTGTTATCTGTCATCCGAGTCTGGCTTGGACTACATCGTTAAATGTTGACTGAGAGACAGTCCGAAAACCTAGGTAGGCTTCGACTACGTCGATCTATCGATTCCGATTGCATGTCCACGTTACAGCCAGTGGAACTTGGAAGGAATCCTGGTCGCAATTTGCCAAAAAATTGCATTATTTATTTATAGATTGCTGGCCACGCTAGCAACCATTACATAGAGAATCTGATCTAGAAGGTAAGGTAAAGGTTTTATTGGTTTATTAAAGGAGCTGCAATTTTACAATGCTTAAGCTCTCTTATATGTCACCAAGCAGCGGGGCTCGAACCTGCGGTCTCTGGTTCAAGTTACGGCAGTTGTCAAAAGCGCCCATTCTACAATATATATATATACCCCATGAAACTCAATACGCTTATTAGACAGGTCCGCCCCGACGATAGCACCGCTAATATCTAGCGCTCCTACGTCTACGCATTCTCGCGCTCGGGCCGCAACGGAACAATACCTTATTGGGTCCTGTATACTTTTTTAGAGCCAGTGGAGTACACAGTTTGCTTCCCGTCCACCACCGGCAGCAGCTTACAGGTCTGCGAGGTGCCAGCCTTGTAAGCTGTGCCATGATGGCCATAGAGCGGGCCGGACAATAGCAACAATAGAGGCGCCCTTCGCTGTAGTGGTCCGCTGAGTCAATGAAATTGTTGAGCGAAGCTTGCGGAGTGGGCCGGCCCGACGGTGCGCTGGTCGAAGGCCACAGCCTTCGAGAGAGGGATGGAAAGAGAGAGAGAGACCGCGGCTCGGCCCTTTTCAAGGGCCCTCCGCTCGACCAGCAGGAAAGCACGGCCCTGGCAGGGTAGGGAGGAACCCGTAGACGTCCACTTGTCTTCGGAGCCTCGGCAAGCCGCACTGACCGCGCAGGAAAGGCGACCATGCTAACGCCCAACTGCGCGAATGAGAGGAGAAAGTAGTAGTGAGAAGTGAACATAATGGGGCTTTAGGGGTACAGGGGAGAAGGTTTTGTATGAACGTCTGTATAACATGCAACAGCCTAGTTGCATTGGCAGGCATTGCGTTTGTGTCTGTTTCTTCATCGACAACAACGACAACAATATCGATAGCCGAGATCAGAGTTTCTTGTGATCTGTGGAAAAATTGGAATTCATTGCTAGATGGCAATTTTCATAAAAAAAATATAAATAGAGTCGTAATCGAATAGCTGATGCAACACATTTAAACGCATACAGGTGTATGAAATGTGCGCCGAATACACATCTATGGGCGGGGCTCTCCGGGTTAGTCATGACACTAATGATATGAATCATTTTTGACCAAACTATGACTAAGAGTTGTATGTTCGTTTATGGCAACGGGTTTCCTTAGGTATTATTATTATGATTATTACTATTATTATTATTGAAAGCAAAATATCTTACGAAGCGCACGTATATACAACATGTTTGATTAAACTATCAGCAAAGGCAAAAATATCATTAAAACCAATTCACACCTTGATCCGCAGCGCCGTTTTGCGACAGAGTCACGGAACGTCTTAATCTCGCAATTAGTATTGTGTCTATTCAGCTACTCCACAGTGCGAGAATGGCGTTACTTCAAAGCCTGACAATTTACGAGGTAAACCAAGCAACGAGACAAGCGATCACCGCGTGGCGCACACTGCTCGCCCTCTAACACACCGTGTGATGTAGTTAGAATCAATTACCTAGTGCATGCGATATCGACAGGCTGGCAGGCCATTCCATGTCGTTACTATCTTACTCTTAAAGTGCCGTTCAATTAAACGGCTCGCACGTACCGCGAGCGCTCTTTAATCGGCGTGTCAAACCCGCGACCCCTTGTAAACGCTTAACGAATCACTCGCCGCCGCCGCACCTAGAAAGACAGCCGCACGAGCGTCGTCATAGCGTCAACACGGCGTCACTGCTCGAATGATTCGCCGCTCCGTTGTTAAGCTCATCCTCGCTTCGAGGTTATAGGAGCTGGTTTATACGGTCGAATAAGGCTTGGTCCTTATCTCTTCGACACAATGTTTCGTGACACCCTGTTAGCTCCTCTGTGTGTGGCTTATGCAATCAAGCGAGTCAAGTGCCGGAATCGTAAACTGTTCAGAGGGTTAAGGCAAGAAGGCGGCGCTATTCAATTTTGCTCGGTGTCCTTAGAAGCATAAGAACGCGATGCATATCATCAGGTGTTTGGGTTTGTATTTTTGTAACTTTGATTCGTCGAAACACTCGACCGTAATGGCCAAGGCATGGTTGGTTAATCACGAGTCGGTTTGGAGGACATCTTCCAGATGAGCAATGTGTTTTTTCGGAGCGTTGTCTGATCCTGCCACCTTCTACCGTTCGTCCCTATTCCTCAGTCAGATAGTTGCTGGAGACTCCACTGGTTTCGCTAGCCTTATTGGATCACAATACTCGAAATGCGTCGAACATTGAGGCCTTCTCTCCTCGCAAAGGTCCCCTTGTCGCGCGCTTCGTTCGCGCAGCTTGCAGTGTTCCGCAGCAATCGGACCAGTGCTGAGTCAGCTTTCGCGGCGGCTGCCCCACGTTGCTTTTGGCATTGGTCGGCTCCACCGATCCTGTCGTATCTGTCTGAGTCGGCGAACAGTTTTCACCCTCGCCGGCGTCAAGGCGTTCGCAGTGTTGCCTGTTTTGGCCTACTTTACCCGAAGCAGCCATGAACGTAAACCAAACGTCCGCATTGGACAAACCTTAGCATCCTATTTGTAGGGTTGGAACTGCTACACTCTCTCGCGTTCACGAGAAGGAGCCTACCGAACAATGGAAAGGCCCCCTGCGCGTAGTGGCAACCCCTCTGCCTTCGAGGGTCTCGAGTAGAGGTGAAGGTAAAGCTGGTTATTGGTTTGTTAAAGGAACTGCAATTTTACAATGGCTAAGTTCTCTTGTATGTCACGCAGCGGGATTCGAACCTGCGGCGCTAGCTTTTCACAAGCAGAGACTAAGCAGTCCAAGCCACTGCGTGTGCGAATCAAGCTTGGTATAACGGTGTGTGACCTTGTGGATTAAGCCTGCTGCCCGTGGGTAAATTAGGCTCCGATGTGGAGCCTAGCAAAAACGAACATCAAAGAGCGAACAACTATGTTGACAGAAAATCGACAAGATTTCCCGGGCTGTCGTTGCATAGCGCCCAGCGTAACGCACTTGCTGGGCAACTCTAGGTAGCAAGGTGTACATATATAGGTGACTCATATGAAGGGAACTCGAAGGAAATTTTGCTGAGGGTGCCGGGAGCTCCGCCGGTTGCTGATGCCGGATTTTTCGCCCAGGTCGACACGAGCCTACGACCAGAGGCCTTTCAACCATGTTTTACAGGCAGAACAGCTGACGATCGCAAGTGCGACGAAGTGGGCAGGACATCTGCTCCGCCGAACGGGGTAGGACAAAATTGCGGGCCTGTAATATTCGGCTCGGATGGTGAAAGGTTACAGATGGAACGTATTGAAGGCAAACTTCGCCTTGCCGGTCTGCTTCGTCATTACAGTAAGCGGGGTTGCTTTTTTGAAGACGAGATTTCCCATCGATGAAATCGACAAACGCTCGCTGAAATAACTGGAAAACTCACACGGACTCCAGGATCATAGAAAACTATAGTGCCACTTATCATAGTTGTAGGCCAGCCGAAGGAGGCATATATTATACCATGCATACGAGGCAAAGGAAGTTTTTACACCCGTGTTTCACTCGGATTCTCGACGCGACAGGCGTAGGACAATGGGATAAAGTTGTCTCGATCATACAGAAAAAAACTTGGTGTCCCGAAACGCGGACTCGGATAACATGTCAGTTCGTGGATAAACGTCCTCCATGCACCGGTAACGGTGTATGTTCGTCAACGGCTACACGATGGTCGGTGACTTCGAACCAGTGGGCAGCTGGGTTGACCGATAAAGTGGTACCGACAAAGCTTAGCTCCAGCACCGTGAAGGTGATCACGCGGGGGCGAAATACTGCTTCCCTAGCCGCGGTGGAGACGCCCGTGAGCAGGTGCTTTGAAGGATAGATTATCGGAAAAAAATTACACTAATTAACCGTTCATACAAAGAATGTGGACGTACGCGTTCTTCATTAATTTGGTTGATTTAATTATTTGATCTTGATCAGCAACAGCAATTTCAAGATTCAACAGCTTGCGTGTCATACCACACAGTTTCGCCAACTTCAGCCAAGTGGTGCTTGCTGCGCTCGAATGGGCTCAGATGCGCACTCCAAGACGACAAATGTGCTTCATATATATATATATATATATATATATTCAAACCTAAGTCGCTTGCAGCTTAAAAAATCGGCAGCCAAATTCTATTCTCGCTACACCATCATCCAACTTCCTTGCCAGCCTCATACGGCCGACCTAGCTAACCACGTAGTAATATGAACATCATGTGCCATACGCCCGCGGATGCCGACCACCCATAATGACGTCGCAGTGCTGCACATACAACCTCCGCGTAAATATAAGTGTACGTAATAGCCAGCTACCGCTTCCACACCCATATATATATATACACGGTGCTTCTTTCTCGCTTACACCGTCTGTCCGTTAACTGTTCGTTGTCACATGACCAATTGCTTTTTCGCTGCCTCGCCATGAGGCGAAGCGTTCCTTGGCGTCGGCTTGCCATCCGCCGTGGATGCGTTCCTCTGCTGTTTGCACATGCTTTGCGCATTTTTCGTCGTACAAGGATCATTAATTAGAGGCGGCCACCGCTGGCGCAGTCTGCGCCGCTTGCGCGAAAGATAGAGTACGTCGTTGGACCAACGCCGGTGCTTAGTGCTGCCGCGGCAGCCGTCGGGCGGAAGCCCCGCGCGCGCTGGGCGACTCTCATGCGGCGACCGTAGGGGGCTCCTCTCCCATGTGCGGTGGTGGCGGTGACGGCGAAATGATGCAGACGATGACTTCATATAGAGGCCGCAGCTACCTAGGGACGAGCAAGTACGCGCGGCCCCCTAGCGGCCTTAGCGGCGCGCCCAACGTCGGACTGATGAAAGAGCTGGCGGCGCGGGAACATGGACGGCGTGCACGACTGGGGTTAGCGTGGGAGCGGCATGCGAGCCTATGTCTCGGGAAGCTGGAAGCGGTTGGTAAGGGGGGTACAATACGGGGCTGGTAACAATACAAGTGAGTGGCGTTGACGGACGGCCGAAGGCAAACCGGCTTGAGGGACTGCATCTAAGACCCGAGACAACGCAGGCATCCGTGCCGGGATACCGGGCGAGAGATAGACAGTGGTGATATGCTTGTGACCGAGGACGGCAGAGAAAGTGTTGGAGAGACACGAGCGAGGGTCGTCTTCTTATCGTGGCGCGCGAAACGCCAGGATGAGACAACCACCGGCGAGGTGGGCGGGGGCTATCCTCAGGGGATCTTAGCTTGGGGTGTATCGCGCAGCAGCAAAGTGGCGGATGACGTGTAACTGAGTTTGAGCTGCGACAATGCTATCGTCATCCTGTTGCCACGACACACGAAACATTCCGCATAGCTTTTTCTCGAGCTCGTCTTGGACGGGTTGTCGTGGTCTTCCCCGAGGCGGGATCGTTCCTCGGCGTTGCGACGGGGGGGTGAATTCGGTGGGTTCCATTAATGGTAAAGACCTCGTGACTGAGTGGCGCAATGTTGCCGGCTAGCTAGATGCTAGCTAGATGCTCGACATAGACACCCGAAGGGCAGCTCACTTCCGAGTGGGTTTCGTCACGAGGCACCGTTCCGCTGTGGAAGGTCCCACCCGAACATCCCAGCAAACCCCTAGCGCCGCAACAGATGGCAGCTGTTGCTGCTGTTACTGTTGGCCGCCACATTCTTGACATATTCTAAGGGGTCCTCTCTCCTCGACCCACTATCACCGCTTTGCTATCTTGAGCCTATTGCAAAGGGGGTCCTCGAGGAGCCCCGCTGTTCGCCTTTATTCCCCGTGTTGGTGAAGCCCGCTCGGAGATCGCCGCTACGCGTAGTCAGCGGAGAGAGGCAAAAGATGCAGACTAGCTGCGCATCAGGACGTATCTCGCCTTGGATTCCAGGGATCTGGCAAGCAGGACAGCTGTACGATCATGCTGCGGCACGTCGCAGTAGATGCAGTAGCTGCCGCCGACGCAGTGTTAGGGACAGGGGCAGGCGGACATGGTGTCGAGGTATGTACTATATATATATATATAAGCTGTACATGTTCTCGGGTGTATGAACCACGAGCAGGAGCGAACGACGGGTCGCTCCGCGAGCTGGGGGGCTAGAGGGAACGGGACGGGGAAGAGGGGGTGCAACGGTGCACGCACGTCTCAAGACAAGCTCTACCGACACGTCAACAACCGACGACAATAGTGAGCTGTTGTATCTTAAACGGTGGCAGATGGTGGATATACAAAGGAAGAGACACAAATGCCATCCCGGCGAGACTAGCGAGTTTGAGAGAGACAGAGATGAAAAGAGAGCGTATATACACGTGTGTATATATACACATATACATAGCGTGCAGGTTCGCGGCGTTGTAGGCGAATAAAATGGTGCCGCCAGTAGCGGACTGTAGACAGGCGGGGTTCTAATACAGCGTGGTTATTATATGAGACGAAAAAGGCAACGAAAGCTACTTTTGTTACAGCTCGCGGCGGCCAGCCTTGAGTGTACGCCGTAGATGGGGCGGGGGGGGGGTCGATTGGCGTTCAACGACTGAAGAAAAAGGGCATCGCTGCTGATTCATAAAACGTCAACAGTAAACAAGCAAGAGTGCTCTGGACTCGCTCGGGGTCTCGTTGGCTCTGCAGCTAGATCGGCTGATGCGTGCCAACCTTGATGTAATCGCTTGGTCGCTGCATTGTCTATCAAAATGTGAGCATCAAACGAGTAGGAGTTGACCCAAGGACAGTTTGTCGCAGGTGGTGTCGGCACGGAACGATATGCAAAAAAAGTTCTCTGAACGACCGGGAAGCTCTCGACACCCAAATGACACTGTGTTTGTTTTGACGAGCCATAAATGCTTTCAAAGTTTTACACTGGGCGCATTAACGCAAAAATTTCCACAATACGTCTGTCCATCGCTTGATGTGATTGCATCTCTAATCAACGTTTGACCTACCCGAGCGAACGCTGATGGAGCAGATCGCTCTGGAGGTAACGCAGTCGTGGCATTGGTCTGTTCATTTGACCGATGTGCAGCCGTTCGAGTCTCACCGTACGAGTATACTGTGGGCGTCATTACGTGCGCCAGGATCTCGCGCCTCAGGATCGATCCCTCACTACGGCCATGAGAATCATAACAGGAGCAAACCGGGAGACACAACGTACAGACAGCCGATAACGGCGACACCTCTGCGACAGCCGCGGGCACCGTGCCCTGGTGCATCCATGCATTCAATGCTCTCACCAGGAACACGTTCGGTTGAGGTTGAACACGACGAAATGAAATAATCGTCTGATGAATTTCTCTACAATATATGATACGTGTGCGAAGCTAGGACTGTATGTGGTCAAAAACTGAGGAAAGCTGAACGAGCGAACGACTGGTCGCACCGTCGCTAGGCCGACGCCTGGAATACGGGCGACTCGGGACCCTCATATATAGCTGCCCGTCTACCACCTGAGGCCCCATTTGAAGCTGCACATTAATGAAACTAAGCAGTGAAGATCACGAGCGGTGGACACCAGCGCCGCGCCACTTGCGGGCACGATACCGCCAAGGGGCCCGTGTTAAGCTGGTGTTAATTCCTGAGAAGTTCGGCCAAGACAAACGGGTGACTACGCCGCCGGCGGCGGCAGCATACACCGCCCTCGTTAATGCTCCTTCGAATGGGCTGGCGGGGATCGCCTGCGCCGCGAGCGGCTGATCGCTCGAGCATACGCACTGGTCATCTGCCTGCGAGGTGGAGGCTGATCGTCATCCGGTTGTTGGGGCCTCCAGAGCCGCCAGGGCCTTTCAGCCCTCTAAGCAGCTCGGGTCAAACCGCGCCGAAGCGTTTTCCCCGAGCGGCATGTCTGGATACCGTATGGGTGTGGCAGGACGGGGAAAGCTGTACTGCGCCCCACGAGGATGTTGCCATGCACACGTACATGCCTTCGCTCTCCTCTCTCGATTCGCGCTCACTGACGCGACTTAATTACAACAGGGCATCCGTTGGCGGTACACGCGTAGCTTGCAAGCGGCCGGCATCGCTGCGTTGAGAATAAAGGGGGCGTAGCACCACAGACAGACGCACAGAGAGAGAAAGAGAGAGAAAGAGAGTCCGCAATCGAGATGACGAAGGCGTCCGAGCCGCGAGAGGAGTGGGGCCTGGCAGCGCAATGGTAGCGAGCACACTGGCCGGCCCCCGCTGCCACAAGTGTGGTTAGCCACAAGTTTCACTTGTTCGAGCCGTATGCGGTGCATTCGGCTGTGTGGCCGTTCCTACCCGTCGCGCTTGGGCCACCGGCCGCTGGTTTAATAAGAAACGTCGACGGTGTTGCCGCCTCTGCCTGAATCTGAAGGGGGAACGGGAAGGGTTGCGGACGGGCGAATGCCTAAGAGGGCTAAGGGAACTCAAGCCGGTAGAGTCAGCCACGCTGCTAGCCGCGCGTGAAGGGAGCCGGCGGAGAAGGACGCGGTGTGGAAGAACGGAACGATCCATGAAGGTGGCAAGCGGAAACTTTGCCGTGACTTTTGTTGCCGGAGCTTGCTGCGTGTTGAAACGAAACTTCAACTGCACGAGCGCACAAGCATTAAGGTAAGCACGACCTTGATTGGACCTGAGTCTGATCGTGATTCGGGAGATATTGACGACCATGCCGCTTAGCTTTGCGTCGGAGGAGTTAACGAGGCACACGATCAGGATGGCAATGCGCACCGATGACGACTGGGTGACCATATACTTCTAGACCGGCGTCCATTTCAAATTGTAGATACTGCTTCCGCTCGACTGTTATTGTTAATAGTAACAGTGGATTATGTCAGTGTGATTTAATACGATTGACGCGGGTTTATCATGCGCTGAAGGATGTGCACAATTCCTTGGAGAGAACCTATGCATCAATCGTTCGCTCCAGTTTCCATCAACACCTTAATGAAAGACCTGCTCTTTAATCGTTGCAACAAGTTTGAGATTGTCAATATAATGCCAGCAACAAGCACGATTCGTTTGCTCATCAAGTCTAGCTTTTTTTAAGAGGTTTAAGGTAAATCCTGCATGGACACCGGGCCTCACAACTAAAGTATTTGCCTGGTAGCGTCAGACTCTTACTGACTAAACCCGGAACCGCTTTTGACTTAGGGCACTGACCGGGACTGTCAAAGTATTAGTTCAGTCAGTGCCTTGCAGGGACCGGCAGTTGATTCCAACCATGTCCTATCCCTCAGTCGTATCCCTCGTCGAGTCTAGCTGTCGACTGTTAGCGACAGCAACCAATGACGAACATCAGATGGGTTAAACAGCTTGAGCTTGGAAAGAGATGTCTTCTCGTCGGATATCCGAATGTCGCCCGTGACACTGACGTCACTTCTCGGACTAGGGATAGACTCCAGTCTTCGCTTATTGCCTATACCATGCCGCTCTATGTATATCAAGGGATTTGCGACGCCACCGTGGGCACAAGCCTAGCCGAAATGTGGAGCCATCAGTGAAACCTAACCTATGGGCTGTTTTTTGTTGGCACACATATGCTCCCAACATCAATTTGTCTATAGCCTCTGTTCGAATGAGGACCCCCCTTTCTGGTGTCGCTGTCTGACGACACACGAACAAAAATAACAGCCTCTCCCCAGAGAAATATCCATTATCGCACTTGGCCCACTGCGTTTTCGCTAGTCCGCTCTACATTGACTAGATCCCGATATACGGCAGCGATGTTTTTTCACTCTGCTCATGCTATTTCGGCACCGTGAGGTGAGTTTTCCTTGGTTTTGTCAAGTATAGGTGAAATCCTTACTATAATAATAATAATACTAATAATCCTAACTAATAATAGTAATAATCCCGATACTGAAAGACACGAATGTATTGCAATCTCTGCTGTTATCTTGGACAGGTTGTTTTTTTGCCGGAAATCTGGTGAAGGCCAAGGTGGGCCACCTTGCCCGTGCGACAATATGTAAGTTGCCGTAAAGTTTATAGGGATTATATAGATATTGCAGGCATTCGTTTAACGGAAACAGCAAGGAACGGCCTGGCGTTCTTCTCGGGCAGTCGTTTTGGCCGAGGGACGCACATAACCAACTGTAAAGCTACGTGCGTCGCATACATCGCGAATGGAGGGTTCGTCTGCGTTCCAGCCACGTAGCATCTCCTATGCCTTCTTGGGATATTACCCTTCCTCTAGATCTTGGCTACTACATCAACTGAATCCCTCCCAATGATCTGTTATTGTATCATATATATATATATATATATATATATATACACTCAGCTAACGCGCAAGTAACTTCGCGTTGTGCGGCGCCGATTCTCCCATGAGGTCAATCAGCAGCCAGCCAGATGCATCATTGTAGCTCGATGGTTCGTGGATGTCGGGCGACCGACCGCGTCACCTCACACGCCGCGGGACGCCGTAGGTAAAGAGCCTACAGAACCTGAGCTTCCCATTCCGCTGGGAGTCGATCAGCGTCATGGCTGCGTCAAGTTCTCTGCCTAGACGCTCCGCAGCTGGATGACATTATGTCACTAGTGTATCAGGTGGACATCGTGTTGCATGTACAACGTATTGTAAATAGGCTGAAGGTGCTGAGCCCTTTTTGCTTGGTGGCGCATTGTAATCAAGGCTAATAGCGCTGCATGGTGTGACGAGCAAGCCCGGCAACGTGGCACGGTGTTTGCATAAACTTGGATGAAAGAAGCGTTGCCGGGTATCTCGCGTATGGTGAGGGAACGAGATCCTCCATGAACTTTTCGATTAGTGTGTATAGAGAAGGGAGCCAAGAGTCGAAATTTTAGCCTTCTCCGCCTGGAGATGAGCTCCGATTTAACGAATGTACATTGCATATATATATGTATAAATATGATGACGAAACGACCTGTTATATGTATATGTATATTTTTTTTACGTACAGGATTTTGATGCGTAACAGGTGGTCACTATTTCAAATACTCGGACAGCTACCGTTGTCTCGGGGCGATCACGTGGGTATTAGGCTCGCTTTGCTGTTGAATCTGTGCAATTGAAAAGATAAAGTGTTTAAAGAGCGACAAGCTTTTTTCGACATCTGGGTCTGGCCGTCCTTGTAGGCATCAAATATAATATTAATGTGAATATGGCGTAATGACACCACAGTACTACTGTTGTACAAGGGTTCGATTGTTGTACTATTCTTGGAACCTTGATCCTTCCTGGCTCTAGTGGCCCCCGTCGAGCGGAGTTTCTCGGGCGCCAACAGCAAAAATGGTCAATTCTAACAATAAGTTGACAGGTTTTGCCTTCGTCATAATTTCACAGTGGTGATCTCTTATCTTACATGTATGCCTATGGGATACGCGTGTGTTTGTGCGTATCCCTCGGTATCAGTGCGTATTGCATACAATTAGTTTTATTGAGAAGTCCGATCTATGATCTATGGTAAAAGGGAGCTGAGCTTCTCGATCGGGGAAAGCTGTCCCACTTCTCGCGCTGCCATGACTCCCGGAGTCGATGCCGCCACTGATCGGCTGTGGGTCGCTTGCGCTCTGCACGTAGCAGATGGGCGGTGGGCCTCGGAGATCCCGATCCGAACGGAGATCGGGCGGGGTGAAACTTATTCATTAGAGAGCACTAGTGGACAGGCCAGCTCCTTCATTCGTTGGTCAGAGAGATCGTGTCTAAGATCATTGCTGCTACTGCTTTCGAGGCCGGGCGACGGCATCCGAGCCCTGCTAAGTCGGCGCAGTGGTGGCGATGAAGAGACGATTCCTGTACACGGCCACCGTGTGCAGGACGGTTCGCGGATGAAGGAGCCTTTCTTTGGCCTACCCTTCGGCCGACTAAGGCAGACTAAGAGGTCAAGTCAGCCCTACCAGCTCTCTCATGTGGCGTTCGTCGCAGGCACTCGTGGCGACGGTGGCTGTGTGGATACCACCCCCTAAAATGTTCTCTTATCTATATAGAGGTTACTGCCGGTGCAAGAGTCAGTCATGCTAGAGATACACGGTACAGCAGTTGAGTGGTCAGAGTAAGTGTAAGAGATAGACGCCGCTATTCTAGTCCCCGTTCGGCAGAAAGAGGCCAAGTGGAACGCGGACGGTTTGGGCGTACGGAGACGCCGCTCTCGAGAAACAGTGGCCCTCGTTCGACCGTCAGAGCGTTAGATCAGATAGGCTGGAAGCACCACGAGATGCCAGGCAGTCCAGAGATGAGAAACACACACACGAAGACTCCAAGATACCCCCGTGCCCCCCGTGCCCCGCTACCAACCCGGCAGCGCCTCCCCTAGGGACAGCAAGGTCCTCACTGGGGCGCCAACAGCACTTCGTAACGCCGGACTACACTGCAGAGCCTCTCGCCTCGTGGCCTCCAAGTGCAGTGATCCAGAAGAGTTACACAAAGAAAAGCGTGTATATATGTTTCTATGGGAGTGGGTATGTATCTATGTTTGCGTGTGTGGGGGGGGCGCTGTGTGTGCTGTGTGACTCTTTCGGGTTAAGAGGGAAAACTATATCCAGAACGTGACTGGACTTCCACAAACTTATCGTTTCACTATTTCACGAAGGGGTATTGCCGGGTGATCCTCGTTGTGGAGGTTGGATTGTGCCAACCAATAGAGTTCGTAGGGTGGGGCGAGGCAAGTAGTCGCATGCGAGACGCGGCGGGGGAGGACAAAGGGCGTCGCTTGACACCCACCGGGGACGTGTCCCGCACCGCTACCGCCGCTAAAGATACGATTTTCTCGATTTATTGTTTGCTATTCATAGAGGAACAGAGGATGAAACGGAGATTACTCCCATGCATGCTATATATGCATATGCGGGTTCATAGTGATTTAGCAGGTTAAGGCTTACCTCTTAAGATCATAATGTAATAGGTATCTAATACATGAACAAACAACATTCGACTGTAAACTCAAATTGCCGTGAAGCACAGATTTGGTTTGTCTGTCTGATTTCACTGGTTTGAATGACGCTACGCGTACATTTTTCCCGGCTGACTCACAGCCAACAGTTTAACGGTCACGATAGAACTGCTCTTATAATGTGACTACTGCTGAAAACACAAATACCACTGCTGACTGGTAAAAATAAACAGACTTGTATGGTCTGAAATATGGCATATATCAAACATGATTCTAATCAGATACATAGGAACAGATGCAAGAACTAGCTGCGGACTTCACGCTCCCACAAGAGCGTGCCTATCTAACCACATACACTGTGAACTATTCGCGTTCAAGGCGGTTCGAGGCTACCGTTGCGCACCTTATAACCGCAAGCACACGTAATAACCACAAGCTCCCACGAGCCGAGCTCGCCGTTAAAGCAGATTATCGGGTCATGAATGTACCTAGTCTCGTTTCGCCGAGCCCAGCGGGACTGCCGATCAGCGAGAATTTCATTACTACCGAGTCGACCTTATTCATCGTGGATTCACTGTATCGTTAGTGTCTCTCCAAATTGGTTTTCAGTCTTGTGCGCCGCGTCGTCAGCCCGTCGTCGTCGCCCGCCCTGCCCATGCCTACCGCGAGTGTATCAGGCAATAACATGTCACCATCGGTCGCTGCCTCCCACCGAGCCCGAGAGAGAGAACAGCGAATGCGCCGGCGGGAAGAGACAACAATGCAACGTACGATAGATTAAGAGGCGCGCCTACCCACGCCTCTCAATCAACACATGACGGCACAGCCGCGCGAGGCAGCGGTGATCCAACGGACGATCGATCGATTGTTGCGTGCAAATTAGCCGAGCATGCCTGGCCCCGCTTAATGCAGCCATCAATTGAAATGATTCGTTTGCGAACGCCGTCGATAGGTCAGTTGTTCGCCTCATTTGCCGACGGGTCTCGCAAATTAACGCGATAGCGAGTGAGCGAGCGAGAGAGAGAGATAGGGATATATATAAAGCTCGTACGGAAACCAACTTTGGAGAAAGGACCTCGGTGGTCAAAGGCCCACGATGCGAGATCCACTTTGTAATACGTTCGCGTGAAATAAAGAGAGCGCATTCTACAGACGACTGCTGTATGACTATCTGAGTCGACCAGCGACTACTTCGTTTCTTAGCCAGTAGGAGACAATTTAGAGAGGGCGAAATCTCAGCGTAACCGGGAGCGTCGTTCGTTCAAGGTCCTACGTTGTGTCCAAAAGACGCCTAACCTCTCATTCTCAATCCATCTCGTCATCTCGTTTCCACTGTATTATATATGTCAAGTGCCGGCGAAATGACCTCGTCGTGCGTGGCTCACCCCATCGTGCTGGATTCAACGATGTCCATCACAGAGGACGGGCGTCTAGCCGACCCGCTGCTTTGCTCAGCACTTCGCAAAGGAGCGGGGATCATTCCCAGTCAAACTACTATGCCACATATACTAACAGGCAGCTGTTCAAATCGCTGTCCCTTCCCATAACGGCAAAACGGAACGAAGCCGCTGCTCGCTGCCGGACAGTGAAATCTGGATAAAGCTAAAGGCCTCAAGCCCGTTGCACTAACGTGAGTCGGCAGCATTTCCGTTTCCTGGCACGAATGTCTTTTAGCCTCACGAGAGCTTTGCTAGATATACGAATCCCTCCCCGAAGTCCACCACAGACATGTGCTTGCCGTATGGGCACTGATGCAAGTGTTACAGAGCACTCAGAGACGGGTGACTTGAAGCCATTCCCTGAATAGGTTGCTACTTCGTGTTTGCAAAGCTTGTGGAAGCTTTCCCCATATTCCTTTGCTTAGCGAACATTTGCTCAAAGCATTGGTCAGCATTGCGAATGCACTAGGAGCGTTCATGCGTATCGTATTTCGCGCTGCTGAAACACTCGGTAAGCAGCATTTACGGCTGTCTCCACGGGACAGCGGTAAAGGTAAGGTGTAAATGTTTACTTGTTTATTAAAGGAAATGCAATTTTACAATGTAATACGCGTGTCTCATATATTTGCCACCAGGTCGAGGGACTCGAACCTGCGGCCTCCGGCCTTGTGCAGCCGTCCAAGCCAGCGCGCTAGCATATCGTAGTTGTGGAATCCAAAATGCAGCCTGTATCCGATGATTTGGTCTTCGTTCATCGACGATAATTTATATAGAGCTGAAACTTCTCATTGACGCCTGGCTGTATTCGAAAATCGGTTACACATCTTCTTCGTACTCGTTTTCGCGAAGATTTCAATAGAATAATAATAATAATTCGATAAGAGCGTCATTGCCATGCCTATATTATAATAATGTGATAGTACACGTTGGCCGGTATAGCAGGAGTTCACAAATTTCAAATTGCACTAGTTTAGGTGGCCGCTGCAGTTGACCCGATTTTATTGTTGTTGTTGTTGTTGTACATATCAATTATACTATAGACTCTCATCCCTGCCATCGCACAGTCCTGTTGACGAGGCCGTAGACAGCGGCCGTACCAGTGACGTCCTTTTGTCGAATTGGCAGTCGTCGTGGTTGTTGTTGTTATTGTCGTTGTCGTCATCCGATACAAATAATGCTATTACCTTATGAGCTTGTCGGCTTATGTGCGCCTCAGCCATTTGATTACGACACGACCGGACGAGACCACCTGAGGCTTTTGGCCCTTACACGACCACCTGGCGTTTGTACCCCTTCATCGTTATTTCCGCCGTTACGTCCTTCCAGACGGATCGAACCGCCGGCCAGGGGCGGGACCTCTGCTGGCTCGACCGCCGATGCCACAGCGGGCTGGAAAGCTACCACTGGGCCAGGGGTTGACGAACATTGGATTGACTTTTCCACTTCTGATCTGTATAGGGGCACTGTCGCGGTTTCTGCTGCAGGTGCCACTGCTTGAGCTTCTTTAGCTCTGCCCTATAGAGTATTTGTGGATGAGAAGCTACCCGAATATCGAGGAAGGCTCATCTATACGATGTCCATCCTACAGGATCAGGGAGAGCTATTGTGGCCTAATTTCTGGGGAGTCTGGCGGCGTCCGCAGCGGTGTCGACAAGAGATTCCTATTACGTCCTAATTATTATTATTACACAATTTGCCTCCTGCTGTATCTGTCGATATGTCTATCCATTATATCATATATATATATATATATATAGAAAAACAACAACAATCATGGCAACCTAATTACTGGCTATTGTTGCCCGTTAGCTGGCGTGTCTGCTGGCGGACCAACACAGGTAAGTGGCATATAATTAAACGCTTCTCCAGACATAATGGTGGCCTCGAACTGGTCGCAATTGGATCGATGCGGTAAGTGATATATCTGGCTATTCGTTAACAATTACATCCGGCACCTGGTTGCCTATTAATGCTCGCGTAGCATGGTGACAGCCAAATCAAAATAAGAGTATGCGTGTTCGGTCATATATAATATATATGACCCCATCAAGGGTGTACTCGCCAGCCTTTACAGGTCTATCTTTAAGAACATCACCATTGCTGCTCCGCTATATACGGAACGTGACGCTTGATTGCGTGGGAAGTTAGATCTGCAAACTCCGTCGACGCCAAGATACGATCGCAAAGTAAAATTTGAACTCTTGTTTTGCAGGCTCGGGCGTTGTCATCCGCTGAAGAATCACTACATTCAATGCGCAATTTAAGTAGGTAGCATAATGCGGTGTTTATCTCTAACATCTGCCCAGTCAGAGCAGGTCAAGACGTCTGAAGACCACGTTGGATGGCCGTACACTCGAGGCGATGAGCAGGGCCTTCAAGCTATCTGTGGCAAAACAACGAGCAAGATACGGCCACCAGCAGGCAGCAAGTTATGAATCAAGACGTTCTTAAACGCACATCCTCTACATTACCGTGCATTATATATATATATATATATATATATTTATTGTAGTTGAATATATATTAATGTATATATTCAACCACAATTAATCACGCGTACTCAAACTCCACAGGCCTTCTTGTTCCTACCTTTCGTCAGATTTCATCACGTTGCATCTTGTCTATGAATACCATGCTGTGGTTATGTAATGGCCCCCGTTTGAACAGTCCATCTACGCGGCGACGCAGATTTATATGCTTCTCTCCCCCCTCTTCCTTAGTCAGCGCAGTGGCTTGGACGGCTAAGTCTCTGGCTATCGGAAGCCAGAGGCCGCAGGTTCGAGCCCCGCCGCGTGGTGACATATAAGAGACCTTAAGCATTGTAACAATTGCAGCTCCTTCAATATACCAATAAACCTTTACCTTACCTTCTATCCAGGCTATATACAAAACGCCGAAATGTCGCTGTTGGGTCGCGACACCCGATATCACAAACATGCCATGTGATTGACTTCGTCTGCGGGTCCGGCGGTTGGAGCAGAGCGCAGCTTCAATCAGCATCGTTGCTCGTTCCCTCCCGTCACCCTCTCCGTCAGGTTGGCGTTCTCTCGTCATTGCGTCGATTTCCCCGTCGCGGCCCACTCTGCGGTTGCACTCGAAGCAGCGGTCTTATGCAAGCACATATGTAGCTAGCGATTGGATGCAAACTGCATTCGACAGCGTGTGCTTTCATTTCGCGGTTCGAGAACGACAATGACCACCTAGTGGGTGTTAGCCAGCCAGCCAGCCTCAGATGCGTGGCGGACCCTCTGGCGATGACCAGTGCCGCCGTTCGGGGAGGGTTTTTCCTCCCAAATGAAGATTCGCCTGCTCCTCTCGCGCTGCTCTCGTTCGCTGTTCGAAACCGTAGACGTTCGTCTCTGACCGCCCGCGTTTTGGCTCGCGAAGCGGCTCACGTCGACGTGACTTGACTAAAGGACGAGCCACGGTTCGCAGTCCGTCGACATTCGACAGCAGCAGCAGCAGCAGCAATAGTAACGGAATCGGCGGCGGCGGCGGCGGCGGCGAAAGTGCACGCGAACGGTCACATTGAGACACGGAGGGAGCGGGGCAGGGGGCCAGCGTCAGAGGGAAGAGATATAAAACCGCGGGTCGGGACAAGTCGGAACGGGGGTCTCAGACCGATCCCGGGTCTTGCTCAGACGGAGTCGCTCGCCCAGCGCTCATCGCTGGCTTCTCGCCCTGCATTAGCTCTTTGCCGTTGACGGATAGCTCGTTTTTCTAAATTCTTAACGTCGTACCGCATTTGCTTTAGTAAATTAGTGCACCAGGCGATCGGGCAGGCAGTTTACGTACGAGACGTTTTCCATTAGTGACAAGCGTGGGAGTCTGGTTTGGAAAAATAAAACAGAGCGCAGAGAACGAGAGAGATAGATTTTCGACAGGCTGTCCCAGGTGAAAATGATGGGCTATTTATGTATCCTACGTACTTTGTACGGAGAATGAATGCCTCACCGAATTCTTAATGCATAGATTTTCTTTAGATGTTCAAAGGGACAACGCAATGTCTATTAGGCTAGTGGAATCTCATTCTTGTAGATACTGTCGTCAGGTCCTTCTTAAAGGGATTTTAGGTGAGTGTTTGATTAATATTTTTACACGTTCATAGGGTACTATTTTCGCCTAACTTTAGACATAAAATGGGTGCGTTAAAATGCCATCTTATACCAATCATTTTCCAAGTTTGTTCTATATTTTCCCTCTGAAATCTGAAATTTTTAAATGGTTTTAAAGGTTGCCTTTCGAAACCGTCAAACAATGTTTACTGCCTCATAAGGTTGCGCAATTTTCCGAACACCTTGTATGTTCATATGTGACGCAGGGAGTTCATAAACGAGCGCGACGAAATTCAGAAGTGCTCAAAAAGTCCCACCCGATGGTGGTGCCGTCACCAAGAAACACTCAGTCAGAAGCACTGATTCCTCCATCGTAGGCACACGTTGAATGACTACACACAACCAACATGAGGTGAACTCAAGTAAAGCTTGTTCCTAGTCAAGTAGCTGTCCCTATATGGCGTTGTCGTTTGATAGTCGCGCAGTCGATTCGAGTCACAGGATCTACTAATGCAATTGTTGTGTATTCTTACAGGATCACCTGCATATGATTGAATTTACAAGAATAATTCATTTTAATATGCGAGCACATCATGACCGTCCAACACAGGGGTTGAATCCTTCCCACGTTCGTTTCGGCTTGCTGATCGCTGCCCTCATTTCATGTCTTGCTCTCATTATATGACGTGAAGAGGATCTCTCCCATAGGTTCTCCTTAGTGATTCTCCTCAATTTTAATTGCTCTATTCCACTATCCCATGTGTCATATTAGGAAGTCCTCCTTAGTCGAAGGCCTGCCCCACACTAGGAGCCTATGCATCAGCATAACGTTATACCCATACGTAAACTATAATCCATTTCCGCCAGGTAAATGACTACAGGGAGGACTAATAGAGCAACCTAATGTGCGCCGAAAGAAATAGATGCGTTTTTTCCCTTACGCCTTTTTTTCCGCAGTCACGGGTTCGATCCCCGCCGTTGCACATTTGCATTTAAAGGGCTCCCTTTAATGACGCAGCGCGGTAAGTAGTAGGGCGGACGTTGAATGTTCAAGGTTGAACGTCAGCCTGGAAAATTTACCTTTAGCTCGCAGGTGCCAACCTCTAATCTTCGGCACAGTCCCAATGTCACCTTCAATATCGCTGCGTCATCGCTGAAGCCGACACCGTCAGAATGTCACGTTCTAGTGAAATCCACTAAGAACGTCACCCGTCAGACCGAGCGTGTCTGTGTCGCTGACGTGTCAGCCGTCGTAAAATGAGCTGACGACACGAAAGGGGATCGACATGGCAAATGCAGATGTCACTGATTCGACCCCCTCCCAACGTTCATTTTGGCTCGATTTCACGCCGATTTGGATAGGTTTACCTTTTTCTCGCTTATTGTCGGCCCTGCGCCCATTGTATTGTATCCACATCTATAGGCACGCGGTGTCGCGTCCGCTTCGACATTTGCTAGGCCAGTTACTGCTTGACACAATGCGCGAATTCGAGGCACACACATATAAGAGAGCTTAAGCATTGTAAAATTGCAGCTCCTTTAATAAACCAATAAACATTTACCATTTACACACGAGCCATGCATCCGTTTTCAACCATTGCCTAATGCGGCAGGGGGGAAGATGTTCAGATATACGGTGGTTGCTGGAGCGGTGCCTCGTGCCAACGCTATCCATAGGTGCTGTCGATGCAACTCCGTCACACCGGACACCTCCGACGTCGCCAGTAACAACGTGGTGACGTTTACGGTCCCGGATTTTCTCACTGGTTAGGCCATCAGGGGAGATCGTTCGATTGGCTGTGCCTACGCTATGCTAATATGATAATATACAATACACAATCAAAGCTTTCTCGCTACCTTCTGCCCTTGAACAAGCTGCGCACGAGCGCCGGCACAATGTTAACCCGCAGGAGATGGCTTATAAAACGTCCGTCATTATAAAATATCCGTCACTGTTCTCATCATTGTTTCATCTCACCCTCAGCTGTTCTATGATCCTTTCTGGCATGCCTCAGCACCTCATCTTTAGCCTCTCCAAAGCGCCTAGCAAGACATCATGCCACATGTCCCTCCTGTCTAGCAGTCGAAGAGGGTCACTGCGAGACAATCCACGGGACATCCTAATCAATTTTGTCCACGAACAAGTCTCCCATGCCGGATCAGTTGGAATCGCGATTCGCGCCGTTGTCAATTGTCCACCGTTTCCCTCAATCACGCCTTCATTGAAGCGAGACCACAAACGACGCGGACCCTTTGCTCTGTCTCTGACAGCAACACATAACTAGCGAGTCACAGTCGCCCTTGGATAGCAGCAAAGGAATTCTGACGTACGAGCGCTAATCGGGGCCCATCGGGCGGCATCACGCTTGGAGCAACGCGTTCCATTTGACGCTGCCCTATCGATATCAGTATAGTCATCTGTATGCCCCGCTATTTGTCACGCCCGAAACATGCTCCAGTGAATCGGGAATAGTTTACAACGAAGGTTGCCTTCCCCTGGTCCCCGTCCGCGTACATCGCGAACAGCCACGTGGTGGACGCCAGCTAGACGTAAGCTATGCAACATTGTGCTACAGGCGGTTGCATTACTCGCTTCTTGTATTTTTCACGCTTGTTCCTTATGGGATGATTATGGGACGTGCCCAGTCTAGTGCGCCTGGTTTCCGTCCATGCAGAACTTCGTACGGCAACGCCAACTAATACAACAACAACAACAGCGACGACCATAAAAACGTACAACAACAAGATCAAGTGATACGCACGTCTCGTGCCCTAACATGGGCCCCATGTTTCGATAGCCCCCGCCCCTCTCCAGCTTCGGACCTCCTCCTCGCGTTCGCGCCATCCGCAGCAACAGGTAACTCACAAATTCTACGACATCGACTCCAGAACATTGTTGTTGTTGTTGTTGTTGCTGTCACAGCAGGGGCAAGAGCTCAGCTGGCGCCGAGATGGATTACGAGGGAAATATTATAATTCGCATCTCCGAGGGCTGTAATTTGGTAGAAGCAGTGGCAGGCAGCAATTAAGTGATTAGATCGGCGATGGGTGGTAGCTGCGAATGACATCGGCGTTGCCGGTCGGGCCGGCCCGTAGCCGGCCTGCAACAACTCGCGAGCGTAACAAACCGCTACCAAGTGTGCTGACCCGCCAGTGTAACGACTTATGCATGCACCCCCCGTTGGCCTAAGCGGGCATCGTCCGTGTCCTGTACAAGCACTGCAAATTGGCCTCGGTAAATTGCAACCGAGCGCCCGCGAGGCAGATCGCAGGGGAAGCACGACGCTTCCGGCTCTCCGACAGGAACTGAACTCTCCTCTGGGACTCTTCAGCGAGCGTTCGTTCGGGGCCACTCGGAACCATGCCACGCCATGGCTAGCGCTGGTTCCGCGCAGCCGTCGCCCGTTCGCGTCAGCCGTGCCAACGGCAACAAGTATGTGACCTGTGGAGCTCGTCATTATTACACATGTATTATACATCGAATAGGCATAGATCGGGGAGACAGCTTGGGAGGCAGTTTCGTCTGTGAAGAAGACGAGGAAAGCCAGACAGTAGCATATCAAGAGGATGACATAGCCTCTGCGGTTGTATACCGATCGGTATACGGGTCTACGGATAGATACGTCTTTATATCAGGGTTTCTGGTTGTCCGACTGTCTGAGCGTTCGGGATCGGTGCATTATGAATGCTATGGGGACGTTTATAGGCGGGCTAACGTCTCGCCTTAGCAGGGCTGGTTACGGGGTCGCCGCGAGAGACACGAGACATATTGAGAGGATTCCAGATGGAGAGTAGGTCCGAAGCTATAGAAGAACAGGGTGCACAGCTGGGCCCGGCCTAACGGGCAGACCTCTACGCAACAGCCGAAGGTCCCGCGATGGGTGTTAGCTGTCTGTGCTCCGAAGTCGCCGCCATCCCTCCCACCCCATGCGTTCCCAAGACCCCCAGATCCCACTGAACTCCGCTCCTGGCGGCGGCCGTCTCCGGCGGCGTCTCCGATCGTCCGTCCCATGGCCTTTCCAGCCGACAGAGACAGCCGGCCACCTCCTCATAAATAACTCATTGGCGTTAGGCTCGGCTCGGTCGCTCGTTCGCCGGCTCGCGAGGAATCACTCCCTCGGATCGTATGTGAAAGCGAGCAGTGGTAGGCAAGTCTGACCCGGATACAAAAACGGCGTGGGTAGCTGACGGCCAGTGCTGAGGTTGATGTTGAGGTTGCGGCCGGTGAGCGGGAGAGTCGGTCATTCGTCGTTCGGTGGGTTGTGTTGGCTTGGCTTAGGTCGACGGACACCGGCACCAGAGCACAGACGAGACAGCAAGGGAGTGTCACCCGCAGTGAATGTCAGTGTGACCGCTATAGCTTGACAACGGCCATTGGCATCGCAGTGCGACCCGTGCTCTGTTCCGCTCCGCGATGGCCGTATGGTAGAGACGGCCAGCCAGAGACGGTAACTATATTGCGTCATGATGTGAGAAGGGATAGAGAGCTGGCAAACCGAGCGTATACCGCAGTCGATGTCGGAACGCAGCTCGATGGACCCGATGGAGTAACCCGATCAAGCCCGATGCTACTGGTAATGACTACCCCCTCCAAATACAAGCAGGACGTCAAGAAGGGACACACACTGACTCTGAAAGGAGGGCCCAAACACCTCGGCCAGTGGACATGGAACACACGTATGGGAAGAATGTTCTCCTGGTGGACATCGGTGTGGTATCAGGATGACGACACCTGAGCTGATTTGGCCCCTCTAAGGGTGCGAAACAATGCGTTATGCATAGACGAGTCGGTGGCTAACTGTGTACATATTGTGAGGGGATGTCGAGTGACGCTCTAGGAGACACACGCGATGCACTACTACACATGGATAAACGAAGCTGATAATAACATGAACAACGAAATCATTGACAGATTTCATTTCGTGCTTAGAAATCAAGACAGATGACCTCAAGTAAAATGGAATAATAGGTCAATATAATTTCCCTTGATGCAAAACTGTGTGTCATGTATCGCGCATGACCATACGCTTCGAATTTTTTACATGCGCTTGATTGCTGTAAACAGATATGTGTAGGGTCATTGCTGCAACTGGCGCCTTCATACGACGCACTGGAGTTGGTCGACAGATTTTCAATAGGAGATTTTGATGAGAGCTTATATTAGACTTCATATTGGGCCAGTAACACACCGTTTCTACCTATCCAAAACAGCAACAGTTTCATCCATTGCTGCTGCTGTTTAGGCACCCCCCTCATCGCCTTTCCCTGCACCTCATCGCACCTCACCCACTCGTTCTTCCTTTGGTGCATGATGCCATGGCAACAGACGCTCACCTGGCATGTGCTCTTCGCCACCATACCGAACGTGCTTGTCCCCTCATGATACATATATAATATATAATCCTATTTTTAGCCCTACCATCACCGACGGGCCTATGCACACAGCAATGTATAGACTCGTTCGTACACGATAATGCACTGTGGCGATAAAGGTAACTAGCTACTAACGAAGAACTAACGCCCGCGGCTTCTTATTCTCTCTCTCCTCTCGCTCTCGCTCGCTCCCTCTATATCTCTATCTCTCCATTACCTGGCAGCCTATATCTTAATAAGCACTTCTGGGTATACTAGGATAGCGGGTCTGACTCGGTCGACTCCGGCCCGCCCAGGCCATCTCTGCCACCCGGCGGTCCATTCGACCGCCATTGCCCGGACGCCCCCCTTAATGATTCCATTAAGCCGAAACGAACGCCGACACGGGATCGCTGCGCAAACACAGGGGTGGGAACTAAGGAACTGGGATTGCGCGAAAGAGAGAAGCCATGAGACCATGAGAAACAAGAAGAACGGTAAAGGTACCCGCTGTTTTTGCTCTGTTCTTGCCAGCGTCCAGCAGTGCGTCACCCAGCACTTTCGGATGTACACCCATAGACGCGTACTGGCACGAACTCAGAGACGTATGTGTGCCCGTTGGCGGGTGGGTCCACCTCCGTAGCGGAATAGTCCGCAGCGAGATCGGGTCAGCATCTACCGCCACACGCCAACGGCATAGCGCAGCGTCCGTAATGGTCCAGTGACCAGGATGGAGCGGCCCGAGTGACTGGCCGACCACTCGCCGTTTAGGGAACCGTCCGAATGATCGTACGAGCTGCACAACGTCGTGTGGTGTGGTCCTCGGTCGCGGCTCCGGTGGCCCGCAGCTTCGGAGCAATGCGGAGCGCGCGGACATACCCTCGATGAGGTTTCTCAGGGTACAGGGGGGTAGTGGGTGCAGAACGAGTCGATCATTTTCTTCTGCGGCCGCCGCAGTTTCCCTCACTGAGAACGTGAACGGGGGCTCTCGGCCAACCCCGCCAGGGGGTGAGTAGAGCCCTACCTTCTTGGAAAAGAACAAACTCCGCCATCGGGTTTGTCCCATTATGTCGGCACATACAGCACGCACGATAGGCGACAATGACAAAGGATTCGGACGAGCGCGCCACTGGAATGCTGCTAAGAAAGTGTCACAACGTGGGGGCAAGCCTTCTCCCTGCGCACGAGGTTGGGGTAACGTTGGAGAAACATGGACCTGCTCTACGGGATGGTAAACGAAATGGGACGTAACGCGAATTCAGGTAGAGCTGCTCAGATGGCTGGATGGTTCTTGGCTCGTTTTTCTCTCTCTCCCTCTCTCTCTCTCTCTCTCTCTCCTTCCCTGCTCGTCGTTTGCAACTCAGCGACGATCGTCTGGCGAAGAGACACGACCACAACGTCGGTAGCCGTCCCGCCTCGCCGCTCGCGGATGCTGTGGAATACACGGATGTTACCGCCGAGGACTCTGATAATAAATGAGAAAGTCAGCCGGTGAGTGACTCGGCCGGCGAGTCCGCTCACCAGAGAGACTCAATCCATCAACGCACGGGCACCGCCTCCGCGCCACGCACTACTCACCGGGCGGAAACCGTAGCAGCAGTATGTCCAGGAGCAGCAGCAGCAGTCAAACACACACACACACACAGACCACATAACGTTCAGATACGACCAGCCGACGAGGCAACGAGTCGGCCACGCGCGTCCTTCTGCGCTTAGCACCTTGCAGCCCACCCAAAGTGTCCCCAGTCCCGCACGGCACTACTCCCGGCAGTCCCGCATCCTCGCGCGGCGGTCGGCAGCGAGGACGATTCTTGCTGCCGCCACCGCTCGAGGAGGCGAGACGTTCATCAGGCGCGAAGCGGAGTGGAGCCGGCCAGACCGCCGCCAGGGCTGGCCGCGGGGATCGAGTGGAGAATGACGCCGCGTCGAGAGCTCGCGAGGGAGAGAAAAAACGAAGAAAATGCGGAGTGGCTGTTTCGGAAAGCCTTACCGAAACAGGCTATTGCTAACGCTAAAGCATTCGAGGAGTGGCTGACAGAAGAGGCTAAGATGGAAAAAGCGGAGGCGGCTGCAGGTTCCCGGACGGGGACGGAGCTCGGACGACGAATCACACCTACGCTTCCGCTACTGGCTGCCACCACCCTGGTCCCGGCGGAGTCCGTAGGCAGCAGTCAACAGTCAAGTCGCCTACCGCGTACTGCCGCCGCCCCTACCTCCGCCGGCGGTCTGCACTATGCCAGATTCCCAGAAGCCCGCAAAAGTGCTGAGGTCTCCCCACCATCGTTCCGCCCGCCGCTTCGTGCCTCCTACCCTGCGCCGCTCGCAAATCATCGTATGCTTGTCATCCATTCACAGAACACAAGAGCGTGGGTGAAGGGTTTGGCCATGAATGGAATAGGCCGCGAGTGCCACCCGAAGAACACCAGCGATGACATTATAAAGCTCAGGTGGTCGTCGCGATCAACTACGGCGACAGCGGTTGCGGCGATGACAACGTTGGCAGTAAAACGCTGCTATGAGATATGGCTGTTTGAAATACCCTTCATGGCAGCGCCGCCTGGCGGCAAGGGTACATCGTCAATCATCACCCGTATCGACCATGATATACTGTGCGGCTCTCGTGTGTCAATATCTCTCAGTATTATAAAAACTGTAGCACTGCTGCTGCCACTGGCGCCGTCTAGTAGGCTGAAAAGTAGGTGATGATTCTAGGTGTTGAGTAGTAGGTGAGTAGGTGAGTGTAGTAGGTGATGAGATAAGGACATCTCAAATCAGCATCATTAATGCCGATTGAACAAATGCAGCAATGTGGTGGGACGTGGTGGTTGGCCCGTGATTACAAACGCTGGATGGGCGCAAACAGCTTCAACCCTGATCGCGATGCTATATCTCGTACTGAATCAAGGAGGTCGCTTAAATGTAGCCATTCAAGAAGGCATAGATGGGCCGCTGGCGATGGCCGCGGTGCGTTCGTCTACGCCTTGCAACAGGAAGAGACCCGAAGGTGCACGAGACCGATCCCTACCGTTACATATTTGCATTTAAAAGGATCAGTTTTATGAAGCAACTCCACAGGTCGTTCCGTTAACTGAGTTAAATGTTAGTTGTGAGTCAGCTTGGAAAATTTTCTAGGCAAGCGGCTTACAGTAGAAAGTTAACAGAGTAGAAAAAATCGGTTCCCGGATGAGAAAACGAGGATTTATTGATAATTGAAACAGGTGCTGCTTCAACTGGTCTATCCACTGTTTTGTCAATTAGAACGCCAACTTCATAGATCTGGAAATGGTTTTCCAATTGACAAAGATCTGGAAAAGTTCCGAAAAGGCTAAGTTGCCTATTTTCTAAGCTCTCCTTGTGGGAGAGCATGTCGTTAACGCGTTGAATCCACACTGTATTTATTATTCACGCTTGTGCCATCAGGAAACATATTCTTTAACCTAATGTATGGACGGTGATAATTATAATAAACAATGAATTATCCAATATATATATATGTTATATACATATTAATTGCCCAATAATCAACGCACCAATGTATAGTATCCGGCCTTTTGTTGCCTTATCCAACTCCACACGATTGTATCAAACGAGTTGCCGTGAGCCAGCCCGGAAAATTTACCTAATAACGCCTCAGATAAAGATAACAGTGAGTGACAACGTTTAGCCGCTGGGTCTAACCTATAGAATCGGCGATTTTCGCATGCAGACACTGGGCGAACACTGAAAACCCAGCTCGTCTTAGCGATTTTTGCTAATGCAGAAACATTGATTAAACAGTGACAGAAAAAAGGCCAACAGCTAATAAATATGACGAAACTACTAGCTAAATGATATGACGAAACATACAAAAGCTCCGACAGCCCAGCGTGACCATACACGCCCTGCCGGCTTCAATCACCATCGTAGCAGTTCCTTGGAACGGGCCGAAATAGCACCGCACACTGCACCACAAGCGTCGCCGGCCTGCAGGGGAATTGTCCGAAACTTTCCAGCCGGCTCCACTGTTTCGCTGCTTCGCATGGTCCCCGCAAGCCCCATGGTGGCCCGCCAGCCAGCCAGCTTGTTCCACTAAAGCGCTCCACCGACGTCCACCGCAAGGCCACCACGCAGGCCACCTCCTCAGTGAACTGAATAAATTTCGCCCTTTTCGTCACTTCAAGCGGCCGGGCGCCTTTTCGCCAGCGGAGCCCAAGCGCCAGCCCCTTTTGTGCTCCTAGCAGCACCGCAGACGAGGACCCGACCAGTAGTGCTGACGCTCACAATACGTGCGTCTATAAAAGCGACAACGGCGGCGCCGCCACCGCCGGAGCCGCCACCGTCTCTCGGTGCTGTTGTTGGCACTGACGGGAGCGGCGAACGAAGCCAGATGCGAGCCCTGCGCGTTCGTCCGTGTGTTTACTAGATCCTGGGGATACCCCTCCACCTTCCGGTTCGCCGTCTGCCGAATTGCAGCCTGTGCAGTGAGTGAGCAGAGGCGTAAGCCACAGTCGTAAGCTGCTGCTGCTGGTGGTGCTTTTTCCGATTGTGGTTTTCGCTTCGGCCGAGGGGTGTCTGGCAGACGAGAAGGGGTCGAGTGGAGAGGGTCGCGAAGAGCGGCCTGCCCAATCTGAGGCAAGCAGTGGCTGCTACCGGGGGCCCTATATGTGTGCGTGTGCGTGGACCGTCGCCTGATCGGACAAAGGGACAAACTGCATCCGGAATCGGAACAACGGGATGCAGGGTGCCTGCTGGCGCTGCCGAAAGCCGCTCCGACGCGAGGCCGAGAGAAGAAAGACAAACTGTCTTGTGCGTGTACGCTTGTGCCGGTGTATGGTGGACTCGACAGGGTAGCGTAACTGAACGCAGATGACAACGGTTAAGGACGGCGGATGAACGCACTTCAAGTTAAACAACGATTTGTGCCCGTTTTCATTGGTACGCCACTGTGCCATGTGTTCTTACACACGGAAAGTGCAAAAAATAAAGCGTACTTTGTACTCTGCTACTGAACGGACTGACTGGGACCCTTTAGCGTATCCAGGACGAGCCATGCCACTCGGTGGCTACACCTGATAATAAGATCAAATGTAATATAATGGTGAATTGCAATGTAAATTAGCAGATTCGTAAATGATCCTTAATCAGTGAATGGTGTCATAAACAGATAGGTAAACGGCCTTTAATCACACGGGATGTCCTGGTTCTACGCTCTGCTATCCTGTCAACTTCTCGTCACCCCCAATGACATAATCTCCGAATGGCAGTGCATGCTCTCCCCATATAAGATCGACTGTTGTCGTGTAGAACTTCATTCAAGCCCGTTACTCAGCTTTTTGAAAAAAATTCTGCCATCTATGTATGTCAATGCAATCTGACGGTTGCGAGCTCGACTGAGTGGTCTGTCTCGCGATGTGTGTATCTGGCGATCACGACCGATGTGGCGATGTTCTTCGGCTTGGGCTTCGACTAAGCGCCGCTTGACGTAGCCTGTCGTAGAACGCTTTTCTGAATGACGCATCAGCCCATTTATCTCGTTCCGCGTACGCCACTGCCGGCGAGCTTCCCGCCGCTGTAAATGACACCCATCTGCATCAGCGCTTATACAAGAGGCCCACCGAATTGATCGAAGAGCTCAATGACGGCGAATCCTTCCAAGCGACGCGGCCTTTGTCAGATCTAGAGCTCCAATTGATAATGCAACGTTCTGTTTCCTAGCTGGCGCGGACGGCGGCCGTACCTTGCTTGTATACAGAATGCTTGACGGTCTAAAGTCTACGGCCGAAAGGCAATTCGTATAATGTGTCTTCTAGCGAATTTGCCATTCTGCTCAACTTGTCAAAATGGTTCGACAAAAATTCGACAAACAGTACTATCCCAGCAAGTTTGTCTAGCCTGCCTGCGGGCATGGCGTGGTGGACAAGGTAGGCAGTACCAAAAAGGGAGTTTTGTGGAGTCTGAGGTTCAAATCTGAGTGGAGTCATATTTACTTTTATGGGCAGTATCTCCGCAATAAGATTTGTTAAGTAGTAGTGGCAACTAATGTGGTCTGCGGCATAGCTACCACTGTGCAGAAAGGAAGGCACCGTACACCCCCTGTATGCGTCATAAATACTGCATGTTTACATACACGGGGCTTTCTACAGACACCCTATTGATCACAGTAGTTGTTCACAGACGGGAAGTGCACAGAGGTCTTGAGAGATTGGGAGAGAAGGGAAGCAGCTGAGAGTCAGCTAACCACGTCATGTTCGTACGGTGAGGAGGATGTGTGGTGCTCGTGGCTGGGCTTGTACACATCTCACCACCCTTTACTGAAGTAATGCGATAAGCGATACCGGGAAGGGTGGTGCTGTTGAACATCGTCAACAGTTCCATAGGGGGGGCGGCCATGGTGTTGGCATGCATTAGCATGCCAACACCCCCCCTTTAAAAAAAAAAAAAAAAAAAAAGTTTGTCTAGCCTATATTGAATACAATAAGATAATTGAGATAGTTTAGATTGTTGTCTCGGAGCTCTGAAGGCTCCCAGCTACGCTGATTTTTGAACAGCCACCGCTTCGTGGACACCGCCTCACCAACGAAATATACGATGGATAGCAAATAAGATGTATCTCACTTTGTTGGCCACGAAGATAACAGCGATACTTATGGGTTGGTAGCGAAGCGAAGGAAGATATTCATTGCAATGATGGTGTATTGTCAATTCGAGTTTTCAAGGTATTTCATACACCTGTCTGTAAATAGCGTTCCTGCAGAGTGACGGCCCGTTCTGCAAGACGACGCAAATAGTGAGGTGCCTTCCAGCAACTCAATGAGATAGTGACGGTCGTTGAAGTCGCGTTGAGGTAAGGTAAGGTTTTTGAGTTTTGCGATCATCTCGTAATGAGGAGCACTGGAAAAGTTCAATGAATTCGTTCAGATGTATCGACATCTCTGTTTCGTCAAAAAATGTATAACATGTGATCCTATTCTACCTGCAGATAGAATCTCGCCATTGCTGAAACGTTCTCATTAATTCATTTTATCTCTTTTAGCCAGAACTGAAAACGAGCCCATCCTACTGATGTATACGGATTGTAGGGGCACTGTACCAATGAATAGATGGATCGGGCCCTGGATCAACGCGCTTGTTTGCCAACGGCCTGCCTGCCTGAGACCATCTGGCTCTGCAGACGCAAGCGATCCATCGCCCGCGCCCCTCATTCTCGTCCAGCTACGGCCGACATCCGCGTACATAGGCACACTTGGCCGACCGATAGCCGGCAGGATAGTCCCAACGCACTGGCAGGAATCTAGGACCTCAAGGAGGGCCTAATGAAAAGCACCCGCAACTGGAGGAGTTGCTGGCTCAAGCGATAGATGGATATAGATCGTACGGACCCGCGCAACCGGAAGGCTCAGACATGGCAGGATCCAGGACCAAGTGGGATTTGACGACGTCGAGGCCGTCGTGATGCTAACGCGTGTCATAGCACAGATTTGCTCTTCTCTGACTCGGCTTTGGCTCTTATTTCTCTCTCGCTATCTATCTCCCTCTCTCTCTCTCCGTCTCTCTCTAGCCGTGTGCATGCAACTCAAGTGGATCGGCCTTTACCGGCGGTCCCATAGACATGAACCCCCTCAAAGCCCCGCAACCCCAATTCTTTACCCCTTTCGCTGCCCTCGAATCGACATGGCAAGCTACTGACCCCCTCCACCGTTTCGGAACCCTTTTGGAGCTGCGGCGAGTTGGCCGTGACGTACGTCTCGACCACCCCGAGGAATCAATGGGGGGGGAGGTTCGAGGGAGCCATAGTATTAGGGGGAGATTAGATGGGGGAACACCCCCTGAAAATTGCCCTGTGACAGGGAAAACTCCAGTAAGGGATGAGGTAAGGGGGGGCGAAACGCTATAGCAGAAGCTGAATGAAAACGCATTCGACCACTCGATCCGAGCGTGGACCGCACCGTCCCATCGAACCTTTCCCATTCAGTCGTAATGTGAACGCCGTGACACGGTTAGAAACGCTGGGGGGGGGGGGGGGGCGTTGTTTATTCATTCATCTTCAGGGGGTGACTACATCCTTAGTCGTCGGTTGATATCTCTCACGTGCACTCGGCTGCCTTTTCTCTTGCCCGACGCTTCGACGTCGTCTGAACCTAAAAAGCGGACGGGACACAGCCAAAGGCAAGGTCGATTTAAGTCCCCCACAACAGTGTGGTAAAGCACGAACTGCTGTTGAACGGCAGTGACTAGAGGAAAGTGCAAAATGCCTTGTCGGACATGTTGAATCGGACGGGTGGGATATTATGTATGGGTTGTAATTGAAACTGCCGCGTATTCGTGAATTGACCTCGGGGTGGCCATACCAATGTCCGATTTCGCTATTGATCCTTTGACGTGGTCCACGCCATCGCTGTTCACGACAACCGCAGCTTTCTCAGTGCAATTGTAGAACAATTTTTGTTGTCACCATTTTTCGTCTCTACACGGCTACACGGCTCACGAGGGCGACTTTCAACTCGCTGACCTACACACTCTTGTCCAATTATTTCTCGCAGTCGTAGATGACACTATCAGTGACAATACCTTAATCCGAACCGATCTCATCTTTCATGGTACCATTCGTAGACTTCCCAGTGTTACAAATTTCTCCTCTTCGTATCCCTCTCATCGTTCGCTTTTTCTGCTCAAGTCGCATCCACTGAGAGAGCCTCCAACCTAGCCACATTTAATCACCTCTGCTCTATAATTGTCTCGCTCTCTCTCCCTCTCTCCTACACACACTTTCGCACCAGTTACAGCCATTACTAGAACTCAACAGAACAGAAGCACTAGAAGAATTGGGAGGTGATTATCCATCGAGACCAACGCCAATAGCCCAGAGGCCAACGCCGTTCGTCCCGTGCCGCTCGACCCTTACAGCATCAGAGTTCCTGTTAGCCGGCAGTCGCGCCCGTGGCAATTCCACCTCCAGCGCACGCGCACTTCTAACAAGAAACTGAAAACCCTTCAATCGTCCGTCTAACGACATCGACGCGTCATTCCTAGCAAGGTCCGTGCGAATTAGATCCGGCTCAGTTTCGGCAGAGTCGGAGCCGAATCGAGAGGACGTGGCCAGGTAGGGCACTGAACGAAGCGGAGACGGGCCGAAGGCTCCCGACTGTTCCCTGCTCGTTAGCGCAGTCAGGTGTCAGGATCAGGGATCCTGACACTTGCACCTAGCCGGAGACGATCAACCCCGGACCTATTCGGTCCGGCCGAGCTCTTAAGTGCCAGACCCTGTGTCCGCTACCGTCTGTGTCGAACGCTCTTCTGGCACGAGCGTATTTCTGCGCTATTTCGACGCAGAGCTTTTTGCGCGCTCGACGATGAGACAGCCCTCTCGTTTGCTCTTTGGTGTCTGCTTTCTAACAGAGACGATTTGCTGGATCTTACCCGACACGATGTACTCCGTAGAAATTACCGTTTGACACAACCATGCCAGGATGAGACGATCGTAGGCAGAGGCAAGGCGATACAGAGATGAATATATTGTTATCGTGGTGCCTTCGAGACCACGGCAAATGTCTGCATCTCGTAGCGCGTCCTGGGTAAACCTTCGAAGGTTCCGCTCGAACAGGCGCTGGAAAATTAATTCGTTTTTAGTGAACCTCATCAAGATTGACGCAACGCATGACATGGTGTCTCGGGGAAATACGAGCCAATTTCAGTGTATCGTATTAGTATGTAAGTAATTTAGTGTTGATTCGATTGACTAAAGTTGGCCACGACATCGTTACTCTGTGATTTGTAGCGTAAGTGCTCAAATTAGTCAATAATCATTATCGATTATCGCCTGCGCAACATTCATCTTGCCTGTTGCAGCCACCTTCGTAACGCATTTGTCAACAGTGTCTATGCGTTTCATCCTCTCTTTTATGAACGCTCCTTGCCACACACACACACACACATATATATATATATATTTTTTTTTTTTGTGAGCGAGAAATATGTATGTATATATATATATATATATTGTGTGATCAGGAAACGCGTGGTTCCACACAACTCCTTTCTATTCTATTATGTATCCTACAGATCAGTGCACACTAAGCGTCATTCCCCGATACTCGAATCACTCAGCATTTACAAACGACTCTAGAACTCTAACAAAAACGAAAGACGAACGGCTTGGACTCGAACAGGCACAAACCTTCAAATGTTTCATAATAGAGAGTGACATTTTTTTATTGGTCATTTGTTTCTCGAAGCAAAAAATGGGCAACATCACGGTCTTCAGTTGGGTCGCGTCGGCTACGACCTGACGCTGAACATCGTTGTGAATGCGCGCTCGAACCGCTGTATTGTGGATAAATAACAATCACACCCTGCTCGCTAGCTTTGCCTCGTCCAATCTCGCAGCCGAAGGCAGCCGCGCGCTAAGCCTACGAAGCGAAGGCTCACCTTTTTCCAGTCAACTTTTCTGCTCGGCCTGCTCCCTCCGATTGTGTAGCTTGCGGCATAAACGCCCCCGGCGCCCAACGAAACGCGCGGCCGTACGCGGCACTTAGGGCTCGGCAGCCTCGTGTCGTAGGGAAACTGTGTCGTCCCCGACCCCGGTGCCGGAGACGGCATAGTTTCTGGCACAGTTTCTCTTTTTTGCCCCTGCCGCCTCTGGTGTCGCACCTCTACGAGTTGTTACTAGTGTATGGTGCAAATGGCACGTGTGCCAGCCAGGCCAGCAAAATGTCTCTCTATTGCAGTAACAGGAGCGACGACAGCAAGCAATTCCAACGAACTCCATACGTACCTGCCTCAATCATCGTCCCCGCCGGCTCGACCGGCTTCTTCTGCCGTGCCACAAAACTCACCTCATCGCTGGCCGCTCGTTCGTTTCTTCCGCTCGTGAGAGTTTCAAGAAAGTGCGCCTAGACCTCGGTCTCCCTCCCCCGTTCACAAGGGTATTTGGGACTAGAGCCAGGCCGCGTTCGCCCACAAATGCCGGCTGAACCTTCGGCCCTTCTATTTACCGTTTTTCCGTTTATTTATACGCTCCCCTTCTCTCTCTCTCGCTCTCTCGTTCGCCTTCCCCACGCTCACAACCAGGCACAAAGAAATTGTGACGACACGAGGCGAAATGGGAATTTCGACCGGACCCGACACCCTCAACCTCTTCCTTTAGTCGCCGCCTCACATATGCGCAGGAATACATCTCCCCTGGTTGCTCGCATCATATCCGCGTCACAGACACGCGGGACTGTTGAGGCAGCTGAAGATTTGCCCCCATTTAGCTCTCTTACAGTTGCTGAGGCTGCTCCCGCTGCTGTTATAGTCGTCGCTCTTACCGTGGCGGCGGACCATTTGTACGGTCTACACGATCATACACTACTGATAGCAGATGACGGAGCGGCGGATATACGAAGAGGGCCGTCGCTCTCCACTGATCGACCGAGCGCCGTCAAGCTCCGCGTGGGCAGCGCTGATACACACATTTTTGTGCAAATCCACATGCGCCGGGTACGTATAGGCGGGTCAGACGCACTCCGACAGAGGGTCCAAGCGAGCGCGCACATTTGGGAGAAGTGCGGCGGACGTCGTGAAGGCGGAGCAAAAATGGTCCTGCCCTGACCACACGTGTGTGCCGATTGTATCGCCCGAGCCCAGCCCGAGCCCAGCCCGAGCCCAGCCCGAGCCCAGCCCGAGCCCAACCCGAGCCCAGCCCGAGCCCAGCCCGAGCCCAGCCCGAGCCCAGCCCGAGCCCAGCCCGAGGAGCCCAGCCCGAGCCCAACCCGAGCCCAACCCGAGCACATCCAGCGCGAACGGCGCTCCCGGGCAGAGGCAGAAGGACGGTGTGCGACGTTTTTGCGCCGACGACGAAACGTACAGGGGGCGGTCACAATTTACGAAGTTACCATCGGGAGAAATCGATGACGGTAGAGAGGAGTCGCGGAGCTGGCGGAAGCCGACGGAGAAGCAGACTTTCTGCACCCGGCGTATTACACAACTAATGAGTGTTGGTGTCCCTGGCGGGGCTGGTGTCCGAGGGAGGTGAATGGACTGGAATTCATTGGAAGCGGCTACGGACCACGGGATTAGCTGTTAGCTAGACAGCGTACAGCGTAGAACCACTTTATAGCCTTAGTTGGTTGCATCTGAACGCTGCGCACGGAAATCGGAACGCTTGCATCGGCGTCCGAACGTCGGAATTGAGTGGCATAGTTCGTTTACGGCGAAACAACGGAGGGTCAAGCACGCTCCATTCGAAGACGCACAATCTCATTTGCTTTATAGAAAAAATGTCGTGATTTCAATCGATACTGTGTTTTTAAAATCTTGCGTTTCCCGATTCGATCTATTGCTGAACCGAAATGGATGGCCGTACCCGAAGGACCATGTTGTCATTGGAAGAGTTGAAAGCAGATTCAGATGAGCAGATTAGCAGTGAGCTGTAATGTTAATCGTAACCGGCTCAGTACCCCTGCGCGATAAGAGATGCACGATCGAACTGTATTTGCAATTCGCAAGCGAAGAACATTGCGCAGCATAAACGAAGCAATTTTTTTATTACATAGAACAAAGTCGTGCGGGCTTGGCCGGTGGCCAAGTCTCTCGCTGTTACAAAAGGCCCGAGGCCGCTGATCCGAGTCCCGCGTCCTGGTATCATATAATTGAGCTTTAGCAGTGTAAAACTGTAGCTCCTTCAAAAGGTCAATAAAACCTTTAGCTTTAACCTATGAATCGCGCGTGCCGGGGTACGACGTGTCAGTTTCAGGGTCTACTTCGCTTAAAAACGGCATCGTTCGTTATCGCCGCCCCAGTTTGGCTGATGACCTAAGATCTACATCGATATGAACTAGCGATAAGTCATCGTTACTGGCAGCTACAATCCTGGCTTCAGTTCTTCGGCGTGCGCTCAGGTGTGTGCTTTTTGTGGACGCGTTTTGACAGCCGGAATGGCCACAGTGCATCAAGCAATTCCCCTCACCCATAAACAAAAGTAAAAAAAGTTCCTCGACATACTTTTACGGAGCAGCTGTACCAGTGTGTAATTCTGACTGGGGTACGAAATTCAATAACTCGTTTCCGATAAGCTAGCGTTTAGTCGATTGAGATCGTGCAATTGTTTAGCAATGATGATTGTATAATGTAAGGTGGTGCCAATGCCCACCATCTTCTTTGCTTCAGATAATGATTGTGGTACGAGTAAGGAAGAGAATAAGCGAAGGTGGCCACGACAGGTCCTCCTCATAGTAATACCTAAAAGGTGAAGAGCTGAGGCCTGTCAGATAGGGGAACAGCTGAGGGTCAGCTTTAAAAGAAGAAAAAAAAAGATAATGATCGTGGCAGGAACAGGTCTCACCTGTTAGTGGCACCTGCAATTGTATTTCTACGCGCACAGAGGCGGGCGAATATTGTTGGAGACCCCTATATATATACGCTGGCCATCACTCTGTGTATACACACGTATGCCTAATTGTACACCTACCCGGGAGGCGAACTCCTCTCGATCTCAATGCTAACGAACCTCGCCACACTTTGGCCCATTTCAGGCTTCAATGGATATCCGTGGCCAAGTGTTTCATCATCTCGGTATATGAAGCCACTTAATAGCGAACGCCACTGCTCAGTCAGCGTACACCTTTACAATTTCAGCACTATATCTCTATGACCGTATTGCACAAATCTCGCTCCTCTGTTACACTTATTATCATTGTTGCCGATTTGATTGCAATATGTCCAGCATCTGCGCCAGGATCTTGATCCAGTTATGCTGAGCGAATTATTCCGCAAGCTCATTCCAGTCATGTAGTTGCCTGCAGTTATCCCACTACCTCCTGTACAGGTTCCCGACTCGACATTGTAATTAACCCGTTGCCTGGCGACCGCTAACCTGTTACCGTATTGAATTAACTTAGTGTTCACACCATATGGTGTCGTAAACACTTGCCGTAAACTTAAAATAAAGCTAACTCAATTTCTAACCCAAGAGAACCAAAGTGTTGCCATAGCGGAAGTTCCACTAATTAATATATTTTAGCCTATCTATTGGTTTTTAGTTGTTTTTTTTGGCATGTCAACAGCGTGACCCCTCCGCGCTTATCGAACTATTGACGATGTTCAACAGCACCACCCTTCCCGGTATCGCTTAGCTCATTCCCTCAGTTAATATATCTATCAATCTATGATTAGATTAAATGTATTCCGTGGGGAACCCGACGGGCGACCCCGGCCAATTGATCCGGTAGGCGCCTGCCACTCTCCGTTGGTCCCCAGTACTGTTAATTCTGAAGACCCGGACCAATCTAGTGAAGTTTAAGTGGGGCGTGAGTTTAGTGGGTAGGTCTGCCACTACATCAGGCAGGAGTCCCATACTACCATGGCAAAATACCTTAGCTGTAAGGCCTGGTCTGCACAAGCATTCTCCGTCATCAAAAAAAAAAAAAGATTAAATGTATTCCACTCGAAAATCAGCAGTTACCATTTACAGCCGCTGTTGTTTGCATCATCAAATTGTGTCCTCTTCAAGCGACATATGCAACAATTACAAGAGCCGCTTTCAAGTTCGTCGACGAACACACACACACACGCCTGCATCTGTAGACTGAAACTTGACGCGTTTTTGAGCATAGGATAGGGTACATCGCGAATGATACACTATGTGAAGAATCCACCGATTTATCTTCTTGCCCCCGGTCGGAGTGACGTCTTTTGCCGTCCCGTGAGCTGCGACAATGGTGGTAGACGTTTGGGCGAGAAACTGCTGAGTTATTATACAACAGGTCTTGGCGATGCTGAACTCGGACAACAGCTTCCCAGAGGTCCTGTAACGTTAACCCAAACGAACAACGTGAGGATACTGCCTGTTAGCAGGGATTGGTGTTTTATTCTGGATCGGATTTAAGGGGTGGAGATCGGTCGAATGAACACATTCGTTCCGTAATATCGTCGTACACGAGTACTCGTAGTTAATAATGCAGCACAATGCAATACGAATTCAACTTTATTATTAAAGCCAGAGGGTCGTGACATGCATCGGTATATGACAATGCATTTAATGCATTGGTGTTTCTCGGATAAAAGCTAGAGTCTAGGTGACCTTCATTAATTTACTATTGCTTTGCCCCAATGTTCTGTGGGTATGCACATAGCTGCTCGAAATTAATTTATTGATATATGTACTCACTCAGTGTTGTCTCCCGACAAATCCTCGCTGGCAACAGCGTCGACTTGCTGAGGATCCCGGTCGCAGAAGCCCAAACAAGATAACAACGCCATTTTTTCTTCAATAAGACTTGACCAAACGTGATTCCCAGATGCCAGAGTTACGAAGGCCAGCAGCGCACGGGGGTAGCGACTTAGTCGCAAGGTGAGTCGGGTTTGTTTGCCCCCGAGCCATGCAAAGATTATCGCAGCACGGTCGTCGCCGAAGTCAGTAATGACAAAAGGACACGATGTATCCTCGTCCTCGAAGGATACTTTTCCTTCGCATGTGCTCTGGAAACAAAAGGCATCCTTTGTCCTGAGCATTTCCAGGTTGGAAAGTATCCCTGCAGACTAAATTCGCGGAACGTGCACAGTGTCCTTCTGAGCTCAGGCTGATGAGGAACGCGCTTCGACACTTCGCAGGAAAGACACTCATGGCTTTGCGTCACTTTTTGCGGAAACTGTGAGCGCTTCTTGGATTCGCCAAAGCGTCAAAGGTCGAATGGAGGAAGTCGCAGACGGCGGGGCGTTCGATTGACCGGGTTGAATCATGCATGTGTGCTATCAACACAGTGCAAACTGCAATTCGTGTATTTCTAAGTATCTGGCGGTAAAACGTCGGTCACCTTTACCGCAGCATATACCATACATCCACAAGGAAAAATCAATCACATAGAAAAGTCCATCCTATCAGAGAGATGCGACTATAGAATCTATGGCATAGTGTACAGGGCCAACTGATATGATACAACGTTCAACGGTCTCTCGCGCAGGTAGGCTACAGCTTTCGAAAAAGTTGCCTCGACCCCCCACTGACCTCCTTCGGCAATGACATAGTGACCTGCGAACTCTTCGACAAAAGCTGAAAATCAAGTGACAGCTAAACAAAGAGGAAGTATCCGATAGGAGAAGGGTTGAGGGGTCTCCAGCCGCCAAGGACAAAAAAAGCCCGCTAAGGAGTTGTTCCCCTCAGATGAAAAGGAATAGTCTACTCTGCGCAGTGGTGTGTCGTCCATCGATTCTTCAGAAGCCGCCGAACGTGAATCTGACTCCGTGCACCTTTGCTTTCATTCGAATATGCGGCGAAACTAATTGAAGAAGTAGAAGCCACCTTTCGTTACGCTGTTCTAAACACCTTACACCACCTTTTAATGAAGGACAGTGTGTTAAAATGTGCCAATTGTGGAACGTATACTTTCGTGTTGCTTATTCCCGCTACAGCACTGCGGCTAAGCATCGCACACAACCTAACACGACTAACCGTTGACTTGTCCACACCCTACCCACCTTGAAACCAGATTCGCATAGGTTCCCGAGAAGTCAGACTCAAGCCAGACCGAGCGAAAATGGGAGCATAAATGTGCGTAACTGGTCCACGTTGAAGCCAATGTTAGCTCGCTTCATAGATTCTCCTAATACAAAATATATTTATATCGTCACTTAAGTTTACAATCCAATACTCTTTATTTGATATATAAACAAGCCAATGCAAACAGAAGCTGTATTTAATGCCGCGAACGAAACTCTTCTCCTACGCGAGAATATTATTTACAGCTGTTTTGTGGCTGGATCTTTAGGTTGTAAATTCACAGCGCTTCTTGTGATATATCGTAGAAATCCCGCTGAAAAATCGGCCTCGTGTGGAAAACATGGCGCAACGATGCTGCCACAGCTTGCTCCCATGTCTTCCAATCTAGGTCGTCCATTAATCTATGGATGCTTTTTAGGTCGTGTATATATATATATATATATATTTATAAAATGCCACTCTCCGTAAGATTTGAAGGTTATGCTGTTCGAGTCCACGCCCCACGCTTTTTAAGTTCTTATATAGTTTGTAAATGATAAGTTATTCCAGTATCGGTGAATGACACTTAGTGTGGTAGAAATTTTGTTTTGGTGAAGCAGAGTGAACACAGATCAGTGGGATATATATAATAGATATAGACGTTGTGTTGGACCACGCGTTTCTTGCTGTATATATATATATATATATATATATAGATGCGGACTGTCAATGTATTGTGATGATGGTTTCGGTAGGCATGCAACTGTGTCCACCATTTTCGGCAAAAAAAAGAACAAAAGCGAGTTGCATACACTCGCCTGATCTGAACGATCTGAGCGGACTGATCGCGCTGAATGAACTCAGAACGGTATACAATAGCTTTATACGTTCCATATCCATATACTTATCCATGTGAACTCATATTGACCGATGCGAAATATCCGTACATGCGATTGGCAAGGAACGAGTGGGCACAGAAGGAAAAAGTTGAAAACACTGGAAAAATGTTAACGCACACAGGATGGCTCAGTTCCAACGAAAGCGCAGAAGTTTAATGGCTACTCACAACAATGCTCTTGTCTGTCCACGCTTCGGGCGCCACTTGCCAACTCGAGTGTTTAGCAGGGTTGTCAGTTAGGCTGTCTAGCAGTGAACTCAGTGCACTCAGCGGCAGGCGATGGAGCACGCGTGTGTCTGTGTGTGTGCCTCACGTCGCCCGCCGACGTGACCTAACAGGTGATAGTAGCAAGCGTTTCTGAGCCGCTGAGCGATGAAGGCCCTACTCCGCCGCTGAGTCGCGAGAGACCGTTTCTTCACTTCTTGCTGCACTTCGCGATCGTTACGAGAGTCTTCCGAGCCGCCTGTGCCGCGCCCTCTGCTTGGTTCGACCACACAGCAGCAGCAGCAATGTGCTGCCGGCGTGTGGTGCCACTTGCGCGAAGCCGGCCATCCAGCTAGGCAGCCGTTTGCACAAACGGACACTGCCCCCTTCCCCACTGGACCCCCTGTACACCGTCCACGCTCATCCTCTCTTGTCTCCATGGCTCCACGTTTCCCCTCCTACTTCGAGTCACAGCCATAAGCTGCAACGCTACGGCGAGGCGGACAAGGCGTCCGGGTGGGCAAGCTGTTCATCATGTGTCTCACCACGCTCACTCCTCAGCCTCTCGCGTGTCTCAGCGTGCCGGGGCGTGCGTGCCGTCACCCTGCCTGCCTGATTCTATTACCGTCCGTAATAATGTAATGCAATGTAATAGCCGCTCTCGACCACGCCTAGGCCCTCGTAGCCCTCGGTCGGGGCCCGTCTCGACGAAGGGGACGCTGCCGGTCTGTCTTGGAGGCGCGGAGCAGGCCGGAGCCTAGACGCCTGCTGCTCTCTGTGTCATACAACGGATGACACCCCCCCACCCCCCACGCCTCACCCCCCACCCCCCGGTTGGGGGGTTCTGTCTGCCCCCGCTTCGGGCTTGAGGTGGCCGACCACGTTAAAAGCAAGTGAGAAGAAGAAAGGAGAATGGAGAGCAATGCCAAAGGATGCCGCAGTACAGCCTACATAACGTCAACGTGACCCAGTCAGGGTGCTGGGTTGGCCGTGCGCGTAGAGTCTACGCAGCGTCGAACAACGGGAGTCTCGTGGTGGATATCGGATGGGGGAGGCCGGGGTGATTTACTTATTCCACGTATCCTCCTCTTCACCGTTGTCGATGCTCAAGTGCAGAGTGGTTTTGATCCAATAGAAGATATCGACACAGGACGAGACGTTCCAATGTTCGAGTAGCTCCCAACAATTCGCCCGTTCACACTGTTCCCTCCCTGCCTCTTCGTCTCGCATCCGATGCTGACCTCGTTAGCAGGGCGCCTAAAGTGTCTGGCCAGCAGGCGTATATCGCATGCATGCACAGCTTCTTAATAGACTTCAGCCTCATGGAGAGGGAAATCTCCACATGGGTACAAAATACAGGACGGGTAAACTAGGAAGAGGCACCCGGCAAAATATCGGTGAACGGCAGATTACAGATGACAGAGCCGAGATCGAGAGATAGAAACAGAGAAACAGAAGTGTCGATATTTCTTTTCACCCCTTTTGCATCGTCAGGTTAGCACTGACATACGTAAGAGTGTCATGGTGTTCGTTTTCATGGGTTGGAAGAGAATCGCAGCAGTTAGCCCTTGATGTCAAGGACGATGAAACAGATCGCTAGCACACTTCTCGGCGATTCTCCGTGGCTAGCTACAGCTGCCTAACACTGTGTAGAAGATCGACGATTCCATCTCGAAAATGTACATTGTAGAGTCCATCGCAATTCCTTTCATAGCCATAACAAGTCTTCAACACTTGTCAGGTATTCTCTAATCCTAATCTAGACACCCTATGGACTTTCATCTAGGGACAGACGATTGTGTCATTATTCTACCGTGCTTGTGTTAGCCGGCTGTCCTCTAGCGGATATTATTGAGCTGGAACGCTCGCTCAAAAACGATATAAGAGACCTTGCCGAGACCAAATGGTCTCTTATGAACACGGTTGCAAGCGATTTAGCACAAACGATTTTCACAAGCGGACTTGGTTAGATTTTAGCCAGAAAACTCGACAAAACTCAGTGATGTTCTCCGTATGTCATTTAATAATGTAATGTTTGGCTTTGTTAATCAACCGTCAAATATACACGATTCTCTGAGTCACTGAAGCGCTAGATACCTGTATCTCGTTGTGAGTTACGTCCTCTGTGATTTCAGACATCCCCTGCATCACTACAACATTTACAAAAGTGCGCAAACATTGGCTAAACTTTCGATTGGCGGTTGTACCTAGCCTAGGCAATGCGTTCCCTATCACCTAAGACCAGCAGGCTGAGTACGAAACGGCACCGAATTTCTGAAAGCCATTAGCTCCTACTGCTATTGAATCGAGCACGAGCCGCCGGGGTGAAAACTGATGATTCAGTCGATGGTAGGCAATTGAACAAAGGTCTGTGCTTCTCTGACTCAAGAAAGTAAAAGAAACACTCCACTGTATGTTCGGGGTGGGACGGCACAAATACAAACCAGAAGAGGGATCGTTGAAAATGGCCACCGCGCGACAAACCGATGTGTCGCGCGGTGGTCATGTTTTGTGCAGAGACGTAGTGGTTGAGTGAACGAGGTCCGATTGCCGTCGTAATCCAACCAAGGATAACAAGAAGCTGGGAGGGTGGAACAAAATACCACTGTCAACTTCCTCGAAGGGATCTTCCGGGTTGATCCGCGCCAGCCGGGGACAAGCGCGCAGAATTTTTTCTACTGCAGCGCTTCTCCTTGTCTCGCTTGCGAGGCAGAGGCAGATAGGCAATGCCATCGCCTCATTCGGGGGTGACTATGACGGCCTCAGCCTGACCCCCCCGCCTCCAGATGCTTCTCTAATTATTGTAATATTTAATGTTGTAGAACTAAATACCACGGCCGTCAACGTCGACTCGTAGTTTCGTGTGTGCCCAGGCGAATTTGAGTCGGGCTCCACCAAGGGTTACATCACGGCGTGAATGAATGGTATCGTTTGCGTCCAAGCGCAGATGATTGAACCGATTTAGTGGTCAATGAATAGCCAATCGCTGCTGGCAGTTTGCCTTATTATAGGTTGAGCGCAAAGCCGAGCCCGATCGCCTGGTGGTTCGTTCGTGTGCGCCTGTCTTGCAACAGGACGACACGAAGATACACGGGCTCAAACCCCACCGTTGCACAATTGCTATTAGGGCTCCGTCTTACGAAACAATGCAAAAGGCCATCCCGTAGATGTGCAATGCTTAACAGTGACAGTCAGCCCGAAAACATTTCGACTCAAGTGGCAGCGAGCATCAATCTGATGACACTACACTTCGGGCATAGTGCAGACGGAGGCAAAATAGCAGACGCAGGCTTACAGGCTAAACACAACCAATGTCCATGAACTATGTATGAAAGGCTATCTTGACACTAGTTGACAGTAGCTGATGCTGCATAGTCGTCCTCCCTTCGAGACATCAGCGTTCAGCAGGGAAATGAGTTATCAGAGTCCATCAACGATAGGTGTGTTACTTAACAGCTTTGCGAGACGATCTCTCACTTGTTTGCATGGCAAATATCCGTTTCTTCGAAAGAAAAAAAGTCGCGCTGCCCGACCTGCGACAATGCTATTTTCCAAATCATTTAGCGCCTGTCCTACTTGCGATCACACCAGTTGAACGGGGGGGAAGCCCTATTCCAGACAATAGAGAGGCATTGTCACGCTGTCGGCAATCGCTGTACAACTACCCGATACGGCGAGCCCGCGAACGAATCAGCGGCGAGCGATTTCGCCGGACAAAGAATAAAATCAAACGGGAGACTCCTTTTGTCCATGTTGGGAGCGACGCCGCCAGTTCGTTACTCAAGCGCGGCGGCTGGCGACAGAGTCGATGACGTGAGTGTCTCTGCCCACGCTCGTGCTCGGGGAAGCATTGGCTGCAACCGCGGCTGGCGGCTGGATGTTCCGATCGATTTACGGATGCGATGAGTATTTAACAACTAACATCTAACGTGTCGTGATGTCCAATCCTATTCAATCGCTTGCAAATGGGGCTCTGCGCCGATGTGGGGGTGACACGAACAACAACAACTGCTTTGTCTCGTCGTAGGAACCTTATCGACGCGGCCCGACTTTGATTTCGAATGGTTCCGGACAACACACGAACCCGATTACAATAAATACGAATACACAAAACGATTCTGTCAATGAGTATAATACAGCAAATAGTACACAATAGCCATTTTAATGACAAGCACCCTCACTACAATCTGCCATAAGATTACAGAATATTTATGCTTGGCCGGCTAAGATTCCCAGCCACACTCATTGCCGAGTCAGGTATACGTTCGTTCGTCAATCTCTCCGTCTACATCGCTCGTATGTTCAGCTATTATTGGACCCGGCCCGCCAGGTCTGGCCAGAGTATCGACGGATCCCTACCTTGACCCCGTCTCCCACGGGGGGGGAGGGCTTCGACCACGATCGCAACGGCCGTGTTCGTAGCCGTGCGTTCGTGGTGATTGATGTGGCTCTCGGAAAACTCCTGAGAAGACAGCGGCACCCAGCAGCCAACGACCAGAGCGCGAAGCCTGGCGACCGCAATCGAGGATGTCAGCAACACTCGTTCTCAGTGGGGTGCGATCGACACGAGCCTCTTCAAGTCAAGCAGCGTCCTCTGCTGGGGCCTCGTGCTCCATTCGAAAACCGAGTCGCCGTGGTGTCCCGCACGATGCATACACGATTCCAGCCGGGAAAACTTACCCCCCCCCCCCTATACCCCCGTCGCCTCTCGCCCCCCAGGTCGCGAGAACCTCTACCGCGCCGTCCTCGTCACGAGGTGGTCCTGTTGAAGTTTCAAGGGCCACGCCGTTTCTACAGCGCGAACGAGCCGCGCTGCCACTGCGTTTCACTTGAATACCTTGTAATCACACGTACACGGGGGCACTATTTTCGGCGAATGGTATCGCATGTATTTTCATCATCTCCCTGCTCCGTTTGATTCAGTGCAAGCAGATTCGAGCTACAGCGACGACTGCTGCTGAGGCAGATGTCGCAGATCGATGATAGAGCCTCCCTCCCGTCCCTCACTTACGTTCGGCATCTGACGCATATCCGAGCAATGTGCAGCAAGACTGTCCGTTCTCTTGTTTCTGTTCGAAAATTAGTAGACACTGTTGTGGCGTTTTTGAGCTGACAGGCCTCAGCTGTTCCCCTATCTGACAGGCCTCAGCTTGCTACCTTTTAGGTATTACTATGAGGAGGACCTGTCGGGGCCACCTTCGCTTATTCTCTTATTCTCTTCCTTACTCGTACCTGGGAAGATCGAAAATTAGTATACAACAACACGGTAGGTAAAGAAATATCTTCAAAACGACGAATACTGTAACCTCGGTAGAGACATTGGTAAGACCCTGACACCGATCGCGACCGAGGTAATCAAATTAGAGCCGAACTCAGGAACACTGTGAGGGGTGCTCTGTTTCTTTGCAGGACGTCCTCCCGTTCAATGAGGATATTTTTAGCCCGTGGCCTTGGCCAATTTCCACGCTACGATATACATCAGATTCGATCTGAGTTTAGTAAGCGGTTGTCGTCTCTAATGGTTCGCGAGTCTTCTGAGCGCAACGACTGAACTAGACTTGGCGAGAGTAGGGTAGTCCCAATTTTTGAAGCAGCAGCGGCAGTCGTTGTAAAAGAAATTGAGAATAGCCGTGCGCGTGAGCGACGAATTCCCAGGGGAGCAACACAAGCATATCGCAATTCACGGACCCTACCTAACCGCGGCTCAATGTCGCTCCACAAAGAACGTCCTCACCAGAGCAGGCCTGCCCGGAACTGGCGAGGATGTAGTTGGCGTCTTGGCACACAGCGGCTGCCAGACGCTTATCCCGCGGGTCGTGCCAGCGCGGAGAGACTAGTTATCAACAATGTGGGCACAGCAGCCACAACAGGCCAACAAATTACTGGAGTGATGAAGCATGCTGTTACAGGGCTGTTCAGCTAAGTCGTCGACGCCATTCAGGCGGATGTTGACAAAATTTCGCTCGCCTACGGCTTACAGCCGACTATATTACGGGGATCGTAGGCGGAGGTAGCGAAGACCTCTGACGAGGCCACGGAACATCGAGGCGGGATAGACCCACTACCGCAGTTGGCTGTAGCTTCTGTGGCGCTTCAGCGAGAGACCTTTCTCTGAGATTCCCTCTCGGCGTCGAGCGCCTGCCTCGTCCAAGTGTAAGAAACACTCTCGCAAAATTTCACAATGCATGACTCATGACTCCTGCTTATCGCGGTATCGACTGCGTTTCGCGTGTGTGTTGGCGGAACCCAACATGACTCTTACACATGCTATTTGAGCTGACTCTCAGTTGTTCTTCATGCTATGTGGCAGGCTCTGTAATCTTAGTGATTACCCATCCTTGGTATCTGTTGGTAACGCGGCACCAGCCGGAGGTAGCGAGTTTCGTGTAGAACCTCGTATCGAAGACAGTGACCACCCTGTGTATTCTGGGGTGTACGATTCGGGCATTGTACGTTAAAGCGACGCATCGCCTTGGGATTTAACTGATTGGCGGGCGCATCGACGACAAATATGTCTCCCAGCTTCGACATAGGAAACGGCTCCGATTCGTTTCACAACGATCCCTGGAGTCCAATTCGGAGCTTTCGGATTCTGAAAATGTTCCTATATACCATTTGGGGTTGGTGTAAACGTCCGGAGTTAAGTGTCGAGACGTCGGTCTTTGCTCAGGTGAGCGCACCGACAGCTCTGGTCGGAGTCGACCTAAAAGAAGTAGCAGCAAACGTGGTTGGCTTCGAAAAGCATTGAGGAAGAAGACGAGCTCGGAGGAGGACCGAAACAGTAAAATTGCTGTCACTTCTACAACTCTCTCGATCAAAGGTTGCGCCGCGCAATCATCAACCTACAACGGTGGGGAAGACATGCATACAGCTATGTCAGCAGCATGAACGACATATATATATATATATAGAGATATAGCATCGGCGAAGGCTCAAGCAAGACACATATACCGTCACGTCGAAAATCTCATAAGGCAACGCAACTAAAGCAACAATCAGAACACCTGGAGACCGCAGGTTCGAATCCCGTTGCGTGACATATAAGAGAACTTAGGCATTCTATGCAGTTCCTTTAATAAATCAATAAGGCCTTACCTTACCGAGCCAAAAACCGAGGGTCAACAATAGGGTCGATGAGAATGGCTTTCCGAAGGGAATAATGCCGGACGAAGACAAAATCTGAAGCGGCGGATAATCGCCCCCGGGAGGCGCGTCGCACTTGTCTCGGAGGCAGCCGAACACTTACCCTTAAAATGATGTACAAAGTACTGCAGGTAAACGTTTTGCTATCGTAGTACGAGGGTGCTATAGCATACTACATGAGACTTGGTCAAGGGGGCGAATCAATATCTGACCTTCGGAAGGCCGAATATTAGACGTGCGCCGTCCAAGGAAAACGGGTTCAAGATGAAAAGGAAACATGAAAAACACCTGTGTAGTTGACTGTACGAAAAGTAGGACTAGGAATGGAGCAGGGGAGATGTGTCGTTTGCTCCCGGACCGAAGGTCTGTTCTCTCAAAGACGCTCATCTCTCGACCACTAAGGGGACGGCATCGGTCACCTGGGCCTCAAGAAATACTGACTTGGGATGTCGAAGATTAACTGATTGGATGGCAACACATGATCCTACCAGAAATTAACGTCGGAAACATGCCAACCTTGCATAGTAGTGGAAGCACACCTTTTGTGGAACTCACCATTCGCAAAACACGTGCTTCTATTCGGCTCAAGGGATGGATTTTACTGGAAAACGAATTTAATCTCAGTGGTCGCCACGTCATAGAGTACTGTATAAAGCATACAGGTAAATCCCCACTGGCGGGTAGATCTCGCTGAAAGTACTTAGCGGTGAAGCTATGAAGAAAGCGGCACATCATGCCGGCATTGACAGGCACATCATGTAAAATGAAGCGCCAGCTGACGCTGAAGAACTACCAGCACAACTGGCGAAGGCATATGAAAAACAATAATACACCCTTGAAATGCAGGAGACCCATGGAGTGAAAATACAAGTGGAATGACCGCATAACTGAGCAAGCTGAGTGTCTGAAAGCAAGGCACCACCTAAAAATATTGAGAAGTAGGCGGAACGTACAGACGCAGCTAGATGCGCATACTGACCTAAACCGTTGTGAGGGCCTACGTAAAAGAGACGTTTCAAACAGCTAGAAAAAACACCGGGAGGAATTTCTAAGTGAAATCAGCCACCACACAGGGGTACGGTCATATAAGCTTAAAAGGGATAAAGTAAAAGGCAATGCTAGAAAGGACATATCGACAGGGGAGAGAGAGAGAGAGAGAGAGAGAGAGAGAGAGAGAGAAAAAGCAATCAAGTGTCTATTCCCGATCCATCCGAACTTCGACAGAAGCGAATTCGAGGACCGAGAGGATGATGACATCCCGGAAGTTACTGTGGACGAGGTACTAATGGCAGAAGAAAGACTCAAGGCAGGCAAGGCGCCAGGCCGTAAAGAGGAGCCGCCTGCAGCTACAAAAAACTTCTATTCAGGAAGTTTCCACAGGTGGTGGCCAACGTCTTCACGGGGCGGTCCTACGAAAACGTAGATAACCAGATATGTGGAAAACGGGAAAATGTGGTCCTCGTTGCAAAAAGAAACGCATCTTACAGACATATATATATATATATATATATTTGCTGGGAGCGTTTGCAAAGATCGAATGTCAAATATTCAATATGAGTTCAAGAGACGTCGATTTGTTCCTATGCCAATCCATACGACGGTGTCAATTGCTAACAAGGTCGGAAATTCAATAGTGAGAACACGGGACCCCTATTCAAACAATTCTACTGCATGTTAAATACGCTTTCAACAGCCTTCCATGCAAAGTGATTTGTCGGGCTCTTTGGGCAGGACACACCCCAATACCTAATTCGCCTACAGACAAGCTACTGTTAACAGGAAGATCCATAGCGATAACATGAGCTACAAAATATAACAGGCAGGAATTACTGACCAAGCATACACTTGAACGTTGAGGACAGTGAAGACAGTGAAAGCGCTAACATGGCCAGGTACCTTGGAAGACGCCTTGACTGACCCATGTGCGCGACTTCCCACCTTCAGATTGCAGCAATGCACTCTATAGTACATCTACGAAGCAAAGACTCAAGGCAGGCAAGGCGCAATGGGATAGGGGTGGGATAGGGGAACATGGCGGAGGCCATTCGAAGAAAAAAGGATGGGCTACTAATAGCGCGTCTGGGCAGATTACTGCAAAGCGAGTTAACAGAAGACGTTGCTCCCGCAGCTCTTACGAATGAGAATGCTGAGCCCCCCTGAAGATCAACAACGAAATGACAGACGACACCATAAACAACATGGTATCACCTATCTCGGCTAAATGTTCGGGTGGAGATGGTGAGTGCCGCAGGTCAGAGACGAAAAGGCGGAGACGTCTGCTATCTCACAGTCAAGTGCCGACGCAACAAATAATAGGTCCTTGAAGCAGTACCACATAGCGGCGCCGAGGGCTGTCATGGAAAGTATGCTGAGATTGAGCGAAACGGAGAACAATGTTGAACTGGAAATGCTTGGGCACAACCATACACGGGGTGAGCACGTCTGTGCAGGCGGTGAAACCCACAAAAGGATGGACCGGATTGGAGAACTGATAAAAGACCATGGGCATAATACTCGGCCTCATTCATGCATGCCTGTTTGAACTAAATGATTAAATAGTAATTTAATCCCAAACCTGAAAAGGTGTAAAGCTGTTAGTGAATAGGAGTCTCACACTACCACGCCGATACTTGAGCAGTGAAGCCCAATGTCCCTGATGGACTTTTGCCTTCAGCCTTTTTTTCCAAACAAAAATAGTAACTATTTAGAAGCCAATATATTAGTTTACCGTACATTTAGTTATACCGAATGTCTAGAAATCATATGTGTGTATCGAAGACGCAATGGCCAGTCTGCTCTGAAACATTTTGATCGCGTGAATATGTACATACATACAGCAGGGAAGATCTGCTGCGTGTCTCGCTAATTCGCTAGTTTTTATTGTCGTGAAAGTGGCACCCGTAGCGAAGAAGTCATTGAAAAGCCCCACGGTCGGCTCCTGCGCTGAGACACAGTGCTGTTAATTGTACTATTAGTCTGACTGAATTAGTTCCTCAGCTAGATCGAAATTTCAAAAACAAGCTGATTTCATGATGTACCGAAGGCTACGAAGACTAATCAGCACTGAGATCAAAGTTTTCGGTGTAAAACCAAATAAGCAGAGGAAAAAATTGATGTAGCATTGGAGTCGCTGGTGGAGCGAAGTGCCTATCGATAGTGCCTTCGCGCGGAGGAGGTCCAAAGATACAGCTCAGAGAGTAATGGACGTTGATGTGAAAGGTTTTGAAGCAAACATCTATGTACGCGTCAATGTATGTATTATATTATAGTACAAAACACTGGCTTTTGTTGGCTTCTTGCCTCTCGTAGTCATTTCTTGTTTGAGGGACTTTTGTTACTCACTTGATTATAGTCTATAGAGTAGTAATTGCCTATTTTAGAACGGCAATTACGTTCACCACTCGTTGTAGAGAGTGGTTTGGTCGCGATTCGATTATTGGGTCGTGCAGGGACGCTACCAGGGTAGCCGTTCTTCGCATCTATCTGCTTTTAATCATTGAACATATCACAGGTAGGGTGTCTGATGATATTGACACTGACAAAACTAAACTACAAGAGTTACAAGCTGAGTTCTTAATCAAGAACTTAATTAAATTGACATATCACTGCGCAAGCCTCAGCTGCGTATCGAGCCCGGCACCTCCGCGTGCTTGTGTATCCGGCGTCTTACTCATTCCGTAGACATCTGCAGAAAAGAAAATTTTCAACGTTTCTAACGTTTCATGGCCTAGCATTAAGTGAACGCATATCGAGAACTCACCAGATGAACGCTCCAGTAGGAACTGCACCAGTTCCTTAAATTCAGCCAGAGTCGGCTAAGAGGAGTCAGCATAATCACTACGACGCGGCGTAGTGCAAACAATTCTCGAAATACAATACAATATACAATACAAATACACCTTTATGAACCAAAAGGGGTGGTACAAAAGCCGAAAGGATTAAACAAAATAATAAAACACTCTAGAAGTAGGCGGACAATGAAATGTCTAAGGAATATAATAGAAATCACGTTATACGCGTTTAATTAATCTCACTCACTTTTAATCTTGACTCATTTTCTCGACGTCTCTATTATACTTCAACTGTGTCACTACGCAAAACAGTGGGATACAGAATGTTTCGCTCGCTTCACATTCGTAAAGATTCGCTTGTATCACATTCGTAAAGCACTGGAAGGCTATATATATATATATATATATATATATATAAACAACAAATCAGTATACAACAAAAATGGAACAAGTACTTTATATATAATGAATACTTGTTCCCTTTTTTGTTGTATATTGATTTTTAAATTCTGGCGCCACTTGGCTAAAACGCTCTCTTATCTGGTTTTCATGCCACTCAGTGCTATCATCCCCGTCGTGGCAAATGTGGTTTTTGGTCCATGTTACGCTTGATTCATTTTTTTTTTTATATAGAATAAAACAATGCGACAAAACGTTATCCTGGATGACACTCGATGAATGACGTGCGTCACCCACAGCTGAAATAGATTCAACACCTCTATTTAGCCTTGTTTCTATAGCGCAATTTCGTCATTAGTTGGGTGTACAATGGCCTCGGTAGCCAGCGCGAGATATTGCCGGGAGGCTGATTGTAGATTCGCGGACAAGCATGCATATGTCTGTTGAAGACCTGGACGACTGGCGGTGACAAAAAAGTCAGTTATTTAGCACGACCGTCGTTACGTTTATTTGAGAACGCGGGGGGGGGGGTCACATAATCAGCGTAGTCGTACTGTATTCAGTACACGAACGTGTGCGCTATTACTTTGAACACAGCTTGAAACGGGGAAGAGCTTCTGGGACTACGTTGGGGGATCTCGATACATCAAAAGCTAAGGGAGTATGTACCATTAATCGAGTGCTATTATTGAGGTTTGTGAGGGTCTTATTTACTAGAGCAGCATGATATAGCTCTGTGTGACCTCTTTGGATTGCAAAAATATATATATATATACAATATTTATATATTTTTTTAATGTAAATATTTGACGTTCACCGACCGAACATCGCTTTGTCCTATGGCCATATTTTGCTTGAGAAGACATCTCTGCCAAAGGTGCGCCAACTCGCAAGCAAATGACTATCATAGGTGATACCTACTTCGGTAAACCGGTTAAAATTAGAGCAAATGAGAAGGATGACTAGACAATGCATCACTTGATTGGCGTATTGAGGAATATCGGCAGCTAAGAATTACTGGCCGGTGTTTTTTTACCGGTCGTTTCCAAAAAAACCAGTTCTCTGAGCGTGAGGCTGACACAGTCAAATGAACACCGAGAGGGGCTCACCTATGACATGCTCCGGTGCAGGGAGGCTTCAATTATCTGCCATATTATTTGAACTAAATCCGCCAGTGTTCTACAACGGTGCGAGAAGATGCGTTTTCGCCGTAGTAGAAATCGCAGAATCAAATAAAAAATAAAGCCACAGAATAACCGAATATCCACAGTAAGCTGACAATATTACCCTGCTCTAAATCTACATATTACTCTTAAATAAACTTGAGCATTACCCTGCTGTAAACTTGCGGATGACTTTACTGTAAACCAAGTTTTGGGCGGCAGCTTAGTAGGCGACACCCTACCTCTCGTATTGTGAGTATACCATTTTTATTTCAGAATTTTCTAAATATTTCAAAATATTTTCACAGCCGGCTAAAAGGCCAGTGATTAACGAAAATAAACAAACCTGAATAAACAACCTGGCTGAAACCCGTAACGCTGAGCCAATGAGGTCCAGACTGAGAGCTGGTGTTGCCTTTGGGCTTTCGCTAGCGCTGAAAGACCCTTTCTCGAACGAACACTTTGAAACGTACAGGTGCGTATTAAAGCTTTTGTAAAATGGAGACCAATGGAACGAGAAGGAGTTTTTGCCGTTTGTGTGGGTGTACGTACGGAATATGTTCGGGATTTCCTTGCTTTTCTTGCTAGGAGAAAAGATCAGAACTAGCCCCCTCTGCATAGATTGCTCCATAGGATATAACAATAAAAAAAAACGATATATATGCGATATATAAACGATATATATGCGGTGAATTGACATCCCAGTGAATTAAATATATCATACGGAAATTTCATGGCGGTAACGCGGCCGCGTAACAACTTGAACGGAGCTGGTTCGACACCGTGTGCTATGGTAAGCAGGTGAAGCTCGCTCTTGAGTGTAGCTTGCTCATATGCAATTATCCAATGTAAGCTCGGAAAATAACAGCGGATTCATCTAGTTTAAGGCATACTCTACGTAACAAAGAAATAATATATATATATATATATGTATATATACATAAATAATCCTGTCCCCAACTCGTTCTCGAATTATTGTATATAATCGTAATAATAATAACAATATATAATAAATATAATATTGTATATATATATATATATATAAATATATATATTGGGTATGTTGAAAAACACCTCACTTCGGATGCGTATCCGGAGATCGGCCGCAGCACTTAACGCTGCTTGAGATCGCGATATTTGCGTTGGCCACGAATTGCGTTGGCCCGTTTCAATGTCTAGCGTTATCTGTGCTCAGAGCTCGCCGGCAACACTGATGAAGCCTTGTTCAGTCTTTTTTTGTTGTTCATTTCATGGCTTTTTTTCATTCGCTCGCGCGCTGACTCAACCAAAGCCGGCAACTGAAGGCAGGGCCTCTTCTCAGCCCTTTTGATCAGCTGAGGGGCCCCCACATGTGGAGATCTTACGCCGTGCCGTAAATTTTCTGTCCTATTTGGCCGTCGGCAGCCGTTTCGGCGGTGCTGAAGACGAACTTCTGTCTAAGAATGGAAAAGTACCCGGCGCACACAAGAGGATGAAGAGAATGAACGAAAATAGAGAAAAGACGATGGCATAAAAGTTGCCCCGGTATCGTTCATAGGGCTGTATTGAGCGTCAACGGCCACTCCGCGTCTCCGCTAAACGTGAACCTTGCCTCGGCTGGTTGGCACGATTTCCTCACCAACATAAATACATATACATATATATACACCAACATAAATATATATATATATATATATACATATATTTATGTTCACTCAATGTGGATACGGGAATCGTACAGTAGCATGTATCTAGCGGGGCACAAAGTCCGGCATTGCTGACGCAGCCTCCCAATCGTTATGAAATAGGCAACGCATGTAGAATATTCAACGAGTAGAATACAAATGTTGCATTCGAAGGACACAAGCAAGGAGGACCACTTGTTGTGCGACGTTCAACTTAGGTCCTATACATGGATATGGATGTAAGTTGAGCGTAAGTTGCAACCATGCTACAAACAACATAAATTCAAAGTGTGGACGTGTGGTACGGGATGATCATATCCACTCCGTTTCCGTCCGTTTGCTTTCTCTAAAACGATGTAATTTAATTAGAGAAACGAGTAGGGAAGTCGATTTCCGCCACGTTCACGGTGCCCCTTCTTCTTCTTCTTAAGGGGGCGATTTCTAAGATTGATCGTTGTTCGAAAGAGCTCGAGACTCCTCTTGATATTCTTGAGGGCTGCGGGCGACGAGTGCTAAACCTGCTTAACCCTCTGTAATTAAAAAAATAGAAAAAAGAGAGGCGATTGAGATTTCATTTAAAAACAGGGTCCGTTCATAAAATCATGTGACGACATAGAGGAGTACTCCTTCGGAAATGTTTTTCAATTGCCAGCAGTTGGATTTTTGTATTTTTGGCAAAAGAGTGTTGCGTTGTTATTTTTTTTTATTTTTTTTTTTAAATATACAGTATTTTATACCTAATGTAAACAAATGAATAAACGTCTCATTAGATAATAGACGATTAGAGGATTGTGATTGATAATCGCGGATTTGTGTTGTGTTCATTCTTGGTTTTGAAATTTTTCGATGACCCCTGATGAAATGTTGCGAAGATTTTTATGGCGTTCTCGTGCGGTAAGGATATGAACAATGGTCAAATGCGTCGAATATAGAAAAAAATATTTTTGTTCTTAGAAGAGGAATCGCGATATAAAGAAAGCCTGGACAAGAGGTCGATATTCATTCGAAAGTTTGACGGTTCAAAACGAATTACTATAGGAAACAGCCCAATTGAAGTAGTACAGTTCGTGGATGCGGATAAACAGCCATGACAATCTGGTAAGACAACAACAATCTCACCGTAACAATCTCTCTCTCTCTTTCTCTTTTCATTGTATGTTTCAATAAATAAGTCACTTGTTTAATCAAATCACAAGTGAAAATCGATCTCGAAGGAACAACTGATATTTCCGACAGAGCCGTAGCAGCAGTAAGAAATTTCGAGGGTATAGTTGTCAAAAATTACGTCGGTCAACAAAATCCAAATCCTCACACGGAACATGCTCAAGTCGAGAGACAACCGGAAATGAGCACTTCTCCGCTGTCAATCCTTGAGAATCATTTAAGACGAGATTTCGAGCTCGTTGCCGTAAAGTCAGCCGGGTGACTGCGTGATCGTCGTGAATAGAATTATTTAACCCAAAGAAGTGCTTAAGGTCAATATATGCATATAAGTATATATATATATACGTTCAGCTGATATGGGTAAACAATCAAACAAGCTAACTACTGTATGTTTGATGAATAAATGTTCACTATATCTGTGATCAAACAAGCTATTGGCTCCACTATCGTACACTGCAGCGTTCGCGTTGCTTCGAATGCTAATTCATTGTTCCTGCACCATTGTTTCCGCTGAATCATTTGTGCCTTGTACAATTTCAAGCCTACCTGTAGACGTTCTTCTGTACTGCTTGTCATAAGGCATCAATGCATCACAAGCTCGTCCACGCTGAAAAACGTCTGCTTGTCCTGAACGCATTCGCTTCGCGAGATGCGACACTGACCTTGTTCTCGTGCACCCTGACGATTACCATCTTCGATCTTCTGCCGCTACAAACTCCCCACCTAGTGACATAGTTACCCAGCTGACTACACCTGACCTACACCCTGGGTGAGGCTCGAGAATGCCCTGGTAGCTAACAGCAACGGCACTATGGCTGATTTTTGTGCGTTTCGCTTGAGGAGCGGAGCGAGGCGCAGAACATGCGGCGCAATACGAGGTACCCCTGTCTGCGCGTATGGCGAATGCTGCCGAAGCCCCACCGTCATGAACGGTCCTTGAGCTGTAGACAATGGGCGGAGGGGTCCGCCTCAACGCCTGAGCAGCGACCTTAACCACGGCCGGCCGGGTGCTCCGGCGGACGGGAGCGGCACCCCTTAGAATACTTCTCTCAGTCCTTGCTGGTATGGCCGACCCGTGGACGAGCCTGTCTACCTAGTGAGTGGATCCTACATAGGATTTGGATCGGTCGCAGCTAAACTCTTTTTAAAACGTGAAAAGAAGAAGTGACAAGAATTAGATGGAGAAAACCGATCTCGCATTGCTCGGACAGATGGAAGGTCGATCTGATGTCAGATCGACCTGCCTGGTAAACACCGAGTAGATGCGTAGTTGAGGCGGTTGATGAGGTATACCTAGTTTTGCATGTGGTGGCAAATCTGGTGAGGCTAAGTGCTGTTGTGTTTAAAGGGTGACATATATATATATATATTGTCGTGAATATGGAAGTATTTGTTCGTTCCTTGTGTAATAATACTCTATCTAGGAGCGCCATTTCGAAAATATAGTAATGTGCCTATGACGTTCGGCTCACGGTGGACTGATACAGATCAATCGATAAGTAATATAATGAGTAAGCGGTTATATTCAATATTCTGCATTTTCATATTTCGATATATATTTAATAGCAAGCATGACGAGAAGTAGTGTCTTTTAATGCGTCTCTACCGTTACAAGTGACAGTGGCAAATACAGCCGCTGCCTGTTGGGGACAAATCGTTGTTCGGCATACTGTATATCGCTTTCACAAAGTAACTAAATGCGAGACATTTACCCGAAATGGCTATACCAGCTGGCGACATATACGGCATTAGACGCCACGCCGCGCGATATTTCGATAGAAACGGGAAATGTATTTTTGATAACTTTATTGAAAAATCTGCGAGTAAATCCCGCACCGATTCGCATGTGGGATTCGGTCTGAAGACCCTATAGTTTCAAATTCCCGACATCACTTGTTCACCTACCCCGTGTGTTAGGCGAAGATTCGGGCGTAGCCGAATTTCAAAGAGGTATTCTATCTGTCCGCCTCTCGGCTCGTAGTGATGACGCAGCCAAGTGGAGATTTAAAATCAGCCGGTTGCTGGCCAGTTGAAGGGCACAGTAACTCTTACAGAAGGTCCCAGCTGGACACACGAATTCACACACACAAAAGCACACACACACACACTCAGCGCTGAAACGTTTGGCCATAAACAAAGCTCGCGGCGGAGATAGCCCCTTCGGCGAAAAGGGGCCTCTCGAATGGTTGCTTGCTGACGGTGATCATAGCACAAGCAGCACCAGCAGCACTATCAGCACCAACGAGACGTCTTCAGCCATGAGTCGGCAGGCGATTCTCGGCTTCGGCATTCTGCTGACGGCTGTGCCGCTGCGGCTGTTGCTGCTCCTCCTGCGTCTACGCTAAGAAGACAACATCGGGCCGACCAGCCGATACGCTGGCTAACCTACGGCGGTCTCAGAAGTAACAAGATGTCTGGGTCGGCGAACAAAACGGGGATGACCAGCAACATCGTCCGTAGAGCCACCACGTTCCGACGTCATATATATATATATATATATATGTAGCGTGGAGTCATCTACGAATCGCTCGACCGCCACCGCCATAGCTGCTGCGTATCAGATCTCCGACCCGTGCGAGGCAGAGAAGCTACCCGAATCGCGCGAGGCAGTCTCGACGACCGGGCAGGGAGAAATTTCTTGGCGTGCCGCTTGTAGCATTTTGTATTAACGAAAGGAAGAAACCAGGCAAGAAGAAATACGTAGTCAACAAACTGGTGTCGGGTGCCGCAGTGGCCTTGAATTGTGATTCCGCCGGCTTGTTGATGTTATTTCTTCCCGTCGAGGTCCGGGGGAAACTTCGGCCTGGTCCCTTAAAAGTCCATTCGACGAATGCCCGGGGTTAGGTCGTTCACGAGAGTTGTGCCTTGTGCCGTGTTTATTCTATGCGGCCATAAATAGCACTGGCTGGTACGGGGCGAAAGCAGTTGTACGTGAGCGTTACATGGGGGCTGCGGGTCTGCCCGAAAACTCTGGGTGTGTGTGTGCGGTATGGAAATAGACGTATACGTGCAAACACAACGACAACGCACAATGTTGGGTATCGAATAAATAACAACAGGAACAGCGGGTCTCTTATTTACTCCAACGAAGTACAGTTGGCTGGAACCCTGCTGCTGAATATACAGCCATTTGTGTGCGTCGGACCACACATTAATTTCATTGTTCATTTGGACAGGACAGTTTTTTTTGGCTTTCCCCTTGTATTTAATTATTCACATCATCGGGAGATTCGATGATGTCCGAGGTTGTTGAAAACCAATTAATATATGTATTTTTTTTCTTTTTTTCAAACCTAATTATCATTGTCACACCTATGGACGTGCTTCAACCTAGCCGATTCGATGCACTCAGTGGCACGAGGCAAGCATTCGTAAGCTAGTACAATTACGTTATGCAAGTATCCCGCGACGTACAGCACGTGGCCGCGCTTGACGGAAGGGCTGGCCGAGGTGTCGTCAGACAGTCCAGACAACTGGAATTATCGGACACAAAAGGCGACCTTTACAGGCCAACGTAAGCACCTCTGCAGGCCAGACCCGACGAGAAGCGATTCGATTCGTTCACGGGATCGAGTGCGCGACGACGCAGAGTCAAACAAAGTGATCAACAAATCCGCGAAGGCGAAATTCTCCCGCGCGCTTATCTTTGACCAGCGTTCTTGCGTCACTGGGACACCCGTGTATCGCATGTCTAATTGTGTCCTGCGTCAAGATATGTAGGGCTCTATCATCCATGCCTCGATCTCGTCTACTGATGCCACATTGTATATATATATATATATATATATATATATATATATGTTCTCATCGTTATCTTAAGAATCCCGCCTTGGTTGCCTGATGCCGCGCTTAGGTCGCTGTCCGGCTCGACTCTTCGACCGCTTGCTTCGTTCGATGTATTCCGCTACCTTTGAGCTTTGTCTCGAAAAATTTCAACCACCTAAACATCCCGCACGAGAGAGAAGCCTCTCATCTGCGGAGCGTAAACCATATTCGTCAGCAGCGGTCGCCCTGTGCGGTCGGCAGCACCGCGCTTTCCAAGCCCAAACCATTGCTCCTGGCGTCAATCAACAGGCACTCAGTCGTCTTGTTTGTTTGTGGCAGGCCACCGCGCTGGTGCGGCCGCCTCCTTCCGTGGAAGATCCCATCACCGCTATGCGTTAGCTCGATACTCACTATCTCTCGTGCGCGAGCGCGCTTATCTGCTAGACCTATCTTCGTACCAATGGAAGGTACCAACTGCCACCGTTCAGCCAGCGGACCGCAATGGCCAGCAATGTTATCGACCTACGGCGTGTCAGCGATGTAACAACGTTAGCTGGCAAAGCGTCACACGCATATCCATGGCTTGTTTTTTTTTCTGTTATTTTCCTTCCATTATCTTTTCGACCAGCCCCCCCCTGCCTCTGCATAACGGGGACGTATCTTGGGCCCGTAGCTACCCCGTGTTCAATGGACTATCTCAGGGCGTTCAGCAGGAGCGCGACTTGGCAAGCGGAAATGCTGTTTCCCCGGAGGCAGAGAGGCTCTTTTTATTCTAAGCTTCAAGCCACTTCTGGCTTCTTGTCGGGGGCCATATCTAGAACCTCTCCAAAGGCTCTTCATCAGCACTGCGGCTGCAGCCGTCCGTCCCCGTCACCACCAGGGTATCGTCATACGTCGATATCAATGCTGCTGATGCTGAATCTCTTCTTGACTTCTTGCCGGTGGCTGTCGGGTCATGGGCGACCATCGCGCACACGCGCTCGTTCGGGCCCGGCCACGTATCGTGCCTACGGGCCTGTGGTTGCCCGTTTTGAGTCGGTACCGAGTCTATAAGTTAGCAACTGTATCTATTTGCGCGTGTGTGTGTGTGTGCATGAGTTTAATATTGTGTGTCTGTGTCCACGTAAGACGGCTTGTCTGTGAGCCGTTCCATTTCCAACGGTCGAATCATATCCAGCGCTATTTCCAGCAGGGAACTTTGTCCAAGCGGGGGGGCTTGCCTGCGTTTTGAAACTGTTTGCACCGGCCATCCACCCAGCAACCACCAGCAACGCCTCGAGTTACTCGAACGACGCTCACCTCATGCCAGCATGAGGGCACCAGCGCGACCTATGCTGACAAATAGATAGAATATGTGCGGTGTGTGTGTATGTCGTGTTGCAGCGGATTATCGTACCACAAACGTAGCCGAATTAGATAGCGAGATAAATCACCTTTAGACAGATGTCGATGGGCTTAGACCAAGTGCATAAGTGGTAAAGGCATATCTCACTGGTCGGGACAGGGTTCGCCGCTTCAATGATGCTGCCGGAACGATTATCATCAGACAACAGCAAAACACACTTTGTTGCAACAAGAGACGCCAAGAGACGCTGAGAGGCAGCTGGAAAAGTTCCCTTCTTGACCTGACTATTGCTGGCTGAAACCGCCGTGGATGCTTTGATGTTTGAAAAAAGACTTATCACTTCGACTCGGAATTGTCGCCCCAAGAAGGACGTAATCTAATAATACTTAGCAGTTCGATGAGCTGGCTGGCTCGCTCATCGAATTAGTGGAAGTTCTCTTTTCGGCCATTAGCAATGACCGTGCACGCTCTCAAAATGCTACATCTGTTGTCGTTGACGAGGACGCGGGCATGTTATCCCAATTAAGGCAAACTTTATATATATATATATATATATATATACATATATATTAAAAACCTTACAACTTACAACTGCGAGCTCTGAGCACGAAGCCCAGAACGCCGCTCCCATGATTGATTTGATCGCGCAGATTATAACTGCAATACTAATTTCGTCTATGTTTGCGTTGGTCCCCAACGTCGAATACTTGTAACTAATCCATATATCGTTCGTAACACTGTCATCGTTTATACCGGGGGAACTATTTGCGTTCCGACGCGTCGAGCAGACGACCCCGAAAAGTTGAACCCGAGGACAGAGATTTAACGCGCAAAACGAACACCGATTTCCGAAACTCAGCACACCTGTTACTATGGCAAGCTATCTCACACTGAAATTGACGTGAGTGAGACGGGGATAGCTAGTATATGAGAAATTGATAATCTCGCAATCTCAACGATTGTCATCTAACGACCATTATCTCGAATGATACGCCTGGTAACAGCATAGGTGCTCGTCCTGTCATTAACGATACGAATCGTACTTCCGTGACCTAAGCGTAACATCGACGTACTCGAGCGGCAACCGCCGCTGCCCGAGAATGATATCCACCGCTTCGTTTAAGGAGAATCATAGATGTCTCCGTGTGGATTTCGGACTGTGGCGGTATGGATTTCGAAACGATGCTTAAATAACATTAAGAACGTCTCATGAGTATCGTGTTTGTCAAACGGCGTTCGCTGCTGGCGTCCCGTGTCAGAGCTCGCGAAACAGGCAGTCAGTCATCGAAGCTAGCTCTGCGAATTTAAACTCGGTTTTATAATGATTGTCGAATGGCCCACTGTGTGTATTCACGGAGAGAACAGTGTGCCGTAGCAGCGCGGTGATCAAATGGGGGTTGTCGCTTGGGTACGGTGTGAACATAAATAATTTCATTATTGATTTATGTCGATGTCATTAGTAGGTACCGGCTCAGAGAGACGTTTGCGTCCTCCCTGCTTCTCATATTACTCATTGTGTATTATTCTAAGATTGTGTTCATTCGCGTATTGTGTATTATACTTTTGCAAGTGCAAGAGCTTTGAACTGGAGCGGACGCCGACCACCACGTATTTCGATATGTTGCGTGGTGATAGCAAATCACTATGTGTAGGTTGCTTCAGTGGTTAAACAAATGAAGCAGGTAAGGCTGAAAGACGCGAGTTGTCTAATTAATTCAATCATGTTTATTTCTTAATGAATGAACCAATGAACCTAGTATTCTCTTTCTGCTTGCCTTACGCCTCTGCCCATTTTTGCTATCGTTTTTCAGACAACGCCAGCCCTGTCATCAGTGATCTGTGTCGATAGAATCCGAGATGATCATTAGCCAAAAGGGCGAAGTCACGAAAGAGTATGTATGTATATGAAAACTTGGGTCGAGAATGCATTCAAATGCAAGCTTACAGTGGCCTACTTATTAAAAAAAATGATGAGCCTACACCCCATGGGTGGTCCATCCATTCATATGTAAGATGTCATCACGACCTTCATCTGCTTTCACTGGTAATTAACACAGGGACCGATTTGCATCATTTAGCCTCATTATGCATTTATCAATACTTGCTGTTCCCGTCTTCGTTCTATCGTCGACGAACAATTAAACGCTTAGCTCATTAACAAAAATCCCGAATCTCCCGCCGCCCGCCCGAATTGACGTTTCGTAAACTTCATCGAATCGTACAGTTTTCTGGTTGGCTCGAACTCGACAACGTACCCGGCCGTTGACGTCGACTGCCTCCGGCACACCGGGCCCAGCAGCGATGAGTCGTCGGGCTCGTATTAACAGCAGTGTACATGCATACGTCGGTTTGGGTGCATTTGCATGCGTGTGTGTCGTTATTATTACACATTTATGCGAGCGAAAGTTCAACGTTCGACATTCGGAAGGTCCTCGATTGCTGCTACTGGTGCCGTCGCCCCCTGGCCGCTGCCTATAGCGCGAGTCGATCTTGGCTCCACTCCAACCGAGTGGCCCGGCCAGGCCGCGTCGAGAGCGACTCGGTCCTGCCCTGCGCTGACGCTCGATACTGCCACCTCCGTACGCTTCACACGGCGGCTGGCGTACGGCTCGCTCACTCCAGACGCGCGGACTCACGACGGGTGGACACATGACAAATGGTCGCCGCATGTCACATGCGGAGCAGCTCGGTGCTTTCACTTTTTTTTTTGTTCGTCGGCCGGATCCGACGGGGGCAGATCGCAGGGTCTGGCGGGGCACGACTTCGCTCGGCTCGAAGCCAAAAGACGAAGCGGGACTTCACCCTGTGTTGGCGTCATCTCGTCCGGCGGCGACGGTGGCCGTTTCAACGACTCGGTTGACTCTCACTCTGCAGGTGCTGGACGACAGTGCTACAGTGCTAAATACATATAGGCATATACGGATGTAGAGCGCGCAGACGCTGTTCGGCGCCGACCGCGAATACCCGCAAAATAGCTAATCCTCCACTGGGATTTGAGTGATTCACATTGGATGCCTGGCTGATTCGTGGAGACGCTCAGACTCATGAGGGGATCACAAGCAGTAAATACGAAAGGAGATCGGGATGATACGTCTCGACTTCTCGACTTATCTACCACACTTCTCTCATTATACTTATCCGGCTACGGATATGGCGTCTCGAAGGCAACGACGCTCAAAGATTCTCGACAGCGAGGCGCGACTGTGCATCTGCACTGTGTACTAAATAATATATGGGGACATAGTGGTCGGCGTGTATCGAACACATCAGACGTTGATGCTGGCTGGTTGAACAGCTCGAAATCATTAAGTCGCAACGGGCGATCGACTGGAAGCGAGCGAGTGTGACAATATGTTTATGATGCAGGACGGCGGTGAACATCGGGGCCTCAGCGATGGCCAACCTCGACCAATACATACATATAGTGCCTGAGCAAAACTGCCGAGCCTGAAGGGGTTTATTTCTGAGTTGTTTATTTTTTCTTTTCTCTAGAGATAAACGATTATTGCTGCAGTTGTTGAGTCTTCAATAGATCGTTACTATGTTCGCATCAGCCACAAAAGCCATAGCTGGGAGTCTGCTTAGACTCAGGCCTTGCTGCTGATCATTATTATTATTATTATCATAATATTATTATTATATTATTATTATTATTATTGTTGTCATCATTATTACGGTTATCAAGTAGATAAACGAGTAGAAAGTATCAGGTAAGGCGTCCAGGGTAGGGCTAGTAAACGAGGTGGGATCCCGGCTGGTAATTTTTCCTCGCAGGGACAACGTTGGACAATAGAGGATGGCTTTGCGGGACGAGGCCTGGTTCGGCCCTCGCGTAGGTTGCTCGATGGAACTCGCCATTCATTGCACACCCGGATAATTAATTGTGTGTGGACCAAATTGATGGGAAAGCAATTTGTATCCTTACGCCTAGTTTTTTCGTGGAAATAACCGTCAATCAATACTACAACCTACAGGGTGTTCGGATAGTGCAATATAGACGCTAGGGATGAGACCCGGCGTAATTGTGTTGGCAACGGTTGCCTGCACAGAAGTCAGGAACAGCAGTGTATCTCGAGATGTTTTGAGATTTTTTTTCTCCGTTTCGGTACCCAGAACTCTTGACTTGCTGAAACATTGGCCTGGCGTCACGTAGGTCTGTTCGTGAAGGTCGAGACAAGGCCAGGAATAAGTTCAGCATGATCGAACGTGCGAATTGGGCAGGAAAAATAAGAATAAGACAATAAATAATCCCTAATACTCGTGGCGTTAAACACGACAACCGGTCTAGCATGAGCTACCTCTTCTGATAGGTTGCTGGACGTAATGTTCGCACAGAGCGGTAGCGATGCCGTCCTTCTACAGAGCTAAGTTACTCCATCGTCGTTGTTCCGTGACTTTACGAACACCCTGTACCCCGGGTGGGAACAGTAGGGAACCAGTTCTCCTCTGAACGGTCCTTGTTACCTGCCTTTTAAGCACGCGGTACTCTTTCCCAGCTCCGTCTATTAATTACCTATTAATTAAGCAAAATCATTTGGATGCCTCTGAATCATCAGTACCGCCCGTGCAGACAGCCGCAAAACTCAAGGAAGGGATGACCCATTGTATTTGCAATTACTCACAATGGTAGATATCACTATACAAGGCACAGACGATACTGTGCCGTATGTATATCAGTGGTTCCATATCAGCAGCCGGTTGACAAACGCTACAAAGGAGCCTATGAGATAGTTGCAGCATGTTGTCCGCAGCCTGTCTTTTTCTCTGTTCTATAATTTTGCACACACACACACACACAGATATATATGTATATATATATTTATCTATATATATATTATATATGTATATATATATCTATCTATATATATATTATATGTATATATATATATATTATATATGTATATATATATCTATCTATATATATATTATATGTATATATATATATATTTATATATATATATATATATTTGGCAAACATTATTACGAATCATGGCTGACGTTGTAGCCCTTAGGTTCAGGCTTTTCACCTCGATGAAATAAAAACGTAAAAATAATCAATTCTCTGTATCTCCGCTGCGCTGGCCACTTCCACGTCAGCTCCCCACGGACTCACTCCGATGGATGTGGCAAGATCAGTCAACTTGCTCGTTACTGTGCCCTGTCGCTAATTGGACCCGCCGCGTAGTTCATCGACGTAACGACGTAATTCGCGTTCCCGTATAGAGAAGTCAATTGGCCGACCATCCGGCCGGCAGACCTGTCGCCCGTCAGTGCCTCACAGCGAACTTGTCACATCAGAAAGAGAGAGAGAGAAGGTTGAGAAATATATATATATATATATATATATATACATAGGGAGAGAGAGATAGAGAGCGACAGAGTAAATTGGCGAATCGAACAAACTACCTCGGGGTCCTTGGATACTTTTGGGCGTCGTAACTTGGATCATGGTCCTGAACAACAAAAGTCAGCTTTTTACCAAGCATATATATGGTTAAACTTTTGATTTCAATGTGCTCCAACGGACGCGATTATACAAACCTTATATATATATATGTTTTTTTTTTCTTTTTACTACGCGAACGCAAGACAGTGAGTGACCAGAAGAAGCTCACTGATTGCTCTGTTGAGCTGTTCCACACCATATATTTTGTACATGACGACGCACCACAATAAAACGACATAACGAATGGGTGCGCCGCCGGCCAGCAGACTAAATATAATATACGATACAGAGATGGCTAACAGCTTTCCCAGCACAAAGCATTGGTCTCATGATGCACAGGGCTTGCGCCAACGGCTGACATCGACCCCCCCCCCCCTGGATTGCCCCAAGGTCAGACGCGCTCACACACAAACCCATGCGCACCCTGACGAGTATTCGTCGACAGGCTCACGAACGCTGTTCGTGTCAGCGTCGTTCGTTGACGCTTCGACACGTTCAGGCCGACGCGTTGCCCATTCGTCCCTGCCGAGGCTGCCGTCCACCAGCGTAGCTTTCGTATATAATACTGGCGGTCGCCTGGCCGCTTGCCTGCCCTCGCGAGTCTCGTCATCGTCGACGCCGCTGCCGCCGCCGCGGCCGAGGCGTCCATGTTATGATGAAGCAATGTTAAGCAAGTGGGCTGGCTCTACGTAACAGACGCAACTGTCTACGGCCGCTAGAGAGGAGGCTCAAGATGATGAGACCGTGATGGGCGTGGCTTTTTCTCGTTGACTGAGGCAGATTCGCGCACACGCAGCCGCTCGTCCGCCCGTCCGTCTCGACGCCGAGTGCGCGACGCGCAGAAACACCAACATAGGCTGACGGGAAGGGGACGTACACACATGCACATGTTCGTCGTCCATGAACATCATGACGGCAAGCTAAGTCTGACTATGGCTCGCCTTCCCCCGCCGCGCTCACTAGGGAGCGCTGTCTCATACGTCTGATGGTATTGCCGATCGAGCAATAACATGAGCCGAGCCAGACTACTCATTGAAGATTCATCGGCCAAAAATCTACGCGCCGCACACATGAAAAGACACACACACACACATACACACTCGCATACGGTGCCCACAGACGCACTCCACAACTAGCGGCCAAGACGGCCAAGACTCGTTCAAGACGGCCCCGGTGCGCGAAGCGTACAGCACACACAGCCGGAGCTCGACGCTGCTCGTTGGCTGGTGCGCTTGCTGCCGGTAGAGTTGATGGGTGACGCCGAGGCGAGGGAGACACGAACCGGTGCGGAGCCGCCGCCGCCTCCTCCTCGTGCTCCACCGATACTTCCTCCTCCCCTCGGACTCGCTCTCGCGTTGTTGTCTTCGCTCGCTTCGAGAAGGAGCTCGGCAGCCGCAGCAGCCGTCACCGTCTCAGCTGCCCTCGGCCTCGAGCATAAAAGCAACCCGCGCGGCCTAACTGATCGTCAGTCGTTGTCCATCGCAACAACAAAGGTAAGTTCGCATCGAACAACGCTCAGGAACGATATCAGCCCGCTCAACCAGTAGCACTCTAGCACCACTCGTTGTATTCACTCAGTCTCTGCAGACTTTCGGAGCCGTCAGCGCTGAATAGCTCCGGATCGGAACGTGTGTGCTTCAATGATTCCGACTGTCAATTTCTCCCTGTTCTCATTGGGAGATCGCCTGATTTGTTGTTGTTGTTGTTGTTATTGTTGCCGCTGCTGACTAAGTGTGCCCATAACATCGAGAGGGTCTCTAATGTATTCGTTGGCAACCTCTTCGACAAACCTGATCCTGCTCTCAAAGTCGACGCTTGCCATATTGCTACCCTGTACAATTTCGAAGTATAGGAACCAGTATATATATATATATATATTTATATACGTATATACATGTATGTGTGTGCTTTATGAAGACGGAATGTGTTGCCCCACTATCGTATCCCCAAGCGAATCAATGATTCTTCAGAGATATCATCGTTTACCTCACGGGCACGATTGATTTAATTGCAGCTTGTCCATCGCCGTTCGTGATTTGCTTGACGATTCAAGAATATGATGCTTTGTTAAACTTGGTGAAATTTCCCTCCATATAGATATAAATATGACTTTCTCTATTTAACCATCGTCATATTGAGTACGTTCGCGCAGTAGACATATAAATCCATTATATATTATCGCTGTCTGTGTCTCTATGGGCTATTATACATCGTGTATCATGCACGACCATGCTGGAGTGGCTAGTTGTCACTGTTGGGATGATCATTTTTCGTTCGGTGGAGATTAATTCGAATTCTGAGCCGCATATATTTGTTTCATGTATCGGATACTGATCGTGATTGTGCGTCTTATGGACACGAATTTGTTTCTGCTCTGATTTCGGACGAAATTCAAGAACCGACCACAAACTAACTGCGTGTAGCTCTTCTCGGCCATTTCAGAGACACTAATTAGCAACAAGATGCGTGCCCTCCTTCTTTGTCTGGTTATCCCATTCGTCGTCGCGGACAACGTCCAGACGATTGTCGATGGCTTCAGCAAGGCCCTAGATAAGCTGGACATCCCCGACGACCGCCGTACTCAGTACAAGGCTGGTCTTGAGAAGTCCCGGGCGTGCATTGAGCCACTTGCCGGCGATGCGCCCGCTGATCGCATCACCCAGTACGTCGAGAAGTTGACCCCCGTCGTTGACGAGTGCTCGAAGACCATCGCCACGATCCCCAAGGATCAAGTCAAGGAGCGCCAGGACGCGTTCGGCGCCTGCCTCAAGGAGAAGGTTCATGGAGCCGACTCCGGCTTCGACGAGAAGCAGAAGGAAGTCCTGCCCAAGATCAAGCAGTGCGTGGTCCAGGCCATCCAAGCGCAATAAATCCGGCGTATTCAGCAGCCGAAGCAGCCATCTTATGATATCCTGATGATCGACTTGATTGAGCTAACCGATGACTAACATACATATATACATACGTGCAAGTACACTTGTAACACGCGATACAGGACTACAAAGGATTTTTGCAACGAACAATCGATTGAAACTCTCTACCCCAATGGATCTCTGTTGACCGATAGCGAGGGAGATGGATTTTGTTTTGAATTAGAGGTCTCGTCGGACGGACGACGAGCACCGGAAGCGAAGATAATTCGCGACCAATTCGGCAGTACTTGGCGAGGACAAACAGACCAATTTATTATTATTATTATTTTTTAAAGAATAAATTTTGCGTAAAGCGATTTGTCATTTATCCAACTGCTGTTTTTGATATTAGCTACGTCTAGGTAGTGGGGTTAGCCACCCAGTGCCAATTCAGTGGCGAAATCTCGAGTGTTGTAAGGTCGTGTACAATTTGGCTCAAGCTTGGGGTAAGTGTACTGGCCCACGATAACACATGTGGAGTTGGTTTTCTCGGTAGATTCAAGGTGATGGCAAGGTATCTCTGTCACAGTGGTCAATCTTAAGACTCACGGAGTTAAGCTACTAAATTAATAATTAGTTGGTTGTTTCTTTGCTGTCGAGCCCTTTGGTGGCTTTGGGGTTGTGCATTCGGTTGCGCCTGCCTTGCAACCGGACGAGACACATAGGTGCACCCAGAGGTTCGAGCAGCATCGTTGCACAGTTGCATTTACCCAGGGGTCCGTCGTACGAAGCAATGCAAACAGCAATTCCGTAGACGTGAAATGCCCAAGGCTGCGAGTGGTCAGCCTGAAAAAAATAGGTAGTATTTGCGTCCGTAGCAATGTTCTTCTTCACTTACGCTCGCAGGCTTCGTCGCTACTTCGGCACGTTTGACAAAGCTGAAGTTACCACGTGTACAACAAGCGTTGCCAGGTGACAGAAGGGTAAGTTTTCCCTGGCTGTTACCAAGTGAACGGCAACTTCCTATTCGATGTTGGTAACGCTTGACTTTGGTGTCGGTGACCAAGGCCGTGGTCAGACAATGGTCACCTATAACTGAATCCCGAGCGCGTAATGCATCTCGGTCAACTATATATAGTTGCTATGTAACACAAATGGACATAAGTGAACAATGTAGAACATTTTCAATTTGACACCATTTTAATTGCAGGGCATCGATCCGGCTCATTCGTCGATGCTTACAGCCATTATACGCTATGATATGGGAAAAATATCTGCTTAATGGCTACAACAGGCTAGTTAATAGCTAACGGCTGTGTGTATATATTTTGCATATAAGTGTACTCTTTCCCACGAACGACCAACAGTATGCTATGGGTAATGCCTGGCCCTGTAATTATTTGCTCTTTAATTTGCGTATGTATGTCAGTTTGCACAAGTTGTTACTTGGGCTTGCGACAGCGTCCTTTGGCTTTTTCGGCGGGCGACGTCTCCGGCCCGACCAACCATGCACAGTTTGACCTTGCTGGGACACAGTGTAAGCATTTATTGACCTTTCAATTCAAGTCATAATCGACCGTGTTTGAAGTGGATTTCACTGTGGGGAACCAGAGCCGTACGGTCCTTCTCGCGTTCGTCTATCCCAAGACCAAGTCCCGCACTGATATTCGTCCACGATTGGGGAATTGGTGTGTTAAAGGATTTCATTAAAAATCACACATTGGGCATCCAGGAGCTTCGAGCCCGAGAGGGGGGGGGGTATATCGCGTTCCGAGGCACCAACTAGCGGCGTCTTCGCAGCCAGAGACCTCATTACGGAGAGACACAAGGACCATACGCATTGATCAATAAATCTCAAGATGGGGACAGAAGTTCGTTTGGGCCAATTCGTAGCCTACACTAAGATTCATCGAATAAATAATTTCAAAAAATGCCAATCCAATGAAAATACAAACATGGTTTTATTAATTAACGCGAATTTTATATTAAGAGAAAGCCACTAATCTTCCCCTGATAAAGAAAATGAAAGAAAATATATAGAATTGTAGCCAGGTTTGCTTATGTGGAATGCGTTCAAATGTATTCGTTCAGACTCGGCATTGCTTGGTAGCTGGGGTGATCTGGGCAATACTGTAATAACGCGACAACAAATATTGAAGTGGTTTACCACCGCTTCCGATATCGCCGCCTAAGGCGTAGATCGTTGGTATATTATATATATTCTATCCGGTACAGAATAGCTGATGTTCTCATTAAACCTCCTCTGCTGTCTCCCCCACCAATTTCCTCTCTCTAATTATTTTACATTTTAAGATGTACAATCATGTTGAATAAAGGTCTGTTATTACCTCGACCGTTCTATATATTATATAAAATTCGAGGCCAACCGCGTACACTCGTATCATCTGGTCACAACTCAGCAATCGCGCAGATTGCACATGGCAACACAACATGGCGTATTCATTCGTACAGACAGTTTCGTTCGTCAGTTTCATCGGTTATCGCTCGAACAATTTCGACGTTCTCTATTTATGAAGAGAGAAAACACATGCGCTTTATCTTTTTTGTATTTTCCAGCTGACCCTCAGCTGTTCCCCCATCTGACAGGCCTCAGCTCTTAACCTTTTAGCCACATGCGCTTTATCTTGGCAGTACCTATGCCGTGAGAATTTACCCGAAAATCGGAAATTTTAATTGAAAAAATTCTAGTCTGAATGCATACAGGACACGAAGGACTTGTACAGTTCTTATGTTCAAGGTGGTAGTTAGCCTTACTCTGTAACGTGTACTTATTTTAGGACTGATCTTCGTGCAGGAACGTGGAACGCTAATTGGATTAATGTGCTCCGGGGGCTTGATTTTTCCGATCAGAACAACAATGATTAAGCGTCGTAAACATTTAGCGGACGAGATAAAATTGTATTGGAGTGGATTAGTGGACGGGGCCGGCAGAATTAAAGGCGGTTGAGCATTCAGGCTCAGAAGGGAGTCTAGACTGAGAGGATGAGAGAAGTTTAGCTTTCGGATTACAGACGTTTAACCTTAGAATCAGAGGAAGAAGGTTTAAGCTGAAGTTAAACTATTTCAAAAGTTGTTGCTTTGCTCGATTTTGAAATAGTTCAACTTCAGCTTCAAACCTTCGCTCTCTTCTTATTCTAAGGTTAAACGTCTATGATATATGTTTGACCGCGAATTTGGAGCCGAACCCGTAAGTTGAATCATTGAATGAGAGGAACAAGTAATGCGAGCAATTAAGTTATACATAGGGATTTTAAGTCTTTCTAAAGCATCCAGTCGAAGCCACTCTCATGACGACTCACGGTAAATATTTGCCACTCACGGTAATACTGTCAAAACGCTACGTAAACCATTATGTAGCGTAGCACAAAAGACGCAGCACAGCCGCCGCAGAAAGCGGCACGGGTTACGGCAATAGTCACTGCTTGAGTGTTTCCTCCGTGACACAGGGACGACACCGGTTGTCTATCGAAGTACCCTACACTATGTATTATTATTCAACGGATTCGATTTTCGGGGTGTCCAACTTTCGAAATACACCCCACAGGCCGTCTACCCCGTAAGTGCTCCCATCAGCGGGACCACCACCTGCAACGTCACCACTGACTCCCTTAACCGGCTATTGTTTCTTCTTCTAATTTTTTTTCTCGACCCGCACATATCGTTCGGCTGCGCTCTCCTTTGAGCGGATCGTGACTTAAGTACTCAGGATAAGCGGTAGTAGGTCCTCCTGGCCGGCCGTCCGCGGTGGTGGCCGCCACCCGTTTCGAACTGCGCGAAGGCTCCGGTTGGCCGACGCTTCCGGCGGACCCGTCCGCTGAAGCTTCGAGGTTCGGGGCAAGTCGAAGCCAACGAGGCCGAGAGCTCTCCACTCTCGGAGAAGCTTCGAACGGACCCTTCATACCAGCTTCATGGTGGCTTCCGGGCGCAAATTTAAAGCAAATAGACTCGTCGTCATCTTCGTCAGCCTTCTCCCCCTTGGACCCGTCGCGGTCGTTTTTTTCTCCTAGAAATTTGCTTCAGAAGCGCTCTCCCCCGCTTAGCGCTTCCCCGGACGCGGCGAAGCGCTCGAAGGGTGGTCGCGGCGGATGGCTGGCTGGACGGATAGCTCGAATGGTGCCGACGAGCCATCGAAGCTTCGGGACTGTGCCAGGAAATCAGGGAATAGCGTATAAAGGCTGCGGCTACTGCTGGTCCTGCAAGAAGGGGCAGGCAGGGAGGCCAGCCGAACGAAACCAGCTGCGGGGCCGACCGTCCAAAGTAAACACTACTGTCAATCCTCGAAAAATGAGCTGCGGCCGACTAAAGAGGTATCGCTGGCCAGTGCTCCCGGCCGTAGGGAAAGCCAGCCCGGGCGTGGATTGCGCCGAGCAAGCGCTGAGGTTGAAAATAACCCCTCGCCTCCCCTGGTGTGCACCACCCATCCGCGACTGAATCGGAGGCGAGAGAGGGATCCTAGCGAAAACACTTCGCGCCGCAAAGCCGCGATGGTAGTTGCCTTCGTCATTTCGACCCTCTCTCTGGCTCTCTCTATTTCTCTCTCTATCTTTTCATCTATCTCTTCTGAGGCTAACCTTGCCCTTGAGATCCTTTCGTCGTAGAAAGGAGAGAGGAGAAACTACACACGCTAAATGCAGAGTGAGAAGAAATTAACAGATGTTCTACGGATATCCCACGGGCGACTCGATGCAGGAGATCGACGCTGAGTCAACAGCATTTGAATCAATGCTAGCAGTGTACGAGTAACGCCGTGCCCTTGGAACGATTGGGTCTCAGGTTGGAATCACTCAGGGTGCATACGAACCGGTGCGACCGTTATATTTGTCAATACAGTCATTTAAAAAGAAAAGGTGAATATGTATCCCGTTACCTCACCTCGTTATACGGGGTGTTAATGGTCACCCTAGATAATAATACTACTTAAGTCACCTCGAGATAGGTGTCGATCGCCGATTGTGCACTGTACACACAATACAATCGTGCGATCCATTTGATAAATAAGGACACTTCTTCTGAGCCATCTGTCGTCCCTCAAGAAGATCCGTGAAGGCGGTACGGTGGTCACTACAACGCACCAAGACGCCGGCTCATCATGCGTTTACACTTGAAAGATGAAATTTCAGCCCACGCTTCGAAATTTGATTTCCATCTGCTGTCGTTCGCCTGCAACGGCTCCTTCACAACTCTCACTGGCCGGACTGACGCACTCGAACATAACATAACATAACATTTGCGGTTTATTTCCGGAACTGCAATTTTACAATGCTTAAGTTCTCGATTAAAAAATAGGGTAAAAGTAAGAGTGCATTATCACCAAATTGTTCATGCAATTACGATTTCACAATTATAATAGATTATTCTGTCAACAGATATTTACATTCACTCAAATTATTTACAATTCACAATATTCAGGGTATCTAATTCACACAATTATATAACATTATAACTGCAATATTTTCTTTATCTCCTTGGCAAACTTCCTGGTAGATGTGAGCTCCCTAACCTCCTTCGGGAGCGAGCTCCAAACCAACGGCATCTGATAAGCCAGAGACTGGCAAGTAGTTACCCTGACGGCTGTAGGTAGTACAAACTCTGTTGCCCGGCGAGAAGTTTTTCTGTCGACGGCCACAATGGGGAACGCGACATCGGACGGTATTATACCCTTGATCATTTTGAAAGCCAGAATCGCGGTGGAAACCTGACTTAACTTGTCCACGGTGAGGAGTTTGTACCTGCCATAGAGATCGGTAACAGACTCTCTGCGGGATCTTCCAAACACTGCTCGAAGTGCATCATTTTGAATTACTCTCCCTCTATCTACTACCTCTTTATATCCATTGCCCCAGATGGACATGACATATCCCAACGTCGGTATTAGCAAGGAATTGTAGACAAGCAAGAGGCAATTCTTCGGAAATCCAAGCTCTCGAAGACGTCGAATGCGAGCAATTACAGCGTAGCATTTAGGAGTGATAGCTCTCAAATGGGCAGACCATTTGAGATGCTTATGCAACAAAAGACCGAGGCATTTAGCCGTATCCGATAACGACACCTGCTCACCACAAAATAAAACTGAGTCTACCGGTCTCCTTCTCTGAGGTGTACAAAACAGAGTAAGGCAGGTTTTCCCCGCATTGACGACTAGACCAAATCTCCCAAAAATCTTTACTACATACTCCACTTTCTCTATCGCAAGCAGTAACTCTGTTTGGTCCGCCGATGGTCTGATGCGAAACAGGAGTGTCGTGTCGTCTGCGTACGTAATCGTCTTACAGGAATCAACCTTCGCTATCTTTAATAAGATAAAATTAATCAGAATGATAAACATAAAGGGCCCCATGATGGACCCCTGTGGATCCCGAACGACTAGGAAATATAATATTATAATTAATAATGCACTGGAGTGCTCATTTACTTCATATCCGTCTCCTTGAGGCTGACGTTTACTTAGATCAGCGAAGGCACCTCCTCCGATACAAACGGAGTCCTTCATCGTGGTGCGTTGTACTCAGCCATTGGTTCATTTGTTTCTACCGCAATCGAACTCCCCTGTGACTGTTCTCTACCACTCAATCTCGTGGTTGCCGAGCCACCGTTACTTTGCCGGATTTGGTTCGCTCCGTCACTGGTAGACAAACACACTCCTGCCTTATATATATATAATATATATATAAGTGTAAATAAACACGGCCATATACATATCTATATATATATATATACAGCGGCGCGCATAAACTTAAGACACCCGTATATTTAAACAAATCGCTACAAAGAATACACATTTGAGGCATTTATTCTGTATCAGGGGAATGTACGTGTCAAATAACATACATACCACAAAGAACAGCGCATATGACGGCGCAAACAGCCTGGCTACAATGAAATGAGTCATTTTTCGAGTGTGCAAAATGATAAGACACCCTCAGTAATCGAGTGTTTTCGCTGGGTTGAGTCTCGCTTTCTTGTAATTAGCACCGTGTGGCACGCCCTCGCTAATTATAATATAACGTTAAAGATTCGGTCTGGCATACAATCAACGATATTTAGCAGAATCTTTGTGACCAGCCCCTTTCTCCGGACCCCTTCCCAGGCCTCCGGAGAACACGCTGGTCACTCTAGGCTTTTTACTCTTGTGCCGTCCTAACCACTCATGTATATTCGCGCTGACATGAATTGTTGGAAAATAATTGGCGGTCGATGAAGTCTGGCCTAAACGGTAGTTGATTGTCGGTCAACATCGGCTGGTAGTCCCCGCTATTCACTCGAGATGAGACGAAAGCGAGTGCGAGTAGTCAGCCAAGCTGCCCAAAACCATAAGGCACGTTCCGTCGAAATTGCGCTTCGAGAAGTACCGCGATCCTTTACGTACACCATGCTGATAACCGTTACATCCATCTAGCCCATCCAACTTTCACTTGTTCTCGTCACTTTTGTCACCGACACGACGAACGTAACACAAACATAAATCTACTCCGATGGTCCTCTAGGAATATTATCTCACCATTGCACAAACGTGTTTGATTATTTTTAGATTATTTTCCTAAAAATACGAACGTTGATTCTGATTGCCTACCGCTGACTGGGGGGCGGGGGCGGGCTCTCTGCAGGCGTATGGCCTGTCTGTCTCCGGCGCATGATTTAAATCGCCTCCATGTATTATCATGTATTATAATATTGGCTTTTCTTTTATTATATTCACATACAGAAACCTATAAAATTATTGACATTCACCAGTGTCCCGTCACTGTCCATATTGTTGCGAGCGGGGTCTAGGTGGGCAGTTATCTGGCGTTGTCGAAGACGAGGTCTTGTTTTCATTTGCGCTCCTATGCTAAGCGGATAACGCTTAACTGTAGCCTTAAAACAGCTAATCTATGAACCTGAACGTTTAACGCTTGCCTACTTGCTCCACACGTTATGGTTGAACTCAAGGCCAATCGACAAATGTACATGGCAGTTCGCTGGCTGACCTTTCCTGGACGCCTTTTGGACTCATTAATGCCATAAATCGTCGACGGAACGCGTAAATAATTTCGCACTGCGCAACGACTTTTGCCAATTTCGCTGGCAATTGCAGCCGGGGTCTTTCCTGCTCGGCGTAAAGCAGTAATAACTGCCTTCTCTGCATCAGTAAGGCTCGAAGCGTGTCGCATAACTATAATACAGCGTGAACTGCTCAACAAAAACTGGATAAACTCAGCGAAAACGCTTCGATACCTGAGAGTGACTGATCATTTTGCACACCTGAAAAATGACACATTTCATTGTAGCCAGGCTGTTTGCGCCGTCATATGCGCTGTTCTTTGTGGTATGTATGTGATTTGACACGTACATTAATCTGATACAGAATAAATGCTTCAAATGTGTATTCTTTGTAGCGATTTGTTGAAATATAGGAGTGTCTTAAGGTTATGCACACCACACACACACACACATATATATATTTATATATATATATAGGTGCATTGAAACGCGCGGAGCGGGCTACAGAGCGTCGTAAGCCACTTGCTATCAGTCTTATATACCAGCCGACTTCTTTATTCTTCACAGTCGTCGCTCCGTCATTGTTATCCTCGTGACGGACCCTGAAGGAGGGTTTTATATCAGACCCGTTCCAATATATATATATATATATATATATGCACATAAAAATTGATATCACTCTTTATATTTCTCTATAGTTCTTGAAGCTGATCACTGTTCGGAATCTTTATTTTGTTGTTGTAGCCTTCCAGCCCTCGCCTGCTACAAACCGAGACGTCTCACCCTTTCTACCTTGTATACTCCCGCAGGAGCGACAGTTCGGAACTTGTCTGCACTTGCCCGATCCCGCTGTCCATCTGAGCTAGCTCCTCACGGAGGTTTTCGCCCACCCCCCTTCAACGGCAATGGCTGCTGTCGGGAACTACGGATGAAGGTCATAACGAGGACGATGTTAAAATAGAAAGCCGAACAGCTTCCACTCTAGCTATAAGACTTTTTCCGGTCTTAACACTATCACGTTGTGTCGTCTGTGCAGAATCCCGCTGTACGGTCAGTCGCTCGTAAACCGCATCGATTTATACGTTAGGTTTATATATATATATATATTGACAGTGTCAGTGAGCTGGGGTGCAAAAACCCCCTTTTTATTTTATTTTTATATTTTATCGAGAACTAAAGTGTATTATATAGCAGTTCCGAAGATAAACTTGATTTTGAAACTGAAAAACTGAAACATATACACACATATATATATATATATATATAGTTAAGTATTCTAGTAACAGCTGAGGCCTGTCAGATAGGGGACAGCTGAGGGTCAGCTTAAAAATAAACAGTTGAGTATTCTAGGAAAAAATACAGAGATGAATCCTTCGCTGGTGATCGAATTGGGCTAAAAAAAACATTTGGCTTAAGTGAAAATTAACTTAAGTGAAAGCTACCTTGGCTAGCCGATTGGCCCCAATGTATCTGCATAGTATTTTGAGCTCCCAATATTATTGATCTTCCACACGATCGAGCTCTAAACAATAAGGCAACCATTGGGAACTCCCGCACCTCTTTACATTTTATCAATAGGATTTCCAGGAACTATAATTCTATCAGTTTTGTTCTCTCTCTCTCTCACTCACTCTCCTCTCTCTGGGTCTTCTAATAGGTTGAAGCTATCTGTCTCCTTGGAGAAACCTATCACCGAATGAATCTAATCCTCTATCTCCGTCTTCTGCGCATTTGAGCCGAGGCTTAAATGTAAGTTTAATGAATCAAATATCTCACAGTCAACCCAGCTGATCTGATCCAAGAGGTCGCTGAGTTCAGCTTGGAATTTCGCACTCTACAGCTTAGCCGAGCATTTCCCCAATGCTTAACACTTCTTCATTCTCAATGCAAAGTGTAGGCTGGCTAACTGGTACGGCAAGGTGTGTTTTCCACGAATCTAGCCTTTCGAAAGAATATCGCGGCTCAATGCTTTGGCTATGAGCTGTCAGGCTCGTCGCCCGAAAGAACTTACAACTTCGTAAAGGTTTCGTCACCAAAAACACATCAAGACCCACCGATTGTCCGTTCGAAAACGACAATCCGCTTTAAATCGCCACCTGACGCACCCAAGAGTGAGCCCTCAGCATGGACGCACCCACATGACAGTTCTCACGCTGGCGGACCTACTGAGCACGTTGGACACTGCCGAGTACAGATCTTGGTGACATACGATGGCACGATCTGTTTTGTGCCCATCTATCCCGTCTCGCTACGCCAATCTTGTTCCAGGCGAAGCAACGCGCATTGCAATTTCAATAAGCTTAAGGTGTGACTTTGACGATCCAGGACCCAACTTCGACTACGGCGTCAATATCTTGATGATCGCCGGCGCCGCTCCCCGCTAGCCCGCCAACGGCTAGCGGGGAGCCTTCGGCTGGCTCGCAAAGCCCAATCGAAGTTGAGGAAATTCGACAGGAAATTAACCTGTTCGATCGGACTCGCTTCGGCAAACTGCCCGCCGTGCATCAGCGTTCGTGTGTCGATTATCAGACCTAATCGTCGCGCAGCCTATGGAATAGACACACACTTTTAGTAGGCGCACAAGCGACGCCCATCTATGCGAGAATTCAGCTAGGGATAGATGCTGACGGATTCGTAGTCGGACGTCGGATTGGTGCAGATGGACAGGGGCGGTCGGTCGTCCAATCATTGTGCTGTATGGCAATCGAAATTCAATGTGGAAATAGACGTAATCACGAACGCGAGGTAAATTGAAATGAAGTTTAGCTTCGAGTCCGCCATCCTAGATCCGAGTTTGCCTCGGCGACAATTTGGCGGCAAGCTCGCCATCGTCCGAAGCTTACGATATCGTGGGGTTCGGTGAAATTCTATGAGGTATTCCTTTTTTTTCGATTTTGCCGCTCTACCCACCACTTTTTTCAATTTTGCCACCAGACAACTGCAACGGCTGTTTGCGTGACTTCGGCCTGTCACTAGCGGGCAGGCTGATATGCGCATAATGTTAGGTGCACCCGGGCTTGCTGGGCCTAGTTACCCTTGTCCGATGGCAGGGGACAAGGCTCGATGCATGGCAGGCACAACAGGACAACAGATGGTTCGTGTTTCGAGGAAGATGCCTCCACCATCAGGAAATGACTCAATCAGCAATGTGTTAGTCTGCCGGCAGGGGTGCATCAGTCGCCTAAACCACGCCCATGAAACCTGTAAACTCGGTTTGGCCCAAAACGACTTTTAACCCTTCTACAGAAATGCTTCATTCTTTGTTTCAGCTCATGGCCGTTACTCGTATACTAACGACACGTCTCTAAAGGTTGTACGCCGTTGAACTAATCCTACATTAAGGGGCAGAGTGCTCCAGCAAAAGCTACTTCTAGAGGCAGCGTCAACCTTACTCTGAGTGCTGCTTTACAATCGTGTGTGGTGGGGGGGGAGGGGGCACATAGCAGAAACATGACTTAACTGTCGCGCAAACCATCGAATCGGATGCCTGATCTACAGCCCGACGAGGTATCGAATCTGATCCCTAGCGACCATCAGCCTACTGCTCAGTCACGTTTGCCCATCGTGGATTAGTTTGAGAGATGGAGCTGCCTAATACTATATACTAGTCTCGCTCGCGATATATTATCATTACATATTGGAGAAATCCAAAAATTGAGATACGGGAGTTTCTGAGACGCAGTTCTATGAGTGTCGGCAGGAGCCTTCGGCTCCTGGCCGACACACGTGACTCTTTTCAGGCTTTCGCAGTTCTATGGTCGTCGGCCAGGAGCCTTCGGCTCCTGTCCGACGGCGTTCCCCGCAGTTGAATGAGCGTCGGCCAGGAGCCTTCGGCTCCTGTCCGACGCCGTCGTTGTCGTCTGCTACGTGGTTGGAATGCGCGTCGTCTGCTACAAAGGAATTCGGATGTTATTGTCGAGCTTTAATAAAGTCTATAGAACTAGAGTTGGCCTTGCCCTACGGGCAGCGGCCAACTCTAGTCCCGCTCGCGATATATTATCATTACATGTTGGAGAAATGGAAAAATTGAGATACGGGAGTTTCTGAGACGCAGTTCTATGAGTGTCGGCAGGAGCCTGCGGCTCCTGGCCGACACACGTGACTCTCTTCTCGCTTTCGCAGTTCTATGGTCGTCGGCCAGGAGCCTTCGGCTCCTGTCCGACGCGTCTTCCACAGTTGTATGGTCGTCGGCCAGGAGCCTTCGGCTCCTGTCCGACGGCGTTCCCCGCAGTTGAATGAGCGTCGGCCAGGAGCCTTCGGCTCCTGTCCGACGCCGTCGTCGTCTGCTACGTGGTTGGAATGCGCGTCGTCTGCTACGTTGTTGGAATGCGCGTCGTCTGCTACAAAGGAATTCGGATGTTATTGTCGAGCTTTAATAAATATATATAACTAGAGTTGGCCTTGCCCTACGGGCAGCGGCCAACTCTAGTCCCGCTCGCGATATATTATCATTACATGTTGGAGAAATCGAAAAATTGAGATACGGGAGTTTCTGAGACGCAGTTCTATGAGTGTCGGCAGGAGCCTTCGGCTCCTGGCCGACACACGTGACTCTTTTCAGGCTTTCGCAGTTCTATAGTCGTCGGCCAGGAGCCTTCGGCTCCTGGCCGACGCGTCTTCCACAGTTCTATGGTCGTCGGCCAGGAGCCTTCGGCTCCTGTCCGACGGCGTTCCCCGCAGTTGAATGAGCGTCGGCCAGGAGCCTTCGGCTCCTGTCCGACGCCGTCGTCGTCTGCTACATGGTTGGAATGCGCGTCGTCTGCTACGTGGTTGGAATGCGCGTCGTCTGCTACAAAGGAATTCGGATGTTATTGTCGAGCTTTAATAAATATATATAATAGAGTTGGCCTTGCCCTACGGGCAGCGGCCAACTCTAGTCCCGCTCGCGATATATTACTTTTGACATGTTGGAGAAATGGAAAAATTGAGATACGGGAGTTTCTGAGACGCAGTTCTATGAGTGTCGGCAGGAGCCTTCGGCTCCTGGCCGACACACGTGACTCTTTTCAGGCTTTCGCAGTTCTATGGTCGTCGGCCAGGAGCCTTCGGCTCCTGTCCGACGGCGTTCCCCGCAGTTGAATGAGCGTCGGCCAGGAGCCTTCGGCTCCTGTCCGACGCCGTCGTTGTCGTCTGCTACGTTGTTGGAATGCGCGTCGTCTGCTACAAAGGAATTCGGATGTTATTGTCGAGCTTTAATAAATATATATAATTCCACAGTTCTATGGTCGTCGTCCAGTCGCCTTCGGCTCCTGTCCGACGGCGTCCTCCGCAGTTGTATGAGTGTCGCCAGGAGCTTTCGGCTCCTGGCCGACGCGTCTTCCACAGTTGTCAACGCCGTGACTCAATATGGCGGACACACGGACAGACAGACAATAGGGTGTTTTTGAGCATCTAAACGCATAATCGACATTATCTCGGAAACGGTCAACTTTAGGTATAGGAACACCTATTGTTGATTTGTTCAGCTTGGCCAGACGCATCAGCTAATAACATAGTACGGGCTCTCAATGCTCTGTGTAAGGAATAAATCGAACATTAAACTTAATAAAATGGAATTTTCAAATTAAAAGAAAACCTGAGCGAAATCGATATATAGAAAAATACGTACACATGCCCCTTCTCAAATGCAACAACTCTCAAATTGACATTGTTAAGAGAAAGTCAAAGGAAAGTATCAGAAAATGACGAAAACAGTGCAATTTTTTGTGATAGGTTTTTGTTATTTGCAATTAAAAAAATATTAACGCACACTTGACTCATTTAAAATTATTCAGAACATGGCCCTCCCGATGAGCTTTGACCTCAAAGCAAAACGAAACAAAATAAACATAAGCAAAGTAGTCAAATAAAATGAAAAGTGTCGAAAAAAAGACCCCCTCGGGGTTTTCCGGCCTCCAAAATGGTCAACTCGAAAACGGTCAACTTTAGGTATAGGAACACCTATTGCAAAAGTGTTCAGCTCGTCGAAATATGTCGATTAAGCGCAAGAAATCGACCCCTTACATAGAGCACCATGTTGAGGTTTTTTGCTTTAACTCAAAAAGTATCCACTTTAGGTATATGTATACCTATTGCAAAAGTGTTCAGCTCGTCGAGACGCATCAGAAACACGCGAGAAAAGTACCCCTTACATAGATCACCATGTTAAACACCTTTTAAAAAAAGGCAAAAAAATGGTCGAAAATGCCAATTTCACCTGATGACAATATTTACAAAGTTGTTCAGGACTCTAAAATGCATCGATACATGCAAAAAAAACCACCCCCTACATAGACCTCATGTTAAAAAATCCCCCCCCATTTTGACCCCCACCCCCTAATTAACCCCCCACCCCCCTAAAAAGATAGCCCTCGTCAATAGCTACACAATGATACCAAACATGACCATATTGAAAAAAGATAAACCCCAAAAGTCACCCGCCGAAACGATTTGCACCTCATTGTCAGACAGACAGACACCGTTGCTCTAATAAATACTATAGATAGATAGAGTTGGCCTTGCCCTACGGGCAGCGGCCAACTCTAGTCCCGCTCGCGATATATTATCATTACATGTTGGAGAAATGGAAAAATTGAGATACGGGAGTTTCTGAGACGCAGTTCTATGAGTGTCGGCAGGAGCCTTCGGCTCCTGGCCGACACACGTGACTCTTTTCAGGCTTTCGCAGTTGTATGAGCGGCGTCCAGGAGCCTTCGGCTCCTGGCCGACGCGTCTTCCACAGTTGTATGGTCGTCGGCCAGGAGCCTTCGGCTCCTGTCCGACGGCGTCACCCGCAGTTGTATGAATCCCGCTCGCGATATGCTACTTTTTACATGTTGGAGAAATCCAAAAGTTGAGATTCGGGAGTTTCTGAGACGCAGTTCTATGAGTGTCGGCAGGAGCCTGCGGCTCCTGGCCGACACCGGGACTCACTTCTCGCTTTCGCAGTTGTATGAGCGGCGTCCAGGAGCCTTCGGCTCCTGGCCGGCGCGTTCTTCCACAGTTGTATGGACGTCGTCCAGTCGCCTTCGGCTCCTGTCCGACGGCGTACCCCGCAGTTGTATGAGCGTCGGCGGGAGCCTGCGGCTCCTGGCCGACACCGGGACTCACTTCTTGCTTTCGCAGTTGTATGAGCGACGTCCAGGAGCCTTCGGCTCCTGGCCGACGCATCTTCCACAGTTCTATGGTCGTCGTCCAGTCGCCTTCGGCTCCTGTCCGACGGCGTTCCCCGCAGTTGTATGAGTCCCGCTCGCGATATGTTAGTCGTTACATGTTGGAGAATCCAAAAATTGAGATTCGTGAGTTTTTGAGACGCAGTTCTATGAGTGTCGGCAGGAGCCTGCGGCTCCCTGCCGAGACCGGGACTCACTTCTCGCTTTCGCAGTTGTATGAGCGGCGTCCAGGAGCCTTCGGCTCCTGGCCGGCGCGTTCTTCCACAGTTGTATGGACGTCGTCCAGTCGCCTTCGGCTCCTGTCCGACGGCGTACCCCGCAGTTGTATGAGCGTCGGCGGGAGCCTGCGGCTCCTGGCCGACACCGGGACTCACTTCTTGCTTTCGCAGTTGTATGAGCGACGTCCAGGAGCCTTCGGCTCCTGGCCGACGCATCTTCCACAGTTCTATGGTCGTCGTCCAGTCGCCTTCGGCTCCTGTCCGACGGCGTCCCCCGTAGTTGTATGAGTCCCGCTCGCGATATGTTAGTCGTTACATGTTGGAGAATCCAAAAGTTGAGATTCGGGAGTTTCTGAGACGCAGTTCTATGAGTGTCGGGACTCACTTCTCGCTTTCGCAGTTGTATGAGCGGCGTTTAGGAGCCTTCGGCTCCTGGCCGGCGCGTTCTTCCACAGTTCTATGGTCGTCGTCCAGTCGCCTTCGGCTCCTGTCCGACGGCGTACCCCGCAGTTGTATGAGCGTCGGTAGGAGCCTTCGGCTCCCTGCCGACGCCGTGACTCTCTTCTGGCTTTCGCAGTTGTATGAGCGGCGTCCAGGAGCCTTCGGCTCCTGGCCGGCGCGTTCTTCTACAGTTCTATGGTAGTCGTCCAGTCGCCTTCGGCTCCTGTCCGACGGCGCACCCCGCAGTTGTATGAGCGTCGGCGGGAGCCTTCGGCTCCCTGCCGACGCCGTGACTCTCTTCTGGTTTTCGCAGTTGTATGAGCGGCGTCCAGGAGCCTTCGGCTCCTGGCCGGCGCGTTCTTCCACAGTTCTATGGTCGTCGTCCAGTCGCCTTCGGCTCCTGTCCGACGGCGTATCCCGCAGTTGTATGGACGTCGTCCAGTCGCCTTCGGCTCCTGTCCGACGGCGTCCCCCGCAGTTGTATGAGTGTCGGCAGGAGCCTGCGGCTCCTGGCCGACATCGGGACTCACTTCTCGCTTTCGCAGTTGTATGAGCGGCGTCCAGGAGCCTTCGGCTCCTGGCCGACGCGCTCTTCCACAGTTGCCAACGCCGTGACTCAATATGGCGGACACACGGACAGACAGACAATAGGGTGTTTTTGAGCATCTAAACACATAATGGACATTATCGCGAAAACGGTCGACTTTAGGTATAGGAACACCTATTGCTGATTTGTTCAGCTTGGCCAGGCGTATCAGCTAATGATATAATACGGGTGCTCAGTGCTCTGTATAAGGAATAAATCGAACATTAAACTTAATAAAATGGAATTTTTAAATTAAAAGAAAACCCGAGCGAAATCGACATATAGAAAAATACGTACACATGCCCCTTCTCAAGTGCAACAACTCCCCAATTGACATTGTTAAGAGAAAGTCAAAGGAAAGTATCAGAAAATGACGAAAACAGTTCAATTTTTTGTGATAGGTTTTTGTTATTTGCAATTAAAAAAATATTAACGCACACTTGACTCATTTGAAATTATTCAGAACATAGCCCTCCCGATGAGCTTTAACCTCAAATAAAAACCAATCATTTCCAGCATAAGCAAAGTAGTCAAATAAAATGAAAAGTGGCGAAAAATTGACCCCCTCGGGGTTTTTGGGCCCCCAAAATGGTCAACTCGAAAACGGTCAACTTTAGGTATAGGAACACCTATTGCAAAAGTGTTCAGCTCGTCGAAATATGTCGATTAAGCGCAAGAAATCGACCCCTTACATAGAGCACCATGTTGAGGTTTTTTGCTTTAACTCAAAAAGTATCCACTTTAGGTATATGTATACCTATTGCAAAAGTGTTCAGCTCGTCGAGACGCATCAGAAACACGCGAGAAAAGTACCCCTTACATAGATCACCATGTTAAACACCTTTTAGAAAAAGGCAAAAAAAAGGTCGAAAATGCCAATTTCACCTGATGACAATATTTACAAAGTTGTTCAGGACATCAAAACAAATCGATACATGCAGAGAAAAGCACCCCTTACATAGACCTCATGTTAAAAAATCCCCCCCCATTTTGACCCCCACCCCCCCAGCGACCCCCCACCCCCCTAAAAACATAGCCCTCGTCAATAGCTACACAATGATACCAAACATGCCCATATTGAAAAAAGTTAAACCCCAAAAGTCATCCGCCGAAACGAAACGGAAGTCATTGTCAGACAGACGGACACCACGAGCCTTAATAAAGAATTTAACTAGAGTTGGCCTTGCCCTACGGGCAGCGGCCAACTCTAGTCCCGCTCGCGATATATTATCATTACATGTTGGAGAAATTCAAAAGTTGAGATTCGGGAGTTTCTGAGACGCAGTTCTATGAGTGTCGGCAGGAGCCTGAGGCTCCTGGCCGACACACGTGACTCTCTTCTTGCTTTCGCAGTTGTATGAGCGGCATCCAGTCGCCTTCGGCTCCTGTCCGACGGTGTAACCCGCAGTTGTATGAGTCCCGCTCGCGATATGTTAATCGTTACATGTTGGAGAAATTCAAAAATTGAGATACGGGAGTTTCTGAGACGCAGTTCTATGAGTGTCGGCAGGAGCCTGCGGCTCCTGGCCGACACACGTGACTCACTTCTCGCTTTCGCAGTTGTGTGAGCGGCGTCCAGGAGACTTCGGCTCCTGGCCGACGCGTCTTCCACAGTTGTATGGACGTCGTCCAGGAGCCTTCGGCTCCTGTCCGACGGCGTCACCCGCAGTTGTATGAATCCCGCTCGCGATATGTTACTTTTTACATGTTGGAGAAATCCAAAAGTTGAGATTCGGGAGTTTCTGAGACGCAGTTCTATGAGTGTCGGGACTCACTTCTCGCTTTCGCAGTTGTATGAGCGGCGTCCAGGAGCCTTCGGCTCCTGGCCGGCGCGTTCTTCCACAGTTCTATGGTCGTCGTCCAGTCGCCTTCGGCTCCTGTCCGACGGCGTACCCCGCAGTTGTATGAGCGTCGGCGGGAGCCTTCGGTTCCCTGCCGACGCCGTGACTCTCTTCTGGCTTTCGCAGTTGTATGAGCGGCGTCCAGGAGCCTTCGGCTCCTGGCCGGCGCGTTCTTCCACAGTTCTATGGTCGTCGTCCAGTCGCCTTCGGCTCCTGTCCGACGGCGTATCCCGCAGTTGTATGAGCGTCGGCGGGAGCCTTCGGCTCCCTGCCGACGCCGTGACTCTCCTCTGGCTTTCGCAGTTGTATGAGCGGCGTCCAGGAGCCTTCGGCTCCTGGCCGGCGCGTTCTTCCACAGTTCTATGGTCGTCGTCCAGTCGCCTTCGGCTCCTGTCCGACGGCGTACCCCGCAGTTGTATGAGTGTCGGCAGGAGCCTGCGGCTCCTGGCCGACACCGGGACTCACTTCTCGCTTTCGCAGTTGTATGAGCGGCGTCCAGGAGCCTTCGGCTCCTGGCCGGCGCGTTCTTCCACAGTTCTATGGTCGTCGTCCAGTCGCCTTCGGCTCCTGTCCGACGGCGTCCTCCGCAGTTGTATGAGTGTCGCCAGGAGCCTGCGGCTCCTGGCCGACACCGGGACTCACTTCTCGCTTTCGCAGTTGTATGAGCGGCGTCCAGGAGCCTTCGGCTCCTGGCCGGCGCGTTCTTCCACAGTTCTATGGTCGTCGTCCAGTCGCCTTCGGCTCCTGTCCGACGGCGTCCTCCGCAGTTGTATGAGTGTCGCCAGGAGCCTGCGGCTCCTGGCCGACACCGGGACTCACTTCTCGCTTTTGCAGTTGTATGAGCGGCGTCCAGGAGCCTTCGGCTCCTGGCCGACGCGTTCTTCCACAGTTCTATGGACGTCGGCCAGTCGCCTTCGGCTCCTGTCCGACGGCGTCACCCGCAGTTGTATGACTCCCGCTCGCGATATGTTACTTTTTACATGTTGGAGAAATCCAAAAGTTGAGATTCGGGTGTTTCTGAGACGCAGTTCTATGAGTGTCGGCAGGAGCCTGCGGCTCCTGCCGCTTTTGCAGTTGTATGAGCAGCGTCCAGGAGCCTTCGGCTCCTGGCCGGCGCGTTCTTCCACAGTTCTATGGTCGTCGTCCAGTAGCCTTCGGCTCCTGTCCGACGGCGTCCCCCGCAGTTGTATGAGTGTCGGCAGGAGCCTGCGGCTCCTGGCCGACACCGGGACTCACTTCTCGCTTTTGCAGTTGTATGAGCGGCGTCCAGGAGCCTTCGGCTCCTGGCCGACGCGTTCTTCCACAGTTCTATGGACGTCGGCCAGTCGCCTTCGGTTCCTGTCCGACGGCGTCACCCGCAGTTGTATGACTCCCGCTCGCGATATGTTACTTTTTACATGTTGGAGAAATCCAAAAGTTGAGATTCGGGAGTTTCTGAGACGCAGTTCTATGAGTGTCGGCAGGAGCCTGCGGCTTCTGGCCCACACCGGGGCTCACTTCTGGCTTTCGCAGTTGTATGAGCGGCGTCCAGGAGCCTTCGGCTCCTGGCCGGCGCGTTCTTCCACAGTTCTATGGTCGTCGTCCAGTCGCCTTCGGCTCCTGTCCGACGGCGTCCCCCGCAGTTGTATGAGTGTCGGCAGGAGTCTGCGGCTCCTGGCCGACACCGGGACTCACTTCTCGCTTTCGCAGTTGTATGGTCGTCGTCCAGTCGCCTTCGGCTCCTGTCCGACGGCGTCACCCGCAGTTGTATGAGTCCCGCTCGCGATATATTAGTCGTTACATGTTGGAGAATTCAAAAATTGAGATTCGGGAGTTTCTGAGACGCAGTTGTATGAGCGTCGGCGGGAGCCTTCGGCTCCCTGCCGACGCCGTGACTCACTTCTGGCTCTCGCAGTTGTATGAGCGGCGTCCAGGAGCCTTCGGCTCCTGGCCGACGCCGTGACTCAATATGACGGACACACGGACAGACAGACAATAGGGTGTTTTTGAGCATTCAAACGCATAATCGACATTATCTCGAAAACGGTCAACTTTAGGTATAGGAACACCTATTGCTGATTTGTTCAGCTTGGTCAGGCGCATCAGCTAATGATATAATACGGACTCTCAGTGCTCTGTATAAGGAATAAATCGAACATTAAACTTAATAAAATGTAATTTTCAAATTAAAAGAAAACCTGAGCGAAATCGACATATAGAAAAACACGTACACATGCCCCTTCTCAAATGCAACAACTCCCCAATTGACATTGTTAAGAGAAAGTCAATGGAAAGTATTAAAAAACGACGAAAACAGTTCAATTTTTTGTGATAGGTTTTTGTTTTTTGCAATTAAAAAGATATTAACAAACGCGTGACATAATCGAAATTATTCAGAACATGGCCCTCCCGATGAGCTTTGACCTCAAAGCAAAACGAAACAAATTAAACAAAGGGAAAGTACTCAAATAAAATGAAAAGTGGCGAAAAATTGACCCCCTCGGGGTTTTTCGGCCTCCAAAATGGTCAACTCGAAAACGGTCAACTTTAGGTATAGGAACACCTATTGCAAAAGTGTTCAGCTCGTCGAAATATGTCGATTAAGCGCAAGAAAGTGACCCCTTACATAGAGCACCATGTTGAGGTTTTTTGCTCTAATTCAAAAAGTATCCACTTTAGGTATATGTATACCTATTGCAAAAGTGTTCAGCTCGTCGAGAAGCATCAGAAACACGCGAGAAAAGTACCCCTTACATAGATCACCATGTTAAACACCTTTTAGAAAAAGGCAAAAAAATGGTCGAAAATGCCAATTTAGCCTGATGACAATATTTACAAAGTTGTTCGCCTCATCGAGACGCATCGATACATGCAGAGAAAACCACCCCCTACATAGACCTCATGTTAAAAAATCCCCCACTACTTTGACCCCCACCCCCCCAGCGACCCCCCACCCCCCTAAAAACATAGCCCTCGTCAATAGCTACACAATGATACCAAACATGCCCATATTGAAAAAAGTTAAACCCCAAAAGTCACCCACCGAAACGATTTGCACCTCATTGTCAGACGGACAGACACCACGAGCGTTAATAAAGTCTATAGATAGTCCCGCTCGCGATATATTATCATTACATGTTGGAGAAATGGAAAAATTGAGATACGGGAGTTTCTGAGACGCAGTTCTATGAGTGTCGGCAGGAGCCTTCGGCTCCTGGCCGACACACGTGACTCTTTTCAGGCTTTCGCAGTTCTATGGTCGTCGGCCAGGAGCCTTCGGCTCCTGGCCGACGCGTCTTCCACAGTTCTATGGTCGTCGGCCAGGAGCCTTCGGCTCCTGTCCGACGGCGTTCCCCGCAGTTGAATGAGCGTCGGCCAGGAGCCTTCGGCTCCTGTCCGACGCCGTCGTCGTCTGCTACGTGGTTGGAATGCGCGTCGTCTGCTACAAAGGAATATTATCATTACATGTTGGAGAAATCGAAAAATTGAGATACGGGAGTTTCTGAGACTCAGTTCTATGAGTGTCGGCAGGAGCCTGCGGCTCCTGGCCGACACACGTGACTCTCTTCAGGCTTTCGCAGTTCTATGGTCGTCGGCCAGGAGCCTTCGGCTCCTGTCCGACGGCGTACCCCGCAGTTGTATGAGCGTCGGCGGGAGCCTTCGGCTCCCTGCCAACGCCGTGACTCTCTTATGGCTTTCGCAGTTGTATGAGCGGCGTCCAGGAGCCTTCGGCTCCTGGCCGGCGCGTTCTTCCACAGTTCTATGGTCGTCGTCCAGTCGCCTTCGGCTCCTGTCCGACGGCGTACCCCGCAGTTGTATGAGTGTCGGCAGGAGCCTGCGGCTCCTGGCCGACACCGGGACTCACTTCTCGCTTTCGCAGTTGTATGAGCGGCGTCCAGGAGCCTTCGGCTCCTGGCCGGCGCGTTCTTCCACAGTTGCATGGACGTCGTCCAGTCGCCTTCGGCTCCTGTCCGACGGCGCCCCCCGCAGTTGTATGAGTCCCGCTCGCGATATATTACTTTTGACATGTTGGAGAAATTCAAAAATTGAGATACGGGAGTTTCTGAGACGCAGTTCTATGAGTGTCGGCAGGAGCCTTCGGCTCCTGGCCGACACACGTGACTCTCTTCTCGTTTTCGCAGTTGTATGAGCGACGTCCAGGAGCCTTCGGCTCCTGGCCGGCGCGTTCTTCCACAGTTCTATGGTCGTCGTCCAGTCGCCTTCGGCTCCTGTCCGACGGCGTACCCCGCAGTTATATGAGCGTCGGCGGGAGCCTTCGGCTCCTGGCCGACACCGGGACTCACTTCTCGCTTTCGCAGTTGTATGAGCGGCGTCCAGGAGCCTTCGGCTCCTGGCCGGCGCGCTCTTCCACAGTTGCCAACGCCGTGACTCAATATGGCGGACACACGGACAGACAGACAATACAGTGTTTTTGAGCATTCAAACGCATAATCGACATTATCTCGAAAACGGTCAACTTTAGGTATAGGAACACCTATTGTTGATTTGTTCAGCTTAGTCAGACGCATCAGCTAATAACATAGTACGGGCTCTCAGTGCTCTGTATAAGGAATAAATCGAACATTAAACTTGATAAAATGAGTTTGTCAAATTAAAAGAAAACCTGAGCGAAATTGATATATAGAAAAATACGTACGCATGCCCCTTCTCAAATGCAACAACTCCCCAATTGACATTGTTAAGAGAAAGTCAATGGAAAGTATTAAAAAACGACGAAAACAGTTCAATTTTTTGTGATAGGTTTTTGTTTTTTGCAATTAAAAAGATATTAACAAACGCGTGACATAATCGAAATTATTCAGAACATGGCCCTCCCGATGAGCTTTGACCTCCAAGCAAAACGAAACAAATTAAACAAAGGGAAAGTAGTCAAATAAAATGAAAAGTGGCGAAAAATTGACCCCCTCGGGGTTTTTCGGCCTCCAAAATGGTCAACTCGAAAACGGTCAACTTTAGGTATAGGAACACCTATTGCAAAAGTGTTCAGCTCGTCGAAATATGTCGATTAAGCGCAAGAAAGTGACCCCTTACATAGAGCACCATGTTGAGGTTTTTTGCTCTAATTCAAAAAGTATCCACTTTAGGTATATGTATACCTATTGCAAAAGTGTTCAGCTCGTCGAGAAGCATCAGAAACACGCGAGAAAAGTACCCCTTACATAGATCACCATGTTAAACACCTTTTAGAAAAAGGCAAAAAAATGGTCGAAAATGCCAATTTAGCCTGATGACAATATTTACAAAGTTGTTCAGGACTCTAAAATGCATCGATACATGCAGAAAAAACCACCCCCTACATAGACCTCATGTTAAAAAATCCCCCCCCATTTTGACCCCCACCCCCTAATTAACCCCCCACCCCCCTCAAGTTGTAGCCCTCGTCAATAGCTACACAATGATACCAAACATGCCCATATTGAAAAAAGTTAAACCCCAAAAGTCATCCGCCGAAACGAAACGGAAGTCATTGTCAGACAGACGGACACCACGAGCCTTAATAAAGAATTTAATATATATATATTCAATTAAATTATATATATAGGAACTGGTCCCGGAATCGCTCTACATCCAACGGGGGGAAATTGCGCGTAAAAGGATTCTGAGGTTCTCAGACCGATGGACAAAAGACCACGAAAAATGTGCTCAAATTGTTAAACAATATAATTAACGTTAAATCGTTCGAACCGGCAGATTTGATCCTAACAATTTCAACATTTGCACCATTTTGGCAAACGAGAGTAAACTTGGGCTCTATTTGGCGGATTTGGCGTATGCGAGCAAAAAGTTAGACTGTTAGAACTGTTAAAGCATGCACAGTGTGTCTGATGGCGGCACAGTGTCTAGCTCAAACTGCACATGCTAACTATGCCCCGGTAGTTATAGTTCTTCGCGAGACACCAAACAACGTCGACGACATCAATACGCGAGTATCTTTGGCGACCCGAACGAAAAGGTCGCCCGCCGGCCGTACGTCGAGGCTCAAAGCTCGGCTCAACAGCGACCGCGCGGGAAACGCCCTTAATCGGTTTTTAATTACGTCTAAAAGTGGACGACGCCCCGGCTACGACAGTAACAAGTACGCCGAAAATACGAGGGTGCTGCACGGGCGATCGTTCCAGCTGTATTCACAATGGGGATGATTGTAAACGATGAAAAAGCTGCGTGTCGCTCGTAGCTCGCCCAAAAACCTGTACGTATACATAGCGAGGATGGCAATACGACGGTGATTTCTGATGGCCATATCGTATCGATGTCAAGCACTTGGCAAAAGAAGAAGTTGGGCAGCGAATATCTGTTGCCAATGACAGTCCGTTGTTGTTATTATTAATAGTAGCATTATTATTGTTGTTATTATTTCTGATTACTTTTATTAACTTTATGTTGTACAAGGTATACCGTACGATTCAACATATCATGACATCTACATGACGTTTGCATCGATGACTCGTTCAATACCGTCCCGGGAACATTGATAGGGGTGTTAAGGGCACAATTTTTGAAGGCGCTCGATTTATTACGCACGGCGCGCGGTAAGCATTCCTGTACACCCGAATTCCAATTCCGCATCAAGCAGAGCGGTGTAAATCAATAATGATCTACACATCTACACACGTCCCACCCGATATCTCGGCGAAGCTTTTTGCGTCTTACCAATGCACGGGTCTCGAAGCAGTGCGTATCAACCACATCGAAATTTGCCTATGGACAGACACTGGTGAGCCAATCCTCTTGGCAGCACCTCTCCTGCAACAGCTGCACCGCAAACCTAACCAATTTAGAAAGGATTTCACGCTCTGTGATCGCGGAACGCACCAAAACGAGCACGGGGTTCCTGATGCCGCAATATAGTGAGGATCATACCCGGATGTGGGGACGCCGCGTGTTGCAAATGAAGTGCATGTTCTCAGACCAGTTGATCGTCTCTTCGCAGGAGATAAATAAATAATAAAAGCGGGATATTGTTTCTGTCGGGAAAATGTCTGCGTGATGAGGACCTTCATTTACAGTCTCATAGCCAGCCCTGTCCCAGTGCTTTTTAGCAGAAAGAATATCGGCTGACGATACCCAGCCAGAAGGATTTCAAGACTTCTCAATGTGAGTAGATGGAAACGACGAGCAACGGTGGATAGGTTCCCAAGTAATTACTGGATATTCATTGATATGAAGTAATCCGTTTTTTTCCTCATTCATTCGTAGCTAGCAGCGTATCTAGCAAGAGCAGGATTCGGGCCATTTCTTGCTGCTGGCCCCTCAATGCTCCACCCATCAGACATCCTCCGGGCACTTATCCAGGACAGGATCTCATCCTGCTCACGTATCCCTATGCTAATTCGAGTAGATGTGCGTGTTCCGTCAACGTTGCAGCACTGTATTCATGCTAGCTACCTCTAAGGCATATCTCCTCTGGGCAGAACGCAACACGGGCAAAAGAAAGCCTACTAAACCGATTACCTGTCGAAAGCGTTCGGCTTTATCGAACCCCAGAGTTCGCAGCAGGAAAGGCGAGATTTGAAGCGAGAAATTGATTTCCGTGATCGGTCCACCCGTGTACATTATCCCTTGCTGATGCCAACCCGGGAGATCTTTCTAACAAGCTCAGCTTACTCCGCGGCAGAAGCAGTCGTAGTTTCGTATAGTGTATAGTGACATTAGCAACAGCAGTATGCGAAGGTACTGTGCCCAGTGCCAAGTATCTCCACCGCCCACGTCAGCCTTGGACTGCAAGCCGTTTGTACAGCAGCAGCAGCAGCAGCATCCGTAGCATCCGTAGCATCAGCATCGTATGTATCTAAAGGCGCACTTGACGGATGCATTTTTTATGTGGCATGCACCGTTTTTTGCGTAACCTTTTACGCCTCCCCCCGAAGAATTCGCCTTCACCCGACATCGCAATAGGCGACACCAGGGGGTGGCTCCGGTGGTCCAACACAGGATGAACGCCACCGGCGAAAGTCTGCCTTTAAATGAGATCGGTAGGTAAACCTTTCAAGCACGCACGGAGTAGTTCCTCTTCTTAATGTTGCTTGCGAACCCTAGAGTACCGTACCGTAGCATTAATGGACATCGTGCAATACATGAGGCGCCCCGCCTTCGCGCAGCGACGCGCCCAGCTGATGCAGTCAGTCGCCGAAATGGTTTTCGCTCCATTGCCTCACCCGAACAGTGTGAACGCGCATTGCACAAGTAACACGAAAGTATGAAGAACACAACGCGATGAACGATTCGGCAGTGGTACGCCTTGCACGGCGCGATTTCCCACCAGGACGGTCTGGGCAACCCTGCGCCCCCCTCAGCAAGAGAAGTTCTCTGCTTGATTCCATCCCGTAGAGAGCAGCGAGAAACGTCGAGACACTGGTGTACGCGTGTATACGATACTGTTCCGACAGTAGGTAATATAGTTCAGGGGCTGTAGGGCACCAAGAAGGAAGTATGTTACGAGGAGGAGAACATATGCATCTATAATATCTCTAATCCACTGTATATAGTAGTATCCACGCACAGTGGCGTAATCTATTAACCTCGCATACAACGTAAACTTACCCTATAAGCCGGTACAACCAACGCTTAAGACATCGTATAGGGGCATTTGTGATAGACGCTATGGGGAGCGCTGCATTATGCAGAGCAGGCTACACGACTAAGGTGTTCCTCTCACAAAGTGGGGCTCTCACCGACTAAAACCCTGAACCTCCAGGTACTTACCTTTATCTAGCTGAAAAGGTATTTATCTCATATGCCCCGCTCATCCTGGGCGTCTTCTTCTAACGACTGCGGAAAGAGAACCTTCCAGATGATGACATATGTCCACGACGTGTCCGATACGGACAGGCGGCCAGCGGGAAGGTGGCTAGGCTCGTGCATAGAGATGGGATGAAAATGAACATAGGCCATTTTCCTGATACGTGTGATATTAAGTTATGAGTATTACTAAAGTCATGAGCCTATCTTCGTTTCATGTGTGAATCTACTTTGTGCCTTCCCCTTGGATGGTCTCAGAGGAAGAAAGAAAAGCATGATTTTTTTCCCTCTATTTGAAAATAATCCAGTCCGAAGAATAACGTCCGCGACCGGTTTTCTCCGATCCCCACTTTGTCACTAGAGTGATCGTTAATAAGCTCATTTCATCGGGCTCGTTGCGGGCGCTAAGACGCTGGCACCTTTTAGCGCCGGCCGCACTCTCAGTGCACCAGCCGTAGGGTGGCGCTCTACATTGTTCAGCGCATACATAAACGATCATTTTCACGCATAAATTATCATCTCTTTCCGCCAACAACGCATAGCTGATATCGGGGTCTTCGTGAACGGTAACAGGGTGTCTTCATTTTCCTCCCGAAAATCGACCCCGTTCAACCTATTGGTGCCTGAGGTCTAATCCAACGAATACCCCCGCCCTCCCGCCCCTCCCCTCTATCTCTGCTTCCACCTTTCCTTGCCTCTGAATCGCTTCATCGTCTCGTGTATAATCAACATAAACCTTCGATTATCTTCGCTATAGAGGTCAACTGAAATCCCCCCGCGCTGACGGGAGTCCCCTCAACGCCGCGTTCCCTGCTGCGCCCCATGGCTACGCCGACTCTCACCCGCCTGCCGAATGAGACGCTTCTCCATGCGGGTGCACAAGCCAGCAGCTGCACTCGGCCGGCTGCATCAACCCCGCTGAACTATGCAAGGGATGGAAAAGAAATTGAGACCATATCCCGCTTCGAAGCCGCCAAACCTCGAGCAGTGGCTACCATCGGAAAGGGCGTCAATAGTATAGCGGGAGATGTAGGGAAGCACCTGCAAAAGGTCCTCGTAGACGTCGTTGTAGGCTCAAGGCGAGAGAACGGGAATGAGTTGAGAGAGGTGGAACTAAGGAACTTTAGAGGTCCGGATCTGCAAGTCGAAACTGACCAGGCCGAAGCAAGCCGAGTTTTTCGTTTTTTCTTCAAGGGTCGGGGCTAAAGTCGAACGAAGGTGGAGAATTCATCCACAATTCGTGACTCTGCAACTCAGTCGACCTCGCCGGCCGGCCGGCCTCCCAATAGAAATATTCCGGCGCGAATGCTGCAGGTATAACTGGCAAGCAAGTGTACACAGGTGTGGCATCTAACAGAATCGAAAAGTTAGAAGAAGGGCGTGCCCTGCGATTTGCTATACTGACTCCATACTGGACAAAGGAAAGTAGTTAATGAACAGTGGGCGCCTGGAAGCTAATTGCCAATCTGCTATTTGCCTGGGACAAATACACGCCCGACGCTGAAAACATGATCACCTCAAGGATAGTGCCACTAAATTATTGCATTTGGCGCGTTCTCATGCAAAAATCGTACATGCTAAAATGTTCTATTCTCTTAGAACAGTTGCTGAAAACTGTTTGCTAAATAGTAAATGATCACATTGAAAACACACGTCATGGGTATCGTATCATAATGTGCGATAAAAGTTAGCTGCTCAATTGTGGAACACACAGTTGTCGAGCCCGGTGGCCTGGTGGTGCATTCGTGTGCGCCTTACAATCGGAGGAGACACGCAGGTGCACGGGTTCGATCCCTATCGTTGCACGTTTGCATTTAAAATGGGTTGCCCGCCTTACGAAGCAACTCTAAAAAGCAGTACCGTGGACGTTAATTGTTAGCTGAGAGTCAGCCTGAAAACCGTCTTGGGTTTGTTAATGGAACACACAGTCTCCGAGACTATCGAGCACAGTAAAACACCCTGAAAAAAATCACATCTTTAGATACATGTACACATGAGTTAGTCAGTCGTCCCTTACCTGCATTACAGCGCATGTTAATACCCGCTCGTCGACGGGTGAAATCAACCTGGGTTAGCTAGTGCCAACTTGTACTCGGGAGTTGTTGGACTTAAACGCGATGGCTGGTGTAACATCTTTTTTTTTCGGTCTGACTCTCAGCCAACATTTACCGTCCATGGTACTGGTGTAACATCTTACCCGTTCGGTTACTAAACCTGCCAAACAGCGCCATGAAGCGTCCATGCAGTAGGCCATTTATGTTCATTGTCTTTACGAATTTCATTCAACTAAAGATCTCGGCGGCTGGCGGCTGGATGCCAATCGCAGACCGTACCTCATTGTTATTTCGTCTAGACCCCGCCATGAAGAGATACGTATTTCCCTTGCATGTATGGACAAGGCCGTCGACACTTTTTGATCTTGTCGTCAACACAAGCGGCGGCAGCCCGAAGGTCCTCTGGCGTTTGTCACTGCCGTTGACTCGAGTTGTAGGGGTTCACCTAAGCGGTCGTCTATGATTATCGCCTGCCGGAACCACCGATTGGTTCTCACGCACGATACCAAGCCTATCTGGCTTGCGAAAGGGGGCGAACGCTCATCGGATGCACGTTGCTATCATTAAACAAGGAAGTCCTATCAAAAAAACTGTTTTTCGAGCTGACCCTCAGCTGTTCCCCTATCTGACAGGCCTCAGCTCTTAACCTTTTAGGTATTACTATGAGGACCTGTCGGGGCCACCTTTGCTTATACTCTTCCTTACTCGTGCCTGGCAAGAATCTTCAGATACAGAAAGATGATAAAGAACTCCAAAGATTCTCCGCGTCTGACAGGATTTGAACCCAATATACACGTCCCTCCGGTCTAGCAGGAAGTCCTACCGGGCAACTCAAGGATATCCAACCTTTTATACCAGGGAAGCATAGTGGCAATTTAATGATTCACGTCAATAACGAAGCATTGCCACCAGGCAACAGTGAATGGAGCCTCACTAGACGATCGCCTCTCTACGCTTGTTGCCCGTGTATATTATGTACAATTCGAGGTTGCGGCACCAGAACCACCTTTTTATTCGCATATTTGATCAGCACATTCGACGTTGCTACAAACAGTGTCATAACCACCACCAACGAAAGTCCTGAGCGAAAGTCCGAAACGACTTCTATTATATTTACTATATATGCCTCTCATCTTTGTTCCTCTCATTCTTTCAGAGTGTTTGTGTATGTGTGTTTGTTTGTGTGCGCGTGCGCAGGCTCTGCTGGGATGAGCTTGTTGTCGACTGGCGCTGACTCTTAGCCCGCGTGTCCCCCTCGTTGTCTGTATTTATGAGTTCCCATTCGCCGCTGTACCACCAAGTGTCAACTTTCACCGCCCTCCTCATTGCTTCTTGACTCCGACCTCTGTCTGTCTCTGACTTTTCCGCTGGTACCTTCTGTCTGATCTTCCCCCCGGAGTTGCCTCTCGCCATCGTTCCTCTATCTTGCGATCCTTTATATATACTTCTCCCTTCTTTTTTTGGCGTCGTTGCCGTTGCCGTTGCCTCCGCCTCCGCCGAACCTTTGCGCCCCTCTTGACGAAAGGTGCCACTTGGACGCCTCCGTGCCCAGCCAGCTCGTGAGCCTCTTTCGGCTGGCCGTTGCCGCTTCTTTGTCAATTGGATACTTGATATTCGGTTCACGAGCTTAGTTCTCCGCCGGGCAGCGGCCGACTTCGAAGAGAAGCTGCGGGGCAGGCTTACCTCCACTTCAGCGCCGAGGGACGCTGGGAAATGCGGAGAAAAACGGGCCCGAATTGAACTCGCTTCGATCCCACGGCGCTCTCGTTTCCTTGCTCTCAATCTTTCTGAGTTGGTTGCTCTTGCGCTCGCGCGTTCAATGGCAGCGCTCGCCCGTTTCATCTTGTCCGGCAGCCAATATGGGACGATTCCGACGAACAACCACGACTGAGATACTCAGAGGCGGTGAAACACGGTAACGCTCTTTGGCAGCGAAGGAAAGCCTGGGAACGACTGGATAGCGTGTATGGCGCAAGGCGTCGGAGGTTTCCGCCAGCGTTCTCTTGCCACAGGAAAACGGCAGCGCCGAAGTGTGCGCGCGTCTTTGTGCACGTGGCTGTTGACGCAGGGGACACGGCGGAGTCTGTAGACAGCGACCGGTCGGGAACCATCTCGTTTTCTAGCCCAATCACCCATTGCATGGGGTTATCGCGAGACACCGTCTCCATGGTCTCCCATCCCAGGAAGAGCGTCTTCGGGGCTTTGTGATGCCTGCATAATTCAGGGGACCTTCGGGGTCCAGCGAGCGTCCTGCGTCGCCTTATTGTCCCGACACTCACTCGTTTGTCCTGTGCGGGTCCTCGGACAATCCGAGCCGCCTCCGGGCCGCACAGCAGAACATCGTTCGGCAGCGCCGCAACGGCGATGAAAACTTGAAATATCCGATTGGATTGCCGCTCCCCGTCGGAGTCTTGCTTGCGCCGGCCGGCCGGCCACCTCTTCTTCGTCAGTTTTCCAACTCTTCTCCGCGTGCGTCTTCAACCACTTCGTCTTCTTAGTTTAGCTTTTTCTTTCCTCTTCACCTCTCTTTCTCTCTCTCTCTCTTTCTCGCATTTCTTTCCCTCACTTTCCGCTCAAGTGCTCTCTTCCTCGGCATCAGCCTGTCCACACAGCGAGAATTTCTCCTCAGAGTAGCCTCTCCTCGCGTCCGGCAGGGAAGTCCCTCGGCCCCTCTAGGTCCCGAAGGCCGCGGTGTTTGCCGAGTCTCACGGCATGGCCCTGCGTCAAAGTCTCACCGTGGTAAGGGTGCAGGGCTGTAGGTAGTCTCTTTGACTGGTAAAGGCAGCAGCACCATACCTTTGCTTTGCGCAGCATTGTTTCCATTTGTGTGTTGCAAGAGAGAGAGAGAGAGAGAGGGGCCCTACAGGCAACATGCGGGCGTCACATCGCTCTCACTCTAACCTTCCATTGGGCCTTTTTCCCCGTCTGCGAAAATGTGGGCGGTCCGCCTCCCTCGAAATGTCTCGAGGTCGTCGTCCATCGTTCCCAGCGTTTGCCCTGCTCCAGCTTTCTGCCAGCTTGTTTCATTGTTGGATTGCAAAGTGGCAAAAGTGGATTGTCATTTTTATTGGCTCCTCTCCCCTCCTTCGTATTGTTCGCACACTCAGGCAGTCCGAGCGACGCAAAGCCCAGAATCGGCGGGGGTCTAAGCCACGTCCACTGCTCCTCGATCCAGCCACCTTCGTCCTTGCCCTAGAAAGGCCGGTGGCAAGCTCGAAAAGCTTTCCTCTCCATCCATCCTCTTGCCCGACTCCTGCACACCACACCTGTTTACACACATATATATATATATATATATATATCTGATGGGCTACGCCAACAGTTCCTGCTGATGTCTTGTAATTTATAATCATTTAAAAGCTTTAGCAGCATATCTCAATATCACGCTGCCCCTTATGCAAATAAAGCGAAAAAGGATATTTGTTACGAATCCATCAGAGCGTGACTGACTAACGCCACTCCAATATGCTAACTCGAAAGAAATCACCGGGCCGCACAAAGAAAAACACTGTCAACTCCGCCAGACCTTTAAGGCTAAAGTTGGCCAACTTACCAGCAGCTATGTTAACGTATCATCGCGTGGCGTCATATGCACGAGAAACAGTTCGGATAAGGGCACAGGACAAAGACTGGCAATTTTTCCGGTTTAAAGGCGAATATTAATCAGCGATGTAGTGGCCATTGGGCAATACCAAACAAAGCATATATAAGAATTCAGAGGTGGAACGGGTTTTTTCCAGGCCGCTGTTTTCCAAGCGGATGTTAATAACAGCGGATTTACAAGGTGGGCCTTGTCGATCAGGCCATGTAACAATTGCTCATGGATGTCAATGTTTACGAGAAGAAACGAACTCGTTCGACTATAACACAACGAAAAATGTACACGGATCTTAGATTGATACAAGTGCATAGATGGCAGGTTCACGGGTGCCCGACCTTACACAACGTAATATTGGCATAACCTTTCGAACTTGACGTTAATGGATACAATGCCACCCAATAGGAGGTAAAGGCAAGGCTTTGTTGGTTTATTAAAGGAGCTGCAATTTCACAATGCTTAAGCTCTCTTATATGTCATCACGCAAGCGGACTCGAACCTGCGCCCTCTGGTTTCCGACAGCCTTAGTCGTCCAAGACACCGCGCTGACTAGTAAATTTTACGGACTGGCGTACAGCGAACATTTCAAGTTCACGGAACCGCTCTCGTCATTGCTTCATAAGAGGGACCCGTCAGATGCAAACATGCAACGGTGGGGATCGAAGCCGTACACCTACGCGTCTCCTCTGATTACGGGGCGCACACGAATGCACCACGCCACCGAGCTCGACACCGTATAGGAGAGACTAACCAGAGTTTGACAGTTCTGAAGGTCCGTGAATTTTCCCTAGTTTTTTCTATCTGACACAGATTTCGTAGTAATAGTAGCACTAATCTTCAATCAATTCAGGGTTTTCTATCTGTCGAGCTTGGTGACGTGATGCGTTCGGTGCGTCTCCCCTGCAACCTGAGGACAGGAGTCTTATGAGACAATGCAGCCACAGGACACCGTCGACGCGAAATGATGGCTGGGAGTCAGCCCCAGAACATGAACTATGAGTTGGGTAGTGGCTTGTCTTTTAAAATAACAAATACAGAGAATAGGTCCAGAGAATATTTAGGCTAACAATCTCTCCAAGCGACTTATTTCGTCAAGACTTGTTGGGAACCTGCGGGTTTCAAAAACAGTTGCGAAGCTCAACGTCCCTAGGGACTTTGAGAAGTTTGCACACCAAAAACCAAATTTTTCAGCCATCCGGGTGCCTTGAATGGACTGACTTTAAAGGCGTATCACTCTCTCCAACCGTTTGGATCAAGTTCCCCGCCTCGGAGTCATTGTGCTCGAAAAATTACGCTACAAGATCGGCTGCCTGCTCAAAGTTTAAGCACTGACCGCTGCGTTCCTCTCTACGTGGACTGAGTTATATATATATATATATACAGCAGTGCTCATTGATGCCGACTATGATATCCATCCTTTTGGCAGCATCCCGTCTCACACACGGCAATCCTCAAGAGTACAATTTTTTTTACGACGTTCATTTTTCCCAGCATGTCCAGTCGAGTCTTGCCACTTGCGGCTCCCAGGGCGCGCACCAGAGCATGATTGGTCCCCGTTCCTTCTGGCGTGGACTGACCTGCTTGCTCGCCGATTCCTTCGTTTGTCGTTCGCGCCGGTGTTTCTGTGCTGATGTGTCCGTCATTCCCTCACACCCCATCATCTACTCATGCTCCCAGCTGTGCTGACTTCGTTTCGTCCCGTTCATCTGCTGGGTCCACATGAACCACTCCGGAGAACGAGTATTGCTGCCGGCTCCTCCTCCGGCCGGCAGCGTCAGCCTTCGGCTGTACCTTCTTGTCTTTGACTTCTGCCATGGCTATCGCGGGCTGACTCTGGGCTCCCTCTCATAGCAGCCATTCCGTTCATTGGTCCCGTCTGTCCCTCGTACGGCATCGCGGTCCCGCGCACTTGTACCAACGCGAACTCTCCTTGGTCTTCTTTGCCGCGGCCGCCGTGTCCTTCTCCGCATCGTGTTCTTTCCTCGCATCAGAGGCAACAGACTCCCGAATCCCGGCTCCCCCCAGGCCAGCCGCACAACCCCACGCGCGCGGTAATTGGTTACTCGTACACCCGCTAACGAACTCTGATTGTCCCTGAGTCGCAGTGGCGTGGCGTAGTGCCACTCACTGGAAGCGGCAATGACAGAATACGAACGCGGTCATGGCACAGAGCGCCCTGGATGTGCTTGCTTGTTAATGCTGTTGGCGCTCTGTTACTGTGGCTGCTGTTGTAAAGGGACTCCTTCGTCGGGTCAACGTCGGCATCATCCAGTCAGGCATTCGGCCAGCGCCGTAGCGGCATTCAGGCATACAGCGGTGGCATACGCACACGACGACCAGCTTGTCTCCGAAATCCGATTTACCGTTGGATTTTAGCTAATCCACTTATATATATATATATATATATATATAATCACAGGTTCCTATACTTAGTTTTCGACCGAAGAATTGTTCGGTGAATCGTCTGGACGAGAAAATAGCGCCATATGGGACACATTCTGAGAGGAGCAGATTGGTCGGCGTCACCTACGGAGAGCGCATCCCGCAGTAACGAACTTGACCAACACCTTCGGCGTGGACAGTGGAGCGTGTATGTCAAGAAGGAATGGTAACATTATTTTTATATAATAATATAATATATACGAATACATAATAACGCAGCCAAAAATTGCTTGTCGATCTACTTGAGTTCTAGGCAGAGTTACAAATATATCCAGGGTTTTCCAGTATATATATATATATACATAATATGTATATATGCATATATATATATATGATATTAGGCTGTCCCCTTCAAACGCGCCTTTCGAATGGCGCACAATCCGAACTACGCGATACAATGCGTTGATTTTTGGAGTGGCACGCGGCAGGAACGTGGCTTCCTTTCGAACACTAAGTGGTTTCGATACGATCAGAAAGATGAACACTGCAGCAGAAAGTTCAAATTCCCCCAAAAATCAACGGGAAAACATCAAGTTTTTGTTTCTCCAAAAATACCCTCCAGCTAAAATCCATCGACAATTAGTGAACGCGTACGGCAGGTCTGCCTTATGCCTGCGAACGGTGCAAAGTTGGTGTAAGCGATTTAACAGTGGAGATATGGACAAAGATGACCACCGAGGCGGGGACCACAAATCAGGTGCAACGAGGGACGAACGGATTGATAGAATCAAGGCAGCTTTTGAGCAAGCTAGAGCTTGGTCCATGAGGTCTTTGTCGGCTGAAACTGGGATTCCTCGGGTGACATGTCATAAAATTGTCACCAATGTACTGAAGATGAAGAAAGTCAATGCAAAATGGGTTCCCCATATACTGAGTGCTGAGCAGATGAAAATGCGTGTGGAGTGTTCGACATCTAATTTGAAGACTTATACGCCTCTAACTCATACCAAAATATCTTTATTCTAACTCATTTAGTTCAAAAGTTATTGGCATTTAAAGAGGCGAAAGTTTGAAGGGGACAGCCTAATAGTTTGAGTAGAGCGTGTCTCGTCACATATGTCTCGAGATAATCCCATTACTCTGCATGTTCATCGTATTGATCGCAATAAAACGCATAGTCTAAGATCGTAGGCCAACATCCCAGCAAGTGAGAAAGGTACATATAAAAGAAGTACTATCTACCTGACAACATATTCTATATAATGGGCAGTCAAAAATATCCGAGCGGGAATGAGAAAACGTCGAGCAGTGTCGTCTGCGCACGTACTGAACTAACTGAAAGCTAAGTGGCCGTTTGCTTCGGAAAATGTGTAGATTTCAGGTAGGTCTCACCTGAAGCCATTGGGTCGCATACTGAAAGCCAGCGATGGCTTTCCTGCAACCGGACCCTTCGAGAGATTAAGCGCCTCCTTACTTGAATAGTGGCAACGGCCGGGGACGGCAGAGCACCACGTGAGTGGGTCATTTTTGTCTCCCATGAGAGATCAGCATAGGAATTACAGCCAGGACCGTTAAAGGATTCGGCTTTTTTTATTCGCCCCCTTCGTTTCAAGGTGACTTCTTATATATGGGTGCAGGGAACATATCCTGTGAAGTGCTTGGTAAATAGGGGTTACGTTCATCAGGCATAAATTAGCGTCCTTCATCTCATACGAGTTGAATAGGCGTTTCCCCGCAAGGGACGGTGGCGAGAGGGTCTCAAACCGTCGATCTGTTACCCAAAAAAAATATCCGATCAGACAAATGATCAGATTGCCCTGAATATGCATTCGTGCATAGGACCAGCAGCCGTGTGAACTGTGCCGTGTAGACGTTTATATGCATTTGCTTCGGGACGAGGAATAGCAGAGACTGTTAATGATAATATGTACAGATAACAGAATGCTCGTACAACAACTTCGTACAGCCGTGTTGACCTTGCAAACAATGACTCGCTTGTGGATTCGTCTCATAGTGGGCGAATTTTGTGCGAGAATTTCCAAGAGATCGACACTATCAGTCTTTATATTCACCATACAATAATAGCTCGGTATACTCCTGAGATAACGCAATGGCCCATATGCATATACTTTGCATATTATCGTCTTCCATCTATACGACCATCTTGTTATATTACTCCTATTACGATTAGCAGCTGGTGGGGGGAAATCATTCACTTTCAAATCGTAGTCCTGTATCTTCGTTTGTCTCTGGCTCGTTTCCTTCTATCACGATATCCGGGTAGCAAAAGTGGCGAAAATGCGGTGTCCAAGGAGGAGGAGGAGGCCAAGCCTTCCTAAGGCTTGGCCTAGGAAGGCCAGGCCAAGCCTAGCGTCGTAAAAGGCCGACGATCGATGTTCGTGCGACATACGACGATACTTATCGGCCTATCTGACAGGACACATTTCCTGTGCGTGTGTGTGCGCCTACCTCGGCCTGCGTGAAGGATGTCTGCTTCGGGCTGACTGCTCCTCGAGGTGTGTGACGTGCTATTCCTTGATGCCGAGTAACATGGAACATGGCGCAACTCAGTCCAGCTGGCTGCAGCGGTGAAAGCGATGGACAGAACCGCTGTCCGCAGACCGATTTGCGTAGGTGCCGATGTCCAAGCACACTCGGCCCGCAGCCTACTTGGCCAGCAATGTAAGCCCGCTAAAGGAAATCGCACGTCTGTTTCTGCGGGTACATTTCGCCTCAGCGCACGTGGCGAGCCAGAGGCCGAGCAAACGGGAAGGGTGAGTGGTGGAGTCGTTAGATACGTGATGTCAACTCGGCTGGGCTGGATTCTGCGGACATCACCTTCTGTTATATAATCGCCACCGGCATGGACGAAGGCTCTGATTTCGTTTGAGACGTCAAAGTTATATATATATATATATATATATTAGTATGACGGCTGGATGTCGTTCCTCGACACGTGAGTGCGAATCATATTGAAACAGTACCGCGCCATAAGGTAATAGCTGTCGAACTGCTGGTCGTGACATCGCCACAGATGACCTATCGCACCGATCACAAGTGTCGATCCGTTTCGCGCGACACTAGATATTTTTGGCAAAAATCAAGGCGGGTTATATGTGCTCTTGCGGCTTCGGCGGCGGCGGCGGTAGCGACCACTCGCTCTGAGATAACCGTAGGACAATTGTGCTGACAAACTCAATAGGGAACAATCTTGAAATCATTATCACATCATGAAACTGAGCACGAACAAAACTCGTCACAAACAGTTATACCGCTAACGCATAAGAAGAAGCTTTTATCGCATAATCTATGAACAGAATAGAAGGAACGTGTATGGGGAAAAAGTGGATAGGTTTTCCCTCAAAGTTTAATTTCTGCTCACAACTTCTCCGTCCCTTGTGGCTTGAAGAGGAGATACGCGAGTCGTCGAGATTTGTGAAAGTGCTTGAAAGCCCGATGCTTGTGAAGCCGCTGTAGTGCTGCGTAGGCGAGCCCATAGGCTGGTGGTCCTCTTCACCTATGTGGGCTGAGCCTCCTGAATTTTCACGTTGGTGAACATTACTTCGGCTTAGCATTTTTCGATGCGCTCTATATCTCTCTCTCCTGGGAGGATATTGAATTGGCTTTATTATGCATCACGTCACTGATCAACCGCCAAGTTATAGAGTAATTCACTTGGCTTGGGCGGCTAAGTCGCTGGCTATCGGAAGCCAGAGGCCGCAGGTTCGAGCCCCGCTCCGTGACATATAAGAGAGCTTAAGCGTTGTAAAATTGCAGCTCCTTGAATAAACCAATATACCTTTACCTTACCTTATTGCACACAATACGGTGATAACATTCGGCAAGAGACGTCTGGCTAGAAAAAAAAACAACAATTTCTCATCAATTATTGTCCCGTCGGTAACTGCTCAACGGCCCATTATACAACTATAATAGAAATCCACGATTATAGCAACCCTGGTGAAACTGCATTCACGTGATTCTGTTGTTGACGTGTATCGCACAGGCCCCATGCGCCGGACGAAAGCACCCAACTCGACAGCCATGAACGATGAACTGTAATAACCAGATGCTCGAGTCCTGTTGCACACGCTCTCCATCGATGTCGTCTGTTCGGCGCCCGGTGACCGTCCGGGCCAGCAGTTGTTCAGTACGTTGTTTTTCTTTTTCCTATCATAGTTAATAGGCGGCTTCCATTAGGCAGAGCCAAACACATCGCCACGACCACCACCACCACCGCCTTTACAGCACAGGGTCCGCATCTCGAGCCAGCGAAACAGATGACACCGCCCAACCTATCCATAGCACACACTGTTCGACACAGTATACTCGTTCGCTCTCTGCTGGCTATGAGGGCTCTCTAGCTGACCGCCGGCTTGGTCCGGGTCCTCCCCGAACACTGCAGCTGGCTAAGGGACTTAAATGTCACTGCGAAAGAATGATGTCGCTTCGTCCTCTTCCCAGCCATTGCTCGGTCCATCATCACTGGCTAAAGTGATTAGAGCTCTTAGAACAATTCTGCCGTAGAACGGAATTCTCTCGAGCCGCCACTGGAGCTTTGGCACAGGTAGCTTTGATGGCAGAAAAGCTGGTCCTAGAAAGCTCTTGCTTGTGCACACAGCTCGTGTACCGAACGACAGCGATACGAACAAGCTCGGCTGTAAGGCTCGGTTGAAAGGCTGTAACGGTGCCAGGATCGAAACGTGACTATAGGACTTGCATTATCACGGTCCGTTGAAAAATATGCCGCACAACGAACGTCGTCGATAATACAATAACTCCAACAGGAATAATCACGCTGGCCAGTTTCCGCCGAAGTATCCAATCCTTTATCATTTTCCGACTTCAATGTATACTGTACTGCAAAGGTTCATGCATCTCGATATCGCGCGACATCTGGAAACTTCATGTGTTATGGCTGGGGTGTGGGACTTACGTGTGCTTATCTATGAGACAAGCTAATGTGAGTTACCGTGATTCTATAAAACTTCTGCAACGTCTACAAACATAAAAGACAAGATTAGATCGAATAGTCCAATAGACGTTCAGTGTTTTTTAGTTTTTGTCATGTTTAACTATTATCTCGCGATTTATTTATGTGTCAACCGTATCGTGGTCTAGCTCGCCTATCGGTAGGCCCGTTTCCAGACAGAGACAGTCACTAGAACCGTCGTTGGCACAGGCAATCAATCTAACTTTACCAATATGACAGATTACAATTAACAGTAATTTGCGAATTGATAATAATACTAATAATACTAATAATAATTATCACAATGCTACCATATGGGGGTCCTGGCCCAACCTTCGAGTCAGCCAGAATCCGACCACTCGGTTGGCCTCGCGTTCAGCGGACATTCGTCCGACGTTCGACATTTCCATCGGATAGCTCGACTCTCCATCAGAATTTATCGTTCAGTTTCATTAATTTCAATGTTTGCACCACCACCACCGCCTCCGCCGCCGCACGCGCGCGAATGAACCCACCCACCCCCCCTACTTCCTCACTCTGGTCTCTCAGTTGGCACACGCTGGAACTACTACTCCCTGTCATCGTGCCGGGACCACTGTGCACTGTGACTCGTATCCTCAGTTGCCGTTGTCTGGCCCGCTAAGTCATTTAAATGCAAAAGACAACCCGAGCCCGCCACCCGGCACTCCACCGGCTTCATCAAGTCTCTCATTCCACTGGCGCGTGACCCCCGTCGCTTCGTCCGTTGAGATTTTTTCCATTGTACCCCCCACCCGCAAGCAACCTTCAAGTCCTTATTTTCCTGCTTCTTGCCTGCCCTCCTATTGCCATTAGCATTACATCGTTCTTAACCCCCGGTATCTCCCCCCCCCCTGTCTCTCTCTCTCTCTCTCTCTCTCTCTCTCTCTCTGTCTCTCTCTCGCGCGCGCGCCCATTCTATCGATCTGACTTGTGTATTCTTGCTCGGACCTACTCTCGCAGACTTCCCTGCTCTGGCCTAAGGTCACTCTATCCTGACGCACTTGATTATTTCTTCGTGCTTGCCTTCTTCCTCTGTCACTCTGGCGGCCGTCCATCCGTTTCAGTGAAGTGCCCGCAGAGCGGCGGCCGACTGACCTGAAAGCCAACGCCTCTTTAGTTTAGAAAACGCTTCTGAGGACGTCGACTTTTTTGCAAACTTGCCCCAGCGGGGCCGCCGACGAGACGCCAAGACCTCTCTGCACATTGGTTCGGACAGTTCCTCAAGCCACGCAAGAAGCCCTCCCCGCCTTCTAGCTGGACAACGATGTATTGAGCACTCGAATCCATATGGTGCCGTGAAAGACTTACGTTTCGTCACCTGGCCCAGCGTCTGTGCAGATAAGACGAGCAAGGCAATACGAGAGATTGGTGATTCTGAAATTCCTTCAAGGGCAGCTCAAGCGAAGGGCCAGTGGTGAGCTTTTGTAAAATCCAATGAAAAACATTGAGAAGCGACTTTGACAAACGACCAACCACCCCAAATGAGTTTGTCGACAGCTCCTCGCTACTGTGTCGAACAGTAAACGCGGCTATTTTAATTGCAATGCTCATCCTTACAGTGCTGCTCACACGGCAAAACACTATTGGGATTTTAGTCACATTCGTCACTAAGCATGTATGATAAGATAATCCCCCACCCCCATAATCCCTAGAAATTTCGACCTACTGTATGTTTGAATAAATGATTAATCTATCTACCTATAAGATAATCTCGACACCTTATACGGGTGGGGGGGGTGATTTTGAACAAGGTCAGACAGACATGCAGAATTGTGGAACACTCTATGATGCTACCGTACATCGTTCGTAGATACAAAAATAACAATTAGAAGTGCAAATGTATAAAGGAGGCGACTACAGGACCGAGACCTATTTTGTATTTTTCTTTCTGCATCCTCAGATTATTTTTAATAATTCACCGACATGTTTCATGAGGCACGCCAATTTCAGCCGACAAAGTCGTCAATGATCAAGCTCTAGTTTGCTCAAAAGTTTTTTCGATCATCTCAATCCGTTCGTCGTATCGAGATTCGGGAAGGTGTCGGCGCCCTCGACGTCCATAATGTTCTAGTCACCGTGCCTAAACTACACACACCTGTCGTTTACTCAGGGCATTATGGCCATGTACACTAACTGTGAATTATACTTGTGATACAATAATAATACCTCGTAGAGGATTCGAATTGACCGCGCTCTCGGAGGCGCTCAACTTACAGAACCAATTAATTCCGCACACTCAATTTGTATCCGCGAAATAAAGGAGAGATCTAACCTCGATAGAATCATTCGCACGTGAAACTCCGTGTGCGATCAACAGTGAAATACGTGTTCTCACTAGTAAGGTAACATGCGTTGGTAGCGCTAATCATCGATCCGACCTACAACTAGAAAGATACAATCCCGAGTCTCCTTCAACCCCCCCTTTGCATGAAAAGAATTGACACTAACCAACCTTCGACGAATTTCAGCTGGGCATTTCTTCTCTTGAAACATAAACCTGACACTTTTCTTTTGAAAATGCAAATCTCACTAGCCGCCAAATTTGAATTCAAACCAGTCAATAATAAGTATACCGCGCAAGACGATAGGAATCTAAATTTTTGGAGCCAGCCTAATAATCTACACTTCACGTTAATCGAAATTTCGTCTGTATCGAGTGATTTTGGCAGACATCGCAGAGCCTGGCGGCACTCCTCCCAACATCCAGTGACTGGAAAGCCAAACCTCAGGGGCGGTCACAGTCTCTCACATGCTTTCTGGATATTTAACTTTAATAAACAGAAAACCAATAAGGTTAAAAATTCTCAAAAATATCGGTGACGTCTTATTTGCTAGTGTCGTATTGTATAGCATACGCATTATGGATAATTTTTTGAAAGTTTGTTAGAACTTTAATTCTCCAAATGTGTGGACACATTCAAGCGTTATATATTATAAATGTTTCATCCAGCAATGTAATTCGGAAAAGATTTCGACAACATTGAAAAGCATTTTAACCAATCCTAATAATAATTCAATTCATTTGAGGTATATTGGCGAAACGAAAAATTTCAAAGCTTTGGTTCTCGTTAAAATATATTACAGATGATTTTTACATCAGACACACTTTTTGATTCACAATAATTTTGGTATTAGTTTCGAGCTAATAAGTATGATAAAAATAAACATGTTTCACCAGTTAGGTATTTCAAGCGCTTCATTACCTCTACCCCCAAACCCCTGTTGGGGTAGCACAGACGGGAGATAAAGATATAATATCGTATTGACCACTAACATTCACCGCAACCCAACCACTACAATAATACAGCGCAGGCAGCACATCCGCAAATGGCACTGCGTCATTTTTAACACGATTGCTGCCCAAAGAACACGAGCATGCATCTATGCGAACCTATGACGCCGTCTGTCCCCTGGCGACACCTCGTTCAGGCTCTATTCATCGCTGGCGAAGATATCGGTTTCCATGTCGGACGTAAGCCGGCGTACAACGGATCCTACCGGTACGACTATATGGTCCCCTTAGAGTCTTCTGCATATACAGCAGGATTACCCCCGAGGACGTGAGGGCTCGATCGACTCTCCCCTTCGCACTCGAAGATAGCTCCTGCTATCGTCTCTCTGTCCAGGGAACAATAAACACGAACGCACCACGCTGTCCGCCGACAAATCCTCATTGGTTTCCGCTAACCTGTACCGCTCCTCGCGGACGAGCTCGGCTCGTAGTATTCGGTATTCCCGTACTCACCTTCGCCCTCTCTCTCTCTCTTTCTTCCTTAGTCGCATAGCAACGGAAGACGAGGGGGATGGGCACCCCCGCCACCGTCGCCCCTGCAGCCGGGGGTATAGGGCCACTCGACATGGGTTTATTTTCTGCCAGAGGCAGACCTACGCGTATGCATGCGTCTTTATGCCAAGCAGCGCACAGATCATGCCCGCCACTGCGTTGGGTCGTGCCCAAGAGCAGCCTTCACGGAGCAGCCGTCTCCGAGCAGAGTAAGCAAGCAAATAAGATATATATATGTATATATATATATATAGAGAGAGAGAGAGAGAGAGAGACATGACCCAAAGACTTCGTAGGCAGTTGAGTTTGCACAGTGCCGGCGAACGTTGGGCGTTTGACGTGGTCCAGCGTTCTACAGAGCACAATCCGGGGATACTAGCTGGAAAGCTGTTATACTCCCATATTTTCCCTCGGTTTACCAACCATCGATGTGTACGAAGCGGACGGGCGAGAATCAAGACCCCGCCTCATTGCAACAATAATTCCCCTTTTGACATAACACGAATAACAATTAACAAAAGGAGATAAGGCAAATGTGTCTATAACCGCCACGAGTGGGCATGTTGGAACAAAGCATGCATCCAGATGGGTGACAAACAGCAGATTACGAACGAGCACTTGTTGAACGAGCGTATACAGCTCGAAGCAGAGCTGCCGATGCTTTTTAATCTTCTCCCGCGTATTCACTTGATGTGATAAGATACGACAACGGAAGAGGGCATCAGATAAGAGGGATTCCTTCATTTGAACTTTGTTTATTGATGGAACAGAAATTGTTACAATGTTTGAGTTACAACAGTATACATAGATAATAGTAGTTACTTCCTTCTCTGTCTCTCGCCCTCGTCCTCACCTCGAGTTCGAATTTATCTAAAGTCGTTTTTCGTTGCCGTAAAGTCAATCACGCGTAGGTGGAAGGAAGGCGCTTCTGAGGCTACCTTTCCATGCCACAGCAGAGGTGAAGAGTGTACCATCGACAACCCGGTCGATGCTACCAGAACTTTGGGTCGACTGCCGAGCTGGCTCGAGCCGTCGTGGCCAGCCGACAGGACGGGGAAGTTTGTTTGAGGATTATCACCATCGTGCAGCCCAGAGCAGGCTAGAGTTCAAGAATAATAACCCTTCCTTCTGGTTTCTGCGTTCTCGTCGGCTTCCAGCAGGTGAAGCTGGCCCATAGCATGTATTGCACGTTGCGAATACGCGTCGACATCGTGGTGCACAATGTACAGCGTGACACGAACGTTAATGCCCAGTTGGGGGCAAACACGGGTCCACTCTGGTCTCACTGAGAATTCACTAGTGCTGTAAAACACACCCTTATCCCACCTCTGCACGTATGCTTATTGAGTGCACATTTTCGCATAGATATTATTATTAACTTCACTGTGCAGGCTTCTAAAACAGGCCAATGCCTCATGAATGATTTTCCATTACAGAGGAAATCTCCGAAGAAAAGGACATTTCAGAAAGATGCATTTTGCCTTACAACAATCTCATTTCTCCTAACATTGTTCTCATCCGTTATATTCTCATATTCCTTCTATACTCGCCATGCCACTGTTGGGCTAATCGGCGTTCCGGCCATTCGAGATTAGAAGATCGCTGGCAAACAGGGACGGATCGGGAGGTCTGCAGGCAAGCAGGCGAATCCAGCGGCTTCGGCACTCAGGATAGGACGAGTCGGGCAGGCGCGATCTTAGCGGAAGAGGGTACGCCAGAGCGAGAGAGAGCAGGGGCGTCGAAGGTTCTCGCTCCAATGAGCACGCTGAACAGCGCCGTGGGGAAATGAGCCGCCAAGCGAAATCGTCACCTCAGTGACCTCATCGTTAGCTCGAGGGATTGAAGTCGAGGAGGGAGGATTCGTCGTGAGAACTTGTCTTAGGTAGTGCAGGCGAGGTGCGACACAGCGCCGTGTAATATTTGATAAGTGATTTCGTTATAATAGGCAGGTAGCAACTGAGGGTACAACTGAGCCGGACGCTTGGCGAAGTTGCCGATTGACCCTGCGCAACAACAATTACAATCATTATGCATAATGATTACGTTAGCGAAATTCGGCACGCCGAGAGAGGCTCTCGGACGTGACCACTTGTGCATATACGACATGTATACGTATCTGGCTAAATATAATTATGACGAAAAGCCATGATTATTACACGACCTTTCGTTCTACCGAAACGAAACGTATGAGCTGGGAATGGGAGAGGCAGCGTCATTTATTTGCCTGGGAGTAGGATCCTTGGAAGGAAACTCACCAGATCAAATATTTACATCGTTTGCATACTGTTCCTACATGTTGGGACATCTATTGAGGCAAACGCATGAGATCGCAATAGGGTTGGTAGTAAAGCAATATAAGGTACGAAGCACACAAGGATGGCGTGTGGTGTTTTCCTACATCAGAAATTTCGGCCGTAAGTTGATAACCCAAGAGCTATCACACACAGCGATCCTTAAATGTGTTTGGCCACTCCTGTCTGTTGGTGCACACAAACTTGCGTATTAATGAATCGTGACTAATGACTCAATTGGGAAATGGACGGCCCATAGTTCCTAGCCGCTTTCATCGGACAATTTCGATGTTATGGTCCACCACAAGGAACAATTTCCGTCATGGGGTTCCCTACTAGGGAGAAACTTTGTTCAGTAACTCGCGATTTACTGGAATCCTTTCGAACGTCATCGCTTGGGCGGCTTGGACGATGGCGAAGTCTCTGGCTGCAAAGGAGCTGGAGGCCGCAGGTTCGAGGCGCGTGACATGGTGATATGTAGATACCTTTAGCATTGTAAAGAGCTGCAGTTCCTTTAACAAACCATTAAACCCTTTAAAAAGCGTTTAAACCTTCCCTTTACTCAATCGCTCCCATGTTCGGAAGCTATGATACTAATAGTTACGTCAGGACCTCTCTTCTGTGTCATTTCAATATCCTGTTCATTCATCGTGGCTTTAAGGGACATTTTCAAGTAATTCGGTGAACTCGCCATGATAGCATTTCACGCATGGCCTCATCTGTTACCGCTCGTAGGTCAGTATTCGAGTAAGAAGCAGTATCTGTCACTCGAGTGGATCGTGCCATGGAACCGTTGGCTATTCAGATTTTTCATTGTTGCCTAATTCCCCGTTACGATCGTCACAATTTTCCGAAGGAAAGAGCGGTTATTTCGATCTCAAATTCTTTCCTGATGACCTGTTCGTTTCCCTGCCCCTCCGGCGAAAACAACACATTTATATCATTTGGCCCGCCAAAGTTCAAGTGCGCGCGACACACCCACTGCCAATTGTCTACTCACCACGTATTTCCTGTCTACAGCCTGTGGCTGGAGATCCGACAACCCGGTACTCATTTCTGCTCCCTGTTGTGCTAGCCTGACGTAATAAATTGGCTCCACGATAACCCCCAAGCCAACTCTGCCGCCTCGCCCTGTCTCCAGCCTTGTGATAAACATTGGCCCACACTTCGCCGCGTCTTCCACCATCCCAAAGAGGAGGTATCTGCGGAGAGATAAAATCGTGAAGGGCCCTCTCAACATCCTCGGGGCCTTGTCAGGCGAGAGGAGTGCGAGGCAAGAGGCATCCTCAGCTGTTGTTCTTGCCAGACAGCTACCCGGGATGAGCGCCCGCCCGCTCACTGTTCTAAGCGCCCTTCTAAGCGGCTCCTGGGCCTACGGGCTGATCTCATGTCTCGCTCGAGTAAGGTCACAGGTCGTGCGGTTAGCGGGGGTTCGTTGGTATATTTCTTGCAGGGAGTTTTCTACAAGCGAAATGTTATGTCTCACTCTGACCCCTCTTCTTCGCCGTCCAGTTGGGCAACTGTCGGACTAAAGAGGTTGCAAACGCCGACGACAACAAAGAACAAAGGAATTATCCACACGCATACTGTTGGACGTTTGGCGGCTTTCGGTCCGGTAGAGATCTATTCGGATCTCGCCGGACGAGGAAGCCAGGAGTGCGCTCCGAAGTTTCCATTTAGGGAGCTTACGAACCGCCGGGAGAGGTTAGGTAGAAAGAGTTAAATTCGGAGCAAGATCCGAAACGAACAAATGTGTGCTTGGAGAGTTTCCATTGTTTGTAACAGGCGAAGGATATCTGGAACTCACGGAACGGACTTTCGTTGGACGTCTCGAATGAGCTTCCTGGGATCTCCTGATCAACGACAAATCGACCTTGGCAAATTTTTATTAAGAAGAAAGAATCGTTAGAAGTTTGAGTCCTCTCATATTTAATGGAGGGGAAAGTAGTATTTTTCTGAAATGTTAACTTAGGAAAGTCAACGTAAGTGACTCCGCCAGAAGAAAAGCTAAGCTGAAAAAGAAGTCAGGTGGGGATTTTAGATTCTAAAAGTTTTCGGTATGGATCGACGCCAACGTGTAATTCAATTTTCATGCTGCACTTTCACAGTAAATGCTCTCTTTAATGAGTCAACACGTTGGCGTACAATAAGTGGATTGCATAAATATATTAGAAAACAGACATCGTCGTGCCTTTAACGCTCGAAACAGCATTTTGTGCTTCGAGAGAATTTACTGTACAGACTGAGCCCGAAATACAACCTATATATATATATACTTGATTATATTTGTAAAATTGCCTCTTGCTATATTATTTGTAAAGTTGTCCACATGGCTCGGGTATAGTTGTGTTACACAAATCCGCGGTTCTTTCAAGGACTATTTTGAATACATGTTTGTAAATGTATATATATATATATATATATATATAGAGAGAGAGAGAGAGAGAGGGAGAGATTTATCATGCACGTATTTTTCGGTACTATCGCAAGGCGACAAATTTTGCAGTGGACATTCATTCAGTTTCTTCCGAGGTTGGCCTCAGAGACAGCTTTCTACCGATACATCAAGTAAACCACATGCTTGGGTTGGCTGTCGAACGACATCACATTCTGCCGAAGACGGTGTTCCCCCGTTCCGGAAATTTCAAACTGTCGTAGTTCGCTGTGTACATTCGATGCGTACACTGCGGACACCGTCTCCGAAAGGCGATCTTCAGGCCACCGGCCAGTGTAAAGAACTAGAATGACACCGACACGAAAGAGGATACAGGCGGATATCGCGATTACAGCAAGAACTCCGTTCAGGTTACCTCCTCAATCAATTAGAGTTCGCGAACGATGTCCCCATTGTTTTGTAAATAAATTACAATAGGTATGATAGTACAAATGCCATCATGAGCAAAGATCATCTTCGGTAATTCTGTTGCGCTTCTGTCGAAAATCGTCAACATCTTCTCCCACCTCCAGATAAAGGGGAGGCAGTCATCCCCCTTTAAAAATGGAAGAAAAAAAACAAAGCCCAGCGCCTACCAACAACGCAACGGAGATTTCTCACTCGTTCAGGTTAGGAACCAACCGTATTAGACGCGACCTCAAACAATTTTAGCGTGGCGACGTTTAGACTCTATTATGGTTATTACTTTCATTATGTTTATTATTAGTAATATCACTATTATTATTGTTATTATTGTTCTGCCCAGTAGAGATTTCGCCAACCGGGAGAAAATGGATATGCTGAGATACTTATTATTATTATTGTTCCATTGTAAAGTTTGTTAGTGCATCAGCACCGCCAGCTCAATCGAGAGTGGCGCGGAGTAGTCGGATCAGGGACACGCTTCGCACGGACATATTGTTAAGTTTCTCGTGATTATTATTGTTTCTATAATTGCTATTCATGCTACCGATTCTCTCTGCCCGGGTGAGCCCGGGCTTAATGAAGGGAAACATAAGACCCGCTCGATAGTCCCACGCTGATGGCTGAGTGACGCGGGTGAATGATGTGTTCCCGAAACGACCCATAGAGATAAGAAGGCTGTTACAAGATATTAAAGGTTGTCCGGCTCGTTATTACGGACCGTTTATCAACAATCGTCCTCAACGCTGCGGGGAAAGAGAAAGAAAGCTGTGAGGTGTTTATTTGACTTATTCAAAAAATAGTTTACCCTGTACCTGGCTTGCCTTGTCGCCTGAGTGGCGCTGACCCTAACAGTTTGTCTTGCCACCACGCCTTTGCCAGGGCAACTGCGCTTGTCAACGGCAGTTCTCATTTTCTCGAGCATCGAGAAGTTTCACAGTTGGTCCCTTGCTTGCGTCGTTACTCGAAACCCGTTGACATTGGTGCCTCTTCGTAAAATCAACGCGTTCGATCGTAGCTGTCAGTCCGTCCACCTGGCAAAGACATGCGTTTCACACAGCGCTAAGATAAGAACTTAGGCCCCCCACGGGGGAAACCAATGAGGGTGTCCCGTATATGCTAAGTAAACGCCAAAGTAAACTTTCGTGAGCGAGTTTCAGTTGGCTTGCTTAGATACTAAATCGGTTTCAATGATAGCGTGATACGCTGTTTCAGTTGACAAAAGGGTGACGACTTTTAATGACGACAGGATCACGCAAATGGCGACAACCCGCGCAGCATAACGAAGAGTCAATTTTTAACAGTGCTCTGTGTGACTGTGGCAAAACAAGCTGAACAGTGAGCACAGTAATGGTTTCCGGTAGAAAGCAAGCGCTAAAGTGCGAGATGATATAACCCATCTCGTTTACTGTAGTGGAAGCTAATTATACATTTCTATGTTACGCCCTTTACAAAGGCTGCAGTGCCACCGGATTGAGAACCTTTGGAGTGTACGAGTTTTGCTTGAAGATCATGTTTGGACTAATTCATCGCTAACTCTCGCTTTTCATAATCAAGCAAGAATAACAAGTCTAGTCCTATCTAATTCCTTCGGTATCCAAAGGGGCAACGCAATTTCTATTTCGGGTACGGGAACGACTGGAGGAGCAGAATCTCCTTTTTGTTTGGGTGTCCATCGATGTAGTTCACGTTCAGCGGGATAATTCATTATCTATCGCTTTCAAGTTTAATTCTTTCGCTACGCATATTATACTAAAAAGTACATTTTCGCAGCCGACTCACAGCCAACCTTTAACCTTCTTTCAGTATATTGTGTTTGGCGACTACAAAACACGCATACCTGTATCTATTACACCTCGGCTGCGAGAGACGTCAACGGAAACAGCGTCAAGCTAGGATTCGTCCCCACCTCAACCGGTACGTGCTCCAAGCTAGTGTTGCCACAAGTTCAGTGTCGACGAGAAATAGATGATTTCGGAAAGTCCGTTGGATCATCCCACTGTTCGTCCACTCCGTGAAGGGCGGGAGCTACCTCGGCTATTTCTTCGCCATTTATTTTTGACGACGCCGGAACAACTGGTGGCCGATAGCTGGATGCGGCGTACTGCTAGAGTGGCTAGACGGGGAAGGAATGGCGAGAGAGCGAAATGGACTTTTGTTATACTTCTCTCTCGTCGACTCGGCGTTGCTGTTGGACCATTCGAAGGGGCCGATACACGTGGACGGGATACAGGGGGCTCTGCCGTTCCGCGCCCCTTCGTCAGTTTTCGGCCTTCAGGTCGGCTATGTTTCGAACCTGCCCCAACGGTGGGGGTGCTGCAAATCGGGCGAACCTTGGTGGGCAATCCTCTGCCGATGTCCACGGAAGGCCAAACGAAGCCTGGAGGGCCCTGCCGGGATGTGCGGCTGGAACGCTTGGCCGGGGGCAGCAACGCTCACCAGTTGTATGGGAGCGAGGCGTTTCTAGTGGCGCAGAGGTGGTCAAAGAGGGGGTCCAGTCGGGTCGACCCGAAAGGTGGCTCACGAGTCGTCGCCGCCGAGGCTGCCCTCGGCCCCGCTCGGCTTGGAATTCACTTGAGCGGAAGAAGGACGCATCGCCAAGCTCCTTTGCGTTAGGCTTCCGTCCAAGAGGGGGGTCGAAGAAAGCGAGGCAAAGGAGGCCTATCGTGACCCCCGCCTTCACCCCCATGGAATGGGATAGGCTCGACTTTGCCAACGACGCCAGCCAGCACTCGTCCGAGAACAACCACTATACCCTTTGCCGTCCTCCTTCGCGGCTCCCATCCCAATGGCACAAGCTCACACTGTCCGCGTGGCTTTCGTGCTTTCGAGTTAGTGGGCACGGAACGTTGGCGAGGTATGCTGCAAACTGGGACCGGGCTTGGTCACCCGTTTCACGGCAACGGCACCAGCAGGCCTCTCGCCAAAGCCATACCAGTGCTGCTTCCGACTCTGGTCCTGCTTCATCGATCCGACGAGAACCGAGTCGGCGTCATTGTCGTCGTCGTCGTCGACGACGCCGTCAGATCCGAACCTAACCGAACCTAGCGGTGATACTGGCACCGCATCGGCGGCGGTGGTGGTGGATTGAAGTGACTTCCACGGTTCTGCGTAGAAGGCTAGGTAGAAGAAAGGGGTCCTGGGTGAACTGACGGGTAGGGCAGGTCAGGCTAGGGCTTGAGTGCGAATGGAAGACCTTCACGGGCGTCTGCTGGCGTTGGCAATACCAGTGGAAAGTGAAACGACAGAGATGTGGTAGGATTTGAGCCCCATGGGAGAAGTAGTAGCCAGGGAGGGAAGGCGTGGTACCGCGACGGATCTCGTAGACGAGAATAGAAGACCCTAGAGCAGAGAGCCAAGCGACACCTCCTCACCACGCCAGGTGAGCCGGATCTGAAACTAACGGTCTGAAAAGGTCGACAGTACCACCAGTGGCGGTGGCAATGACGCTCCGGAGACGGGAATTCAGCACGGTTAGTGCGAACGCGTAGAGGGGGGGGGGTATTCGTGACCGGGAGGCAACCTAGGTTCTTCGGAAAACGACTCGGTCTTGCGCTCGTGTAGCAAATAGCACTACCTGCAAAATGTAACCTGAATAGGCGACATACTCACGTAGGCATGGATGTGTGAGTGGGTTCCAAGTATTTGAGCTCAGCCGAAGAGCAGAATATAAAGGTCACGCGCGCCTGGACGCGGGGACGAGGACCTTCATCTTCGAAGGGCGGGGGGGGAACCGTCCAAGTGATATCTGTACAAGATTTTCCTTGGTAGCAAGTTGTCGTTGTTGTTCGCGTTGCTGTCCTTTCAATAGTCAAAGCGCATGCTTTCCGCCTTCAGCTTTCCATACGATCATTCTCGCGCGGTGCTTTGAAGGCTCCTGTGACTTTGGGAAATAGCAGGCTGGAGTATATTGTCGAGTGGGATGGCGAGCGCGTAGCGCCGAGAACTTGGAATACGGAGGTTAACTCGAAGTGGTCTATACGTGATTGGATATTATTATTATTAATTAACTCTAGCTATAGAGGGGTCTATGAAAACCTAAATGAAACCCGGATATGTGTCAATCGTTTCGCGGGAGAGATAATTTGTAAGCTTCGTTAGCTTGTCAAAGGCAAACTGGATTTAGTATTAGTTAGTTCGTCATTTGATGGGATGATTCGCTATCCCGAGTTTCTTGCTTGTTGCACGTGTTGTACGACGTCTGATCCCAGATCGTCACAGAGGGCGAAACACGTTACTTTTCATGTACTTCTAATTAAGGTAGTGTCCATTGATCCCTTCTAACAGACCTCACGAGAGAAAGTTCGTCTGGTCAGCAAGCCGTACACCAAGCCGGTTCGAACAACGAGATATGATCTTCTATCTTTCGTCGATGTGTCACCATGTGACGTATTCGGATCGGGGTCACACCCGGCGATTGTAGAAGGGTCGGCTGTTGTAGATACAGACGACGTGAGCTGACGACCGAGGTCCACACAGGGGAGCCCATACACTTACGGGACGCATTGCAAACTACGGACTGGTCATGCTTCCTCACGAGGTCACTGATTGACGTAAGTCCCAATGGCTAAGCATTGCCGGCAGAGAATTGCTAGCCAAGAAGGTCCATTGGCACGCACGGGTCTCACGGACACCACCCTCGAACAGAACAGACAGACGGTAGGTAGCCGCATCTACCTGCCTGCACCTCCCAAAGCGAACGAGTGCATTAGGTGAGTGAACGTGATATTGCCGAAATTATCTAGATTAAATCGCACATATGTAGCGTTATCGGGAAACAGGCGCTGGAACGATTGCACAGAAGAACATATCAGGATGAGTGCATAGAGGCCAACGGTGACCCCCGCGATCATGCTTCTGCAAAATATAATACATGCCGTTGAGTAAATAAAGCAATGGGCTCAGGTTCGATGGAAATTACTTGGTCGATATGCTTACAACGAATTTCATTGCTATACGAAACTCGAAATCTCATGGTGGAATTAACCGAAGCCGGCCGCCGGTTCGCCGCATTCATCTGCGTCAGTAACGTGAGAGTCAAGGTCCCCCCTCCCGCCCTTCGGAGGACTCGCAAGACATACTGATTAAATGATTCCACGCTTTTTGGGGAAAGTTAAATAAAGAAATATCTTCAGTCCCATGGATGGTCTAATGGTGAGCGTCTCAGACTACTAGACCGGAGGGACACGTGTGTGTTGGGTTCAAATCCTGTCAGACGCGGAGAATCCTTGGAGTTCTTTATCATCTTTCTTTATCTGAGGATTCTTGTCAGGTACGAATAAGGCAGAGAATAAGCAAAGGTGGCCCCGACAGGTCCTCATAGTAATACCTGAAAGGTGAAGAGCTGAGGCCTGTCAGATAGGGGAACAGCTGAGGGTCAGCTCGAAAAAACAGTTTGAAATAAAGAAATATGGCGACCCGGATTATTTCAAGGTCTACGAGGGGACTGAAGAACAGGAACACCCGCATTCCGTATAGACTCTGTTCTGGGAATGGGGCCACCACCAGCAGTGCAAATGACATCGTGATATCTGCACGAGACAATCGCGAAACTCTGTACCGAGATTTTATTGACCCTGAGCCCTGCTCGCGACCGCAGCGAATGAACGCAATAATGTTATCGATGAATATACGGACGCGCCATTCAATTTCAAGAAATCGACACACCATTTGTAAACACTGCCTGCCGGCAGCACATATTCGCTACTCATTACGTGCCTACGTAGAGCAGAGCGGGATACACGATAATATCTACACAGGACAACGGGATAACTGGTGGGCAATCAACGCCCCAGTAAACTTACCCTCCCATTTGAAACAGACCCCTGAATTGTCTGTTTGTTAGACCGTTTGGCAACTTCACTTTGTTATTAACACATTGTATGTGTTATATCGACGATCATTCGTACAGTCTCCACGGTATATCTGCTATATCGGCATGCCTTCCAACTTCCTTCGCCATTGTAAGAGTAAACAGTATTTTCGCAATGGTCAACCTAGTGGGACGTGATGTTCAATACGGCTATTGCCTCCACTCATCTGCGTAGCCAATGACAGGACCGTCGTTGGAGAGATGAGTGTGACGATAATAGGTTGGCCCACCTTAATAGGTTGGCTCCGAGGGGCCCGAGCCCAACGAAGGCCTCAGACGCGAGTGGACTCAGGAGCTGGGTCGCCTGTAAGGCATCTGGTATTTTCTTAATTTGGCCTGTTCAGCACGCGCACTGCGACTGACATGTGAAGCCACTAGAGTGTCACTCTGCGCTTCGGTCCACGTGAGATGTCCACCCCTCGCCGTAAGGGATGAAGGTATGACACCAAGATTATATCCGTTTTAAATTAGTCGCGGCAAAGCCACTATCAAACAACACCTTGGAAATATACATATACATATATATATATATATATCCTCTGTTCACGTAATATCGCTCAGTCCTGTATCATGCCCGGATAGGTGCTAGTGCAGGAGTCGAGTCGCCCTTACCAAATTTTCTCCGGGTTGACCCATCATTTAACCAAGCCTCTACCGCTTTCCACTGTACCTGACGCGCGTGTGAAAGCGTTCATGACGTGTCTCAGAAAGTCGTTAGAAGTCAGTCCAGCCAGCCTGACGTTAAAGATCTCCGAAATCGTAGCAGAAGCCGACTTGGATACGTACAATGGAAAGGATAAGAAGCTATGGAGCACTTCCACCCTAATGAGAACGCCTCAATTGTGATGGCTGTCACGTCGCCTCGAGACCAATAGCGGGAGGCGTTTTCGTTGCTGAGGATCCGTCGACCTCCCTCCGCAATTCGCGCGTGGACGGTAGCGTCAGCCACCGGCGCCCCCCACCCGCCTCTGACCTCTAGTGCATTATCCCGTAAGAGATACACTCTAACCGCCATTATCGTTAGAGTTATTATATCATTATTTCTACTGCGACAATGGTCTCACTGGCTTGTGTCAGGGGGGTGGGTCATCCCGCCGGTGGTGACGTGTGCCGCGAACGCACCAGAAGGCGGGCAGGAAAAAGCAGCACCCTGAGAATCAGCGCTGTCCTCAAGGGCAGTCAGAACATACACGGGTTATAGCGGCTGATATTCAGCGCGGTGCCGAGTTCGGACACGTGGCCAAATTATTGACAGATGAATTAAATTATTCATCATTGTTTGCTTGCAAGCGTGATGTTGTCGGTGAACAGGACCGGGACATCTGCTGCCGGCTCTCTCTCTCTCTGTGGTTGAAGTGATGTTGTTGGGATCTGGCTCGGCTCATCGACGCCACATGTGACAATGTACATTATCGCGTATTGCATCACGTATCTTGCTTACATAGCGATCAGACTAATACGGATAGAATCTAATTTCGTTCAGGTTGGAAACATTACCGAAGCGTAAGCTGATAATAATAATATCGGTACTTACCGACCCGAACCTGGTCGTACCAAACAAAAGTACAGTAAATAACAAGCAAGTATCACATTCAGGTGGCAAGTCGTTGTTAGTTTCCATATAATTACTAATTACCATTATTGTTATTACTATGTATAAATAAATAAAAATTAGAAAAAAAACAACACAATTTAACTTCGAACGCGTCTGTTCCCGCTGCTGCGGTAACTCACAAATCGTTTTTATGCGCAAACAACTTCAACGGATTCGCAACGGATTCAGCACGGGCCATACTTTTTTCAAAGTGCGTATTGCGATCAGCTCAGATTCCTGACGTCCTCAACAACACCGATCAAAGAATTAAAAATGGAGCTATCGAGTGAACACATTATATTCAACGAGTTGTTTCTACTGGGTCACCCAATTGAAGGAGGGGTTTCAAGTTGGTACGGATGCACCAAACACCTGAAGCGGATACCACTATTTAAAATGAACGTCTTTCGATTCCGAAATATTGTGAATAAAAATATTTCTTTTTAGAATTCGTCCTCTGCGCTGACTCTGCTACCATTTCGTAATCTCTCGAGTTCGAGGCATCCAGTCCATTGGTAGCTTCAGCAATTAAACACAAGCATAAATCACGTGCCCAAAGGACGATCATCAGTAAGAGAGATAATGTAGATAACACTGTAAGCGGCTCTTCGTGATCACGCAATTCTCAGATGAGGTTTTCTGATCGGCCCCATAATGTCCACTTCCCATAATCGCTCTTCCGTACCGTGTAACGCTCACGTGATTTAATTTACGCAACGGCGTCTTCTCGAAAAAAGACTGCGGCGTCTGTGATAACTTCGCGACGATCTCCACATGAGCATATTGCACAAGAAGATGCATATCTACAATAGCGCCGTGTCATTTCAAAGGGATATGTCGTTCACGGGACCCGAACCAGCATCCTCGGTCGTGTCGTCAGCCGAAGACTCCACTGGAATCCGCAAGCGCTGTTTCGACGCCATCCCTCGTTGGCTAACGTTGCCCGAAGGGCGACCACATAAATTCGGAGCCTGTTGTCTGTGAATCTGTCGGCAAATATTCCAATTCGCAAGACTCGAGCCGTTCGAACAGCGACCGTTATAATTTCAGGCCTACGTATCATATTTTTTTCCATGCAATGCCCTACTTATCACTATAAAGCAGATGCTTAACTAGTTCACTTCAAATTGTGTTACAACGAACGAGAGAATATATCGTACAGCCACACGTATTCATGTCGCTCATTGCACCGGATTGTTCTGTAATAAATCCAACTATAGCGTTCTCGTTTTACAAGTCCACAAACACAGAAGGGGCACTCTAATTTCACACTAATTAGAGATGAGCGCATATGGCACGGGTTCGCGTATTCCCGTCACAGATAAAATAAGGCCAGCTTGTGATTCAATAACACTAAGTTATTGAAGCACCATAGATCGGTTGATAGCACTGACTCACTACGGTTGTCACAGATTGCATTTGACTAACGCGAGTACTGAATAGTTATGCCAGCTCCAGCAATAATTTCCGTGTATTGCTGTATTGCCCACCACAGCTCTCTCGTTCTCTCGTCAGAACCTTTGCTTTGTCTTTCGATGCGCGTTTGCTAAACACCTTTCAGCTCGGAACGAACTGAACTCAATTTCGTTTTGAGCAGTAGCCGTTGACGTTTGCTCTCGATCGTGTCGATGTCGGCCCCTGCCCTAGCCAACTCTGCATTTGCGGCAACGATCTCGTACCGATGACCCACGGCGCTAGAGTAACGTCAGATCTGTGTAACAGTGATCGTTAGCTGGCGGGGATCAGTCTCTCGGCGTCTGTCTCAGGGTCGTCTGTACTTCGTATACTTCAAACGTGGCTTTATTTTGCGGTCTTCAGGTCAATCATTGGAACTATAGTGATGCATTTCCTCTATAATAGCTGGTCTAATAGCTTTACAAAAAAAAAACGTGCGTGCTCGATGACATGTGTAGGTTGCGCAGGTATTTGAACACGGTCATACCGTAGTGATTCCTATGATCTGTCGATCCAGTTAGTCTCATGATGATGAGAGCATATCTCTCATGTCGAGATGTCTGCCGACAGCATGATCTTGCCAAAGCATACCGTATATAGCGTATTCTTATATTCTATCAGGCTTCCACAGTTCCAGTCCGAGCCCGTCATCGCTTGATCGGACAACGATCGAACACTCTCACTGTTCAATTCAACAACTCACTCACCAATTGCGCATAATGTACTTTCAATTTGTATGGTTTCAGGGTCCACAATGGCGCCTTCCGATCACCCATTGATTACGATGGTAGTGTTGAGTTTGTCCACGTTCACCTCCGCTGCATGTCCTCTCGCGTCACCGCCTTGGCACAGATTGAAAACGTCAAATGAAGCCTACTACTACACGAGCGCGATTTACAACGACGCGAATGTGCTGTATTGTGAGACGCATGGTAAGTTTTCTAATTGTTGTTGGTAATTTAATAATTTTTTATTGCTAGCTTGTAATCGTTTTTGTTTTTAACTTACTCATATATAAGTATCCCGTAGAAGCTTATTTTTTGAATTTAACACAAATGTTTACCTTTTTCTATTTTTGTTTTTTTTTTGTTAAAACATAGATTTCGTTTTTTTTCTCAATATTGGATATCGATATAAAAAAAAAATAATTCAAAAACTTAGCCTGAGAAGAGCAAGTCTATAGGGAAGTATCGATTTTCAATCAATTCGCATTCATCTATTCTAGCTATAACAAGTTGACGTAGCACGTATAAGTAAGAGGACGAAGCAAAAAATAATAGGTAATTTAATAGTAACTGGAGAGAAAGGACCCAAGAACAATGCAAAGACCATAATACTCTGTATAAATAAAATATTATCATATTTTGCTATAAAAGGGAGAGTTCAGCAAATTGTATTCCTCTGTCTTCAATGATAAATTGTGAAACTAGTTCTTATTCTTTTTCAAGCAAGATCAAGGGAAGTTTGATTCGTTTCTACTAAGACAATAATAATAATAATGAGAAATATTATAAGAAATAAATTTCTAACACATACAATTAGTCATTTCATGTTCAAATATAGATTAGCAATTGGCCGTAAAGGCATTGGAAAAAAGATCGCCTGAACTTCGTCCCCGTAAGCATTCGTGCAAGCGGCCACTGTTAACTATTGAACAGGCAGCCTTCCGTAGTGTCCGTATACTTGAGCTAAAGCAGTTCATACATATGCGTATGCATTCCCCATGGCGCCGTGCAATTGCGGCAGGTCTCCTTTAAATATACAACACGATGGGGTTTGATTGGGCCAGAATGATATCATAATAAATTTACCATACGGCCTCCCGCAACTGGAGTGCTCAAGTTCTACCTTCATAATCTTGATATAGACCCGGCTTGTTCTATAATTCTTGTGGCCTTCTATTGTATGGATTTCTGGAAGCTTGCAGTGCCTCTCGAAGGTTGAGCGAGTGTCCAGCGCCGCCGAGGCGATGTGCCGGCGCCTCCCTCCGCTATCGAAAGCTTGACGGCTCGTGCAACAACCTCCAAAAGCCGCTTGCTGGCGCTTCGGGACAGTGTCACGGACGACTGTTGCCGGCATCGTATCCTGACGGGGTCGCTCTGCCCCCGGCTCACGTTGACATCATCAAAGTATTCAACGCTATACAGTCGATGCCCATTAAAGACATCAACCCCGTTGGCCGAGCAAACGCTTTGGCCGTTATGCTGATTCAGTTCTTAGCGCATGATCTCTCAGCGACCGCCGTCAGTGAACTCACCGGTGTTGACAAGGATTGCTGTTCAGCGGCGAACAACAACCGAGCGTCGTGCTCAATGCGAATTAACGTCACAAATGCGAACGTGTACCGAGACTCGAAGAGGACCTGTGTGTCCGTGGTCAGGGCCGCGAGATGCCCTTGTTCGGAGGGGAACGAACGACAAAGTATGAACACGCAGACGGCGTACATTGACCTGTCAAATATCTACAACGGGGGCCGGCATCGGGACCAGCTAAGGCCTTGGAGACTAGCGTCGCAAATGGCAAATAGCTCCGGCGAGGTGCCACAGCTGGGTATACCGCCAGCGGCATGCTACACGACGACATGCTTTGAAGGCGATACGCGAGCGAATCTTCATCAGGGTATGATGCAAGAAGATGTCATCTTTGTCCGCCTGCACAACCGTATCGCCGACAAATTGTACAGCATGAACCGCCGATTGTGGAGCAGTGAAAGGGTCTTCCAGGAGGCTCGCAAGATCGCCATCGCCCGGTGGCAGTGCTTCGTATACAACGAGTTAATGGACCTGCTTGCCGATAGCGAGCTGAGACGCCTCCGCGCGATGCGCTTCGACGACATGGTCGCGGGGACGCAGTACGACCCGTCTATGGTGGCAACCACCTATGCCGAGTTCGTTCATAGTGAATTCAGAGGTCACGGAATTGTCCCGAACAGTTTTGACGGGCAGCCCTACAGGTGGCTCAATGCCAGCATCTATTTCGACTCTGATGGCGACTACCCTGTGGAGTTCGCCAAAACTGAATGGCTCACTGAGGCTGAGCGTAATTTGCCCTTTGGAAAGACGATTGCCTACGAAGTGTTTCAGGGTCCCAGAGAACAGCTCGGCATAAGCTTGCTCCTATTGAACATCCAGCGGGGAAGGGATGTCGGCCTACCGAACTACGCAACCGTTTTAGGGTGGGTCCATAACGTGACCATTACATCGTACGATCAAGTCGAACAACTCGGGGTGCATTCCGCTGACAGGCTCGACCTACTTAAAAGTATCTACCCAAACGTTGAGGATATTGACCTCTATATCGGATCCAACCTAGAGAAAAATTACGGGAGCGGCGTGCTATCGCGTACGAATGTTGCTGTTCAACTTGCACAGTTCAGTTTGTTAATTACGAGTGACAGACACTTCTGGAGTCACCGTGGCGTCTTTACGCCTGCACAGCGCAAGGCATTTGTCGCTTCGCGCCTCTACGCGACCATTCTCTGTGAGGTTCTTCCGATAGATGAAGTTCCGATTCCTGCCATAACGTATCAAGGACGAAATCCGAACATGACCAAGTGCGCATCTCTTAACCAGTTCGACTTCGAGCCTTGGAGGGCGGTCAGCCACTAGAATCGCTCCCCTGTATCTAACACAATGGGTGGATTCGTCCAGCGGGGGACTGAGAAGGATTTGTAATCTTTGGAGATACAATTTGCCGTTTGCGACTCCTGAGATTTTCTTTGGGGAGTTGAAACTCAATTGCACGTGGTTGCCGTTCCCAGCCACTACCGACCACAGATGTTGTTGTCGTTGCGGACGCTGCCACCAACAAGCCTGTCTTCTTGTTACTTTATGCTTGAGAATCGACGCCCCTTGCGCATGGTCACGGTCTGATGCGAGTGCAGTACAGCATCGAATGAAATAGCAGAGAATTGCTTCGTAAGACGTTATACCATGTGCTGCATATATACTTAACGCCTGCATTTGTTCAGAATGTCTATACCAACGGTAGGCATATCCATATGCATATATATGTATGTAGGTGTACCTGTTACATCATTGTTATTATTATTATCCGTTGCAGCAAAAGTGCGACTGTTCTTGAACTGAATTGCCGAGGTATAGGCGTACCTGCAGTGTTCGATTCTCATTTCAGGAGAAGAGTACCCCGTTTCTCTCACTGAACCATCCTTCGATCCTGTAAGGACAAAAATGATGACCCGCTGCACATATGTATACTACTTATTATATGTATACTACTACTTGTAACATGTAACAATTGCAGGACCTTTAATAAACCAATAAAGCTTTACCTTTACTAATTAATAGAATATTGGATCGGCGCGATAATTCTGACGACTTTCCCACTGCTTTCAAATCCTCTCATTATTGCAAAATGCGCAGCGCGAACACGAAACGCCATTGGGACTTATGGACTTCCCTAATTCTTATACTTGATAGCCACTAGATATCGCTAGTTTCGATTTGTATGTGCCCAATGGACGTAAGGAAGAGAATAAGCAAAGGTGGCCCCGACAGGCCCTCATAGTAATACCTAAACAGGTTAAGAGCTGAGGCCTGTCAGATAGGGGAGGGTCAGCTGAGGGTCAGCTGGAAAAAACAAAAGATATCGCTAGTTGCGAGGTCTCGAAACGTCCATCAGATGCCCAGTCGACCGCAGGCTAGATCATGTAGCTTCGTCATGTATGATTATACAGTATGTCAATGACGAGTATGTACCGACTTCGTACACAACAATAACAATTGTGAGGTGTGAGCGCCGAGAAGGTGTGGCAAGCCAAATTTAGATACTCACCTATTCTGGGGCGAGGTATTCAGAGGGGGCAAACGTAACGCCCTTGGCACCACTGGCGTTTCCGGTTCGAATCCCATAAGGCACGAACATGCGAACCGATGCATCGGTTCTTACTGACAGATTGATCAACGGAGTTATAGAGTAAGCAAAATAAATAGGCCGAGAAAATGTCATCCAGTTCCTGCAGATCCTAACGGAGTGCCAGCCCCCGCTGCTGATGTTTAACACAGAGAAGGCATCGTTTTAGCAGTGTCCGCCTCTGCCGCGGTGTGACGTTCGACAGAACTCGACAACGAAGCTAGCTGTTATAGATACGAAGCCCTGAATTCATTCAGAGTTCACAAACGGCTGCAGTCGTTCGCCCTTCGATCTGTTCACGGCAGATGGCTGCTATTACCATACTATAATCAATTGTGCGACCTGTCTTGAAATTTTGAGAGGGAACGGCCGAATTTGACGCATGCTCGGACATGGAGGCGATCAGGCCGTCGCCGGGTACCAGGGAATCATCGTCGTCGACTGTTGTGCTACATTCAACGAGCGGATATAACAACTCCTACAGCAGCAATCGCGTCAGTGACAATTTGCTGAATTGAGCTGAACCAACGTCACAGATGAGCGCTATCGCCGCTTCCGCGTGTGTGCGGCACAGGTTTCGTGAGTGGGAAAATTGGCATCACCACGGTCAGTATTCCCGATATTTGGATACCAACCTTCACGGCAGTGAAGGTGGAGGCTTGCGTTCGATGTATACACACATTTTCTCTACAACTATGAAATCGACGACGAAGAAGAGTCCACTCGGCGTTTTGCATTGACGACGTGGCGTCATCGACAACTAACAGTGGACGGCGAGAAAGGCATTCGAGACGGTTACGAAATTCGCGCATGCATTTTTTTCAGCTCTTGTTCCTCTGTTCCCAATCCCGCCTTCACCATTCAGTATGACTCTGGTCCGTTTGCGTTGAACAGGGCCGATCTGTTCATGTATCGCGCTTGCAGCAATAAGTCGCCCTCCAACGTCCGCGTGTTCGTTGCGCAACTGGCCAGCCGTACATTTCATTGACTTGATCCACGCCCCCCCCCCCCCCCCGAACTTGAGCCATCCTGTACGTTCCCTATTGGTAGATAGTTTCGCGCAGCAGAGGAGCGAAAACACTTGGAAATGAGGGATCCGGTCCAGGGTCGTTCCTTCCGCCTCGTCACTGCATACGCTTTTCCTCTTTCCGTTTCCGCGCACCGCCGTCAGCGTCGACTGTTCGCGTTTGCTTCCATCTCGACGGTGGCGGCGGCGGCAGCGGCAGAGACCCCCCCCTAACCGGCAGGCCAGGGGGGCCTCATTCGGCCCCGTCCATTCCTTAGGCGTTAAACGTAACTCAATTTGTTCACGACTTTTCGATTGACTGCCTCACACCCCCCGGCCTCCCGTTGCCGGCGGAGAGCTGTGCGAAGTTGGCGACCCCCGCGCTCACACTGCTGTCTTCGCTGCTCTGACCCTCGGAGGATCCCAAGGCCGTGGGGTCGAAGCGCTGGGCGATAGCTGATAACGAGAGGGTCTGGGAGGCCGCGGGTACGATCGGGTGGGGGCCGCGGCAGACTCGGACGATGATTCAATTGTTCCCTTCGAGACGACACACTCATGTATTTAGCTCGACCCGCTTGCTGGCCGTTGTCTGTGCCTGTGTGGCGGCCAATCTTTCGGAGGAAGGCTCTGAAGCTGGTAACTCACAATATCTCTCCTCGGAGGCTGGTATCACTGCAGACACTGGCGGCTTCATCGTGTTAAAAACGAACTGCATTCTAGATGGGCGCGTATGGAGCACAACAAATATAAGGATTAGTAGAAAAAAAAACAACAATAAAAAGACAATTAAAGAAATTGTAACAACGATTAACTATTACGTTGAAATATATAATAAGAAAAAGCAACGGATATATGCAAACTGTTAAGAGCATTCATATGCGTTGAATAATTAAGAAGAGCAGTTAATTCTAATCAGGAATATCGTCGAGGTGCGCAAAGAAGACATGATAGCAAGCACCACGAGTGTATCTTTCTATAAAAGTGTGCCCGCAAGAGGCGCTTCAACGATAGATCTTAGACAACCCCCCGCGTAGACTGGCTTTTATTTAACTTCCGGTCTTCTTCTACCTCGTTAATTTGATTGAATTCAAAATTGAATCAGAGTCTTGCCTCCTCCACCGATAAGATTCATGTATTATGCATTTGACACGTATTTCGTGCATGTCATTTCGGTTGACCAAGACCAACGTTCATGTTAGATTGTACCTTCATTGTTCACGTACAAAGATAAACTCAAGAGCATTCATAACTAAGAAAGGTTGTTATTATACTGACAATACTCATGATCTCGAGCCTGCATCTTTCCCCTGATCGAACAGTGAACCGAAGAAATCAGAGAGTCATTAGAACGTCAGACCCCCCCCCCACGGTATCCCCCCGAGGGTTCGAATCCCTGGAAGTGACAAATAGCAATGCATACGAATTGTAAAACTGCCGTTCGTTTAATAAACCCCAATATCGCCTTCAACTTTCCTCTGCGGCCTCTTCGATCCAAACGAGTGCTGGTATTGCGTTCTGCTCACGAATTGCCCTGATGATAGGACACGAGGCAACGAACGTGTACAACACATGCTGCGATGTACCCTAGAAACAAACCCTTGACCTACTGAACGTCGTACGTCAACTAGCTTCGTGGCCAGCAGAATCGAAGCAGAACAGCGGCGGCGGCGGCGGCGCCAGCCCAAGACAACGAATTTGTTTCCTCCTGACGACTTTCGTCGCTCGTCGACGTCGCCCGTTCGAGGCCTTCGTAGCAAGGTGAGAGCGAGGGATCTGGCGCAGAACCGCCGCCGTCCCGTGTCAGTGCATACGTCGCCATTTGTCCCGAAGTCCCGTATTTCTTGCTCTCCATCTCTCTATATTTTCCGGTCCCTCTGGCTCTCGCGTTCGCCGGCGACGGCGGAAGTCAACGAGCGAGCGGGCGATGATTGACGTTCGAGAGCGCGGCTCGGTCGTTCGAGGGAAGCCTAGCGTAGCTCGGTCTGGTCGACACTTCGGTTGGCAGCTGGCGGACTGTGGGACATTCCCGCCACCGAAATCGAGGCCGCGGAGCGTACGAGCGAGCGAGGCGAGGAGTCGTTGTCGAGACCGAGGAGACCGGCTGAGGGGAGTGCCGGATCCGGGGCGTGAGCGAATTGGGAAGTTAGTTGGGGTCGGGGAAGTGAGTTGCAAATTGATTTTTCTGCCTCTGGAGATTTCCATTCGAAATGCAGTCGTTGTCGTCGAACATCACGAGGACCGCCATGGCCAAGGTGGATAGAAGCCTCAGTCCTGGCTGTGGCTATGAACTCCGTAGCACGAGAGGGTCGGAGGGGCGTGTAACAGGACGCGGCCAGACCCGCCCCGCTCTCGCAGTCAGTGAGGGCTACATGCCCAGCCGCGTCGCCTACCCCCGCCTCGTTTCCACTTGGTCTCGTCCGGTTCCTGGGGGTGCCCTGCTTAGGTGATGCTTGGACTTTTGGGGTTTCGGCTAGCGGGACCGGCGGGACGGGGGGTTCAGCCCCTCGGTGAAGCCACTGACAGCGAGGCCGGCGCTAAAATACCCAACGGCGACGAAACCTGCCCGCCGTCGCCTTCATTGCGGGGCCGTCTACGTCGAGTCGTGCCATTCCTTCGAAATCCAGTGCGCGACTCGTAACCCAAACGTACGCGACACGGACGCAGTCCCAAAATTAGATTCGCGCATCCTCTATCGTCATCGTTATCATCTGCTCAGAGGCCACTGAGGAGCGAGACCCTCTGCCGGTCGTACGCCCATAGCGAGACTGGCAGAATCGTTCAGACATACAGCTGCTATGAATTTGTTCCTGATGTGATTTGTATTTGTGGAAAAAAAATAAAAGGAAATAACCTTGCCGTACCGCAAATGCCGACGGCCCGAGAGAAATGGCCGCAGTTAGGTAGCATCCTACCCTACGTCTTGTGAAGCAGTATAGCTTGTACTTCTCAATAAAGGTCGAAAGTGTCCAGCGAGCACAGACGAGCGGTTCATTCAAACAGAAACAAAGGCCTTAGCAGCGTTCCAAATTCATATTGGAACGAGACAATACGTATCAGACGCCAGCGTCAGCGAGGACGAAACGCTTGAGGGTGACCTTCGGTCAGTGATAACCCGTAATTCCTTTGGTTTGGGACTCCTTTCACCGAGTGGGGCATGAGTCTCGCGTCAATAACCAATTGGCTGCTTGGTCCAATCAGTCGCCAAATGCATGCTAGACACCCCCCATAAGCAGACATCACTGACCGGCAGTTCCCGCATTGCCGATTCATAAGTTGATCCCCTAATCCTACTAACATGCGGCTACATAGATTTTTATAGTGCAAGACGCTCATCCGCCTGTCGCACAGACTGTCAACAGGAATACCGCGCCCAATCCATCAATGGACGACGTACGCGCTAACAATCGTCGACGGCTCATAACTAAACGGTCTATTTTCCCATAGTCCACTCTGCAGGAGCCGAAATCGAGTTGACGTTATTGTCCTCCCCAGCACAGATGCTATGCTCGTAGCGACACAGCCCTATTCCGACAGTGCGATGATACGACGGTGTACCGCCAACGACGACGCACAACAAACAACTCATTGTCTATTCGCTAGCGACAATACATTATTTCGTTCGTGGGCGCCGGTGCAGTCGTGTGCTCGTGTCCGTACGAAGTGTCAAGCCAGAACAAAAACTGTCGGTCTTCCGGTGATTAGCTCGTTATTAACATATGTATTCTATTGGCGTGAGCCGATACATTCACGCCCCTTCATCCGCCCCGTCTCTAGGTCCTTCCCCCTCTCTCTCTCGCTCGCTCGCTCCCTCCCTCCGAATACGCCGATGACGCACCATTGTTACTAGCGTCAGTGCCACTAGAGCGGTATACCTCCTTTGCCCAGTTAGCCCCCCCCCCCCCTGCGGAGGCCCATACGTAAGTCACTGCGTAAGCTCCTGTGGTATACAGGTATGCACAGGGGGAGACAGGGGCTGAGAACAGGGCGGCAACGGTGGGGCGCGCGACGACATCGGGCTAGGCGGGACTGAACGCCGATAGCGAGAATTATCAACGTACGTAAGCGTGATTAGCAACATTGAACGCAGACCTAATTTTCCCTCTCGGCGTTCGCCTTATGAGGGAGCCCCAGTACACGGGCCGCTGCGGGTTCACGCAAGCGAAAATCCTACGTCGCCTACAGCGTAACGTACAGATGATGTGCTTGACGGCAATGTGGTGCGAACGTGAGTGTGACAATGATGACGACGGGGACCATTCCCCCTTGATGGGATAGGTGTGGCGAAGCAACAAAGTTGGACGAAGACTCAAAGGAAAGATGATATCGGTAAGAGTAAGGAATCGCTGAAATGGGCCTTGCTTGAACAACGGCAGAGTTCGCCTCACAGTAGAATAGTTCGAAATCGAGTCGAGTTAGCGTTCCGGACTCAAGCTGTGCGAAGCAGCGTTTCCCACCACGGAACTCGTCGGCGGAAAGAGCCGAGTATTCAGAAGTTGTCAGAGGTAGACGCTAAGGCCTAAAAGAGTTCTTGCCCTTTAAATCTCATTGTTCTCTGATTAGTTCGTTGCCAAGTGCCACTTTGTACGTCACTTCATATCATACAATAGAAGAAAGGAAGGAGGTGAGGCCTAATCAAGATCTCTAAGGAACTGTGAAGCTAGAGAAGTTCTTGGGGGGTTAAGAACGTTAACAAAACTCCATAGAGACATTAGAAAAGACATATATATCACTCTATTTGCTGAGAAGTACTCCGGGAATAGACCGAGAACTCTTTTAACTTGCACCGTTCCTAGGACATAAAATGGCCCTCCCAACTTCGTATATTAACCCCGTGCCTTGCCCGAGTCATATGCGTCAATCGGTGGTCGCCGTTGAGTTTTAGGTAGTTGAGTTCTGGCTTAGAGCTATGTTCCTTCTTAGAAACAAACTTCCAATAGGGACCACGAATATTTCCATTGAATTGTGTACAAGATCAGTCATTTATAAAACTGGACGACAACCGTACCCGCTGAACCCACGTATATGTACAACTGTGAATGTTTTGCAGGCATTTTTATCATGGGCATTTCCAAAATATATCGAAAATTAGACCTTAACATTTATAATAATTCATATTTACCCTCTTAGGCTGCGCTGACAATTTGATCAGTTTTGGTCGATTCGTACAGCCCCACATTCGCATGCGCCTCGTGCACTAAGGATTGCTTGCGTACATACGAAAACACCACAGGCAAAGTATACGGAACACCTTCCCTTGTCACAGCGAAGTCTCTGGCTGTACTACAAAGCCGGGGTCCGTTGCTTCGAGCTGTACCGCGACCTAGTGAAGACATCTACGAGAACCTACAAAGCATTGCAGAAATTGCAGTGTTCCTTTAATAAAGTAATATAAACCTTTATATTCGCCTGCTCTAAGTAACAATGTCGTCGATGAGCCTATGAGTCTAGTGCTCATAGACTCAGACGCACCGAAATCCGAGTCATTTTCACCGCGCTTACCGCCCCTTCGATGTTGCCTTCTAACAGAATAACGCAGGTAGGAGAAGAACCAGCATGGACCGTAATGACCGTAGGGTATACCGCACCTCCTGTTCCCGGTGACCATATACATTGGCAACATGAACACATATGTAGGTGAGTGTGTGTGTCTACGTCCATGCGAATGGGTGCGCCTGTTCAACACAGCACCGCAGCATATTTAACCACACGTGCGCATTATACATATGAGCTAATCCGGACGAGTACAGACGTCCGTAGCGCGGGTAATCTCACCACTGTGCGACGATGCGTTGTTCTTGATATCGTTGTTATTCTGCCGGTAGGGACGAGTAGGCAGGCGGGGTGTTTGGGACCTTTTGACGTTTGACTTCGCGTTCGTTTACATCCGCTCGTCGACTGGGGGTGACGTGTCCTTCACGTGTTTGGTTGTCGTGCGTGGATCGCGTGTTCATCTCAGGTCGTGCGCCTCACGTCGGCCCCGTCTCGCCGCGTCCTGTCGGAGATTTTCTCAGTCCGTTCGGCCGGCCGCCGCCGCTTGCGCGCGCGTTCGCGCCGTGTGCGCTGCAATCATTTATCTTCATTTAGCTCTGCCGTTTTTTACGCCGTGCGACAGCCACCAGGCTGACGTCATTTTATCAGTGTCGCTCTGAAGCCGACTGGAGAGCGAGATAAGAGAGAGAGAGAGAAAGTGAGAGAGAGAGAGGAAGAGAAAGATATGGTAGCCAGACGAGTCGGTGAATATACGCCAAATTCGGCGAGACACGGCGACATCACGCCACACCACGATGAGATCGATTGGGGCGATTTGGGTAAATGCGTGTATCTATATCCGTCTATCCATCTATCGATGTGTGCGTGCTTGTGTTATACGTGGGTGTTATGAGCGAGCTGATGCGCCCTCGTGCTTAATCGCGACGGGATACTCCGATCCTCCGGTGGCATATTTAGTGTCGAAATGCGGGAGGGAACGTAGGCTGTTGGTGCATTTGGTAATCAATGAGTTGCCTGATTATGATAATTAGTTAACTAGGTCTAAGCGAAATTTTTCCCGAGCTAACTCTCAGCTGACATTTTCCTTGCTTTCGTATAGCTTCATAGGACACGCGCCCCCCTAAATGCAAATGTGCCACGGCGGGCATCGAGCCCCAGTGTGCATCTGCATCCGTCTCCTCTAGTTACAGGGCGCGTGCGAATGCACCACGAGGCCACCGCTCGTTAGTTGACAATTTCTAGGTGGCAGCGCTTATGAAGCAATGCCGAAAGCAGTTGTACCGTGGACATTGTTAAATGTTTAAGGCTGTGAGTCAACCTGGAATATTCACTTTACTTAGGTAGCAGCGGATTGTCGAGCCCCCGGCGGTGGCCTTTGGGTGGTGGCTTCGGTTGTTCCTACCTAGCGTTCGGAGGAGACCCGAGCTCGATCTCCACCGTTGCACAATTGCATTTAGCGGTTCGTCTTATGCAGAAGTACTATTCCAAAAAAAAACGCAGCAATTTCGCAATTAATAATTAAACAATGAATTATGATAAAACGGTGATTGTTCTGCTATGATCAAACCGATTGGTCTGCTATTCATGTCATTATATAGTAGAATAGCATTAGTGGTTCCTGTTAAACTATAATGACGCGAGACTTCTAAAGAGTTTCTGGGTGTGTCATGTTATTGCACAGGCGGACACCTATCTTTCGGCCAGGCTAGACCTAATGTTTCATATAATGTATTCCGCGTATTTCGTGTGTGTAATGAAATTAGTTAGTGGCACTGACTTTTTTCCCCAGCCGTATATATTGGCTTCTTCTAGCCAATATCCACGAGTCTCTTATAGCTGGAGTCGTGTACGCCACTGACCTCTAGGCTATATCAAACATAGTCACCCGTCCCTCGAGTTGCTCTCGACATCACCGCGCGCAGATTACCGTTAGTATCGACGACGTCTCTATAATAACTAGAGGGGGGGACAATTAATTATACGCCTCGGTTACATAAGTGACTTCCGCAGATGTATCCTCGAGCAGCGCGTCGTCCGTGTAGGGTGAAGGGTCTGACCTCTCGTTCACCATGAAACGAACCGAATGCGCGCCTCATTCAAGCAGGAAAAGCCTATTAACTAATTTTTACTACAGTGCCACCTTGTGGCTCAAAGCAACTTGAAGTACTGTGATGGGAGGTTGGAGAGGATATCCTCTCACAAGATGTCGGAAACTGCTAGAAGCTATAGTAACCTATAGTACTTGTCACCGATATCCCCTAGAATTTGGCTCGTGCATAATTGGATATATTCCCAACCCATTTTCCTGGGCGGTCATTTTTATTTTGCAAATAAAATCAGGCACTTCGCACGCGTTTATTACCGATACTATTTCAAACTCAGCCATGAAATGTCGTTAATATCGAGGCCGCTAAATACGATAGCGATGTTGGTATGTATTTAACCATTAGGACACAGCAGAATATAGCAAAATGTGCAATTAACGCCAGAGATATGTCATCCCCACAGGTATAATATAATAACTTCGGAATAGCCGGGCTTCGTCATAAAGGCAAGCATTGTATACGCATCGTCATATGATATATTGCGTTTGTTCGGTGTGGCCGGACAGACGAGAGGGAATAGGCGCAAAATTAGTACAATATTCTGTGGACCAAGACAAGACCCTCAGGGGTAATTTATCGCAACTTTGTCCTCATTCATGCAGCGGTACGAAGCGATACATTTAGCTGGCCCTGGCCCCTATCTTCGGTGAGAATTTTCATAGTGGGCGAATTTCAGTCGATTGGTGAACGCGAGCGATTGAGTTCGGTAGCGAGAGATTCAAATTCGGGCCAAAGCTCGAATTGAAGTCAACGACCGCTTCGTAGAGTTGTTGTTGTTGCTGCTGCTGCCGCCTTCCAATAGGAAAACACTTGCCGATTATATATATGCTGCTTGTCGTTTACCTCTGTTTGGCCTACTACTCTGTCACTCCTGTGTTGTAAGTTGGATTACGTTTATTAAAGATGTCGACAAATTAAATTCAATTGGTTGGTCTCGATACGCAAAGCCTTCGTATCTCTATCTTGTGGGGCCGACCGACGTTACATTTCTAACTTCAACTTAATATCGACACTTGGACTGCACGGCTTGGTTGCCTGTTCCGCATACATTGGCCTTCAGCGAAGGCACGCTTAGGTGGGCGTCCAACGGGCTGCCACGCACCTTTACAGAGGCAAATCTTTCTCGCTCGCAACTACGCGGCTTCTGCTGCAATGTTCACACCTAGATACCAGCTACCAATCCACCTTCGCTAGGAGAACTTGCACCTGTGCTTAATTCGGGGCGAGCGTATGCAGAATGAAGGCGGACGTGGCGAACTCTCGCCCGAAAAAAATCCCTTTGTATTAAGTAGGCATACCGACAACTTGTAGGAAAGGCTGACTCACTTCGACGGACGGGTTTGGCCTCGACGCCATCGAGTGCCGGCCACCTACTACACAGTGAGCAGGTGCATTAGGCCATTATCATTTCCGCGTAATATATTTGTGAGCGCGGTTCCGCGGTGTGTGTTGTTGTCCCCTCAACAACAGCTTGTATACGAGTCGCCGACACCAACCGGCAGCCGGCCCCGTTCGCCGGCCAGCTCCGGAAGTGCACTCCAGACATGCTGATCGGACACACCGGTGTCAACAGGTGTTTTCGAAACGTGGACAACCAGCGTAGCTGAAGCTTCGAAGCTAACGCACGCGTTGCGCGTCGGAGTAACAACCCGGGAGTGTCGGTGCGGTACACTCAGGAGCACCTGTTAAAGTACATGAAGCTACTTGCACGGTGCAGGTGCAGGCTAACGCTAACTTTGACCTACAAGGCCATTCATTCCGCCGGTGTTGAAAGGAAGATGCGGCAGAGGTCGGGATGAGGCGTGTTGTAGCTCTTGGTAAACACGCTTCGCAACGGGTGATGGTAATGGCGAGAATGCGCGCTGCCGTCAGGGGGTAACGGTCGTGGTACTCTCGAATGTCGACTTCGGGACGTCAACGACTTGCTATCTGCTTTTTATCTCGGATCATCTTCCATGAGAAAATCTATTCTGCTCGCTGATGCTATGAAAGAAAATCTACTCGACAATGTCACTAACGGATCGCCTCTGGGAAGGCACATTTCTATGGCGAACTATTCTATTAGAGGGAATAATACTATGTATAATCACAGGCAATTAAAAGCGGGACGACGACTGAGCTAAATTAAGCAAACTTATTTACACATTATACATGAAAAAGTTCTCCGTTTCCCTTAGGATTTTCGCCTCAACTCGCCACTGCTTGCCCAGCCGGCGCTATCACTTCGAAGCGGGGGTGTTCGTCGACATTTTCAAGTGACGAAAGGAGAGGAGCTTTGTTGTTGAGACAAGTATCCACTTCCTTCCTCCAGATTCTCCTTGTTGAGGGGTTCGTAAGAGTTCGGTGAAGTGTCACTAATTTTTCAATCCATCAGCATCTTCAACTCAGTTACGCGCGTCCTGTCCCACGAGCTATTGCGAATGTGACTAGGTCGACGATGTACGACCATAATGCCGATGGTACTGCTGACGATTATAGATAATATCTTATATAATTAAAAATATACGTTTCATGTCACGTGACGTTGTTCTTCCAGCTTTCGGCATCTTACGAATGCCGTCTCGACCGGACGCCTAAGCATTAACCATCATATGAGATCCATGAAGACCCACTGCGATTGAGGTGTCTCCTACTATATACTATCGCTTAATACACCAGCAGTGATGCTTGCATTATAGCATTGATATTGTTGGACGCGTTTGTTTACCGGTGGGGTCATTTCATTCAACGTGAGAATAAGTGCATGGTGTACGCATACACTGTCTAGCATATCAATGTCTTTTTGCGGGAGGCCCGGAGCAAACGGCTGCCCCGAGGTCTCAGCGAGACGCACCGGCGGAACATCGCAACATGATCGCCAACAACATGCGCGACCGGCTGTTGCGACGCTAAGACGAACTCAATCGCCTACAGTGGCCTGGTCTGCTGCCCGCCGCTTCCCCAGATAGACCCCGACGATTCAGCCCTATTCATCAGATAGCCACATCCATTCATGGAACATGGGAGAGCATAGGATAGAGAGTTTAGCCGACGAAGCGATGCAATGATGTGTGAGCTGGTCCTCATTTCTCTCTTCCGCTATACACACGTATACAGTACGTGGGATATGGCGTGAGTACCTACCAATAGGGCGGGCGACCGCCTCAGGCCAGCAGGCAACGGGCCCATGCCCCGGTATCCCATCCGACGTACGGCAGACGCGTGCTGCGGTTACAGCGGGTACGAGCTCACCCCTTCTCTCTCCCCTTCTCTCTCTCTCTTGTTCCTCTCTGCCTGACAGTGATGAAGAATCGGCACAAGAGCTGCTGATGCAATCCGAATCGAGACCGGATACGGGCGACAGAGCCACATAACGCTAGCAGAGGCAGTTGTGGTCGCGGCAAATGCGGAGGTTGTTCTCTCGCGGGGACGAAAGTATAGTATGTATTGCGCGCCCATCGCGGTGAGGTTCCCCCCTTCCAGAGGAGTCTCTTCGACAGTTCTCTCTCTGTCTCTCGCACATCCTCTTTCCTTCTACTATATAATATATCTCCATCTCTCCCGTGACGGCGGTGGTGTCAACATCAATGTTGTTCCGTTCGCACGCATCAGTGGTAACACGGTAACCCGTTAAGATCGGTATAATATATGCGAATGAGTATGTAGTATATGTATGCATGTATATATATATACTGAAGGGTTAAGGCTCGAGATGGGGGGGATATGCTGGTGTTGAGACTCGCGTAGAAGCAGTGAGAGTGTCATCGTTCTGACATCACTGACACAGATATCGACGGACACTTACGGATATAGGGCATTAGAGTTTATATATTTGTGTGGAAATTATTGATCTAAAATATCCAAGCTTATAGGGACAAATGCGACTCAATTGGTCGGACAGTGAAGCATATATAGATATTTAATGTAACGTATATTCGATCAATTATTGGGGGGTGCAAGGTTTTAGGTCGAGGCCCTAGGTCCGGGTTTCGGGGGAAGTGATGACTAACATTGTCTCTCTGCACACACAACCTGGGAAAGGCGCTGCAAACGGAGAAATCCTGTGCCCTTCTCGGGCGTGGCGCGGGCCAGCCTGTGGTGAACCCTCCCGAAAAGCTTAGCCATATATATATATATATATATTCATATATATATTTTTGGTTCTCAGGAGTATTTGAAGCTCCTTACTTTATCTAGGATAGCAGAACATGCCAAATTCAAAAACGTTGGAACAGGCTCTTTCAGATCTATTATACGATTGAAGAGCTGTCAATGTTCAGAATTGGCGCTCTGACATCCCTCGTGCAATAGGTGTACCAGATACTGCATTACTGATTACGAAGATTAAATTTAGCTTGAATACAAGTGGCGAACACCTCGTAAAGTTTGCCTTGTATCCGATTGTGCTGTGGATAGGCCGTTAAATCAGTAAACGGCTTCAAACTGGTAAAATTTTCCCTCCATTACCCAATACCCACCTATCGAGACCCACCATCTCGAAATATACCACATTACGACGTACGATCCAGCACCCCGTAAACACTTATCAGTACATCGTGTTCGATGAGCTGGAACGGCTCCGTGAAACTCTAAAACGGGACCAGAAACATAAAATCCACGTTGACAACCCCCCAGGGCGAAGGCCTTTCCACTAGAACACGCGGGGTGCATAAATGACTCAAGCTATCTGGATGGCTGCAATCTGTGCCTAACGCTGAAATAAAAATTGTATGCGGCAAATAGCTGAATTTCTGAGTTCAAACGATCCGGCGCAGCATAATAGCTATGATTTGTAGTTTTCACCCATTTCTCGTTTTTTCCGGGTTGCCACCACAGATCAGCGTAGGTCGTCTCCTTTTAGAATTCACATCAGATCATCACTATTGTGTGTTTGCCAACATGTTGCTTCATGTGAGACACACTGATTTGATATCATGGTCTCACGATATTGAGCCCGTCTTCCAAAACCTCGCTGATAGAAGCGCCCTTGGTATAAGCCACCACAAAAACAACAGCTGGAAAGGCAATGCAAACGCAACTCACTCTGATTTGATCTACTACAACGACTACCCAGACAGTACCGTAAATGTAATTGTCTGGGTATGCATTTACGTGATCCGATGTGGTCTAGTGGCTAGGATTCCTGGTTTTCACCCAGGCGGCCCGGGTTCAATTCCCGGCATCGGAGGCCTTTTTTTGTGCAGTTCTTCCATATTTCTATACATACATCTCATTTCTCTTAGGTTTGCCCTTATAACCATGATGTTTTTCCAATGTATCTATATATTATATCCGGACTGAGTGGCTGATTCTACCCAGCCTATACGCTAACGAAGCTCACCACAGTGATCACATGGTCCCCTATATCACAATTACGGAAATTTTTTCCATGCAAATGAGGTAAGAATATGAATTGGATAATTCATTATATTCAAACATACAACAATACTTGTAATAGTGGTCCAGTGGATAGGAATCCTGCTATCACCAAGGTGAAATTATGAAAACTCTCACTTTTTAGCGACTAGGAATATCTTACGATGGAAATAGAGTAAACGGGAGCGTTATGGAAAATAAAATGTTGCCCTCTTAAACGCCCCTCATTCTCATTTCAGGTTTATAAGCTTACACTAATGGTAGAGACAGAGATTTTAATGCACGGGTTTTATTGCCCCGTTGCACTCTTGTATTCAAAGGGGTCCGTCTTATGAAGCAATGCCGAAAGCAGTTGTACCGTGGACGTTAAATGCTGGCTATGAGCCGGCTTGAAAGATTTAAGATCTTCTAATCTAAGATAGGTTCAACTTGTGTATCGTAGACAAGAAAGGTAAGTAAGTCTACAAATGTAGGTGTACGCGCTGTCGTGATCCGATGTGGTCTAGTGGCTAGGATTCCTGGCTTTCACCCAGGCGGCCCGGGTTCAATTCCCGGCATCGGAGTTTGTTCGGTTCCATGGTGTAATGGTTAGCACTCTGGACTTTGAATCCAGCGATCCGAGTTCAAATCTCGGTGGAACCTCTATTTTTCTACGCTACATTATAGCAACAATGCATGTCGACCTGTCCGCTAACGGAACTCATCACACTGAGCGCATTGGACAATCGTTCATGCCACGGACACCCATCCTCAAGTGCTGCCCCGTTCCTGTCCCGATATGGCCCATATCAAACACACCCACGCAACGGTGCGTGTTCCACGCCGTTTGCACCCCGCAAGGTTCATTGTCCCGTTACCTTGTGCACTAATCTTAGTTGTCACGCTGTTAAAAAGAGCAGCACAGTTTTCTCAGTAATTTATTCCAAGAATCGGATGCATCGTTGGAACTTTCAGTTCGAACCTCACCCTGTTGGAGTTACAACATTATCCTGTTGAGGTCACTCGGTTGTATTGCGTACCTAGCGCGGATAATGGAATTGTCCCATTGACACACACAATTGTCCCATCCCACCTTGTTTCCGGCAGCCCGTGTCCCTGCAACAGTTCCGCTTTTCATACGTGTGTCCATATTCCATTTTTGCATTCGTTGCAATTGACCAGTTACCTTGCAACTGATAACCTTCCACGCCGTTGAAGTTAGTCCGTTATTCCGTCACGGCTATTCTGTCGTCTCAAGGTGAAAGGACCCTCAATGTCGAATAAACTCGAACAAATCTGAAACACCTTGCGGGCATAGCTCGAAAAAATGCGCACGTTCACTTACATACTTTTTAAAAACTCCTAACGATTTTAGCAAAGAACTTCATGTTCGGCCAAAGACACAGGAACAACCTACCACCTTCGAATATTCAACCTCCTGCCTATTGCGTAGAATCCTAGATACCAGGCAATTTTCACAATCGGCCGTTTCCGCAGATTTCTAACAGTTGTCAAAATCACGACCCAGGGAGCTGGTCTCCTCCGAGTTTACACTATCCCATGGGAAAGGCTTTAAAGTAAATTTTCCGGGCAGACACTCAGCCAGCATTTGACTGCTTTCGGCACAGTTTCATAAGACGGACCCCGTGAAATGTGCAATGGTGATGATCGAACTTGTACACCCACGCGTCTTCACCGGTTGCAAGCTACTGGGCTCGACGAGGATCGTTTACAGGTCGTGGAAAGAAGTACAATCCCGTAAATGTAATTGTCTGGGAAGGCGTTTGCGTGATCCGATGTGGTCTAGTGGCTAGGATTCCTGGTTTTCACCCAGGCGGCCCGGGTTCAATTCCCGGCATCGGAGCTTACTTTTTGATGAGTTTATCATATTTTTATACATAAACCTCATTTTTCTTAGGTATGCTTTTATAACCATCATGTTTTTCAGTTAGCCCAATATATATATATATATATAATATATATACACTATCGGGACTAAGTGGCTGACGCTGCCCAACCTATACGCTAAACAGTGACCACATGGGCAATATTTAACGGCTATGGAAATTTTGCTATGCAAATTAGGTAAGAATATGAATGCCATCGGCTTCCTCGGGACAATGTCGGTCTCGACCCCGATCCCCAACTACCCCCCCCCCCCCCCAAATAATTCCTAATTATTGTATGTTTGTTTATTTATATGAATTGTATAATTATAATGGTGGTCTAGTGGATAGGAATCCTTGTTTTGACCCCGGTGATATCATCAGAATTCTCAGTCCAATTTTCAGCGGCTAGGGACATCTTGACATTGAAATAAAGTAAAGTGGAGCGTTACGGAAAAGAAAAGGTTGCCCTCCGAGAAATCATCGAAGCGATTGGGAGGAGGGACAGTGCAGGGACATGAGCGAGGCACGCGAGACAACCTCGGTTCCCACAGAACTCTTAAGCTGGGCTCAAGATAGTGCAGGCCTGAGAAGTGGATTCGACTCCTGAGCTGTGTTAACAGCCAGAAGCCGAGCCACAAGGCCAGGGAGTGCAAGGAGATTAGGGCCTCGACCAAGACCTGCTGCAAATGTGGTAGCACGGAACACCTAATCAATGACTGCAAGGCAACGATAGCTAAGCGTCGACAATGTGGAAGGACATCGTGTGGACAGTATGGCCTGCCCAAGCTTTCAGACAGCTGGTCGAGAAACTACGGCAGACTCGCACGGGTGGCGAAAATCTAGATTCCCAACTGGTTGAGCCTGCCAGTAGGGACGAAAGCAAGAAGAGCCCTACCAAGAAGAAAGAAAAGGGAGGTACGAAAAACCCCACAAATGAGGGAGGAAATTGACGTCAGAAGGGGGCAAAGGCAAAGAGGAAGGTGATCACCGTCCAAGGTGGGGACGGACAATGGTCAAGGACCTAAGGACAGTAAGGGCCTAAGGACCGCCGATGGTAGAGATTTTACAGATAGTTACTTGAGGCGACACCTGCGATAGAGGCCATAGAACTCTGCCTTCTGTCGGAGTCAAATGTTGCGATCGCCAAACGGACGGGTGACGGACGGGAACCAGACCCAGGGGCTGATACCGCGAGCTAGTGGACGAGTTCCGAACAGAGTCTAGCCATCAGGAATGGTGGGTCCTAGAAGGGTTTTGATAAATTTTGGTAAATCTGGCTGTTTTCTGCAGCTGCTATTTCTTCGTCAACAGGCCAGGCAAAAATTGCTTTACAAGGTCGTATTAATATTAGAGTGGGCTATCTGTTGTAGTAGAAACTAATTAATGCTGTTGTTAATATCAAATAGTTATTGTCATTCTCATTCTCATGATTCTTCCCTCGTCTTTTTCTCTAAATGGATCATTCTACGATGCATTCGTAGTAGTAATGCGTGCTCATTACGAACAATTGATAGCCCGATGTTATCGTTGTCTTGAATGTTCATTAAATATGAAATGCCTTACAAAATTCGACATTAATGTCATCATATTCAGGTCTTTGTGAAATTCGGTCACATTGCTTGCTCGTGTTCCCGACGCGTGTGAAGGCCATGTTAATCCTCTATACAGGAAAAGACAACGGGTTAAAAAGGCTGGTCACCGTCTTCCACATCACCACATGGGTCACATCGATTACAGATTCGTTGCACTGCACTCCTTGGGTAAAAGCAAATATTAGTCAGATCAAATCATCCCGGCCGGCATTTTCCCCCTCGCTGACCTTGCGTGTCCCTCATCACTGCAGACAGGTTGGCCCGTTCAGTGTGCGATTCTTTGGGTAAAGTCCTTGACTCAGTTGACCACATTCGGCAGCATTGTTTGCCTAAATATAAACCAAGAGATATTATGTGTGCGAGCAGATCCCCTTCTCAAGTCACGTTAGAGGATGAACGTGTAAGAATGGCAAACCTCATGAATCAATCTCGGAAGAGCTGCTTTGACATCTGACAGCTCTTAAGCAATTGCCTGGTTGTCTCTGGAATGCCTTAGGCATCCAGAGATCGCTTCTTCAAGATGCTTTATCAAATTTCATCATATTATATATTGTGTTCTCGGACACGTCAGCTCTTAGCGAGCTCCGCGAACGGTTTCATTTGCCTCTGTAGTATGCCGCCACGGATGCCCCGCACGTTGGCTAGCTTGTCCTACAGTAACATGTCATGCAAAAACAAAACCACATACGTTATATCTGCAACAGCTCAGCCATCAGCTGCATAGGTCTCTACTCGGATCTCCAGCAGTTTCTCTCCCCGACTAGTACTAATTGTTTATCCATCGCCACCACCGCCACCGCAGGCATATGCGACCAACGTAAACGTCGGCGCAAATTACGAGGTCGTTATTCCACGTTCGCACGGGCTCATCGTGTAGCAGACCCGGGCTATCGCAACGCCCACCCCTCCCTTCGAGCGTTCCCCTGAGATACAAGGTACGCTTGGACAGCATTCGACGCCCTTGTGTGAGCAGTCGCTTACGGAGTAACGCATCACCCGTGAGGGTCCGTGAGGTTCTGATTGCCGCTGTTCTCATCAGCCGCGTGTTCACTTGCCGCGCGCATCCAGTAGACGCGGGTGGCGGGTGACGACGAAGCCGTAACGAAGGTGAAAGAAAAGCCTGTCCCAGCCCGGCTTGCCCTGCTCGTACGCACATCCCCACACCTCGGTGGCGTTCGGCAGTCTCCGCTTCCGCGCTTCGTCCGTAGGAGACAACTAACGCGAGGCCAGAGCTCCCTTCCTACCTCAGACCCAACCAGCCCCCAGCCAGCCCCCGAGCCCGCCGTCAGCGACAAGTGACAGTACTTCCGAGGCACAGAGTGCTCCTACGCGGCGTTAGACAGGTACGCCCGGCCGAAGCAAGCCTTAGCATTAGCATATTAGACTGGCCGTCTGTAGGCAGACAGCTTTGCTGGCAGGCAAGGTGGTCGTCAGCGGCAGAAGGTCTACTTCCTCCGCCGTCGACGGCCCCTTCGCATTGGGCCCAGCTTCGTCTCTAGGTTGCTTGCCCCGTGTAACAAAGGAAATTTGCATGTGATTGCATCTCGGCGACAGGGTGACCCGATCTCCTCATACGGGGGCGGTGGGGGGTTGGTTGTAGACGGACCGCGTTGCCGGACCAACCAGCTACGGGGACCTGCTTCTGGGAACTGTCTCAACCAGCTTCCAGCTGTAGGGGTGACTGAGAGACGTTCTGCAGGTTCTCGCCAAGCGACAGCACACAGACACCGGAACGAAGCTGAGAGGTTTCGCTCGATGAAGGACGAAGTTTATTAAGCAGCTGCCTGCGACGCGTAGTGCAAGCTAGTGTTAAGTTATTAAGCAACTGTAGTTGAGTTAAGATCAGCTAAGAATAAACTAAGATAAACAGTGTTAGACGATTGATTAATCGCAATTAGACGAGGGTTGCATGCCGGCGTCTACAAACAGGCGAACATGTCCTGAGGCATTCTGTGCCATGTAATCGAATCGAATTGGTTTACGGTTAATCACTGGAAATTAAAGAGGAAATGGTGAATCTATTTATTAAGCTCCAAAGGTTCCACTTTTATATAGCGTTTATAATACTATATTATCTGACACTACGATAAACAAGAAGCCGATTTATCGCAAGGCTGCCCTGACCCGCCAATGTCTAATGTTTAACCCGAATATTTGGCACCAATTCATGACCAATGCGTCGCGCAGGGACCCAATCATTTGGACGGTATCGTTGGTAACAAGTCTTTTCTCGGTTGGTAAGTCTCTTGGCCGTTTTGCTCTGCAAGCGACGCGACGATCGCAATATCCAATAACAGCGGAAATTCTCTGGGAAAAAGGGCGGCTCTCTCAGCACCCTGTTGACAGCGCGGAGTCGTACGTGAGTGGAATTCCTGCCACGTTTTTTAGACTTGTTCTGTAGAATCTGTTCGCTGGTGACGACGGACGACCTATTTATATCAGTTTCGAATCAAATCTTCCGAGGAACAGGGTAAACGACAAGCCTCTATTAAAACTAGGTGGGAAGTAAAATATTTCAATGGCGGTATGAACCACGACTATGAACCAGTCTCTGTTATTACTTCGTATTCTTTTCTTCGACGCGTGTTTGTAGGCGTGCCAGCACCACTGGCTAGTTGCAATGCAGCCCTTGGTGTCCCTTGTTAACAAATGGTTCAGTCTTCCAGACTGCGTACTATTAGCTCGAACATAAGAAGGCACCATTTGTTAAAGGAGGAACCTGCCGCCTTAAGCCTTATTGCCTCTTTGTTCCACCCATCCACTGAACTCCTGTTCCCCTACATGTATGGGCTTAAGGCAGTGCCGAACTTTATTGAATGTCAACTTTTGAAGTAAGGGGCTCTCGGCGAATGTTCAGTTTTGTAATGTTTTGCAAGATTCTCTTGCAGATTAGAATCGAAAATATCAATCCTGCGTTTCCTCTCTCATGATACAACTCGCAGTTTCCACAGGGGCAATGCATAGCGGACGTTGACAATCAATCAAAGGCGGGGTGGGCATTTCTTTTAAAAATCGATTACAAAGCCTAATGCCTCGCCGGGGGATTCCCACAGACAAAAAGACCTCGATCGTTACTATGCTTCTAGCTTATACTGGTTTATTGCCGAATGGTAGATGCATGCGAATTCAAATTAGAAATTCGTATTTTCGTCCTGTACATATCGTTGCCAATCCTTTCCGCTACTTTATTCTGGCGCCACTATATTGAACCTGTGCAAAAACACCCACGACATCCCACATCTCCCTCCCCTCTTCCACTTTATGCTGTCGAGTTATCATCTTCCGCTTGCTCGCGTTCGCTTCCGTGGATCTACGAAGGACATATGAGATCGGGCACATCGCTCAGCACCGGAGATCTCGATGCCGAATGCGTTCCCGACGAAGTGATTGTGCCTGGAACCATTTCAATGGGACTGGCTCATCGTATCCAAGCCGCTGGCGTTGCTCTCACCAAAAACCTGTTCCTCCTTTGCCTTTGTAGTAGTTTGTTCGGTGAGACTTAATCCGCTGGAACCGCGGACTGTGCCCACTGGGTCGGCACTGCCTTTGACCGGTCGGCAAGGAGCAGCTTCCCTCCGCATGCTGCAGTATTTTATCCATTCCACCGGTGCTAGAACGAAGCGACTCGAAGCAAAAAGGCCGCGTAAAGACCCGAGATAGGGGATATTCTAAAACGAGTCATTTCGGTGTTCTTAAGGGCATCCTACCTTCGCCGTGTGCCTCGCGCGCACAAACAAATGTAGCCAAACATTGCAATTCCTTTCGTGGCCGCCTCGGGGATCTGGGAGGGCTCGCCGACGCAGGAGCGGAGGTAGAAAAGCACTCCGCTCAGAGCAGAGGCCGCCGCCAGCGAGTAGGAACTCTCAGACTTGCTTGAGGGCTTATGGTTGCTCTGGATGGAGAATTTACCTCTGCTCCACTGCGTGTCGGCGAATTCGTCGTGTGCGTTTTCTTTGTCAATTTTCGACTTGGCCGAGCCGTTATGGCTTCCTCTCGGATGCTTCGCTCTACCCTATATTGCTCCGGCTGGCTGAATATGCCCGGAACGTATGCGACCAAGCAGTACCGTGGACGTTAAATGTTGGCTGAGAGTCAGCCCGAAAACCTCGTAGAACGTATGCGACTTACATCCGCGAATGAAATCGTTGTTCTAGATTCGTGATTCTGATTTCAACAGGTTACAATCTGACAGAGGGTTGGCCAGAAGGCAGCTTTTGCGGCTCCTAGTAAATTCGGCCTCGATTTGTCTCGCTCGACCTATGCGCGACCAAATACGCGTGGACGTGCAACCTTTACATTGGTTTTGTACGAGTTTGTGAGGCTGGAACGCATTTCGTTAGGCGACGACGGGCAGTCGAATATTCCCATGCGGGAATCCCATAAACGTGACGAACGTGTACGAAACCTGGCCACACAGTGGACACCCATCGGTCATAGTGTCTGTTTTACACATGACTGCATGCATGGGTAAAATGAACAACGTGATCTGTGCTATCTCCCCGATAGGATGGCTCAGTCGGTAGTGTGTACTGTGCGTTGCTTCAGTCTATTGGTTTGGTCCGTACTGAGGTCCAAGGGTTTTTTCCTATAAATAATGCTCTCCTTGTTTATCTTATTCCATGTGGTACAGTAGTAACAGCAAACAGTAGCCTCGTACTCGAAGGTGACAACTCCGAGGCATGAAACAACAAATTCGGAATGGCTGTGGCAGCGGCGGCGGCCGTAATCATCCCGGCAGAAAGGCACGTAGGGGTCACGACGATAACCATAACGGGAAATCGCTGAATCGAATATCGACACCAAATAGTAGCTCTGGCCAGTCGTGGTCTGAAAAAAAAGCTTCACTTATGCTGTCTCAGCAGTGGTGTTATTTAGAGACGGAGGCTGTGTGCGGAGATTACACGAGCCCGACGGACGCACCCGGAAAAAACGAAATCCAAATAACTGGTACACCACACAGATTGGGCATAATGTCTTTATTTATACTAGTTTTTTGTTGACTTTGTGGGAGCCCTTTTACCGCCCATTGTCTCACAAAAGAAAGCCGGGGGCCTCAGGTTCGAGTCCCAAGAAGAGACATGTAAGATAACTCAAGCATTGTAAATAAACCTTTATTTGGGGGGATAAGCTACTAAAACAAATAAGTTTATATATATATATATATATATATATATATATATAACCAAATTAGCACGCATTATACTATTACAGAGTCGCATCTCTCCTCGCCGACTCTCTACAAAGGAAGGCAAGTCACATCATAGATGAGAACGGGACGTCGCTCGCGGGCCGATTCCCTTGTCTGTGTGTGTGTGTGTTTGTGTGTGGGAACATATAGTGAGAATATCCAGGACCCCCAGCCCCCAGCCATCTTTCACCTAATCGTGGGCGAAACCCTATCTAGAAGTAACAGGTATTTATTACTCCCGGTAGCACATGCGTATGGCAAGCTGCGGGCTGACTTGAATAGGCACGGGAACCTGCCTCTCAACCGGCCCACTCTGTGTGCCCTCTCTGCACGGAAGACCTCCATCATCGGGCGTACGATCGGAAGCGATCGTCCCCATGTCCAACGGACGGTGCGACGCCGATGGAACAGTGCGCGTCCGCGCTACATTGGCGTACCGCGACAACGATACGGCATTTACCTCCACGTCTAGCGAGGCGTAGTGAGAGTCCACGCTCGGCGACAAGGCCCAGTACTGGTCTTCAGCTGCCCGCCGACCGATTCGCACCTCCAACAACCCCTCCTGCATCGTATCGTATAGTATCGAGTTGCACGGGCTACGGAAGAACGATTACGCTGCTGGACGGGCCTTGCGACAACGAGCACTCCCCTGATCCGTTCTGTATTCGCCACCCTCGCGTCACGAGTAACAAGACCGTCGTGTGTCAGCACCGCCTTGCGTTCGAGTGTCCCGCTAAAGCTGATCGAGCACCATGACTCAGTACACGGTCCTTCATCGGACACAGCGGACTGGGACCGTCCGACAACTCCGCGCGAACATGGCACGCAAAATCGTCGTATCTAGTATTATAGCAGCGGTCACGAGTTCGGGGGAGCACGTTTGCCGAACTGCGCTGTGTGGGGGGAGGATCGACGTAATTTGGGATGATGGTAGCGCCATCACCAATTAGAAATAGCATATATGCATACGAATTAGACTTCTTGTTGGTGCTGTTGCTATAGCAGTACTGCGTCTGGTTTGGCTACCTCACGGCCGTTCCCCCTTAGCCATCATATCATGTACCAGTGAACGATCGATGCATATTCAGTTGACGTAACGGATTTCGGCAAAGTAACCTGCCCAGTGGGCAGCCAGCATTACGCGAAAGTAGGTGCACCTTATGCACCACGAACGAGGTGTGTGTGTGTGTGTGTGCGGCGTCGACGAGGATCGATCCAGACGACAATCAATCCAGCTTGACAAATTAATCGGTGCTGCTTCCGAAATACCGGATTAATGCATGCGCACCAGCAAATACTAATACGTAGAAAATACATTAGCGGACTGATGGACTATGAAACTAGGTAACTAATAAAACCCGAACCGTCACTACTACAATTTTTTTTTGAGAGAGAGAGGAGGAATTTTTTTTCAAACACACGGACACCACCAGAGACATTCGAACCTCCATGAAAGTGGGCCGATCCAGTGCAGGACAATTGACGTGGATGACAAAACGCCTCTGCCCGCTAAAACCATCCTCTGCTGAGAGCCCATCTCTTCCCCAGAGTCACTGCTATACTGGCAAGAACAACCTGTACAATGCGTTTGTAACTATTACAGTGTCGTTAGGCACGTGACGTCCCGTTTTCTTTCTGGATAAATGCTAGAGTTGCATAGTGTGGACATGTACGTATATGCATTGTACCCTATGAACGTCACTCGCTGAAACTAGCTGTCACTAACAGTTCTACCGAGAGTATAGTTTTTTCTAAGATATATAGTAACGGTAAAGTTCACATACACTTGCGTTCCAAGAGCATATTCGTCACCTGCTACGCTGCTACTTCTGAAACTGAGAGCAATGGGTTGACCGAAGTTTCGACCTTCGTCAAGAGATCAGTGTAAATGTTAACTAGACAACTTAGCTAATCATAATCTGAAACAATATCCACGCAAATAGCATCCGCCAACATCATTTGTTCAACTAAGCAATCAAGTAGAAATTCTACATGATAGCTTATTTCACAGCGAACGCAAAAGGATTGCTCTACATGTCGTCAGTTCGTAGAATGCGGACAAGAATTTATTAAAGATTTATTAATAGTATGAGCATATATCCACCTTAGACCATTTCCTCAGCAACTTTTTATTTTGCCTTATGCCAGCCGAATTCATCCTCGCAGCTGACGTCCGTTACCTACAAATTCATCGCGGTAATCACAGACATGGGCTCATGCCTCTCAAGGGTAGATTCAAAAGTATGAAAAGATGCGCTGTACCTGCACCAAGCAGACTCATTAGACATCGGGCAAGGTAGCGTGTATTCTCCGCGTCATGGCTCCCACCGCCTCCCTGGTCTGCTCCTATCTTTCATGTCGTGCATAGAAGACGCCGGATCAAAGCCGTCGCAAGTCCTCGGATGCTATCCCTGTACCTTTTGCACCATTCGCGCACCAAACCCAAAGGTCCTGCAAAGGCTCATGATGATGGCCATCATCATTCCCGTCTCGTCGCTCGTTTTGCCTCCGACGGCTTAATTCAATTTGGTCGGGGGTGGGCTTCGAGCAAGTTCCTTCGATACCCCTTGACATCTCGACGTCTTTTTTTATACACGTGTAGTTCTGTTCTCTCGCTCCGTGCGTCGCCTTTGACATCCCCCTGTTTTGACGACACCCACATCCCTCCACTCCTGCGACCGCCTGAAGTCACGCGCACCGCACGCTCTTGCATCTGTTGCAGGCCTTCTTCAGCGGCATTCCAGTGTTCGACGAGGAAGGGGACAATGCGACGCCTCTCGTCGACGCCGAGCCCCTCGCCCCCGTCCAGCTCGCCGGCGACTGGCCGCGTCTTGTGTCTGCTAGCGGGTGACAAGATCGTGAGATACTCCGGCGAAAAAAGGCGACCCTTTCACATGCCGATAGGCAGACCCGTACATAGATATAATAGATAGCGACGAATGGTCAAAGCAGCCGGTAATGACGATTGCCGCTCCTACGCCTCACCGGCGCCGCCACACGATGGGAACGCTACCACCGTCTTGCACAAAAGCTGGCGGCTGTCAGCACTCTCCGGCGCTTCGAACGGCGGCTAGTTCTCTGGTTAGCACCAGGTGGAGCATAGCATACCCTTACTTTCTATGGCGTTGCGCTCCTCCCCAACGTATCATCAGTCTACCCCCCGCACTTGTCCTTTTACCCAGCGTTTTACACACTTTTTGTCATTGGCCCTCTAGTCGACGACCACTCACACATGGTTAATACATGCATATGGCCATGTGGCTGGTGAGAGAGCTGTACATCATCCCGTATTGATGCTTGCGCTACGGCTACATCCGGCCGTTCGTGTCTAGGATGGCAATGAAGACGGCTTTACACACGCTAAGCTACGTGCATGCCGCCTTTTTTTGTTTTTATTAAACGCGTATAGTTGTGCGGTGGCCTTGGCACGGTGAAGTACGATTGGATGGCACACTATCACAGGTGTATGCTGAAGTCGATGCCCTTTATAAGCGCCTGCGTTAAGGACGACCCGGAGAGGTTCTACCGGGGAGGCAGACACTAATCAGCAGATGTAATAGAAGTCGAATCAATAAACAAATCGTA